>CM056498.1:25000-680070 GCA_029783415.1 Anisodus acutangulus
CTGAACCACAGACCACGAACCCTGAACCACAGACCACGAACCACAGACCACACCACTGAACCACGAACCCTGAACCTGAACCTGAGACCCTGAACCACAGACCCTGAACCACTGAACCACGACCCTGAACCACTGAACCACAGACCCTGAACCACGAACCACAGACCACTGAACCACAGACCCTGAACCACAGACCACAGACCTGAACCACTGAACCACTGAACCTGAACCAGACCACAGACCACTGAACCACAGACCACAGACCCTGAACCACGAACCTGAACCACAGACCACTGAACCACAGACCCTGAACCCTGAACCACAGACCCTGAACCACTGAACCTGAACCACGAGACCACAGACCACTGAACCACGAACCCTGAACCACGAGACCACTGAACCACGAACCACAGACCACAGACCCTGAACCACTGAACCACAGACCTGAACCACAGACCACTGAACCACTGAACCACAGACCACGAACCTGAACCACAGACCACGAACCTGAACCTGAACCACGAACCCTGAACCACAGACCACAGACCACGAACCTGAACCACAGACCACGAACCTGAACCACAGACCCTGAACCTGAACCCTGAACCTGAACCACAGACCACTGAACCACAGACCCTGAACCACAGACCTGAACCCTGAACCTGAACCACGAACCCTGAACCACGAACCACAGACAGAACCACAGACCTGAACCACAGACCCTGAACCCTGAACCTGAACCTGAACCACGAACCCTGAACCACAGACCTGAACCCTGAACCTGAACCTGAACCACGAACCCACAGACCTGAACCCTGAACCTGAACCCTGAACCAAACCTGAACCACGAACCACAGACCACGAACCACAGACCTGAACCACGAACCCTGAACCCTGAACCACAGACCACTGAACCACAGACCTGAACCTGAACCACAGACCCTGAACCCTGAACCACGAACCACAGACCACGAACCCTGAACCTGAAACCACAGACCACTGAACCACTGAACCACTGAACCACGAACCCTGAACCACAACCACTGAACCCTGAACCACCCACAACCACTAACCTGAACCACTAAACCCTGAACCACTGAAACCCTAAACCTAAACCCTAAACCCTAAACCCTAAACCCTAAACCTAAACCCTAAACCCTAAACCCTAAACCCTAAACCCTAAACCCTAAACCACTAAACCCTAAACCTAAACCACAAGCCACTAAACCTAAACCACAAACCCTAAACCTAAACCCTAAACCCTAAACCACAAACCTAAACCCTAAACCCTAAACCCTAAACCCTAAACCTAAACCCTAAACCACAAACCAACCTAAACCCTAAACCTGAACCTAAACCACTAAACCCTAAACCACAGACTAAACCACTAAACCTAAACCACAGACCACACAGACCTGAACCACACCTAAGACCAGACCACAGACCCTGAACCTGAACCACAGACCACAGACCACAGACCACAGACCACTGAACCTGAACCACAGACCACGAGACCACAGACCTGAACCACGAACCACTGAACCACAGACCACTGAACCTGAACCTGAACCACAGACCACAGACCACTGAACCACAGACCACTGAACCTGAACCACAGAACCACAGACCTGAACCCTGAACCACTGAACCCTGAACCACAGACCACAGACCTGAACCACAGACCTGAACCACGAACCACTGAACCACAGACCACAGACCCTGAACCACAGACCACAGACCCTGAACCTGAACCACTGAACCACAGACCCTGAACCACAGACCACGAACCTGAACCACAGACCACAGAACCCTGAACCACAGAACCACGAACCTGAACCCTGAACCTGAACCACTGAACCACAGACCACAGACCCTGAACCACTGAACCACGAACCTGAACCACGAACCCTGAACCACGAACCACAGACCTGAGACCACAGACCACCTGAACCACGAACCCTGAACCACAGACCACGAACCTGAACCCTGAACCACTGAACCACTGAACCCTGAACCACAGACCACGAACCCTGAACCACAGACCACACAGACCTGAACCACTGAACCACAGACAGACCACTGAACCTGACCACAGAACCAGACCCTGAACCACAGACCAGACCTGAACCACAGACCCTGAACCCTGAACCCTGAACCACACAGACCACTGAACCTGAACCACTGAACCACAGACCTGAACCACTGAACCCTGAACCACAGACCTGAACCACGAACCACTGAACCACGAACCACAGAACCACTGAACCTGAACCACGAACCACACAGACCCTGAACCACAGACCCTGAACCACTGAACCACGAACCCTGAACCACAGACCACAGACCACGAACCACAGACCACTGAACCCTGAACCACGAACCCTGAACCTGAACCACAGACCACGAACCACTGAACCACGAACCACTGAACCACGAACCACAACCACTGAACCACAAACCCTGAACCACAGACCCTGAACCGACCACAGACCACTGAACCTGAACAGAACCCTGAACCTGAACCACAGACCACAGAACCCTGAACCACAGACCTGAACCTGAACCACGAACCACGAACCACAGACCACGAACCCTGAACCACGAACCCTGAACCCTGAACCACAGACCCTGAACCACAGACCTGAACCACGAACCCTGAACCACAGACCACCAGACCACGACCCTGAACCACTGAACCACGAGACCCTGAACCACAGAACCACAGACCTGAACCACAGAACCTGAACCACAGACCACTGAACCACGAACCACTGAACCACAGACCACTGAACCCTGAACCACTGAACCACTGAACCACGAACCACAGACCTGAACCACGAACCCTGAACCCTGAACCACGAACCCTGAACCACGAACCACAGACCTGAACCACTGAACCACGAACCACGAACCACTGAACCTGAACCCTGAACCTGAACCACAGACCCTGAACCACGAACCCTGAACCCTGAACCACGAACCACTGAACCCTGAACCACAGACCTGAACCACGAACCACAGACCACAGACCCTGAACCACGAACCTGAACCTGAACCACACAGACCTGAACCTGAACCACAGACCACGAACCACGAACCACAGACCCTGACGAACCTGAACCACTGAACCTGAACCACAGACCACAGACCACAGACCCTGAACCACGAACCCTGAACCTGAACCACAGACCACGAACCTGAACCCTGAACCCTGAACCACGAACCTGAACCACTGAACCACAGACCCTGAACCCTGAACCACAGACCTGAACCAGAACCCTGAACCACGAACCACTGAACCTGAACCACTGAACCACTGAACCACAGACCCTGAACCCTGAACCCTGAACCTGAACCTGAACCACAGAACCCTGAACCACTGAACCACTGAACCTGAACCACAGACCACAGACCTGAACCCTGAACCACGAACCACAGACCGACCTGAACCACGAACCACTGAACCACGAGACCACGAACCCTGAACCACAGACCACAGACCACGAACCACAGACCACGAACCACAGACCTGAACCACAGACCCTGAACCTGAACCACTGAACCACAGACCTGAACCACTGAACCACTGAACCACAGACCCTGAACCACAGACCACTGAACCCTGAACCACAGACCTGAACCACAGACCCTGAACCACAGACCACAGACCACTGAACCCTGAACCACAGACCACGAACCTGAACCTGAGACCTAAACCACAGACCCTAAACCCTAAACCCTAAACCACAAACCCTAAACCCTAAACCCTAAACCCTAAACCTAAACCACTAAACCTAAACCTAAACCCTAAACCCTAAACCCTAAACCACTAAACCCTAAACCCTAAACCTAAACCCTAAACCTAAACCCTAAACCCTAAACCACAAACCTAAACCCTAAACCCTAAACCACTAAACCCTAAACCTAAACCCTAAACCCTAAACCCTAAACCTAAACAGAACCACAGGAACCAGGAACCAGAGACCGAACCCAGGAACCCAGAACCCAGAACCAGAACCCAGAACCACAGACAGAACCCGAACCAGGAACCAGAACCACAGACCACAGAACCACTGAACCACAGACCTGAACCACAGAACCACAGACCACAGAACCACAGACCACAGAACCTGAACCACAGACCACAGGACCTGAACCACAGACCACAGACCTGAACCACAGACCACTGAACCACAGACCACGGACCTGAACCACAGACCACTGAACCCTGGACCACAGACCCTGAGACCACAGGACCACTGAACCTGAGACCTGAACCACAGACCACGAGACCACTGAGACCACTGAACCACAGACCACAGACCACAGACCCTGAACCACGGACCCTGGACCACAGAACCACGGACCTGAACGAGACCACAGACCTCGACCACAAACCTAAACCCTAAACCCGCCTTGTACTTCCCCTGCGGGGCCGCTTGTCTTTTTATTATTAATAAAATTCGCTGAACCTCTGAGTCTAACGGCGACCAAAAAAAAAACCCTAAACCTTAAATCCTAAACCACTAGCTTGAACCAAAGCAGAAACCGAGCACAGAGCTTGAACCCCAGACCGAGACCCAGAACCGAACCGAACCCAGAACCCGAAACCCTAACCAGAAACCCAGAACCCAGAAACCAGAAACCCAGAACCCCGAACTCAGGACCACTGAACCAGAACTCAGGACCAGAACTCAGAGACCAGAACCCTGAACCCTGAACCCTGAACCTTGAACCTTAAACCCTGCACCCGATGAACCCTGAACCCTGAACCCTGCACCCTGAACCCTGCACTCTGCACCCTGAACTCTGAACCCTGAACCCTGCACCCTGCACCCTGAACCCTGCACCCAAGGAACTTAAAATTCTTTTATGATGAACTAGTTGTGATTTATCTAGATATCTTGATGATAATTGAATTAAATAATGATAAAAATTTATTGAGAAATTGTCCATACGTAAAATCAGAATATTGATACGGGCCTTTTCCACAGAAAAGGGGAATCTTGTGTTCCAATAGAAGGAGAAGTGATGTGGAAGGACTCAAAGATATGTTATTTTGAACATGAAATAGATTATCAAAATAAAGACAACAAATCAAACTAGGAAGTAAAAGTGAACACCTAGATTACAAACAAAGAATGCAAAAGATTAGAATGTAATGTGAAATGTTATATTGTTACATAAAAATATACATAAATATGTGTGCAATTATAATTTTTAAATAGGTATTTATATAATCGGTTTGGTTTGATTTTTTAGGTTATTTTTTGCTTAAAACCAAAATCAAAACCAAGTCAAACCAAAAAGGTGTCTATTTTTTCGTCAGTTTGATTTAGTTTTTCGGTTTTCCATGAACACCCTTACATATAAATAGAAATTCTAAACCCCCATTGAGAATTGAAGGGTGTAATTACTCCCCCTCAATTACATGTTTGGTCGGAGAAACATGTCAAAATTTAGTAATTACACCAATCACTCTCAATCCCAATTAATAGTTTACTTTCCAAACGGGCTCCAGGTGTTTTTTTTTATCTCTGTTTGGATTTGAATCTGAGACCTCATGGTTCTTCGTCCACTTCATTGGTCACTAGGTCACGCCTTTGGGTGTGCACTGTCTTTATTTTTTTTTACAAAGAAATACAATCTTTTAAAAACAAACAAACAAACAGAAAATTTTCGCTCTCCCCATGCCCCAACCCTCATCCATTCCTATTCTTCGTATTTCCCTAAACAACCAGACCATGTCACCCAAAGAAGAAAAAAATAAAAATATATATGTAATGCAAGGAAAAAGTAACAACTTCATTCATAATGATATCCTTAACAATTAATCTATCTTCTTTCTAATCATATTTTTGTTTAGTATCGCTCTTTTCAAGATAGAACTTATGGGCAATGAGGTTTAAGCCTTGATGCCTTACCTACACTGAACCCAGCCTATGCGACGCCTAGCGCGTACGCTGAGCTTCTCTCACCGTCGGTGCTTAAGCGCGCTCAAATGAGCCTTTGACAACTTTGGTTTAATAAAGTGTTTAATTTATGTTATCTATTACCATCTTCAACGGAAAGTGTTAATATATGTTAATTTGAACTGTTTGAGGGAGAAAACATTTAGTGAAAGTTAACAATTTTTCGGGCAAGGATAAAGATGATAGTTGGTCAGTTTCTTTTTTTATTTTTTTATAAAGGATGATAGTAGGTCAAGTTATTTGTGTAGATTGTGTTTTTTAGTCCCTTGTGGTCCGGCCCTTCCCCGTACCCCGTGCATAGCGGGAGCTTATTGCACCGGACTGCCATTTTTTTATGTTTTTTGAGTGAACCTGATACGGAACTGTGTAATACTAAACGTGTTTGGCTTGGATGATTTCCCGTTGCATTAAGGCTTCTTTAATGCACAGGCCGCTCGTTGCTAGCTTTGTAATTCTTTAGAAAATGGAAGGAAACAGTCCATCATTTGCTGGACATCTATGTGTTGATAATCTAAGACTACAATTGCAGCGGGAAATGGTCAGTCTCTCTCCAATCCGCTCTGTATATTTCCCCTCCCCCCACCCTAGCAAAAACAAGACTTATTTACCATTCAGTCACGTTTGTCTAGCTTAATACAATCTGACAGCTGGTGGAATAGGCTCTATAGGGTCTGGATCTAGTTTGTCATTTTCCAAGTTTGGATTAGTATTGTTCTTATTGTATCTTAAACAACATTCTGAGAGCTCTCTTTAATTGTTTGTTCTAGCAACAAAAAGAGGAACTAAGAAAAACTGCGTCAGAACTGAAGAGACAATGAGAAGCTACAGCTTTGTACATAGTGTAGTTGTGGTTAGTATCCCTTTCTGGCACGTAATATGCTGTATTTATCTTATTTTCTTATTGATGGATTTTGTGAATTATATATAGCCTAGGAATATATACAAATGTTATGGAGATTGTGATATATGTATCAGAAAAGGGTAAAAAAGCCTCTTAATGTATTGGACCCAAATTGCCCTTAACGATAATTTTCGGGTTAAAAATGCCCCTACATCCACCTATTGGGACCAGAATTGCCCTTAATGTTAATTTTTGGGTTAAAAATGCTCCCCTCTTAACTGAACTATGAGATGACAATGAAAAAGACCTTGTTCTCTTTTGAATCCACATTCAGTCACAACACGTGAAGCATTGAAGGAACTGTACGAACAAATGTTTTCTAGTTATTTTGGGTTAACTCGGATGAGTCGGGTTATTTATGGGTTGGGACTTACATCCACGTGGACCAATAAATTAGTACTACCCATTTAATTAAAGTCCACATATGACATCTCGTATTTCCATTAAAAGTAGGGACATTTTTTTACCACAAAGGACAATTGAGATCCAATAAGTAGGAGGGAAAATTTCATTTCCAAGACGTTAGGGGCATTTTGACCCTTTCCGTATTTGAATTTGAAGATTGTCACATCATGATGGCACCATTTCGAACATTATCTTATCTGAATCTCATCTACATATGAAGAGAAAAAGAGGCAGTGTTTGTCCATGAAACAAGTAAACCGGATGAAAGTAGTTGATCTTTGCAAAATAAAATGTGGTGACCGAGACGATAAAAATCTTTCTATTGTAAAAATGGATAATTCAATGATTATGGGCCAAAAGTGGCATCATTATGTAGGATCAACAATTTGTAGGACGTAGAGTGTCAATAGAGAATTTGTGGTAAACTTGTTTAACTTTATCTCGTGCATAAGATATGCATAGCACATGATTTTCTTAATTTTCTCATATTTGAGCATTATTAATGTACCTTTTTTTTTTGCCTTTGCTCACAACTGGATCATCAATAGAGAAGGTAATATTTTAATAAAGCTGTCATTAAAGTAACGTTAATATTTACACTCTTGGCCCAAATTGAAAATGTAATGTTGTTTTTGCTTCTATGGTTTGATGAATATTGTGAAGAATTACATTAGATAAAGCGTGTAAACTGTACTGTTTTACATGGGTTTATGTTTTAGATCTAAATCACATTAATGTTTTCTTATTGGCTGTTTTTTTATGTTTGAAAATACTGATTTGCGTCTTTCTGGAGCTGACTTCTTCTGGTAATGGTGTTCTTCCAATAAGTTCCATTGGATCTATGCAAGATTTTTGCTCGATTGACACATATGCGGGTTAGGGTCTCTCTACTTTATTTAACCTTAAAGCTGCATGTTCAGTGATATTACTGTATTAACTGGAAAATGTCTAAACGAGGGTTCTTTTCTTTTCCACCAAAGATGGAGTGAAATTATTTAGTTCCATTAAATGCTATTGAAGTGAGAGTAAGAACCATTACTCCTAGCTTTAATGTAACAAGAGCAAAGGCTCTGTAACAATTTCGTAGAGAATAGAAGAGAGGAGAAGAAAGAATTGAGAGAGAAGAGGAAATTTCTGATTTCCTATACGATGCCAAAACACAGTACAAGAGCTGGAGTAAATAACAAATGCACTGAAATGAATCTGAAAACTACACACTTGGCCCATTCTCACTTGGACACTTGTCCTCTAGAGTAACAAACTCCTAGGACTTAATTGCAATTACAGAAATGAACTAAACTAAACATTAAGGACTCAACTGTAAATAAAGACATACTATTAAACTTAAATCAGATTTGAATTGCCCTCTTTTCCTAACTTTCCATCCTCCTTCAAAACCTTGCCCTCGAGGATCAAAATTAGGGAACTGAGACTTGATGAAATTGTAGTCTTCCCAAGTGGACTCTTCTGGCAATAAATTAGCCTACTGAACAAGGATTTGAGTAGCAGCTTTGTTTCCCTTTTTGACTATCCTCCTATCTAAAATAGCAATAGGTTCTATCAGTGGTTGACCCTCAGTAGAACATATGGGACGATCAATAGAAAGAACCACCTTAGGCCCTATCTTCTTCTTGAGTTGAGATATGTGAAAAACTGGGTGGATCTTGGCAGTAACAGGTAAGCTCAATTTGTATGCTACAGACCCTATCTTTTTAATGATTTGATAGGGTCCATAGAACTTGGAAGCCAGCTTCAAGCTCTTCCTAACTGCTACTGAAACCTCTCTACTACTTTAGAAAAAGCCAATCACCTTCTACAAATTCCCTTTCAGTTCTCTTCTTTTCTGCTTAAAACTTCATATTGCACTGTGCTTTCTCTAAGTTGTCCTTTAGAATCTTTGCCATCAGCTGCCTTTCCTTCAAAACTTGATCAACAGTAGCTACTTGAGACTGAGCAATCAATTCAAAAGTAAGTTTGGAGGCTCATAACCATACAACACTTTGAATGGTGTCATCTTCAATGTTGTATGGTAATTGCTGTTATACCAATATTCAGCCAAGGACAAGCACTTGTTCCACTCTTTGGGCTTGTTCCCAGTCATGCATCTTAAGTAGTTCTCAAGGTATCTATTTAACCTTTGTATGTCCATCTGTTTGTGGATGGTAAGAAAAACTGTATAACAGTTGCACTTGCAAATTCTTTAACAACTCCTTCCAAAAGTTGCTTACAAAGATCTTGTCTCTGTCAGTGACAATACTCTTTGGCAGCCTATGCAACTTGTAAATAGAATCCATGAAAATTCTACCTACTTGAGATGTTGAAAAATGATGAGATAAAGAGAGAAAGTGACCATACTTGCAGTATCTTGGCCCTGATTTTGGTAATCCTTCCACAAAATCCATTGAGATGTGCTCCCAAGCTTTCTCAGGAATTGGAAGCGGCTGCAGTAAACCTGGATAGGCAACTTGCTCATCCTTGCACCTTTGACACACATCACATTCTTGTACTGTCTTCTTAACATCATTCACCATCAATAGCCAATAAAAATAGCTTTGATCCTCTGATAAGTAGCCGTGACACCTGAGTGCCCACCTAGTCCAGATGCATGAATTGTGTTTATGAGCTGATGTCTAAAGTCACCATGTTGCCTACCCAGACCTTGCCCTTGTACCTTACCACACCTTGTTGCACAGTGATGTCAAGGTTACTGTTGGGATTAGTACTGGCTTGTGAAATGGCTTGTAGGATGTCTTGATCTCCTTCATAACTAGCCAAGATTCCTTCCATCCATTTAGGTTGTACTCCAGTGACATTTTCTGGACAGTGCATCTGCTACTTTGTTTTCTACCCTTCTTATATTGGATTTCATAACTCCAACCCATTAGCTTAGTCAAGCCTTTATGCTGCAATGAAGTGGTAATTTTCTGCTCCTGCAAAAATGGTCAGTCTTAATTAGAAAGTGGTGTGGATGCAAGTATTGCCTCCATCTATCCAATGCGAACAGTAGAGATATCGACTTTTTTTGCATAAGTAGATAGCCCTTGATGCCTCTTGCTCAAAGATTGGCTCATGAAAGCTAAAGGTCTCTTTTCTTACATTAGTACAGCTCCCACTCCAGTGTTACAAGCATCAACTTCCAACACAAATAACTTATTGAAATCAGGCAGTGCTAACACAGGAGCATTGTTCATTGCTTTCTTGAGGTTATTGAAAGTTGTTGTGGCCTCCTCATTCCAATAAAATCTTCCTTTCTTCAGTAAGTTAGTCAGAGGCTTAATGATTTGAGCATAATTCCTCACAAATTTTCTATAATATCCAGTTAAGCCTAAGAATCCTCTCAACTCCCTAAGTGACTTAGGAACAGGCCAGTCAAGCATTACAGACACCTTAGCTTTATCAGTACTCACCCTATCCCCTGCAATAATGTGCCCAAGATATTCTACTTGGGACTGTAGCTGGATACATAGTGAGATTCATTCAGTAAGGGGTTTATGATGGTCATGTAGCTAGAGACTTCTTCAAACCTTTCTTGATACTGATCCACAATACCATTTTTCAACTGTTTGTTAAACTCATCCACAATATCTTGTGGTCTTAGGTTTCCAAACCTTCTACAAACCTCAATACAAAATTTATGCCAGGTGATTCTACTTCTTTGATTGACTAAGTAACTGTCAAACCAAATATCCACCCTATCATTCACATGTACTGAAGCATAGCTTAATTTTTCATGTTCAGGGATATTGTAAAGCTCGAAAAACTTCACATTTTCTCAGCCAACTTCTAGGGTTAGTTCCATCAAAATCTTGAAAATTGATTTTGGGTTTTTGGTGATATGGAGTTTCAGGCTGAGCAGCAGGGGTAGGTAATAAAGGAGGGCTAGAAGAATAAGTTGGATTTTAGAACAAAGGGGGACTAGAAAACAGTGGTGCCGGTGGGAAGGTGAAACCTCTACCAACAGGTTAAATGGAAGGGGTAAAAGGAGCTTGAGAAATAGCAAAAGGAGATTTGCTACCTGAAGTTTGTCCTGATTCATAGACTGCTGGAACTGATGGTGTTCCATCAGGGGTCGCACTGACAGTGACAGTGGTGGTGACCGGTGATGTCGGTACTGAGCTTATCGGTACAACCAGATTCATATTCGATAGTATAAGCTCCAATTTCTTATTTATTTCGCGGGTTTCATCCAACTGGAATTGAAATTGATTCTGGTTACTTTCGAGTGATTCAAACCTCTTACTTGTATCCTCCACGAATACTGATAATTGAGTTCACATCTCTTTTATTTTATCTTGTAACCCTTGCAGCTCGGGTGACTGTGTCATTGAAGTCCGGTGAGCCGTCAACCCAGTCAGCTCTAATACCATTTGTAACAAGAGCAAAGGCTCTGTTATAATTTCGTAGAGAATATAAGAGAGGGGAAGAGGAAATTTCTGATTTCATATATGATGCCAAAACACGGTACAAGAGCTAGACTAAATAACAAATGCGGTTAAATAAATCTAACGACTACACTTGGTCCATTCTCACTTGGACACTTGTCCTCTAGAGTAACAAACTCCTAGGTACTTAAATCAGATTTGAATTTCCCTCTTTTCCTAACATTTTAATGATGTGGTGTATCATGTGAGAGAAAGGACCATTCCTCCTTGCTATCGTGATGTGACTTAATATTCTTATCAGTACTTGAAAAGTGTGCCTTGTGTTAATTTGGTGGTTTTTTGCTTGACAGGTTCGGATAGATGACTACTAGATACTCAGTCCTCCAGGAATCTGGCCATTTTTTATGACTACTAGACACTCATTCCTCCAGGAATCTTGGCAATTTTTGGTTGTACATATAATAGACATGCATTTCTGTGTATTTGCCTTTTCTCGTCATATTCTCTACTTGCTAAAGTTGTAAGGGCTGAACCCCTTTTTCTTTCTGTGATTTGTGTACCCTAATCCCTAACCTTCGCAGAGACCCCAACATCATGCTTGGGGCAATTGATTAATGTTAAAGTTGCTAATTTACCTGGCAGCTACATGCATATTTCTATCAAAAATTTTGCTCCATGAATTGATTTGGCATAGTGTGTATTGTTCAGAATCTGTTTAGAAATAGAAAAAATTATCTCTAATCTTTGGTGCTGAATTAGAGGTAGCAAATGAAACTAAAGTCTCAACATGTTCCAATTGAACGCCCATTGGATTCATCTGTTTATTGCTAATCTTGACATCAAGTATTTAATTTGAATATTTATTTTATACGGGGAACGATTAAACTATTGCTTCTCCCTTGTTGGCCAAAATGCTTTTTCAGAAGTGATTATGTGCCTCATTAAACTGAATAACTTGTTAAACTGGCAACAACAGTCATAAACCTAGAAAGGGATATTACATCAAGTAAAAATCCATTAATTGGATTTAAGTAGGATATTCAAATCAAGAGCAGATATTTCATTTGTTTTTTGGACTTCCATGAACTAAAGATATATTAAACTATTTCTTATATTATAGGGGTAAATTTGGCCCTTTTGCATTTTTAAAAATATAAGTATAATCTAATTAGTTATAGTAAGTTCCCATTTAATTTTTCAAGTTATCATATCAGGCCCAATAAAAAAGCTATATATTATTGTAGGTCGTGGCGCTAGCCAATTTTTCGACCAAATCTCCCTAAAAGTCGTATGTGAGGTCTTCCTGCATGCAGCTCACGTCATTCAAAGTGGCCAACCCAACATTCATTTGCAAATCACTGCTCAATCTTGGAAGTTAATTCGCATATAGGCAGTGATGCTTGTCGTATCGTTGACTTTATTTGTTCATGGATTTTCTTTATTTGATTTTATACTCCCTCTTCTGACAAGAATTCAACCACTTCTCATTACTCTATAAGGCGTTTTCTAATATGGAAAACCATTTCATTCCCTCAAATGACTCCGACTCCTTTGTTCTCTTTTTATTTTTCGGTACATAGATTTTTCCTTTGTTCACATATATAAAATCCATACGTCACAGTTAGTATACGTGCAAAACCATCACTTCTCCATCTGATCAAACAATGTAGTAATTGGGTTTCTTCACTAATCCTATCAGCAGTGTATTTGTTTGTATCCCATATAAACCAGATTTTACCATCTTTAGCAGATTAATAATTATTACGTTGGATTCGTCGTAAGTTAGTTGACATAAGTTCAAGGGAGAAATTTTCTTAAAATGTCTTCACAGCTTTGAAATTTGGGTCGTGACAACTCCCTTCTCTGGACTCCGCGCATAGCGGAAACTTAATACACCAGACTGTTCTTTTCATTGTTTTTTACTCTAGAGACCTTTAGTGAGAAAAATGATTAGTATACGTTAGGTTAGTGTTCTCTATACTCTCCAACAAAATGGTGTATCCGAACGGTAAAATTGAACCCTAAGAAAAAGATGAACTCAATTCTTTTAAATTTGGGTTTATCTGATAAAATGTAGGGGAAACTTGTTTTATCTTCATGCTATGTTCTTAATAGAGTCCCTCTTAAAAAGTTGGATAAGGCTCCATATGAGTTGTGAAGACAGTTACACCTACCTTGAGATTTCTGAAAGTATGGGGTGTTTGGCTAAGATTGACAAGCCTGATTTCAGACGGATAATATATGATCTATGGTCTTTGACATTGTTTTTGGTAATGTGCAAAATAGTGTTGCTTATAGATTTGTCTTTAAATGACTATTCTATTTTTTAATATAGAAATACTGAATTTTTTAGCATGTTTTTTCATTGAAAAAATAATATATCAAGTGGTGTGCATGATAATGTTTCTACCTCTATGTCTGTTGATTTATCTACTGTCTTTCTCTAGTGGTGTAGCTAATGAGCATGAAAATGAAGCTAGAAGGATTAAAAGACATAGAATTAAACTAGCTTTTGTCCTGACTTTATTGTTGCTTTCTAAATTAAGAACTTTGATATTGATAGTTTGTTTGATTGATTAGTGTCTATCTATTTGATTGAACAATTCCTAAGACATGAAGCAATATAGTCAATAAATGTGAATTATGAAAAATTGAATATAGTCAATAAATGTGAATTTATGAAAAATTGCCATTAAAAGTGAATTAGATTCTATAATTTCTACTCATACTTGGTACTTTATCAGAATTGCTTGTAGGTCGTAAACCATAAGTAGCGAGTGGATATATAAGAAAAAATTGAAATATGATGGTTCAATTGAATATAAAGATATACTTGTTTTTAGGGGTCTTGATCAAAAGAAAGAAATTGATTATTTTAATAATTAATATAAAATAGTAATAATTAAAATTCTTAATGTCTCAACCACTATTTATGTTGGGTACATAGTAGAATAAAAAATAACAAAAAAGTATCTATAAAAGAATATATTGATAAATGTCTTATACATGAAAGGGTTGATGTGCGCATCACTAATAAAACAGAAGTACCACAATTATCTTTGAGTAAATATATTTTTTCACCTTTAAAATTGCACGGAAAATTCATCTTAATAATTAAATTTACTGATAATTATTTACCCCTAAATAACTTTCAAGTGAATTTTGTTGGACCCGCAAGCCGGCTATAAAAGAATCGTCGGATGCCAGATTTTATAAAGCGATTTACACAGATGTGTCACCAGAAAGAGAATCAGCAAGATCATTGGTAGCGGGACCAGGAGTCAACAATGCATCTTATGCCCTGTGAAGTGGCCGAATAGAAAGCTAGGGGCTCAACAACAGCCAGATTTGACTTAATTTGGGTAATGATGGGTTGAACAAAATTCACTTGAAAGTTATTTAGGATATTAATTAATAAAGTGAGTTTTCGGGGTAAGTTTAGGGTGATTTTCTTTTCAAGTGTATAGCTATAAAAATATCATTAAATAAAATTTATATTGTTTTCAATTGTGAGGTGACAGAAAACAAACTGCCCCCTATAAAAATTTAAAAACTCCATTACGATAATCAAAGAGTTCTCTGTACAATATGGGCTCATTTCTTCATAATATTTTCACAAAAAAGAAGAAGATGAGAGGTCTTAATAGTGTATTCCACCAACCAATCTAGAGCCTCAGTTACTGCAAGTTTTTAAGCTTGCCTCTTGAGTTACTCAACAGTTCTTTATTGTTATTAACTTGCCTAGTTCTGCAAGTTGGTATTGCATACCCTGCTCGATTGAGTAATATCTGAACCGCTTCCTTTTCTTGACAAAAGGTTTTGGGTGTGCTGCTATAACATATGCTTTAGATGGAAGTAAAAGTTGACAACTAATATTTTCAACTGAATTTCCTGTAAAAAAAATCGATATCAGCGTTGAGAATATGTTAATAGGTTGAAAACCTTGTTGAGAGCATGTAAAAAATAGAGAACCACGAATACCAACACAATTGTATGCAAGAATCTCGATGCAATTCAAGCAGAGATCAATTATCTCTTGCGTTAAGTGTATATATATATGGATTGAATTATTTGTATCTCACCTAAAACATAATTTGTTAAAATGATCCTAAAGTAGGAAAGTAACTCTTTCATATCACATGCTGCTACTTCAAGACTACAAAACATAGTACTCTAAGGAAACCAAAGAAAACATGCATGTAGATGTATCTCTCTAATATTACGTATGTGGGAGGTAGTGGAGGTTGGCTTTTATCACTGGATCAAGAATAAAGTTAAGCGCAAACTATAGCACGGAGAGAAAATGGAAATTTATCCTCTTTGTCTTTAGACATAAGACAAGGGAAGAGATGAAACACTATTGACCTCTAAACTTACTATTCACTTCTCCTCTTCCCACTCTCCTTAATCCAAAATAAAGAGAGGGAAAGAAACCAACAAACATAAAAGATGAAGGAAGAAGCAGAATGAACTTATTTTCCCCCCAAGTGACTTAGGTAACAATAAATCATTTAAAAGTAACTTCAATATGATTGACACATCTTGTACTTAAAATAATTCAATTGCTTAGGAAATAGCAGTTAAAAAGTCATATAAATTTGTAATGCTTCAAATCTGTCCTTCCCTTCTTCCAGGAAATTGTAGCAGTGTTCAGTAGTAGTGTATCAATGTAATAGACTTCAGTTCTTGAATTTTAAATTACACTTTTCATCTCCAATTACGAAAAGGAAGGTAGAAAAAGTAAAATGAAGAATTAAACATATACAAATAATGAACTTTTAGTTTTGGCCAGTTAAATTAACATATATGATGTTTCACACACAGTACTTAAATTTATCGACCTTCTTCATGAATTAATGTCTAGGCAGAAGCATTTCATGTTCTGACCAGGCATAAGCTCAAGCTTATGTCCAGTGTTGTGTGTGCGCGCATCTTTCCTTTTTAACCCCTTAAAGCTTATATTACTACTTATAAGAACATAAGTGATGCATTCCTAGCTGCCTCAAGACCGTTGCAAATGAAGATAGGCACTCGTGAGCATGCATTAGCACCATCCCGAGGATCCCAAGTAAAAGAAATAATCCCTTGATTATTTTCATTAATTGAAAAAGTATATATATACAAGTTACATATTTTCATAATAGTAGACTCTTGTTCATATTCTATTCCTAAAACCTTATTCTATTTGGAGACTAACTATACAATTATGGTAAGTGTACAATACTAATTACACTACAATATTACATTACATAATTGTACAAAGTAGAGGAGAAGGGGAGACTGCCCATGGGTGGGCAGTGTTCTTTGGCAATTTCGGGATACTTAATATACACAATATATGTATATCTAACACACCCCCGCAGTCTGAGCGGGCGGTCTTCGAAAGCTAAGACTGTCCCTAAAATTTTCAAAAAGGACCGAGGGAAGACCCTTCGTAAAGATGTCAGCAATTTGATACCTGGACGGGACATGGCAGATGCGAACGTGCCCACGAGCAACTTTTTCACGAACAAAGTGAATGTCCATCTAGATATGTTTAGTGCGCTGGTGCTGAACCGGATTACCAGAAAGGTAGATGACACTAATATTATCACAATAAACCAAGGTCGCTTTCTGAATAGGACAATGCAGCTCTAACAGTAAATTACGTAACCAACATAATTCAGAGACCACATTAGCTACACCTCGATATTCGACCTCTGCACTGGAACGGGATAAAGTCGACTGACGCTTCGCAGACCATAAGACTAAGTTATTACCAAGAAACATACAATAGCCAGACGTAGACCGTCTGGTGTCCGGACAGCCACCCCAATCAACATCTGTATACGAGACAAGTGTTGCCGTTGATGAAGGATATAAATGCAAGTCATAGTCAAGTGTACCTTGAATATACCGAAGGATGCGCTTGAGCGCATTCATGTGCTCAACTCTGGAATCATGCATAAACAAACACACCTGTTGTACGACATACGTAACATCGGGTCTCGTGAATATAAGATACTGAAGGACCCCTGCAAAACTGCGATAGCGTGTCGGATCCTCGTATGGTGTGCCAGCCGCAGCCCCAAGTTTGGGCTTAATATCAACGGGAGTGGAAGTGGACTTATAGGATGACATCCCAGCCCTCTCAATGATCTCAGCTGCATACTTCCGCTGGGATAAGAACAACCCACCTGAATGACGAGTGACAACAATCCCCAAAAAATAACTCAAGGGCCCCAAGTCTTTCATAGAAAACTCAGAGTTGAGCATTGTCATGATAGACTGGCGTAAGGCATCAGAAGAGGCAGTCAGAATAATATCATCCACATATAACAGAATATAGGCCAAGGATGAACCTCGATGATAGATGAACAAGAAATTATCCGACCTGCTGTGAGTGAACCCAATAGTTGAAACATAGTCGGCAAACCGCGTATACCAGGCCCGTGGAGACTGCTTAAGCCAATATAAGGACTTCTTCAACAAACATACATGATGAGGATGTTTGGGATCCCTAAATCTCAAAGGCTGATGCATATAGACTGTTTCATTGAGATCACAATGTAGGAAAGCATTCTTTACATCTAACTGATAAATAGGCCATGATTTCAAAAGAGCCAAGTTAAGCACAGTGCGAATGGTAGACGGCTTGACCACCAGACTAAACGTCTCACCACAATCCACACCAACCTATTGAGTCTTACCATCACCCACAAGCCGCTCCTTATGTCTGGCAAATAAACCATCTGAATTTTCCTTATGAGCAAAAATCCACATAGACCTAATAATATTAATACCAGATGGACGGGGCACCAACTCCCACGTCTTATTATCAATAAGAGCATTATATTCATCGGTCATAGCAATTTTCCAATTCGGGTCATTTAATGCAGACACATGATTACGGGGTAAGGGTGATTTAAGAATATTAGAATGTAAATTAAAATGTCTTTTTGGTTTAAAAATCTCCCGTTGACTAGGAGTGAATGGTCTATGACTCGGGGCAGAGGCGGGTGAATTTTGGAAATTTTCGGGACTTGGGACGGACTGGCCAGCAGGTAGTGGGCCTGCTGGCCTAAATAGGGAACTGAAACCAGAGCTGGACACGAGAACTGGGCCAATACTGGACCCAGAAACAGTACCCGGAACTGGGCCAGAACTGGGTAGAATTGATGGCCTAGTTAGCTGGACCTAGATGTGTAGACGACGTTGTATGGGGAGGACCAGCGGGCAGTGGGCCCGCTGGCGGAGTTGGGGTGCGGGACACGTCCAAAAAATAGTGAATAAGTTTCAAGGAAATACCATAATCCACAAAATTATACGAACTAGGCCCGGGATTACTAACCTTAGCAAACGGAAACTGGAATTCATAAAAAATGACATGGCGATTAATGATGATTTTATTAGAGGATAAATCAAAACATTTATAACCACGATGGTTAGACGGAAAATCCAAAAACACACACGGGGTAGACCGGGCCTGAAGTTTGTTAATTGTGGTAGACGGAAATAACGGATAACACAAGCACCCAAAGACCCTAAGATGGGAATACGAAGGTGTTTTATTATATAAAATTTATAGGGGGAAGAATACATCAAACCTTTGGAAGGAAGAATATTAAGATATGTAGCCATTTATAGAGCATGATGCCAAAACGATGGGGGTATAGAAGCATGAATCAATAAAAACAAAAATTGATCCTATTATTTGCACAAAATTCCCGAACCCCCCCCCCCCCATTATCATATTCTTTGCCATTGTCACATTGGATATTTTTTATTTCTCGTTCGAATTGGGTTCTAATGAACGCTCTAAATTTTAAGAAGATGGAAAAAACTTGAGATTTTTTCCCTATCGGAAAAGTCCATAAAAATTTAGAATAATCATCCAAAAAGAGAACATAATATCGATGATCTAAAGAACTAAGAACAGGAGATGTCCATAAGTCGCTATGAATAATATCAAATGACATTAAAGTATGAGAAGTAGAGTCTACAAACGGCAACCGAACAATTTTTCCTAAAGAACAAGAATGACAAGTAGGAGTACTATGAGTACCCTTACATGAAATAAAATTATTTTATCTAAGGAAGACAAAATAGACGACCCCGGATGACCAAGACGAGCATAACACAAGGAATGGGAAAGGGCTGCAAAACGCCGACAACAAGGCTTGACTCGATGGACCGGAACTGGTGTGATAGGATAAAGATCTCCCCTACTATCACACCTCATGAGAGGACTCCCCGTCTTGAAATCCTTCACAGAGAAACCAAATGGATCAAATTCAATAGACACGGAATTGTCAGTGGTGAATTTACGGACAAACACTAAATTTTTAATCAATTTGGGGGCATGAAGGGTATTTTTCAATATAAGGGGTGGATGGGGGGAGACAAAGTTTTATGACCATAATCACGAATTGGAACATAATTATCATTACCAACGATTATGCCACGAGGGTTTCTCAAATTGGAATAAGACGAGAGAGTAACTGAATCGGATGTCATGTGGGTAGTGGCACCGGTGTCCATATACCAATTTGGGTCTGGTGGAGTCAAACCAAGTGTGTGCATCGCGGCCTCAATATCGGTATGAGTGGGGCCTGCTACATGGTGGGCTTACGGAAGCCGGGGCCCAAGAACTCCTGTGTGCTGCCCTGGCCCGTGATTGCTGCTTGAACCACTGGCCTAGTGGGCATTGGGCCGTCGAGGCTGCTGGGAAGCCCAATGGCTGGAATGTGTTGCGGAGTTGGGCAGTAGGACCACTGTCCACTGGTCCAGGCCCATGACCCAGAGGCCTAAGGCTGAGACCATGGATCGGTGGCCCACTGTAATCGGGATAGGGTCCACCGCCACTATTTTGGCCGCCGCGTTTGCCCCCGCGATTTTTTCTATTATTTTTTCAGCTATTTTTGTCGCCCCCGTGAGATCGGTTTTGGTTCGAATTGTCACAAAAAATTTGAGGATTCGTGGAGGATGTCATCATGACCACGGTACTAGCATTAGTAGCCGCCTTTTTAGCCAAGCTGACTTTTTCCAAGGTAAGCATGGATCGGGCCTGATAGAACCTCAGAAGAGGATTATTTTGACGAAGGAGAGTTCCAACGCCACTATAGGCCTCGGATAGGCCAGAAACCATCTGTAAAACAATACTATATTCACTAACTGACGCACCAACGTTGCGGAGTTGGTCCGCCAATTCTTTCAACCTTTTGCAATATGCTGAAACGTTCGGGAAATTTTCCATGTTTACGTGGGAGAATCCTGTTCAAGGGTAACAACTCTGCAATTTTGATTATCTTGGAATATGTCACGCAGCCTATCCCACGCAGCCATCACCATAGAGTTTGGCTCAATAATCATCTGTAATAGGTCGGTAGAGATAGTAGAATAAATCCACTGAAGGACGGTGACATCAAGTGTTGTCCATAACTTAGGATCATTCTCGCGTGTAGGCACCTCCGTATCACCAGGAGCCACAGGAATTATGTGATGGATGACTTGATACGAAAAGCATGAATTTTGAACAACTCAACCCACGTCGCGTATTGGACGTTTTCTATTTCAAGAATTAGAGGGATACGATTCTTGATGTTATAAACAACAAGGGCAGGCTGAAACGTGTTCTTTGACGTAGATATAACGAAAGAACAATAGGTGATAGAGGGATTTGGAACAGAGATTTTGAGAGCGGAAAAAGGTGTCAAAACCGAGGAGGGAGGCTCGGTTTATGCTTGGCCGAAGAACAAGAATTTTGGGAGAGAAATTGTTGTTTGACCTAGACTTCTGATACCATGAAAGAAATAATCTCTTGATTATTTTCATTAATTGAAAGAGTATATATACAAGTTACATATTTCCATAATAGGAGAATCCTATTCCTAAAAGCTTATTCTATTTGGAAACTAACTATACAATTATGATAAGTGTACAATACTAATTACACTACAATATTACATTACATAATTGTACAAAGTAGAGGAGAAGTGGAGACTGCCCACGGGTGGGCAGTGTTCTTTGACAATTTCGGGATACATATATACACAATATACACTATGTGTATTTTGTATATTATGTATATCTAACACCAAGTATGGAAGATTGCATGGAAGAGCAAAAAGGCAACGAATGGTGAAGAAAACACCATTTCCGAATCGCGGATGGTATCGCGGGAGGAGTCTGTGGTTCGCAGATAGAGCCAAACAACCGCAGATAATGATGAAGCTGAAGGACATGACTTGCAAATCACAGATCATGTCTCAAACACAACCTGTGATTCTCAAGTCAAGAGCAGACTGTGACATCGCGACGTTTTGGTTATTTTTGCAATCCAAGAGTGTCACTTTTGAGACTCTTGTGTAATAATTTAGTCCTAGACTATAAATAGGACACTTAGGCCATTTCATTCCTTAGACTATGTTGAGATTATATTGAATTGAGATATTTTGATACACTTTTGAGAGTTTGGGTGATCGAGGGTTTATTGAAGCTATTAATTGAACCTTGTTTTGAGAGCATTGGTCGCTTGGGACATTGGTTCCCTTGAGATCATCCGAATAGGTTTAAGTTTTTGTTCTTGGTTAATCCATTGAGGTTCATAGTTTCATATATTTTAGGTTGCTTTTTATTCCATTTCTTGTGTCTACCTCTTTATCTTTCAATTTATTATTGTTTCCTATATCTTCCACATTTAATATTATATTAATTGGTATTAGAGCTTGACTAAAGGGTTGTTCCAACAATCCCTGTCTTGGGTTTTGATTACTAGAAAAAAAAAGTGTTCTAGAGTCCAAAAATTCAAAAATAGTTGTTTGTTTGTTGATTCTAGTGTTATATTTAAGTGTCTTAGTATTAGTAGAGTCTAAATCTCAAGTTTCAAATCCTTTGAGTTAATTTTGAGTCATTCACCATTGTTAGTCATTGAAGAAGTTGAAGAAGCTTGAAGTGGTTTTTGTGAGGAAGGGAAATTGAAGCTTAAAAGTTAGTGGGCTTTGTTCTCATATTGAAGAAGGTTAGGAATCTAAAATTTGGGAGCATTTGGAGAAGGTTTGAAGGTCTGATTTTTTTTGAATCTTCAAGTGTTCTCGAATACCTTTATAGTGTTCTTGAGGAAGAAGAAGCGAAAGGGTGTCGTTTGATCTTCCAAAATCTAATTTCAAAGTGAAAAGGTGTTTTTGGGCCAAAGGAAGTAAAATATCTAAAAAAGTGGGCCCAACTCATTATAAAAAGGTATAGAGCACGGATCCCCAAAAAGATTTGACGTCACAAAGTTGTGTAGTGAAAGCAAAACCTGCGAATCGTAGGTTGTGTCACAGACAAATTGCAGATTGCGACAGAAATTTGATAAAAATAGCAGCACCGTCTGCGAACCGCAAACAATGCCGCAAAATCTATCTACGAACCGCATATTCTGCACAGTGAACGGCAGACCGCGCTTTCCAGGTTTTTGACTCAAAATTTCATTTCATTTTGATTTATTTGATTATCCAAACTATTTAACATCAAACAATTGACCTATTTGATTGTTAATTAGTTCTTTGTTCATATTTTCTTTCGTACTACTTATTTTCGTTCTTTTCTCGTTTTACTTCGTAGTTAACTTCTTGATTCAAGTCTGTTAGTTTGAGTCGAATCGTTCTTCATCGAGTCGAACAATAATCTATTCCAATCAAGAGTAGAAACTAAATCCCTTGTGACTAATCGAAATTAAATGAGGTACAATCATTGGCTGAGGCAATTTGTGAGACAATCAAAGGTGCGCACAATTGAGTGATTGTGAAATTTATTTTCACTAACTTAACGTGTTTGCTTATTTTGTTGATTGTCTTAATAGGTAACCATGGATTACGATTCATGTGATGGCTACTTTGATGGTTGTAATGATGAGGAATATGGCTATAATGATGAAGACTATGGTTATGATGAAGAGTGTTGTGCTTCTAATGAGGGTTATAAATACGACTATGATCATTACAATGATGAACATAAGGCAATGAGTACTCATGGGTCGTATGGGGAGACTAATGACCCGGAAGAGCCTAATAATCATCATCATGACCTTGAAGGTACTTCAACGTACAACTCTTACTCTTCTTGTGATAAACATAGTGATGAAGGTATTGACCTTGAGTGTGATGATAATGAAGTGTCAAGTGCTTATGACGAAGGTGAATCTCAAGGTCAAGAGAAGCCAACTTATAACCATGCTATATTTGTCGGTGGTGGTTTTACTTGCCCGTGCTCAAATGGTAATATCAAATGATCTTATTATGGAGGCATGAGACCATACCTCACCAACCATACTCAAAGTATTGTGAGAAGAGCTCAACCGAAGGGCAACATGAGAATTGAGCATAAAGAAAGAGTACATTCAATGTTGGTGAAAGTATATAATAAGTGGGGAGTTCACCTTGAAATTAATGACCGCAATCGTGATTGCTATATTTCTCCTCAAGACGCATGCTAGCTAGGATTATATCATACTCGGAGAGAAAACCCTTATAATTTCAAAAGGAGATATTTGGTCGATATGGTGAATGTATCATTCTCTTATGAGAACTATCAAGAAGAAGTGTGGTGTATAGTACTTTCAGCGGGGGCATGGGACTTATGTTTGTGATATTCTTGGTTTGAAGACCGTGGAGTTTCTTATGAGCGTGATTAGCATAAGTATGTTGTGGATGAAAGGGGGAAACTTCTATTTCAACATGTACCTTCGAAGATACTTCCAAGTGAGAGAGTTAGAGAGCCCAATGTGAAATGGCCTACCTTGCGTATGACATCTAGAGGAGAAGAATACGACAAATAGAAATTCATTATGGATAGCATCTTTGCTAGCCATAACTACTCACAAGGAAGAAAGTTGGACTTGCCTCTTAAGACCTTTGAGAAGAGGCTCGTCGATTATTGGTTTGACTATATCATAAGAGAGAAGATGACGATGAGCCCAATTGATACTTGGGATGCATTGAAGAGGTATTTTAGATACTATTATCCCGGGCCACATGAAAAGGGGTATAAGACCAAAGAAAAATCCCAAAGGAAGAAGCCAAAGGAAGGAAAGCAAAATATTCTTTGAAACCAATCAGGCCCTTCCACAAGAAGGGGAGATTAGCGTACCATTCCACTTAATGCAAAAGAAAAATACTTCATGTGGAACCAAGAGGTCTAATGAACTTGAGAGACAAAATATTGAGACAAGTAAGGGAGTGCAAAGTGGCAACTCACGAGAGGAAAAATGAGAAGATGTGTGGAGTGATGTGAGGGAGTTGCCACAAATTCAATCTAACCTTTCTACTTCTTCATCATGTTATGAAGAAGCTTTTGTACGTACTCAAGGAAATGGAATATTAAAGGAGTCTTCACGTGAAGAACTCCCGTGCTTGAAAAAGAGAATGAAGGCCAAGACCGCCTTTTCACTTGGTCAAATGAGCTTGCAAATGAGAGATCAAGGTAAAGAAGATTCTTCGAATGAACTTCAAGGTATAATGGCTAAACTCAACACTTCTAATTCTTTGATTGAACAAGTTTGTGATGTGAGTATGAGTGGTAGCTTGATTTTATATGAGTTTAATGATTCTTTACCATATGATGATAGTGTTATTATTGAAAGTGCTTCTACACTAGTTGACCATTTTGATGACCGAATTGATTCTTCTTGCAAGATCGATTTGTGTCCACCTAGTGTTGACACTTGTGATTTGAATGAAAGAACATTATCATGTGATCAACTTGAGAGTAATGTTAGCTCACTAGTCGAGGAATTTTTTGATATGATTAATGAACCTCCGATTAGTGAAGATGTGGTTGTAGTTGGTCATTTGAATGAGTGTGACACCCCACCCTTATTTGATAAATGTGAAAATGATTTTCTTGGTCTTGTCTTTATGTCAAGTGATGAGTCCCAAGATTGTGGTGGTGATGTATGTCGTATGGATAGTCATGGAGACCTTACATGTTTAAATTTTTCATCATTGATTGATTGCTTTGTCATTAGAGATCATATCTTATTTGATGATGACATGACTTATCGAAGAGGATGTGCATAGTATCATGTGTTGTGAGGTTGAAACTGTAGCCAATGTTGGGGGCTACAAGGTCTATGGGAATTCACTATGGAGATTGACACCCTTTCCTTAGACGGAAGCCTCGTCTAGAGGGATTGTAATTCAATCGTAAGGGTGGAATGTTTTGATGTTCTTAAAAAATCAAAAGAAGAGGCAACTATACTTGAGCGGAAAATTGACTTGCTTGAGGAACCCAACTAGTCACTACCTTTCCCCTAATGAATTTAATTGTGAGCCTTTGTATGATTCTCCACCTTTCTATGATAGTGATATGCATGCTAGGCTTGAATCAAGTGACCTTTATGAATTTGATCCGTACTTTAACAAATATTCTAGTGAGGAGAGTTATATTGGTGATATTGCTTCATTAGATACTTTCCTTACTAAATTGTCTTCTTGTGAGATCACACATTTGAATATGGAGGCGTATGTGTTCCCTAAAGATTTTCCACTTGACTTTACATTAAGGGACATTTTCATCTACTACTTATTTGCTTATGATGACACTCATGCTTGTGTTGAGGATACATCTTATGTTGGCAAGGGTTCTCATGGGAAATATGGAGGTGTTCTTGTCCACGATATGTGGGTGTTCTTCCTTTTTGACCCCGATGGTATTATAGATGGTATGACATTGATAAATACTTTCCATACCACATTGTTTTCTTGTGGGGTTCCTTGTACACGTGATGAGGCTTTCGTGTCCAATGGGGATTTTACGCTTGAATTTTAACTAAGAGACATTTTTCTCTACTATTTATTTGCTTATGATGATTCTCATTGTGAGATGATCCTAGCGGATCTCTCTAGTACTAATGAAGTTTGTAGTGGTGGTATTTTATCTTCTTGTTGGATGTGTGTAGGTGACCCCTTAAATTTGAGGATAAATTTATTTCAAGAAGGGGAGAATGATGCATTCCTAGCTACCTCAAAACCGTTGCAAATGAAGATAGGCACTCGTGAGCATGCATTAGCACCATCCCAAGGATTCCAAGTATGGAAGATTGCATGGAAAGGCAAAAAGGCAATGAATGGTGAAAAAACACCATCTGCGAATCGCAAATGGTGCCGCATGAGGAGTCTGCGATTCGCAGACAAAGCCAAACAACCGCAGATGATGATGAAGTTGAAGGACACTGTGAATCACAGATCATGTCACAGACACAACCTGCGATTCGCAAGTCAAGAGCAGACTGTGACATCATAGCGTTTTGGTTATTTTTGCAATCCAAGAGTGTCACTTTTGGGTCTCTTGTGTAATAATTTAGTCCTAGACTATAAATAGGGAACTTATGCCATTTCATTCCTTAGATTATGTTGAATTGAGATATTTTGATACTCCTTTGAGAGTTTGAGTGATTGAGAGCTTGTTGAAGCCATTGATTGAAACTTTGTTTTGAGAGGATTGGTTGCTTGGGACATTGATTCCCTTGATGTCATCCTAATAGGTTTAGGTGCTTGTTCTTGGTTAATCAATTGAGGTCCTTAGTTTCATATACTTTGGGTTGCTTTTGATTCCATTTCTTGTGTCTACCTCTTTATCTTTCAATTTGTTGTTGTTTCCTTGATCTTCCACATATCATATTGTATCAATAACTTTGTATTATGCTTCTATTGCCACATAAAAAAATCAGAGCTTAAAGACCTCAGAAGTACATGTAAGATTAAGTAAAAAGGCACGTGTAAAAATAATTGGCAGATATATAGCTAATATGCATAAGTACTTCATTAATGTAAATGAAATTTGATCGTACGTACTTGAAAAATCGTTGTGTATGTATTGTTCTGTTAGAATAGATGTGAGCCAATTCATGACTTCTCTCTGAGATCTCCAACTGAAGCCAACAACGTCACTAACATGGCACTGTACATTTGTATTTAGTAGGTAAAAATATAGGTTATTTAAAATTGTATAATTGTCAAAATCTGGATAGCCCAAATGATTGATGCAAATAAGAACAAACTATGTTTTTATTCAAAACAGAGCAGATACTTGGATATAACATATCACAGATAATTGCTCGAAGGAAATGCTCATAGTAGCTCATCTTTATCAGGACAACGTACCTAAAAAATGAGAAGCTTGTCCACAACAAGATGGGTAATCATAAGATTTAATTAAAGAGAGAGTAATCAAGTACCAGATGAATGATTTGTATTCAAAGACTAATGAGAACAATTAACGATTCTTAATATAAAAGGAGTAAAAGTAGGGTAAAAACACCCATGAAGCATTTATTAATTTTTTTTGGAAACAAAACATCTTTTGTCAGACTTTTCATATTTAAGTTTTCTTCATTTTAGCTTCAGTGCGATAAGTCCTTCCTCAACATAAAACTGTAGGTCTACTAAGTTGATGGCATTATACAAATACATGCAAAATACATGTTATTTATACAACAGTTGCGACAACATGTTAAAGTACAAATTCATCGTCATACTCCTGAATTAGCAAAAGAAAGAACCCTTAGAACTATTCTAAGAAACCTAAACTACATCCTTGAGATGTGAACATCAATTGGAACTCAAGATCACACAAAAGAGATGGGGGAAAAAGCAATTTAAAGAACGTATAAGGTGAAGCGACTACGGATGGCCATATCTCATATAGTCACCAGCTAGATCAACTAAGCTTTCCTGTATGTTGTTATAATTCTATCCAAAAGTTCAATCACTGCGCATATATAAATACAAACTAAAGTTCAATCACTGCACATAAATAAATACAAATCAAGTGTTAAGTATGATAGAATGAAAGAAATTTGATAGAACCACATCTCCCTGAACATTTTAGCAAAAAGGATGTAACTTCATGTTCATTTGGCTTGAGAATCAGTCCGACATAAGCAAATTTAGAATAAACTAAATGAATCACTGACTGGCTTTTAGATAAAGAACATATTAATGATAGAGATATTAAAAAAATCACCATCGCTAGCAATAGACCACTTCAAAAATATAAAAGAGCAGAGTCATTTACATAATATAGAATTCATATCTCAAAAAGGAAAGAACGAAAATTTAGCAGTTTATTTGGAAAGCATCTTGTCCCAAAGCAGCATGTATCTAGATTTTATTTTCTAGCTTGCATAATTACAATCAACGGACTCGTTAGATCTCCATTAAGCAGATCCATATCAGGCAAAATTAGCAGAGTAAACAATAAATTTAGCTTTTCAATTCAAACAACCACATGCAAGAGCAACTGAAATCTAATATTAGCATAGCATATTTAGGAACTCAAAGGAAATATCTCAATTCCATATTTACAATGAATCAATCACAAACCCTTTGGCTTAAGTACACATTTATTTATTCTAATTCAATTCAAAGAAGGTCAAGAACAATGTAGAAATGACTTCAAAAGAGAATCAGATAAAGTGTTATTTTTCATAATCTATAATTAGGGAGAAAGCAATCGTCTTCAGTATACAATTAAATAGGGTCACGTTTTGTCACATATTTCCCTTGTATACATGTTCTATCAACTCTTCAATGCTAACTGCAGTTATCAGAAACATAGGGAACTATATCATAAATGTAAAAATCCAAAAAATACATAAATCAAAAGAGTATGTTCAAGTGCCTTTACAGAGAAAGATGAATGACTTGTAACAAAGACAACATATTAAGAAAATTATCAAACAGGATACACATGGTACACATTTAGGAATAAAGAAGCAATAGACAATAGAATACATAGGACAACAGAAAAGAATTATTCTCTAATTATCTTTTTCTCACTACAATTGGCTTTTGAAATATTCTTATCTTCCGTTTCTTCTATTTGGTATTCGGAAGCATGAATATGTTATGAGTGATTACTCAACAGAATGTAATAACTTGAAAAAAAATATCGGGGAATGGTGATTTTAGCTGTTAGCAGTGAAAAGATAAATCATAGCTATGTCAAAGTTGAAAAACAACTAACCACCAAAATGCATCAGTAGTCCTCCATTAGAATAAGAAGAGTTGCAGAAAGCGATAAAGGAAAACAAAGAATCAAGTACACTGGCAAATATAGAATTATATTAAGAGAATCAGAGTGGAACAACTTGAAATATAGAAACAATAGAAAACTGACTTGTGTTATCAGCTTATTTTCTTCTCTTGAGCCAATAGATACCTCTCCTATCCCAGGTTTCCTAGCATTTGAACCTTCATAATGTAGTTATCTCTTCAATTTTTCTAAAAGGGAGCTAGCAGGATTCCAAACAAAAACTACTTTAACATACCTCCTAAAATTGTTTATAAAGTCATGGCCAAGGCAAGACTTACTATTGAGTTATTAAAATTTAAACTAATTGTAACTCACTATCTAAGAACGCTTATTTATATTCTACAGTCTGTTGAGTGCTTTATAAACTTAAAAAGTAGAATGTTAAGTTAGAACATCATGTGAACTTGTTAACTGACAATTATTTTATCCGACGTTGTTAAGAATGAATCTTGGACCTAACTCAACCCAAAAGCTAGATCTTGAGGAGAGGATTTTCCAAGGCAATATGAGGAGACCAAACATGCATCCCACAACCGATGTGGGAGATTCAACACCCCCGAGCACGCTCAGGACTGGACATCTGGAGCGTGGATGATATAGGATGGGGGCCCAACATCGAGTAAACAATGAATTGGGATGGGTCTGGCTCAGATAACATGTTAAGAATGGATTTTGGGACTAATTCAACCCCAAAATCTAGCTCTTGAGGGGAGGATTGCCCAAGACCATATAAAGAGACCAAACACCCATCCCACAACCGATGTTGGAGATTTAGCACACCTTGGATTTGCAATAAAAATGTATTAAACTGGCTATGAAGACTAAATCAATATAGAAATCATTTCAAGATCTAGGTATTCCTTTTGCATCTCAAATTCATGAAAACATACAAGGCGAATAAAATAGAAATAATTATGCAACAACATAAAAGATTTCTAACCCTGTTAAACAGAATAAAGTACATTCATTTGTACAATATGTAGATTTTAAAGAAGAGTATACATAAGACAAATGATTTTTCAGAATTTAATTTCTTTTATCATAGATAATCTCCAACAAGAATTTAATTTTTTTTTATGAACTTGATGTCTCATATCTGCAAATCTAGAAATTCATTTCTGCCAATTGAGTCAAACTATTTTTATTTTTGTTGGAAATTTACTAATGTGGAATTAAGTTTATCACATTATTTGTGACTCGAACAATTGGGGCCCCGCACGTCAGAAGCGTCATTTCCACACACGTGTACACGTAGTGTCAAGTATCGTAAATTTCATTAGTGAAAAAGATATTGATACATACGTAATACGTTGAGACATAGAATGATGGACGGTTATTGGCCAATGACAAGTATTCCACGTTGGTAAACGAAGGAAGAAGTGTAAGATGAAACGAGTCGGAAATAGCCGCGAAGCCATGAAGGTCCGCGGCACAACACCGTCGGAGCCGCGGCACCGAAGCACCGCGGCTCCACCGAAGCACCGCGGCTCCACCATGGAAGCGCCGCAATCTAAATGGTGGTTTGGGCTACTGGAGCCAAGCCGCCGCGGCGCTAATTCGCAGAGTCGCGATGCTTCGGAGGCAGAATGCTACGACGTGAAGATGGAAAGTTCTGACTTTTGGGCTGGTTTTGGAGCATTGAATCTCCATTATTTGGCACATGAATTCAGCCATTATTTGGCTGAATGTAACCCCTCAATAAGTGTCATTACATGGCTATTGAAGGCCATTAGTTGGCTACTTGAGGGGTCATTTCCTTACACTATAAATTGAGGCATTTGACTCAATTGTTCAATACTTAGAAATTTTCTGAAATCTTCTTCTTTCTCTCTAGCAAGTTTTCTATATTCAAAGTTCTTCAAGAGCAACACTTGAGTTTCCTTTGCTCATTTGTTAGTTGTTGTTGTATCTTAGGAGACTATTGCCCACGAACATAAAAGGATATTAACGGGGCAATCTTGTCTTAAAGAATGAGTGTCATCACTCGACTCAGCAAATCACAAGGAGTTTGTATCATTCTTGATTCCAGTTTGTTGTAATCTTTAGTTTATCCTTTCTAGCAATCTGTAATATTTACTTACTTCCAATTTTCCGCAATTATTGTAACCCCACAATTTTAAGATAAGATTGTTGTAAGTGCTTAGAAAGATTACTGGAAGAGAACAACTCGCTTCTGATACTACTGCTGCTACTCAAGGCAACCTCTCTGCCTTCCCCACTACTGCTCAAGGCACATCCAATGCCTTCACTGCTACTCAAGGCACATCCAATGCCTTCACTGCTGCTCAAGGCACACCCAACGCCTTTCTTGCTGCTCAAGGAAACATTACAGTTCCTTCACCCTCTGGATTCCACCATGAACGCCCAGAAAAGTTCATGGGCTCTAACTTCAGGAGATGACAGCAGAAGATTTTGTTTTATCTGACTGTTATGGGAATGACTTGTTTTCTAACAGAAGATCCTCCACAAGCTGGAGATAAAGTGGACCCTCAGCCTAATGAAATGGCTGAAGGGGGCCAAGGTATCCATATCGTTAATGGCATGAAGATGGTTCTTGATGCATGGAGTCATAGTGACTTTATGTGTAAGAACTATATTTTGAATTGTCTGTCAGACCCACTCTACATGGTGTATTGCACCGTAGGCACCGCCAAAGAGTTATGGGAAAAAATGTAGAAGAAGTACAACACACAAGATGCTGATACGAAGAAATTCATCATTGGGAAATTCCTAAAATTTCAAATGGTAGATAGCAAAACTGTGATGTCTCAAGTCTAGGAATTCCAAATGATTCTACATCACCTGGATTTGGAAGGTATGAAACCAAATGAGCAATTTTTTTGTTACATCACTAATTGAGAAGTTACCTCCCTCGTGGAATGCGTTTATGAGTTACTTAAAACTCAAGACAAAAGAAATGACCTTTGAGGAACTTATTATCAAACTCCAGATTCATGAAGATAATAAGAAGGCCTTGCCTAGGGGAAAACAACCCGCTAAGGCAAAGGCAAATCTGGCTAAGGCCGAAAAGAACCCAAGCAAGAAGCGCAAGTTTCAGAAAGACGGCAAGACCTAGGCGACGGAGAAGTTCAAGGGGAACTGTCACCACTGTGGGAAACCTGGTCACATGATCAAGGACTGCCGCAAGCTCAAGACTGAGCAACAAGAGAATGTCGTCAAAGACACGCTTCTTGACAACATGATTGGGGAGTTCTCGGTGGTGGTGCTTGAAGCAAACCTTATTGAGAATCACATGCAAGGTGGATGGACACGGGTGCTACCAGACACATCTGTTCCAATAGAGATGCCTTCTCCACATATACACCAGTTACAGATAAGAAGTTGTTCATGGGTAACAACGTTTCCTCTGACGTGCTGGGGGTAGTAAGGTAGTCCTGAAGATGACTTTTGGAAAAGAGCTCACTCTGAAGGAGGTGATGCATGTCCCTGAGATTAGGAGGAATTTAACTTCAGGTAATTTATTTGTTAATGCTGATTTTAGGCTAGTATTTGAGTCCAATAAATTTGTAATCACTAAGAATGGAACTTTCGTGGGAAGATGCTTCGTATGTGAAGGCTACTTAAAAGTTAACGCCATGTCTGTAATGCGTCCAAGCAATAAAATTGAAGCTTCTTCTTACTTGTTTGAGTCTTCTAATTTATGGCATCATAGATTAGGATATGTTAACTACAAATCCATCCGAATGTTGATGAAGTTGGAGTTGTTGCCGTCTATCGACGTAAACACTCAACATAAGTGTGAGGTGTGCGTAGAGGCAAAACTCACAAAGATTCATTTTTGATCCGTCGAAAGGAATACCGCTCCTCTAGATCTTATTCACACAGATATATGTGATTTGAAGTTTGCACAAACTAGGGGGAATAAGTACTTTGTGACATTCATTGATGATAGCACAAGGTATTGTTACCTTTACTTGTTGAAAAGTAAAGATGAAGCCTTTGAAGCGTTCCGACGTTACAAAGCAGAAGTTGAAAATCAACTAAGCATGTGGATTAAATCCATTCGTAGCGATAGATGGGGAGAATACGTAGCGCCATTTGAGGAATATTGTGCCGAATCGGGAATTGTACATCAAACGACGGCTCCATACTCACCTCAGTCGAACGGTGTTGCTGAACACAAGAACCGCATGTTGAAGGAAATGATGAATGTCTTGCTCATCAATTCTGGTCTTCCCCAAAATATGTGGGGAGAAGTCGTCCATACCGCTAATACGATTCTTAATAGAGTCCCACATAAGGGTAAGGACAAAACTCCATATGAATCATGGAAAGGAAATAAACCAACCTATAAATATTTAAAGGTGTGGGGTTGTTTGGCAAAGGTCGAAGTGCCCAAGCCAAAGCAGGTCAAGATTGGGCCTAAGACTGTAGATTGCATTTTCATCGGATATGCAAATAACAGTATTGCTTATCGCTTCTTAGTGCATAAGTCAAATATTCTAGATATCCACGGGGGTATAATCATGGAATCAAGGAATGCTCAATTCTTTGAGGATACTTTTCGTAGAAAGGAAAAAGACATAACTTCTCGCAAACGAAGTCATGAACAAAGATCTCAGGAACCAAGACTCGTTGACTGCCCGGATCTAGATGGTTCAGATCTAGTGGACTTCAAAGTGGCTGAATATTCGGAATCTAGTGTTTCAGTTTCTCAGAACTTGAAGACTCTAGAGATGGAACCGAGGCGAAGTAAAAGGGCCAAGAAGGATAAATCCTTCGGCCATGACTTTGTAGCTTATATGGTTGATAACGAACCATGGACAATTGCTGAAGCATTGTCAACTCCAGAGGCACTGCTCTGGAAAGAAGCTATTGAGAGTGAAATAGACTCCATCCTGCATAACCATACTTGGGAGTTGGTTGATCTTCCTCTGGGAAATAAATAATTGGGTTGTAAATGGATACTCAAATGGAAGTATAAAGCAGATGGGTCTATAGATAAGTTCAAGGCTAGGTTGGTAGTCAAGGGCTATCAGCAGAAGGAAGGCCTTGACTATTTTGACACGTACTCCCCGGTGTCTAAGATGATGCCCATACGAGTATTCATTGCGATTGTAGCATTGCGTGACCTTGAGATACATCAAATGGATGTCAAGACAGCCTTCCTAAATGGTGATTTGGAAGAAGAAATTTATATGGAATAACCCGAGGGGTATGTGGTTTCAGGGCAAGAGAAAAAAGTCTGTCGACTTGTCAAATCTCTGTACGGGCTAAAACAGGCCCCGAAGCAATGGCACGAAAAATTTGATAGTACTCTACTATCGAAGGGTTTCTCCATTAATGAGTGTGACAAATGTGTCTACACAAAAGGTAACTCTGACTCGTTCGTCATGATATGTCTGTACGTAGATGACATATTGATCACATGGAGCAGTCTTAACTTAATCCTAGAGACTAAGAACATATTGAAACAATGCTTCGACATGAAGGATATGGGTATCACATATGTCATCTTAGGGATAAAGATCTCTAAGACATCTAACAGACTGGTCTTATCTCAGTCTCACTACATTGATGATGTGTTGAGAAAGTTTGAGATGTTTGACAGTTTGCCTATGAAGTAACCACTGGATAGAAATCAAACGCTTGATAAAAATTATGGTGCACCCGTATGCCCGGAGCAATATGCACAGGTGATTGGGAGTTTGATGTACATAACAAATTGCACCCGACCTGATATTTCTTATGCAGTCAATAAGTTGGCTAGGTTTACCCGTAATCCGAGTAATGATCATTGGAAGACGTTGAATCGGGTACTACGATACCTGAAATACACGCTAACTTACGAGTTGCATTATTCGAGATATACAAATATACTAGAGGGGTACAATGATGCAAACTAGATATCTGATATAGAGAACACCAAGTCCACCAGTGGGTATATATTTACAATTGGTGGTGGGGATGTGTCTTGGAAATCCTCTAAGAAAACTTGCATCGCCCGATCCACGATGGAAGCGGAGTTTATCGCTTAGACAAAGTAGTAGAAGAAGTTGGGTGGCTTCACGACTTCTTAGAGGATGTCCCTTGTTGGGACAACCCCGTACCTTCTGTAATGATCCACTGCGACAGTCAGTCGACTCTAAAAAGGGAACGAAGTTCTATGTACAATGACAAGTCTCGTCATATTCGACGGAGACATAAGACCGTTAGGCAGCTGATCACCGCGGGTATTATATCCATTGATTACATAAAATCACAGGATAACATAGCGGATCCACTGACAAAGGGCTTACCTAAAGATTAGATATTCTGCTTGTCTAGGGGAATGGGCTTAAAAACATAAGCTTTAAGGGCCAATATGGTGGTAACCCAACCTTACTGACTGGAGATCCCAGGAATTTGGTTCAATGGGAAAACTAAGTTGTAAAGGTTCAGTTGAGCGCTTCGGTGGAAGCAAGAGCACTTTGGGTTATGATCCCTGTAAGGAACATAAACCCAAAGTTATTCCCGCGATAGACGTTAAGTGTTATCTGCAATGTGGTTAAAGGTTAAGTTTCTAAAACCTTTAATGATTCCTCAACGGTTGAGGTTAGGTTTGGGGAAACTTTTAATGGTTCCTAACAATTGTAAAGTGGAGTATAGCAGGATACCTTGTAGGAGACCACCGATTTAAGTGCGAGGATATGCCGCCCCAAATGAACGCACTTAAGAATTCAAGAAGTGTCCACGGTCACAACGGACAAAACATTATGAAGAACAGAGTAAGGGTGGTACCGTTGACTTGGCTTACACTAAACACTGACGATTCAAGACATCACATTCACCGTGCAGTAAGTAAGTCTGATGGTATTCAACTATGGAAGGTTCAAAGCGGAAGCTACCTATCCAGATGAAACATCTGTCCGCTGAAAGATTGCTGAAAATAGGCACCTTGTGAGTGCGCCAAAATCTCTTCCAAGAGGGGATTGTTGGAAATTTACTAATGTGGAATTAAGTTTATCCCATTATTTATGACTCAAACAATTGGGGCCTCGCACGTCGGAAACGTTGTTTCCACACACGTGTACACGTAGTACCAAGTATCGTAAATTTCATTAGTGAAAGAGATATTGATACATACGTAATATGTTTGAGACATAGAATGATGGACGGTTATTGGCCAAATGACAAGTATTCTACGTTGGTAAATGAAGGAAGAAGTGTACATAGTGTAAGATGAAATGAGTCAGAAATTGCCGCGGAGCCGTGAATGGCCGAGGCGCCGGAGCGTCGCGGCTCCCCCATGGCAGCGCCGCGGCGCTAAATGATGGTTTGGGCTACTGGAGCTGAGGCACCGCGTCGCTAATTCGCAGAGCAGCGGCGCTTCGGAGGCAGAATGCTGTGATGGAAAGATGAAAAATTTTGACTTTTGGGCTGGTTTTGGAGCATTGAATCTCCATTATTTGGCACATAAATTCAGCCATTATTTGGCTGAATGTAACCCCTCAATAAGTGTCATTACATGGATATTGAAGGCCATTAGTTGGCTACTTGAGGGGTCATTTCCTTACACTATAAATTGAGGCATTTGGCTCAATTGTTCAACACTTAGAAATTTTCTGAAATCTTCTTCTTCCTCTCTAGCAAGTTTTCTATATTCAAAGTTCTTCAAGAGTAACACTTGAGTTTCCTTTTCTCATTTGTTAGTTGTTGTTGTATCTTGGGAGACTATTGACCACGAACGTAAAAGGATATATACGGGGCAATCTTGTCTTAAAGACAGAGTGTCATCACTCGACTCAGCAAATCACAAGGAGTTTGTATCGTTCTTGATTCCAGATTGTTGTAATCTTTAGTTTATCCTTTCTAGCAATTTGTAATATTTACTAACTTTCCGTTTCCCGCAATTGTTGTAACCCCACAATTTTAAGACAAGACTGTTTTTATTTTAAGAACCAACATTGTCTTTAAAAGTATATATATTTCATAGCACAACAAACAGAAGACTAATAACTATAAGAAGTTGGACAGTAATGTAGCAGTGATAGAAGAATATAATTACTTTCCAAGTCAGGCATATTATGGAACATTTTGCAACCATACCTATAATCCTAGGTCTTCTACACCACCAAAGTCACTACAAGTAAAAAGCTTAAATGATATGAGAATAATTGAGTCTAATTACACCTAAATTGAAATCCCATGTTTCTATTTCAAGCTTAAATCTTGATGCAGTATTGGTACATGACTTGTTGACTTATAAATAATAGTAGAAAAGAAATACATGTCCCAACAATATGTTTTGTTGTCATATGTTGAATGTTATTGCCAAGAGTATTTTTCGCAACATTAAAAATTATTGCATGCCGTTGTAATAACATCCGATGCAAAAAAAATTCACAACAACGACATATTAAATTTGTTGCTATTTACATTTTTAGCAATAATATATTAAATTTTTGTTGTCATTTACGTTTTTTAGCAACAACATATTTATTGTTGCTAAAGTTTTATTATCAATTCTATACTTTCTTGTAGTGTATCCTAAGATGGTAGGATCAGATAGTGTGATTATATCTGTATGTGGATGACAAGTTAATTTTTTACTCTAACGTAAGTGTTGTTAATGAAACTAACAACTTTTTTATCTACTCAATTTGAAATGAATGACTTAGGAGAAGCAAATGTGATTTTCGGGATTAAAAAACTGCTAATGGCTTCTTGTTGTTAGTCTCATTATATTGAGATAATGTTTAAAAGTTTGATTGTTTTGATGTAGCTCTTGTGAGAACTCCCTATAATTCTAACATGCACATGAGAAAGAATAAAGGTTTTAGTGTTTCTCAAATTGAATATGCTAAAGTAATTTATTGTGTAATATTTCTCATGAATTATACTCGACTTGATATAGCTTATATTTTTAGCATATTGATCATTTTTTCATGTTGTGACTCACATGAGGAAATTGAAATTGCTAAGAGTAGTGTGTACAGTGAAAAAAGAGACACATTCGCGTTAGACATGGTGTTGTCAAGTAATTATCGAAGCATGATGTTATTTTCTTGGAATTTATAAGGCCCGAGAAATATTTGACGGACCCTTTAACTAAGGGTTTGACAAAGAGAATAATTTTTGAAATGTTGAGGGCACATAGATTGAGATAAGTATGGTGGATACCCGTTTGTTGGTCAAACTGAGTCATATAAGTTCTCAATATACATTACATATCCTATCTCTATTGATTGTGGTAGTGCTTTGTGAGGTTGAGTTAACTCTTAAAGTATCCCATAGTTCATTGTGTTGTGCTTTTGAGAAGGACTTAAAGGGTTTACTTGAGTTGTACTCTTAATGTTTTCATAACTCATTGTGGTGGTGCTATTGAGAAGCAATTAATGAACTCACCGCTTTGATATGAGAAAATTTGAGTTGTTTTTTGCTCTTAATGATTCCATAGCTTCATGGCATTCTATATTGAAGATAGACTTGATGGAATCACCTACGTGAGTGTAAATATTTGGTCTCTTTTTAAGAAAAATGTGAGTTATTTTTATAGAGAGGCCATAAAAACATAATTAAAAATGTGACATGTGTTGTGGGATTCTCAACTTATGTGTATTCAAATAAAAAAATATTAATATTTAAGTACACGTTCCTTTCTTTTTCTTAGAAATTATTCATATTCTTTTGTCTTTGCATTTATGGAGAATTGTTGATATTCATTATTAAATGAATGAGAGCAAAATCACATTCATTCTCTGCAATTAATTGCATAGATGAGAATGCAAAGTAAAATTCATCGCATTCTTTCTCTGAATTTGATTGTGCAAAGTTGCAACATTTATTCTTAATGAGAGTTCGTCCATTATGTTCCTAATTGATGGGTTGTTTAATTCCTCACGATGACTCTCAAAATTTCTACAACTATATATATTGGAATGTCTTCTTTGAGATACAAACACAGACAAAAATACTCTCCTCCATTAGCTCTCCCCCTTCATTGGCTTTTTCCTTAGTAATTTTTTGAGCAATTATTTTGTATAACTCCAACGTTCTATTTATGAGTGCACGTGTTTGGAAGAGTTGTTGAATCTTATAAAGTGACCGGCCTTAGTGATTTGCAACGGAGTTGGATTAAAATCGCTTTCAAGACAGTGACTTGTGTCATGACACATCATTAATTCGATAAGTTGATTCTATACTTTTATTCAATTTTTTAATTAATATTTTCAACATATTCAAAATTAAGTCATATTATAGGGGTGTACAGTATAATTAACGGTTTGGTTATATTTAAAGGAATTAACTACAAATTTGAAATGAAACTGTCGGACAAGCAATTGTCTTTTCCACGGTTGGGAGAGGGGTATTAATGTTGAGGAAGGTGGCATGCAATTTCTTGTCCTAGAGTCAACTTGCTCATACCGTCAAGTTGGTTCATTTTAGGAAAATACTTGCCACCAAAATTGAAGTGTCGGTTGGGGGTTGGTGTCGCTCAAAATAAAATCATTTTTCTTTCTTGACTTGTGTGGTGGTCCTAGGAAACAATATTATTCACCAATCCAGTCAGTCTCCAATTTAATTACCTCAAGGGAATGATGATAAAAAGCTTGATGGATGAAAAGTAAAGCATACCTTTATTGAATCTTGACCTTTACTTATATATCTCCCTCTTTGGTGGCCATTATTATTGAGTATAGTAAAATAGATTGAATGAGAGCAGTAGTATCCCTCTCTCTAGCCATGTGTGTGATTTCTGAAGAAGCGATTAACCAGTTTGAAGCTTTAATGGAGCAAGGTAATACTATACTAGACTATACTATACTATACTAGATCTCTCCTCATAATGTTTACTGACCCCTTTCATTTTGAGCAGTTGATGAAGCACTCATAACTACTTTTAAGGTTTGACTTTCTTTCTCTCTGATATGCTCCTTAACACTAGGTTATGTTAGACTTTAATTTCATTTACTTGCTTCTTCATTTTCTTTTAATTATGTGACAATGCCGACAAAGATACCAAGACACATATCTTAAAAGAAATATTTAATTAAGATGGTCTTAATTTTCAAGTACGCTTGTAAAGTAGACAACTCGAGGGTCTATTGGAAACAGCGTGTCTGTCCCACAAAGGCACAGATAAGCTCTGCGTACATACTACCTTTCCAGACCCCACTTTGTGGGATTACAATGGGTATGTTCTTGTTGTTTGTTTGTAAAGTAGACAACTTTTGGCCTTTTTCTTGATTTTGGAGTTGAGCAAAAATGTCTTGAAGATTAGTGATGTGTCGTTATTGGAATTCTTAATTTAGGACTTTTAGTTGTCTGTTGAGACTAGTCATACTTAAACCTGATAACTGATTCACCATATAGCCTTGTGACGTCTATAATCCTGTTTTGTTCCTTCTACACCGCTAACTAGAATTGTAAAATTGGTTCTGGTATTTTACCTATTAAAAAGAAGAAAAAAAAGAATGAATGAAGCATTTCATATGTTCTCATGGATTTTAAGCCAGTTAGTGCAGATTACCCTCTACTCGCTGCTCCTTTGTGGCACGTAGATGCATATTTTTACTGCTTTTTTGTGACATTTTTGCAGACTTATATTTTTCTTTCATTTTGTTCATAGGGCCTAACAAGCCCAACTGATTTCTGCCATTCCTGTTGTAACATTATATTTCTTTTTTGGAAAAGGATTAAAGTGAAAGAAACTAATAGACTTACCAAAAAACAACAAGTTAAAGAAACTAAGAAAGCTTACAACAACATCATACCCAGTGTAATCCCATAAGTGGGGTCCGGGGAGGGTGGTGTTTACGCAGACCTTACCCCTACCTTGTGAAGGTAGAGAGGTTGTTTCCGATAGACATCCCAAAAGCTTTCTGAATGTTCACTCATTGGATAAGAGAAACTTTTTGTTAAAATAGAGGAAATTTACTATTCTTATATCTTATTTGGTGAAAGCAATGAGTTCTTTTTGAGCATTGATGTTATGAGATCATTTGGTGAAGTTTCTCGCATTTGGAATTGGTACTAGACGATTCTGGAATATTGCGTTGCCAGAGTATTAGTAACTAAATTAGTTTCTCGAAAATATATCATATCCAAATGGAACACTAAAAATGAGTCATAGCTGTCATTGCGTGTGACTCTTCTTATTCAGCTAAAACTTTTAAGTGAATGATAGAATCAGTCGAAATTAGATTGGTCATTCATTTCAAGTTTGGATCTATGCCACTGTGTTATAATGAATGGTTCATTAGATGATCTTTTTCCTCTACTTTGCAGAATATTCATCAAGGCTGTCCAAGGGACACATATGTGCGCTTCCTAACAGCAAGAGAGGGAAATGTTGCAAAGGCCCATGCAATGGTCAAAACCTATTCTTTTAGATGTTTGAAATTTTACCTTCCATGTATGGGATTAAATGATCAGGTGTATCTGATACTTTTTTTTTCCAAATGTTTCAGTTAGTTGATTCTTTGACGTGGAGGGTCCAAAATGAGATAGATGATATTTTAGCTGTGAGTATTATGGAATCTTCTTGTTGTTGTTATAGCAATCAATTTTAGTGGTTTCTCTCTATATCAAGTGTAGCCTTTACTTTATATAGGAGCTTAGTGCCTAACACTGTGCTACTAGCTTGGCTGTGATAAGTGTTGTTAGACAAGATGTTTTGCTTTAGAAAAGTAAAAACTAGCAAAACTGAGAAGACTTTAGATGTGGGTTTTATGGTGGTATAGACCAGTAGGAATATTTACAGAAAATCGCTGCCTGCTCTGATTGGAAATTGTGCTTCCTGAATCCTTCTTAGGAGCGTGCACACACAGATACTTCTTCACTAGAACTGGTTGTATTTATACTATTATACATTCTTTTACACGAGAATTAGTCGTATTTTATCCTATTATATTTTAACTATAGTTGAAACTTGAACGCATCCTGGAAAGTTTTGCTACTTTGCAAATTACTATCTAATTGAATCTAATGTTGACTCATTTGTAATTGTTATCTCAGAAACCTATCATTCCTACTGAACTTTACAGAGCAATTCGTGATTCTCAACTAATAGGAATGCCAGGTTACACAAGAGAGGTACCCATTCATGACACATTATCTTTTTGCTATTGATGCTCCTATGGACTTCATAACTATATGAGAACTCGATTTTCCTCTTTTTCAGGGCCTTCCAGTATTCGCTTTTGGTGCAGGTCTTAGCACATTTGACAAAGCATCTGTAAGGGTCGTTAAGATTCTTATCTTCCCTCAAGGCTATAAGATTTCATGTGCATTTACTTATTCAAGAACTACTTGTCAAGTAATGGATGTTTGATTGGTGGATAATGGAGGTTTACTGATTTGTTTCAGATTATAGAACACTTATTGGTTGCATTTTTCTCTCTTTTTCTTTCTTTCTTTCTGGGGGGGGGGGGGGAGGGAGGGGGTGAGTTGGGAAAGCGGGGAGGATATTATTTCTAGACCAGTAAGTTCAAAATGTGTGTGTGAGACTAACTATGCCTTGTCTATAGCATTAAAAGTGCCAAGGATTGGGGGACGAAATACAGATGGACATGATATTTTATTAAATGTAGTAATTTTTTGCGTAAGCTGTAGCTACCCAAAACATTTGCAAGAAGTATCCATAACTGTCTAAAATTATATGAAGTAATCCCTCACCTTGTGTATGAACCTTCACATTGAATTTTGTTGGAATTGCGCAAATTAACTCGTATACTCAATATAGTGGAACACAACAGTGATTTATTGCTATAATCAAAGGAAAAAAAAGGAACGAGCAAACCATAGCAGAGCGGCGAAGACGAGAAACAGTTTGCAGTGTGGAAGAGGAAAAGTGTAGCACCAGCAAAGAATGAAGAGTGTAGAAGAAGAGGAGGAGGAAAATATAGGGGCAGTCGTAGTAGTTTGTAGTTTATCCATAAGAAAATATACAAAAAGAGTAAAGGTATTGGGCGTGTGTCCATGCCCAACTGTATCCCCATTAGAGTCCAAATCTAATTCACAACCATAAGTCAGCTATGTCTATTCACCTACCAATTGATGTATATAAGTGGTCTTTTATTTGCAATTTTACTTCCCATCCTCTATGCTTTATCTCTAATCTCTGATAAGTAGAACCGGAGTAAAGGAGAAATGTTCAAATAGTAATCGATTATGAAATAATAACAGGTTTAGCAGTTTCATATCTATATAGTATGACTTTTCAATTGATCCATCTCGTTCGATTGCATAAGATAGACTAAACCATGCCAAGATTTGCCAGAAAAATGGTATTTGTGCAGACTGTTTGCAAAAATGCGTTGCTATTGGACTTGTCCAAAACAAATATAGCATCGGTCTTGATATGGATGGAACTTTTGTTTTCTGCCTCTTAAACCTATACCATCTGATAAAACTTTATATGGTTTATGTTGAATTAGGATCATACTTTCATGATAGTTATGTTCCATGAGGTAATCATGATCTTACACGTTGTATTAGTGACATAGTTTGGTTAATAACTTAGCTGACATTTGACCTATCAATCATGCCCCCGGTATATCTGTAATATTAGGTCTAACTGACTAGTTACCTCATGGACATGCACTGGGAACTTCCGCGTACTTTGCCCCCTATTATACGTTTCTTTAGCTTTGGTTATTTGATTCTCAGTTTTCTTTTTTTATTTGCTTTATCCTGGGGGAGGGAGGTTCTGTGTTTGGAACTCTTCAGTTTTCCATGTTTTAATTATTGCTTTCATTGTTTTAACTATATTTCTGCTAATAAAAAAAGTAACTAGAGTTCTTCATCCCAGGTCCATTATTATGTGCAATCACACATTCAGATCAATGAATATCGCGATCACGTGATTCTGGTAAAAAGGATTCATAAATCACTTTCCTTTGTGTATGTGCGTGTATGTGTGTGTGTTTTAATCCCTTACATTTTACTAAGTTGGTTCATCTGTCACAGCCTGCTGCAACTAAGAAGTATGGGAAACACATCAGCAAATCTCTGAAGGTTTTAGATATGACTGGCTTGAAACTTTCAGCTCTAAACCAAATAAAGGTATATTGCATCAAGAGTTCTAATCTTGTTTGGTTGGGTCTTTCATAGTATGAAGAAATGGCCTTTGGTTCTAACTTAACTCCATAAGCTAGCTCATGGGGGGAGGATTACACAGACCACAACCCATTCCCTCAATCAGTATGGGACTAACATTCCTCCACACGCTTAGGACTGGAAAACTGGAGCGTGGATAACATAGTATGAGGGCCAAACATTGAGAAACACAACAACGGGGATCGATGAGTCTGGATTTGATACCATGTCAAGAAATGGTCTTTGGGCCTAACTTAATCCCAAAGTTAGCTCGTGAGGGGAGGATTACCCATACCATATAAGGAGACCACAACCCATTTTGTCAACGAATATGGGACTTAAGTGCAATATTATTTGATGATCCATGAAATTGGGGAAAATTTCGATCGTTGATGCAGAAGCCTTCACTTTTACCGAGTAGTTATTTTCTTTCCATTCTTCGCCTAGCTCAAAGAACACAAATAATTCTTTTTTTCAGAAGACTTTGTAATTGCAGGACTTCAGTCTCTGTCTAACCATATGGATTGATGCATATCTTTATTTGAGAGTTACCTTGGAACCATTCCTGTAAATATTTGGAGCAAAATATACTAACTTAATGTTATTGCTATCATTCAGCTATTGACTATAATTTCCTCCATCGATGACCTAAATTACCCGGAGAAGGTAGTTGCATACTACATTGTGAATGCTCCCTATATCTTTTCAGCTTGTTGGAAGGTTTGTCTCTTGTTTATACAAGTCTCTGTCCTTTTCTTTTTGTTATTCTTTTATCTATTATTTCTGCAAATTAGTACAAATTACACGTTGAATGACTAAATTTCTAATTTGTTGTAACATATGAATTCATCAGGTCGTCAAGCCGCTTCTGCAGGAGAGAACCAGAAAAAAGGTTCAGATTTTATCAGGTTGTGGACAGGATGATCTATTGAAGGTAGCAGTTCTTTTACAATTGTTTTGTTGTCATGTTCTTTATCTTCTAGGAGGATGTAGTAACTTTCTGATTATAAGAACGAGTGGAGAACTAATAAAGAAAACATCTATTGGGCTTTCCATGTCACTAGAAAATGTTATGCTCATCCAAACACTAGGTTAGAGAAACAAGCAATGCTAATTAGTTGTAACTTTGTAACTAGGAATAATACCACCTCTGTCACCTGTCAAATATACCTCTATGGTAACTACCTGATAGGCTGTGGTGTAACCTCATGATTATGAATGTGCCACTTGGATAAGCAACTTCTGGTCTCACTTGAGAGATTTAACCCTGTCTGGTCTGTTAACTCGTGTAGATCATGGACTATTCGTCGCTCCCCCATTTTTGCCGGAGAGAAGGTTCTGGATCTTCCAGATACTCAGGCAGCTCGAATGAAAATTGTTATTCCTTGGATCATCCATTCCACCAGCAACATTATGATTACATAAAGCAGCAGGCATTGCTTCGAAGACCTGTTCGGCCTGTTAAACAGGGCTCTGTCCATGTGGATTTTCCTGATGCTGTCACGGAGGGGACTGAGTTTGTTCAGACATTGGCATCAGAATTTCAAAAATTTGGAAAGCAAAATGGACTTGCTCAATCACTAGATGACCTTAATATTGATGATCATCTAGCATAGAAAGTTCAGGTCCAATAACATTCTAAAATAAGAGTTTGGGTCATTATGCACTTTTACCGGCTAACAGTTCTGGATCCTCGTGCTAGTATAGTATTAATAACCCATGCAGTATAGCAGAGGGTTTTTTTCTAATTAGAAGCCTCAAATTTTAATATGTTCTAGTTGCACGAGGAGGTGCATTTTCAGTATAAAATTACCAAGTATAGGGATACGTGGTTGACATTTATTATTGTTATATGTTAGATGTACATAGAGGTATATGTTGCTCGAGCTTTTGTAGGAGCTTAGTAGTTATCACATGTATTAATAAAATTATTTATCCATCTATGATGCTGGCCCTTCTATGTATTGGCTTTATGATATAAATAATTGTCCAGCACAATCCTGAAAGCTGGTTGATGATTTACATCCTTGAGGAGACCTGTTTTTTTGTTTATCTGATATCCAATTTGTGCATTATGACAGGACCGGACTAATTGTAAGCAGTCTTTGGTATAATAATGGGAACGATGAAGACTACAAAGTTAGTTTAGCTAAAGGCATCATACTAACTGAAGCAAAAAGAATAAACTAGCTTTAAAGACATTTTATACATAGTATCTGCACGTCTCGGTGCAAACAAATTGGTGAAAGTAACAGAAATGCAGCATAAACGAAACAAAATTCCCATATGGGAGAGTAGGAAGTTTGGTTTTTGTATCTTTCAGTTATGTACAAGCAATCATTCAGTGCTCCTTTTGCCATATTTATAAAAGCTTGGAGTTGTTTATTAAAAATAAAAGAAATTCCCATATGGGAGCCTTGCTTGATTTCTGGATGATCACAAAACTCTGTTTCTTCCTTGCTATTAGAAGATTCTCCAGCTTCGTGTTCTTGCTGCTTTTGATGCTTTTTTCCGCAATTGGCCCTCAACGACCTTTTTGGCTGCCTCAGCCATCTCTGCCGCCTTTAAAGCTTCCTTGATTGCAACTTCCATGTCCTGCTTCTCTTTTAGACCTGCCTCCACTTTCATGAGAACTTCCTTTTCATTGGCAGTGATGGTTTCTACTTGAGCCATGGCAGCGGTAACTTTTGTGTCAACCTCATTTCTGATTTCTTCGACTTTTTTCCTGAAAGCTTCATATTTCTCAACTGCCAATTTGATTTTTCCATTAGACTCTGAGCTTGACACATCAGAAGTGTCCATCTTGTGAATCTGATCACTTGCGAGCGTCTCTGCAGCTTTCGCCTCTTCAGCATCTCTTAGTGCAAGTTTCAGTTTTTCCTCTGCTTCCTTGGCTGCAGCTCGAGCTGTGACAGCTTCTTGTCTCTGTAATTCCACGTTCTTCTTCATCTCTTCTGCCTCCTGTAGAAACTGAACAGCCTCAGAAGTAAACTGTTGGATCCGTGAATTAGCAGAATCTCCCTTTGGATTTATTGCTTCGAGCTCTTTCTTGCTGTTATCAAGATCTAACCGCAAGTTCTCAGCAAGGGCTTCTGCTTGATCTGCCTTCTTCTTAAGTTGAGAGTTATGGCCCTTCAAGCTATCTAATTCTGCTTGAAGGGAATCCACCAGGCTTCTTAACGACCTTTCTTCTGCAACTATATCTTGAAATGTGTTTTTAGTAAGATGAAGCTCTGAACTTGCTTTGGTAGAAGAATCCAAATCCGAGGCACGGACATTGCTGAGTTGTTCTTGTAAGACTTGAATCGCCTTATTAGTTTCCTTCAGCAAATGGGAGTCTTGTTTGAGAGCCTTGAATTTCTTCTCTGCTTCTTCCTTGGCTTCTTTATCTGCAACATTAAGCAGATTTTCATGCTCACTCAAATTAGGGAGCTCTAGTTGTGTGGCTCGTGCATTTGCAGCTTGGGTTTCCTCAATGGCTGCTTGCTTTGATTTGCATAATGTTTCGAGCTGGCTTGTAAGTTCCTGCATAGTTGTCTTGGCATTTTGGAGCTCACGGAGAGCATGGCCTTTTGTAGTCTCAGTGCTTCTTATCTGTTGTTTGAAGCTGTCAAGTTCTCTGAGGGCCACGTTAAGCTGACTCTCCTTCTCCTGTACCCTCTACGTACAGATTATATAAACCACAATTACGTACATTATAGAAGTGAATGGTTGAATATATTTAACTCTAATAAACATACATGCATACCTCTTCAGCAGTTTTTGATTTCTTAAAGGTGATAGCAGGCTTAGCCTTGGGGGAGGAAGCAGAACCAGAAGTAGCAGTACCAGTTTCTCCGAACAAAGTAACAGCAGCTCTGACGGATTGAAAAGGTGATCTGGTGTCGATCTCTCCCACCTCACTTCTAAGGGAACCACCTATGCAGTTTCGAGTTACTATTATTCTTGGAGAACCAGATGGACTACTCGTTGGAGAAGATGTGTATCTTGGAGATCCTCCTGACGACCCCCCATTTTGCCTGCGGTTTCTCAACATTCTGTAATTTCGATCTCCTGCTGAATCCTACATGTTTGTTAGTGAGCCCTTAGTTTCAGAATTGATTATTGGTTCTAATAATAGATCCATAATGAAAAAACTCTCCGATCCTCATAACGAGGCACAAATGGTATCATCTCCTAGAAATGGTTTATTCACAAATCCCTTATGTTATGTATCACAGATCTTAAAAAGGCTAGCCACCATATTAGTATAAGACATTCATGGCATCGTGTGTGGTCTCTCGACAATATAATAATGAAGGCTCTGATCCTGCAATTACGTTTTCTGATCCAAAGTTCCAAAGCAAACCTTTCATGATCAACTAGAACCAGCATTAATATTATGTTCCTTTGAGTGAGAGGGCGGATTCAAGATTATTTTTCACATTGTAGGTGGAATTTATAATCACATGATGGTAGAAAGGTAAAAATTAATGTAGGTACCTGACAAATCAGCGACCGACTCACCTCTTCTCCTTGTTCGTTGAAAAAGGAGAAGTCAGGATCCAACAGATAGCCTTAATTATGGCTAATGTTTTATCATAGGTATCTCAATGATATCAAGATATATGCCTTTGTGTTTGTTACTTAGATGGAAGGAAGTATATGGAAAAAACTCAAAGCTGCAACTTCAGGACCCTGTCTTTCCCCCTCCCCGGAAGAAAATGATATATATAAATAGGGTAGGGGTAAGAAAAAGAAGAATCACAAAAGACAGAGATGGTTAGGAGGGAGCTATAGGTTCATATATCTAAAAGTTCTTTTACTTGCATCATGCAATGGGAGAATATTCGGGATTTGTCTTTTTCTTGTTTAGTCTTGTTTGTAGTTGTTCCTTTCCAAGAAGATTTTGAGGTATTTGCGGAATAAGCGCAAAAGGAAATGCTCACCATGCAGATGGTAGTTGAGGGAGAAATGGCAGCAAAAATGACACATGTGAGGTCCAAGGGATATATTCTCTTTAAGGTATGGTACATTATCTCTGTGTAAAAGTTATTTTTTACACAGGTCACCATCCTAATTTTCAGCTTTCTTTTAGTAATTTTTTAACCCTCCGTAATCCCCTCTCTCCGGATCTCTTTTGTACTCTCTAGTCTACTGTCTCCTCCCAGTCAGTCCTTTGAACAAAAATCCAGAAACTTGGTCTTGTCCCTTTTCATTCCAAATGGATCCACGACAACGTCCTCTCCATCGCTCAACTTTGATCATATCAATATTCTTTCTGAACTATTAGCGTAGTTGGAAGATTCAAAAATAGTAACTTTTTAGTATCCTGAGTTATATATATAGAGAGAGAGAAAGAAAGAGGAGTTTCAATTTTGTAAGAAGTTTTCGATGAGTCATATGAAGTATTCATAGCCTTTTCATTCTTACGTTTGTTCTGCTTCCTTTCTCTCTTTCTATTTAGTTTTGGCATTCAATGAATTCCAGTTTTCAATATTTTATTTTTTTTCTTATGATAAATTAACATGCACCCTCATTAATTTAAAATGTTATCCGTTTGCTCCCACACAAAATATATAGTATATAAGTTTTTAAATTGGAAGTCTTGGAGGAGATGCTATCTTCTATCTGATCGCAAGAGATTCCTAAGATGTTCCAACCAATCGGCATTCTTCAGTGGTATATGTTGCCTGCTGGTGCTTGCTTCAATGGTTTGTAAGTATAGAGAAGACTGTAAAACTGAAAGATATGAAAACATTTGAGATTTACTAATAAGAGGCTTTAAAGTTACCAAATTGTGTTAAAAAAAAAAAATTACACCGACAGACGGTGGATATTAGTTAAACCCTTTTCTCGTATGGTCATTGCATCGCAAGAGATTTGAGGTAAAAAGCAGGTCTAATATTATGAAACAAATTTAGTTTGCTATAACGATAATCTTAATACATTTTGCATTACCAATATCAATTAAACTTGTGTAGAATAGACACTAACTTGTACGCAGCATTAACCTGCATTCCTGCAGGAGGTTGTTTCCACGGCTTGAACGTGTGACCTCCTGGTCACATGGCAGCAACTTTATTGATTATTCCAAAGCTCCCCTTCGTGTATTTTAACAATGCATGGATTAAAATATTTAAAAACAAAAAGATGCCCTTAAATTAAGCAATCCATGCATACCATTCCATGTACTATTATTCACAACATATCAATCCCAACATTATTATTTGCATCATACACAGTACATGCATTATAATCACCCGCAACTAATTTGTGAACCAGGCCACACTTGATGGTTTCGAACTTATACACGAGTGTAGTTTACATAGTATATACCTTGCATGTCCTTCTCTTTTAATTTCAGGTTACTAGCTAACTTAGTAAAGAAATTTATTATAGTTGACTTTTAGGAAACAAAACGTTTCTCAGCTTTAATGAATACATAGAACTTTAAATTCTTCTAGATTTCTTAAAGATAGCAGTCGAATTGATGATGAGCTTAACCAAAAATAGAGAATAGCAAACCCTATTGCAATAACTGAACCAAATCAGAACTGATATCACATAGCAATGGTATTTTAATCCATCAGCTGGCTGCTGTTAGCTATTGAAAAGGACTAAGAGAACAATGTTCTAACAAGGATTTAGCTGGAGCACAAGTACACACCATTATGAATATATGATACATTTGAGATACAACTAAAGCTACAGCGCCGGCTCTCCTACTGGACACATCACACTAAACACAGGAAAGTAAACAATTTTAACTTCACCAGATCAATCTCCAAGTCTTACTTAGAGGGAAGATTGATCAATTTGATCTTCAGTTCTATATCCCCAGAATCCACATCACAAAGCCTCAACCAGACGTCTTGCACAACCTCACCATTCACCCAATTAATACTGCTGTCCGCTGCTAGACAGTTATCACTCTCTGGGATAACCTTCCTCAGTGTTGTCCCTTCACTGATAACCCCAAGAATCTTTCTCAATCTACCAGAAGCAACTAAAGGCTGAAGGCTGAGATGAGCATTTCCCATTTTGTCATCCGCCTTGAAACGGTCTTTATCAAACACTTCCTGTCACAATTGAAATTTCGCAAGTCGAAAAGAACTTTACATATAAATTGGCTGCTCAGGACATTGAAATGATCCCATTTGAGGTAGTAAATATACAACCCTGAAGACAAGGCGTTAGAAAAGCCTAGTGAAAATGTTTTTTTTTTTAGTATAGAACAGTACTTTTCTTACATCTACGTTTATCTTTAACATACATGTAAATATCACAGAAGCATAGAAAAGAAAAACTGTGAGTGTGCGCGTGTGCCACCCACTACAAAGCAGGATCAAAGGATAGTAGAGCAACTGAAGCTCAGTCATAGCTAGTTTCATAGAATGCTCCAAATATATAGCGGATAACCTAAAGACCTGTCTGGTTATCTGTTCAAACATTAGAATAACAAAATAAAATTTAACTATACCAATCACTTTTTTTCTTTGATAAGAATGACAAGATCCTCTAATAACTCTAGCTCCCAAATCACAAACTTTACCATGAAAGTAGAAAAACAAGTTAGTACAAAATAGTATCGATGCGGAAGAGAAAACTACATCTTTGGACAATAAGCTAAAAGGGACGGTCTGATAGTTTCTTCTCCCCATACCCTGTAAAGCCCCCTCCACTGCTTGATTGTTTTTCTATTTGTTTCGTCAGCTTAGTTTCATGAAATTATCTGCACTATCACACCACTTGGAGGTGGAAAAATTACATAAAAAATGGGTGAGATAATTTTTACCTATTCCAAAGTGCATAATTGTTGGAAATTAGCCTTTGGCGGGAGTTGCGACCGACCAACTTTAACGGCTTAAACACTAGTGTTACGCATATTGGAGAATCCGGTTCTTCACACATGCATGATCTACTAAGTACGTAGATAATCGTAGGGCCAAAAATCGTCAATTTTCATTGAGAAATGAAAGAGATATTGGTTCACGAAGTAAGGTGTTTGAATCATGGAAAAGTGTGGTGTGTGATCAATTCTCCCTCATCGGTAGAGGAAGAAAGAATTGTTGTGTATATAAGACTCGAAATTGGTTTGGGATTTGGGACCCCAAGGGGTATCCCATGTGTTTAAAGGAGGGAGGACCTAGATGTACTTCGGTTCGAGGAAAGCCCACACGCGCGCCGCCCGCCCGTCTCATCCGGTTCCGGGCTCACGGGCTTCTGATATTATCTTTTTGGGCCAGAGAACTTTGCCAGAAGTACAGTTTGATCCCAGAAGTTTCAGATGTACAGTTTGGACCAGAATTCTTTCAGATGTACAGTTTGGCTCCTGAAGTTTTCAGAAAGTCAGAATTTGGGCAGTCAGAACAGAAACGTCAAGCACTCAATTCAGCCATTTATTTTGGCTGAATTACTCCTCCTATAATGGACAATTCATTGGTCTTTCTCACCATTTATTTGGTGGTTTTACTACCTCCATAATGGTCATTATTTAGCCAATAATGGCTGTTATGGAGGCAATCAAACAACCCTTCCTTCACCTATATAAACACCCATTGCACCATTGTTGAGCAACACTTACACTACATGAAAATAAACAAGCAGAAAATAGTTTCTTCCTACAACTTCCAAGCATCATTTCGTTACTCCATATTCTTCACGGTAGCTCTTGAGTTTCCTTTGCTCAATTGTTCCATTGCTGTTTTATCTTGGAAGACGAATTGTCCAGGACGTATAAAGGATACATACGGGGCAATATTGTCTTAAGGACAGAGTGCTACACTCGACTCAGCAATCAAAAACACTTTCCAGTTTTTCTTGTTCAACAAAATTGTAATTTCAGTTTTGTTGTTCTATTGTAATTTTCAGTTCTTGAATTACTTTGCAGTTACTTGTAATTTCTGTTTCCTGCATCCTTTGTAAACCAACAATCTTAAGACAATATTTGCTTACGGTAACTGCAATAATATGGCTGGAAATATGACCGATGTTGCTGCTACTGCTGATGCCTCTCGAGGCAACGTTGTTGCCTTCCCCGCCATCGCCGCATCGCCAAGGCAAGAACATCGCCGCTTTCATCGCTGTTGCTGCCACTATTCAAGGCAGTAACACCGCTGCCTTCCCGACTGCTGGTGCTACACCTTCTTCCTCACACCACCATGATCGCCCTGAAAAATTCATGGGATCAGAATTTAAGAGATGGCAGCAAAAGATGTTGTTCTACTTAACAGTTATAGGCATGGCCAGGTTCCTTACGGAAGATCCTCCACAAGCTGGAGATGAAATGGACTCTTCGCCTAATGAAACGGATAAAGGGGGCCTTGGTATCCATGTCATTAATGGCATGAAGATGGTTCGTGACGCATGGAATCATAGCGATTTCATGTGCAAGAATTACATACTGAACTGCTTAGCAGACCCTCTCTACACGGTCTATTACACCGTTGGCACTGCTAAAGAGCTGTGGGAAAAACTGCAAAAGAAGTACAACGCACAAGATGCGGGTACTAAGAAGTTCATCGTTGGGAAATTTCTAAAATTTCAAATGGTGGATAGCAAGACAGTGATGTCCCAAGTCTAGGAATTCCAGATGATTATACATCACCTAGATTTGGAAGGACTGAAACCAAACGAGCAGTTTTTGGTTGCATCGCTGATTGAAAAGTTACCTCCTTCATGGAATGAGTTTATGAGTTACTTGAAACTCAAGACAAATGAGATGACCTTTGAAGAGCTTGTTATCAAACTGCAAATCCAGGAAGATAACAAGAAGGTCTTACCTAGGGGCAGACAAACTGCTGAGGCAAAGGCAAATCTGGCTGAGGCCAAAGGGAACTCAAGCAAGAAGCGGAAGTTCCAGAAAGACGACAAAGCCCCCGCAGCGGAGACGTTCAGAGGTAACTGTCATCACTGTGGGAAACTTGGTCATAGGATCAAGGAATGCCGCAAGCTCAAGACTGAGCAACAACAGAAAGCCAAGTCGAAAGGCAAGGCGCAAGCTAACGTCGTCAAGGACACGCTCCTGGATGAAATGATTGAGGATTTCTCGGTAATGGTGCTAGAAGCCAACTTGGTTGAGAATCCGATGCAGTGGTGGGTGGACATAGGTGCAACAAGACACATCTGTTCCAACAAAGATGCCTTCTCTACGTACACTCCGGTCACCGACAAGAAGTTGTTCATGGGCAACAACACTTTCTCGGACGTGCTGGGGGTTGGAAAGGTGGTCCAGAAGATGACTTCCGGCAAGGAACTCACTCTGAAGGAAGTGATGCACGTCCCAGAAATTAGAAGAAATTTAGTTTCTGGACCTTTATTGGTTAATGTTGGTGTTAGGCTAGTGTTTGAATCCAATAAGTTTGTACTCACTAAAAATGGCACATTTGTAGGGATAGGCTTCGTCTGTGAAGGCCTCTTCAAAGTGAATGACATGTCTGTATTGCGTCAAGGAAATAAAGTTGAACCTTCTTCTTATTTGCTTGAGTCTTCTAATTTATGACATCATAGATTAGGACACGTTAACTACAAGTCTATTCAAAGGCTGGTAAATATGGAGTTGTTGCCGTCTGTCGACGTAAACCCTCAACGTAAGTGTGAGGTGTGCGTAGAGGCAAAACTCACCAAGCTTCATATTCGATCCGTCGAAAGGAATACCGCTTCTCTAGAACTTATTCACACAGATATATGTGATTTGAAGTTCGCACAAACTAGAGGGGGAAACAAGTACTTTGTGACTTTCATTGACGATAGCACAAGGTATTGTTACCTTTACATGTTAAAAAGTAAGGATGAAGCCTTTGAAGCGTTCCGACGTTACAAAGCAGAAGTTGAGAACCAACTGAGCCTACGGATTAAATCCATTCGTAGCGATAGAGGGGAAGAATATGTAGCGCCTTTTGAGGAATATTGTGCCCAAGAAGGCATTATTCATCAAACGACAGCTCCATACTCACCTCAATCAAACGGTGTGGCGGAACGTAAGAACCACACATTAAAGGAAATGATGAATGCCTTGCTTATCAATTCCGGACTTTCCCAAAACATGTGGGGAGAAGTCGTCCTTACCGCTAATACGATTCTTAACAGAGTCCCACATAAGGGTAATGACAAAACTCCATATGAATCATGGAAATGAAAGAAACCCACCTACAAGTATTTTAAGGTGTGGGGTTGTTTGGCAAAGGTTGAAGTACCCAAGCCAAAGCAGGTCAAGATTGGGCCCAAGACTGTAGATTGCATATTCATCGGATATGCAAATAACAGTAGTGCTTATCGCTTCTTAGTGCATAAGTCATATATTCCAGATATCCACCAGGGTACAATTATGGAATCAAGGAATGCTTTATTCTTTGAAGATACCTTTCCTAGAAAAGAAAAAGACATAACCTCTCACAACGAAGTTATGCACAAAGCTCTCAAGAACCGGGAGTCCTTGACTGCCCGGATCTAGGTGGTTCAGATCTAGCGAATCTCGAGGTGGCTGAACATCCGGAATCTAGTGTTCCAGATTCTCAGAACTTGGAGACTTCAGAGATGGATCTAAGGCGAAGTAAAAGGGCTAGGAAGGATAAATCCTTCGGTCCTGACTTTGTAGCTTCTATGGTTAATGATGAACTATGGAAAATTGCTAAGGCGTTGTCAACTCCAGAAGCACCGCTCTGGAAAGAAGCTATTGAGAGTGAAATAGGCTCCATTCTGCATAACCATACTTGGGAGTTGGTTGATCTTCCTCTGGGAAATAAACCGTTGGGTTGTAAGTGGATACTCAAACGGAAATACAAGGCAGATGGATCTATAGACAAGTACAAGGCCAGGTTGGTAGTCAAGGGCTATCGGCAGACAGAAGGCTTTGACTACTTTGATACCTACTCTCCGGTATCCCGGGTGACATCCATACGGGTATTCATTGCGATTGCAGCTTTGCGTGACCTTGAGATACACCAGATGGATGTTAAGACAGGCTTCCTAAATGGTGAATTGGAAGAAGAAATTTATATGGACCAACCCGAGGGGTATGTGGTTCAAGGGCAAGAGAAGAAAGTCTGTCGACTTGTAAAATCTCTGTACGGGCTGAAACAAGCCCTGAAGCAATGACACGAAAAATTTGATAGTACTCTACTATCGAAGGGGTTCGCCATTAATGAGTGTGATAAATGTGTTTACACGAAAGGTAACTCTGACTCATTTGTTATGATATGACTGTATGTAGACGACATGTTAATCACAGGAAGCAGTCCTAGAGTAATCCTAGAGACTAAGAACATGTTGAAACAATGCTTCGACATGAAGGATATGGGTATCGCAGATGTCATCCTAGGGATTAAAATCTCTAAGACATCTGACGGACTGGTCTTATCTCAGTCTCACTACATCGAGGATGTTTTGAGAAAGTTCAAGATGTTAGACAGTTTACCGATAACGTCACCAATGGATACAAATCAAAAGCTTGATAAAAATCTTGGTGCACCTGTATACCAGGAGCGATATGCACAGGTGATCGGTAGTTTGATGTATATAACAAACTGCACCCGACCTGATATTGCTTACGCAGTCAATAAGTTGGCTAGGTTCACCCGTAATTCGATTGATAATCACTGGAAGGCGTTGAATCGGGTATTACAATACCTGAAATACACGTTAAATTTTGGGTTACACTATTTGAGATATCCAGTTGTACTAGAGGGGTACATTGATGCAAACTGGATATCTGATATAGAGAACACCAAGTCCACCAGTGGGTATATATTTACAATTGGTGGTGGGGTTGTGTCTTGGAAATCCTCTAAGCAAACTTGCATCGCCCGATCCACGATGGAATCAGAGTTTATCGCTTTAGACAAAACATGAGAAGAAGCTGAGTGGCTTCACGACTTCTTAGAGGAAGTTCCTTGTTGGAACAAACCCGTACCTTCTGTAATGATCCACTACGATAGCCAGTCGGCTATAGGAAGGGCACGAAATGCTATATACAATGGCAAGTCTCGTCATATTCGACGGAGGCATAAGATCGTTAGACAACTGCTCACTACGGGTATAATATCAATTGATTACATAAAGTCAAAGGATAATATAGCAGACCCATTGGCAAAGGGCTTACCCAAAGATCAGATGGCTTGCCTGTCTAGGGGAATGGGCTTAAAATCCAAAATATAAGGACCAATACAGTGGTAACCCAACCTTACTAACTGGAGATCCCAGTAATTTGGTTCAATGGGAAAACTAAGTTGTAAAGGTTCAGTTGATCGCTTCAGTGGAAGCATGAGCACTTCGGATAGTGATTTCTGAAAAGAAACATCAAATCCAAAGTCGTTCCCGCGATAGACGTTAAGTGTTATCTGCAGTATGGGTAAAGGTTAAGTTTTCAAAACCTGTAATGATCCTCAACAGTTGAGGTTAGGTTTTGGGAAACTTTTAATGGTTCCTAACACTTGTGAAGTGGGGTATAGCAGGATACCTTGTAGGAGACCACCTATTTAAGTGTGAGGACGGGCCGCCTCAAATGAACGCACTTAAGAATCCAAGACATTGTCCATGGCCAAAACGGACAAAACATTACGAAGAAGAGAGTAAGGGAATTTGTTGTGTTGGTACCATTGACTTGGCTTACACTAAACACTGACGGTTCAAGACATCACGTTCACCACGCAATAAGTAAGTCCAATGGTATTCAACTATGGAAGGTTCAAAGCTGAAGCTACATCTCCTTATGCAACATCGGTCCGCTGAAATATTGCTGGAAATGAAAAGACACCATGTGAGTGCGCCAAAATCTCTTTCAAGAGGGGATTGTTGGAAATTAGCCTTTGACGGGAGTTGCGACCGACCAACTTTAATGGCTTAAACACTAGTGTTACGCATATTGGAGAATCTGATTCTTCAAACATGCATGATCTACTAAGTACGTAGATAACCGTAGGGCCAAGAATCGTCAAATTTCATTGAGAAATGAAAGAGATATTAGTTCACGAAGTAAGGTGTTTGAAGCATGGAAAAGTGTGGTGTGTGATCAATTCTCCCTCATCGGTAGAGGAAGAAAGAATTGTTGTGTATATAAGACTCGAAATTGGTTTGGGGTTTGGGACCCCAATGGGTATCCCATGTGTTTAAAGGAGGGAGGACCTAGATGTGCTTCGGTTCGAGGAAAGCCCACACGCGCGCCGCCGCCGCCCGCCCGTCCCGTCCGGGTCCGGGTTCACGGGCCGTGGGCCGTGGGCTGTGGGTCTTCTAATATTATCTTTTTGGGCGAGAGAACTTTTCCAGAAGTACAGTTTGGACCAGAATTCTTTCAGATGTACAGTTTGATCCCTGAAGTTTCAAGATGTACAGTTTGGTCCCTGAAGTTTCCAGAAAGTCAGAATTTGGGCAGTCAGAACAGAAACGTCAAGCACTCAATTCAGCCATTTATTTTGGCTGAATTACTCCTCCTATAATAGCCAATCTGTTGGTCTTTCTCACCATTTATTTGGTGACTTTACTACCTCCATAATGGTCATTATTTGGCCAATAATGGTTGTTATGGAGGCAGTCAAACAGCCCCTCCTTCACCTATATAAACACCTCTTGCACCATTGTTGAGCAACACTTACACTACACAAAAATACACAAGCAGAAAATAGTTTCTTCCTACAACTTCCAAGCATCATTTCGTTACTCAATATTCTTCACTGTAGCTCTTGAGTTTCCTTTACTCAATTGTTCCATTGTTGTTTTATCTTAGGAGACGAATTGTCCAGGACGTATAAAGGATACATACGGGGCAATATTGTCTTAAGGACAGAGTGCTACACTCGACTCAGTAATCAAAAACACTTTCCAGTTTTTCTTGTTCAACAAAATTGTAATTTCAGTATTGTTGTTCTATTGTAATTTTCAGTTCTTGAATTAATTTGCAGTTACTTGTAATTTCCGTTTCCTGCCTCCTTTGTAAACCAACAATAATCACTTAAGTTTTCACCATTCGGGAATTTGCCTTTATATCATCTTTCACACAGTTAAATATGCTCATGGTGTAACATGGAGGAACTCCCAAACCAACTAATGGTGGCCACCTCTCAAAAGAGGACCAAATTAACGTCCTAAAAAAGTCCTCTGTTGCTTTTAATATTTGTGCATTCAAACGCATGACTAACTCCTATTAAATTACTTCAAAGCATCATATTTTTCTTGTTCACTCGATATTGTGGTGTAAGTCTTGAGCACGAACAATCCCAAGAAAAATTCCTATGAAGAATAATATATTGCATGGATGCTTTAACCAGATAATACACCTTGATCAACATCCACAAGTTCCATGTTGTGTACTTTCTTCAAAATATAATTTTGCCCACAGAGCTACTAGCATATAACACCTCAGCAGAAAAACGACAGCTTAAATATCACTTCTCTTAACATGAAAGATATCATATGCCTTGATACTACACAGAGACGTTCCTTCACTTGGAAAAAGAAGTTTCCAGGTCATGAAAGTTCATTAAACTCTCAAGAGGCAGCGTGTTCATTGGAGAAAGACTACACAGCATCAGCTTGTTGTATTAAAATCTTGTCCAAACTGGAAAAGATGGACCTTTGAGTACTGTTGTTTCCCTGTGAGACCTTTCTCTTGGTCTTTCCAATCACTCACTTCAATTTAAGTTTTCCTCTTTTATACTCTTTATTAGCTTTATAAGGTTAAGCTTGTGGAGTCTCATGCATCAACATTTATCGGATTATCATCCTCGGCCTTTTAATTCAGAATTAGTAATTTATGATCATTTCCTTATAAGAGATCCATATAGGATCCAGTGATACTTTGGTTTTTTAAAATTATTTTTCAGTTCTTAATGCTATATACACACTCATTCCATGATATATCTCAAGATAACAGTCAGCCATTTTTCCTTAAATGGTCCTTTCCCATTATAACACTGCTAGATTTCTGTTAGTATTTACTGTATCTCGTGCCTGGCGTAGCATAGTATTTTATTGTAGTTACTGTTCCTTTTTCCTATTTGACATGCTTTGTTATTTTTCTACCGTTTTATTGTTATTGTTTCATTGCTTTATTCTTAGCCGAGGATCTATCGGAAACAACTTCCCTACCTCTCAAGGTAGGGATAAGGTCTGCGGACAACCTACCCTCCCCAGACCCGACTTGTTCCTAAACTTAAAGGCAAGCTCTATAGGGTGGTGGTTAGACCGACTATGTTGTATGGGGCGGAGTGTTGGTCAGTCAAGACTTCGTACATCCAAAAGATGAAAGTTGCAGAGATGAAGATGTTGAGATGGATGTGTGGAGATACACGGAGGGATAGGATTAAAAATGATGATATCCGGGACAGAATGGGAGTGCCTTCGGTGGAGGATAAGATGCGGGAAGCGAGGTTGAGATAGTTCGGGCATGTGCAGAGGAGAGACAAATGCCCCAGTGCGGAGGTGTGAGAGGTTGGATATGGACGGGTTCAAGAGGGATAGAGGTAGGCCGAAGAAGTATTGGGGAGAGGTGATTAGACAGGATACGGAACATGTGCAACTTACTGAGGACATGACCTTAGATAGGGGGTTGTGGAGGACACAGATTAGGATAGAAGGGTAGTAGGTAGTTGAGCGTAGTCCTACTTATGCTTACAAACTGGTAGTTGTAGTGTTATTATTGTAGGTCTGCTTAGCCTATCATACTAGTAGGCGCGGTACTACTTTATAACCCCATGTCGTTTGATTTCTGTTGTTATGTGTTCTTTAGTGTACTTTATTTATCTTATTTACATGCGTTAGATACTGCTTCTTTTTTCAGAATGCGCTATCATGGCTTATTCGCTTTTGTTACCAACATTTTCATACTGCTTTAAATTTCTTGCCCGGGTCTGCTTGTGCTTATGATTTGTCTTGAGCCGAGGGTCTTTCGGAAACAGCCGCTCTAACTACCAAGGTAGAGGTAAGGTATGCGTACACTCTACACTCCTCAGACCCTACGTTGTGAAATTTCATTGGGTATGTTGTTGTTGTTGTTAACACTGCTAGATTCCGTTTTACACTATTCTATTACTTAGATATACAAACATCACAAGTAAGGTAGAGCTGTAACATTTACACATTATCCCTTAGCACAATTTGAGATAAAGTAAATGAATTTGAGAGGTTTACCAATTTGAGAAGCTCAGCAGGTTCACAAATGGAAAAATTAAATTCTTCATTCCAAACAGGATTAAGGCAACTATTTTTTACCTTGGTTCTTGCAATCTGGTACAAAAAATAGATGCAGTAAGAATGAGGTGGTGGAAGTAGGTAAAACAAGTGACAATTCCACATTGATACACAGCTTAAACATATACTCCCTCCCTTTCAAAATGTTTGTCTGGTTTTGACTTGAAACGAAGTTTAAGAAAATAAAGAATTACGGAGTTTAAGAAAGTAAAGAAGACTTGAATCTTGTGGTCTTAAATTAAAGATATGAAGAATATACCAAAATATTCTCTAATCTTATGGTCTTAAACAAGGGTGGCCAACGAGGCAGGTACGGGGTGGGGCGGGTCCCGGCGGGACGGGACGGGAGTAGGGCGAGACCGGTCCTCCGGCGGGACTGGCGGGCCGGGACTGGAGTGATCCGCCGATGTCCCGTCCCATTCCCGGTCCCGTCGGAAAAGGGTACCGGTCTTATCGGGGTGGGGCGGGGGCGGGTCGGTTACGGGATTTTTCAATTTTTTTTCACTTAATTTTAAAAAATAACATATATAAACAACTCAATAATTGAACAACATAGTGTAATAAAAACATCTCAATGTTGTTTTTGTGCCTCTTATATTATTTAATAGAAATATAATTTTTTTGTAATACAATTTAAAAATTACAACTTTGTGGTGTTGAAAGTTGCAAATAACATAGTAAAATTACAATTAAAAAAATTACATATTTAAAAACACATTTTCTAGTTTCTTCACAATGTCTTGTGGTTCTTCGGTTGAATTTGGAATTTGTTGGTCAAATTGTTCGACGTCGCTTCCACCTCCGTCAGATAAGATTTCGTTGTAGTTTTCGTCGTCTTCTTCATTGATCTCCGGTTGACCGCACCTTCTACGCTCCGCTCGTATCCAATCTCTAAAAAATACTGCAATCTCCAAGCTGTCTCCCACTAATGAGTGTTTGTGCTCTCCTATTTGAAATCTTCAGGCAGAAAAAACATTTTCAGACGCTGTTGATGACTCTTGAATGTTCAACACATCTCAGACCATCTTTGACAGTGTCGAAAATGTCTTCTCATTCTCCCTTCAGTATTTCAGCAAGTCTTCACGTCCTTCTTCATTGAGAACTGCTTGGTATGGTACAATACCCTTTAAAATAAAAATATCAAACTCGCTAACTTGATTATTAGTGGTACTACTATACATTCTATTTCTAAGGCTTTCAATACCTGCCGCAGAAACATCATGTCTTTTTTGAGGTTGTATTGAAGAAGAAGATGTTATGGAAGTCGGTTGGTTGCTAGCACTTTCTTGTTGGTAATATCTATATATTTTTTTACATTCATCGCATATGCTAGATAAACTTCTTCTTTAGTTGGTTTCTTAGGTGGTTGGTCATTTGGATTTTTTGGAGTTGGAAGTACAGCTATGCAATCATAAATAGTTTCAATAAGTGTTTTACAACCGTCTATTTTAACAGTCGGATTTAATATAGCACCAATAATATAAATAGTGGGAATATGAATAAAATATTTTTTTAAATTTGATAAATATTTTTTAATAGGTACCTTATAAGATGGTTTTTCCATATATTCACTAAGTAAGAAAAATATTAGAGCTATATAAAATAACATAGTTGAAATAGTATGATAATAAATACCGGAAAATTCTTTTGTTGCTTGAATGAAAATTTGATGAATATTTTCTGTTATTCCATAATAATCGGAAACTTGATGAATATTTTCTGAAATAAAAGTTTCAGTGTGCCTATCATCAATATATCTATATGTTAAATACGTTTTTGCGTAGACCATTTATAATCTATCCAATGACATGTTATAGTTAAGTAATCAGGGACGTTAGTACTACAGCCTATATCAGATGTGATAGATACTTTGCCAGGAAAATGATATGAATAACGTAAATACTGTTGATATTCATGTGCAAATTTAAAAACATCTCTCCTAACAGTTGATCTAGAAAAACTGTTAAAAGCAGGATTATACATATCTCTAATGTAATGAATAAAACCATGAGAGGAAGGAAATGAAAAAGGCAAACCCTCCATCGCAACTAATTTTGTTATTGCTTCCCTATCTCTATGTTTATCATATTTAGGGCCTACAATTCCCCCGTCATCGGGTTAATTTGACCATGTACTTGGTCTGGGACAGTATGTGAACCTTGTCCCGACTAAGAGCACATTGGCGCACCGACTTTGTAGCCTCGTATTCATCCCACCTAGCTTTGTGAAAGTTTTGTACATGTCTCAATAAACCTCCCGTCCCACCCTGACCTTTTTCCATTTTAAATTTATAAACATTTTTAAAAATTTGACATCTAACTACTTGATTCTCTTGGTCCCTATAAAAAAAAAGCTCATGCATCTAATTTTAATTTTCGTTGTGTTGGGCCTCATCTCATACTAGGGGGAATATGGGGCGTTTCAGTTTGAGGTGCACTGGTGGGTGTGTCATCTAGATTAGTTGGTATGTCATTTAGTTTATCTTCTAAATTAAAGTCTGGTTGAGTTGCAAAAAATATCTCATCGGCTAATGGTATATCATTAAAAATTATATTTCATCTATATGTGTGTAATCAATCAAATCATCCTGACTAGAAATAGGATGACTAGAAAGAGTATCGCTGCCCTTGTTACCCGTACTAGAAGAAGCACCCTTACCCTTACCCTTAAATATTCCTCTTATTTCTTCCATTTTAATTATGCTAATAAATAATTAAAGATAATGAAATTAAGTGTGCTAATTAAAATAAAGTAACAATAATAATTTAAAGAAGGAACGAAGGTATCAAACGCCAACGTAACGTCGATGTGTAATCGAGGTTGAAAATTGAAACTTTACTCGATGAATGATCCTCAAGCTAAGCCAACTTCACTCCTAATTTTTCAACTTTGATATAGTTATACAAATGAACAAATAAAATTTAATATTTAGTAGACAATGTAGACAATGTAGACTTGTAGAGAGATAGATTGAAAGAATTAGAGAGATTGTAGGAAGATTTGTGAGAAAGATGAAGAGAAAATGAGGTATTTATAGTTGAAAAATTGGGTTAAAGTGTAAATATATTAACTTAGGAGTTAAAAATAAATATTAAGGGGGTTGGGGAGCCAAAAATGACCGTTGCACAACGGCCAAAATATAAAATGACCGTTGTGCAAGGGGATTTTTGCAAAGGAGAGGGGATCAGGCCTGGGTCGGGACGAGCCCAAGTCCCGTCCCGAGTTCGAGTCCCGTCCTCCCCCCTTTTTTTTACGCGGGATCTGGGCGGGGTCGGGTCGGGACCGAGTCGACCCGGCCCACTGGCCACCCTTAGTCTTAAACATGACGTATGGAAAGCTGAAATTATAGAGTTGTCAAAAAAGCAAAGAGATAAATATTTTGAAACAGATCAATTACATCAGAATTGGATTCTGTTTAATTGTATTTGATTGTATTCACCCGACAGAATCAAAGGAGCAGCCGATGTACTAAGCTTCCGCTGTGTGTGTATTTGATTGTATTCACCCGACAGAATCAAAGGAGCAGTCGGTGTACTAAGCTACCGCTATGCGCGGGGTCTGGAGAAGGACCGGACCACTAAGTCTAACGTTGCATTTATGTAAGAGGCTATTTTTACGGCTGAACCCCTGGTCTACGAGTTACTCCATGGATTTTGGACCAAAAAGGAAAGTAAGATAAATATTGAGTAAGAAAGAAATAGACAACCTGATTACCAAGCTTGAGAATCACATAGGGATCACTGCTGTTGAAGTCCCTAATAAACAACCGTCTTCCTTGTACAACTCTCACTTTTAGCTGTCCAGATTTGTCTCCCATACTCAATTTAATTACCTCTTCAATACAACACTTGAAAAAAGAACCCTAAGACTGACAGAGATGGTCTTTAACTCACCTCAAACACACCCAGATAGATGCCTTCAAATGAGATGTATGAGAGTTAGGTTGAATTAATTACTTACATGTCTACACAATCTTACTTATAGATTTCATTTACAACCTTAATTATTCTATTCACGCGCTTCCCTCCTGTCCCTATCTATTTTCATTTTTTTTACTTTATTTGACCATTTCCAATTTTGGAGTCCGTGTGATTATTCATATATATCTTTCCTCCGTTCACTTTTACTCGTTACCATATTAAAATTATATTTTTATTTTTACTTAAAAAATTTAGCATATTAAAAATATATATTATTTTTATATTTTACACTTAGCATTAATTACTTATTTCTTAAATCATTCTCAAAACATAAGAGTAAACATCAAATTAATATAGGTATTGTGTTAAATATAATATCAATTATTGTCTCTGTGTAAAGTTCAAACTAGATCAGTAAAAGTGAATGGAGAAAGTAATTTTTATTATTATTATTATCCAAAATTCTTTTACCGAACTATATTACGGAATCGTTATAAAGATTTTGATCAACCCAGTTACAAATTTGATTAAGAGGCGCTAAACATAAAAGACCAATTAGATATCATTGAAGATTATTTGTCAATCTCTAAAAGGGTATGAGCAGAGAATTAATTATGATCGAATTTAGACTAGACATAGGTCAAACGTAAATACCTTCTTAAGCCACAAATATATAGAACACCTGATAAAGAGATTCAATCTTAAATATGTCCATAATAGAAAAGGTAGTAATTGTTAGAATTCATTAAGAAGATCGAGAATCCATTCATGGGGGGAAATATTTCTTGCATCATTTGCTAATTTGTAAAAATATTTTTGCCGTAAAGTATCATAAATGGTTTTTAGTTACCAAAATTGTTGGAAATGTTTTTACAAGTCACTTTTTTATAGAGTATCATGGTGAAACTCGAAGCTGAGAGAAGTATATGACTTCAAAAAGGATATAGTAGTGAAGGTTTTTGTCGATTTAGACACCGCATTATTTAATCTTTATGTATTTTTAGAGGAAATAGATCATTTGACGTTTTGGTATTTCCTGATATTTTACACTATCAAATATCTATCCAACTTGATATTTAGTTTTCGCCTACAGGATGAAATATGTTACCTTACTTGTTCTAAGCGTAGCGCCCGCGGAATAATAAAGAACAGTAAGGAAAGGACACATCAATCTTTACGTTGAAATCACTCAGCTCACAAAGGTAGAAAAAATCATGATCTACACCTCTGTAGGATTTAACCCCAAAACAACACCGTAACGTGAGCCTGTGCAAATTCAAGTTACAAACTCTATAACCTAGAAACTATAAACTCTAAAAACTATCTTACTAATCTCTCTAGACTAGTAAGCCCACTCCAAGTTGATCCCCAACTTGAAGTTGAATTTGACTAACTGTTTATACCTAACAATATGCTTCTATGAAAGTGGATAAAGGTACAACTCGAAGATCAATCCTAATACAAGAATCTAGTTACAAGAACTGTAAACATAAACTTTATAACACAACTTCTTTAATATTATTCGTCGTATTAGGTCGCACTAATGAAATCAGAACTCTCTCAGTATGCTTGACAGAGTTTTCTTAAGTTCTAAATTTCTCTCCTTGTGAGTGCGTCATTTTCTTCAAGGAAAGACTTGGATATATATAACAATTGTTTTTCATCACGTCGGCTGACATAAACCCTACATGACACGACATATCATGTAAAATAGGGTTTGATTTGGTTTGGATTCTTGCACCTTCACACAACTTTAGTTTTTTTGTAGGAATTCAAATTATCTTGATAATTATGGCAAGAAATCTTGCACCCTTTTACGCGAAGTCTTTATCATAAAATCATAAATTCTACTCGTGGTAGGACTCTGAGAAGGAACACGTTCTTGGACCTGGTCCTCGCATTTGTTCCTGTCGACTCTGTCTCGCTAGTGTGTCTGATAAAGAACATGTTTTTAGACCTGGTTCATTCGACTTCTGCCCTGATTTATCCAACTTTGTACTGCATCTGTATGTTGGATAGATTAAGTCCACAGACCTGGTTCATTCACTTTGTGCATTCTCTTTGTCAATCATCAAAACTAACATTTGTCACTCTTGTTAATGTCAACATGTCCACCCTCAAAGTGCTTGACCAATCAGAAGTTTTGGATGATCTTGACCAGGTCACGCTGAACGGTATATTCCGTGACATGATGATTCTTGAGAGCCAAATTCTACTTTGGGTTCTCAGAAGTTGTTAGTTTGCATCACGTGGTATTGTCAGTGCAGATAGTGAATTTTATTGACAGTGCTTCCTTAGTATCTTTTGTGGCATTGTTGTCCATCGTTGAGAATAATACCGACTTTGGAGATGATCCATTGTATGTAACAAAGGATATTGATTTAGTTGATGTCAATCAACCTTTCCACTTACTTGAGGAATTGTGCAACACCTTTGTATATGAATACCCAATTTTAGATACCTTGTAGCCCTTTCAAAAGTAGATCAAATATTTTTTTTAAAACACCCCCCCCCCCTCAATGAGCTTCCCTTTTTCTCCTTTGGTGACTCGAACTCGCAACCTTCAAGTTGAAAGTGGGGGGCGCTTGCCATCTGAACAACCGCTCTTGTCAAAGTTGATCAAGTATTATTTTTTATTTACCAAACTAGTTAGGTGAAGTATTATAATTAAAGACTAATTTGAATTAAAAGCAACAACTGGATTGTTAGCAATCAACTTCTTTTTCCTTTTAAGCTGAAGCAGTCCAAGTTCATAATTAGTTTTTATTTGGCCAGATTACTGAAATCTTTCTTCACTCTATATTCTATTTCCGCCAATCGCATTGGTGCAGGGTGGATGAAATGAATGTTCGTATAGGAGTCTTGCATGATAAGAAGGTTCTATCGAAACTTAAAAACAAGTTCTACCTAGTGGTGGTTAGACCACCTATGTTATATGGGGCAGAGTGTTGGCCAATCAAGAAGTCTCACATTCAGAAGATGAAAGTTGCAAAAATGAGGAGGCTACGATGGATGTGTGGGGCATACTAGGAGAGATAGTATTAGAAATGAAAATATATCAAACAAGGTGGGAGTGACCTCAGTGGAGAATAAGATGCGGGAAGCGATATTGAGATGGTTCAGACATGTGCAAAGGAGATGCACAGATGAGTGCGGAGGTGTGAGATATTGGCTATGAACAATTTTAGATGAGGATATTCATATGGATGTGTGTTCATACTAGAAGAGACATGATTAGAAACGAAGTTATACGGGACAAGGTTGGAGTGGTCTCCGTGGCGGACAAGATAAGAGAAGTGAGACTAAGGTGGTTCGGACATGTGAAGAAGAAGTGTAAGGATGCGCCAGTCAGGAGGTGTGAGAGACTGGCGATATCAGTAGTTAGGAGAGGTAGAGGTAGATCGAAGAAGAACTGGGAAGAGGTGATTAGAGAAGACATAGAAAAACTCCAGCTGACTCAGGAAATGACCCTATATAAGAAGATTTGAAGGTCGAGGATTAGAATAGAAGGTTAGTAGGTAGTTGAGTTTTGTCGCACTATGTGAGAGGGGTAGGGGCTAGCCTCTCTTCTGCTCTTCTCCGTTTCTTTGTAGTATTATTTAGGTTTTGCGTAGATCCATACTCTTATATGAGTATTCATATGTGTTGCTTTATTTGTTTTTTATTATTATCTTGTTATCTTATTTTTCTTGAATTTCGGCATTAACTACGTTCTTTTGAGCCAATGATCTATCGGAAACAGCCTCTCTACCCCCACAAAGGTAGAGATAAGGTCTGCGTACATCTTACCCTCCCAGACCCCACTGAGAGGGATTACACAAGTTATGTTGTTGTATACATCATATAATAGCAGTTCAACAACAACAACAACATACCCTGTGTAATCCCACAAGTGGGAATCATATAATAGCAGTTCCTTTGTTTTATTCTATGGGTCTTAGTTTGATTAGTCACGTAGTTTAAGAAAATAAGGATACTTTTGAATATTATCATTTTAAACTATGTATAATGTATCAAAAAATTTGAATCTTGTGGCCTACTATTATCACATCCCAACCTTGGGAGGGTGGCCGACACCCAGCGCCCGAAGGCCTAAGTGTACCACCGTATTATCAGAACCTTGTAATTCTAAACTTGGGCCAACAAGGCCTCCAAATAACCATATGAAACAAGACTAAATAACAACATGCGCGCAGAAGAGTCCCAACAGGATATATATATATATATATATATAGCCAAGGCCACTATATGAGTGTACTACTAACAAAAAGGGCCGACAAGGCCACAACATACCAATATCCACTATACATAGGTTTGCAAGCCTCTAAGAGTACCATGTACATACCACATGTTGGGACAGGACCCCGTCATACCCCAAAATACTAGTAGCATATATAAAATAGTACTTAAGGAATTCTGTACTGCAACTCCGAGAGAAGAGAGTGCGACAATATCACAGCTGAGCAGATCACCTACAAAGGAGGACCGTCGCTCTATCTATCTATACTTACGGGCATAAAATGCAGTACCTCAGAAGGGACATCAGTACGAATGATGTACTTAATATGTAGGGTATAATCGACTGTAAATAAACCAATAATAGCCAAGGAAATGATATGTGTACTAATCATGTATATAACGATGCATGCCTCTGAGGGAAATGTCAAGTATGTATAAGTTGTGTATATAATGTCATAGGCCTCTGAGGGCAATATCATCAATGTAATATGTGTATAAGCTCATAGGCCCCTGAGGGCAATATGAATGCATAATATATATGTATGACCGACAACTGAAGGACATGGCATGCTTACCAATTCAGTCGGAGTGATGTAAGGTCGTTATACCGACGATCAATATTATGAGACTATCATCCTTATCATTGCATGACCTTATCAACTTACAACTCATGAATAAACTCTCTGAGAACGATATTATATGATCTTGACTCAACAAAGAGGCTTCCAATTATCAAGAATGGAATTGATATAGGGTAGCATTTCATTTACATCACGTTTATATAGACCATGCCGAAAGAGGAAGGAAAGCCCTACATACCTTATCGAAGAAGTGAGCTATGTCCCGTGAAGCCTAGCACTCCTTACAGATAGTAATCTATATCATATAAAGAGTTGATATTAATATCTAATCCAAATCCTATAAAGAAACTCACATAGGCATCTTTCGACAACTTCAAACATATAGGGTTCTTTAGACTTCCTTTATAAAGAAACTTTATATAATTCGATCCTATAATCTTTTCAACCGAACCTTTCTTAACCCTTCAGTATATGTAACCAATTTGATTACCAAGTTTACCTTATATTTCAAGTAAAATAACTCAACAAGTTACATAACCCCGATTCCAAAGGTTTACGAGTTTTGACTATGAGAATCATTCCATAACTTATTTTAAATCATCAATTAACCATAAGAATCAATAGAAGAGGATAAAACTCACCTTTACACGTAGTTATATCCTTAAAACATTAGCTTTCTCCACTTCTAAGGGTTTTCAGAATTGGTTCTACGAGCAAAAGACGATTATCACGTTAACCACGGGATTTACTACGTTCATTACACTTGATTTGGCTTGGGTTTGATCTAGGAATGATCCAACACCTTAGACAGGATTTTGGAGTGACTTAGTGTTAATTGGGGAAAAAATAAGGTCAAATGGTCGACCAAAACATTATATACCTGACTGAAAACTTGCATCACCCCTATTTGACGGTCGGATTGTCGGTCTGTCAATCTGGACCGTCAAACCATTCTTGTGGTCTGACATCTTGCAAACCATTTGATGGTTTAGAATGGCCCTTTTGACGTTCCGTCAAACATTTGACAGTCTGTTAACCTTGCCGTCAAAATGCACAGTTTTCTGATTTCGTCGAAACGTATTTTCTTCGATCCATTTAACTTTCATACACTTCAAAACTTTCATAAACAATCTATAAACCTTCGTTACCCTTCCGTCAGGTCGTACCTCTTCCAAGAATATCGGTATCAATCGATGATGCGATGAAACTTGAAACTTACAAGGTGTAACATCCTTCCCCCCTTAAGAACAATCATCCTCGAATATTGAAGATTGCTCTAATGCTTAGGATTTCGGAAAAATTTCTGCAGAGGTTAACCAATAAATATGGCTACCCAAAACTTGTCAAGCAACTCAAACAGATAACCAACACCGCACAGGGCTATAGAATAGCATAACATTATCCAATCACCCTCACTGTATTCATACATGACAATCAAAGAGGGTTAGTCATAACTCACTTTATCTTTCCTTCGTCGTACTCTGAGTTGTATCTGACATATCTGCCTCAACATTAGCACCTAAATAAAGTATATGATTTAAGATCAATGGATAGAATAGGAGTAAGAAAATTTTATCGCACGAGTGTCGATATAGACCTGGGGTTTGGAACAAATAAGGATATCAGGACTTCATATCTTCTTCAGCCTCCCAAGTGATTTCTTCCACATATTATTTCTCCAAAGCACTTTCACCAAAGCTACTTCTTTGGTTCGTAGCTTATGAATTTGGCGAGCCAGAATTGTAATGGGAACTTCTTCATATGACAGGACCTCTGTGACCTGAACATCCTCAATGGGGGTTATGCGAGAAGGATCACCTAAGCATTTGCAAAGTGTCGATACGTGAAATACCGGGTGAACTGTTTCCAATTCTAGGGGTAACTCAAGCTTATAAGACACTTGGTCGACTCTCTAAATAATCTAATATGGCCTGACGTACCTGGGCTAAGCTTACCCTTCTTACCGAACCTCATTACACCCTTTATAGGTGACACCTTTAAAAATACCCAATCTCCTACAACAAATTCCAAATTGCAACATCGGTGATCTAAATAAGACTTTTGTTGACTCTGAGTTGTCATTAGTAACTCCTGAATCAACTTAACTTTTTCTAAAACTTGTTGTACTAAGTCATGTCCTAGTAGTTTTGTCTCGCCAACGTTGAACCAACCAATAGGAGACCTGCATTTCTGCCCGTATAGTATCTTATATAGAGCTATCTGAATACTAGAATGGTAGCTATTATTATAGACAAACTCAACAAGTGATAAATGATCTTCCCATCTTTTTTGAAGTATAAAACACAAGCTCGCAGCATATCTTCTAGAGTCTAAATAGTACTTCCAGCCCGTCTGTCGGTCTGTGGATGAAATGCAGTGCTAAGATTAATCTGAGTACTCAAACCCTTCTGAAAAGATCTCCAAAAGTTAGTTGTAAATTGTGCGCCTCTGTCAGATATAATAGACACCGGGATTCCATGAAGTCGAACTATCTCTTTAATATAAAGCTTGGCATAATCCTCAGTCGAGTTAGTGGTTTGGACCGGTAGAAAATGAGTTGACTTCGTAAGTCTATCCACGATAACCCATATGGAATCAAACTTTCGACGAGAATTAGGTAGAACCATAATTAAATCCAAATTAAAATCATCCTATTTATATGTTACGATCTCTATATTCTGCAACAGTCCTCCAGGTTTCTTAGGCTCTATCTTCACTTGTTGGCAATTTGGGTACTGAGCGACAAATTCTGTGATATTCTTCTTCATATCGCTACACCAATATATCTTTCAGAGGTCAATACATCTTTGTCGATCCAAGATGAATGGAATACATGGACTGGTGGATTCTAGCTATGATTTGCTTCCGGAGCCCTCTTACATTCGGTACACAAAGCCAACCCTAATACTTAAGGACTCTGTCTCTTGTAAGTTCCAATATCGGCTTCTTTTGCAGGGGAATCCCTTCTTTTATTCAGACTAACTCGGGTTATCAAGATGTCTTGCTTTCACCTTCGGTATCAAGGATGATTCTGACGTAATCTGCACTACTGCTCTTCCGTCATCTGTGTCTAAAAGTCACACATTTAGACTGGCTAAGTGATGCGGTTCTTTGGTCATTTCTAGCTTGTTGGCTTCAACCCCATCCAAACTCTCAATAGACTTATGTCTTAAGGTATCCGCTATAACGGTGTAATCTTTTAATAACTCCAGCTACATTCTTTTCCTTAAATTCATCTCCTTTTGACGAAATGTATATTGTAGATTCTTATGGCCTGTGATTATGTCAACATGGACTCCGTATAGATCATGACGCCATATCTTTAGAGCAAATCTAACAGCTTCCAATTACAAATCGTGAGTCGGGTAGTTCTGCTCATGTTTCCTTAATTGCCTTGAAGAATATGCAATGACCTTCCCATGCTGCATCAAAACACACCCCAACCCTATTTTGGAGGCATCACAGTACACCATATAGCCCTCTGATCCTTCAGGTAATGCCAACACAGGCACCGATGTTAATCTATTTTTCAACTCCTTGAAACTTTTTTCACAAGCCTCCAACCATCGAAACTTGGTTACATTATGCGTTAGTTTTGTTAATGAAGCGGCAATAGAAGAGAAGTTCTCTATGAACCGTCGATAATAACCTTCTAAGCCCATGAAACTACGCACATCCATAGGGGTTGTGGGTCTCGGCCAATTCTTTACCGCCTCAATCTTCCGACCATCCACTTTGATGCCTTCGTTTGACACCACATGACCCAAAAAAGCCATTGAGTTTAACCAGAATTCACATTTAGAAAACTTAGCGTATAACTTGTGATCCTGAAGTGTTTGTAATACCAATCGCAGATGATCCACATGCTCAGCTTCTGATCGAGAATATACTAAAATGTCATCATTAAACACTATTACGAAGATATCAAGGAACAATTTAAATGCTCGGTTCATTAGATCCATGAAGGTTGTCGGCGCGTTAGTCAGACCAAAAGACATAACAAAAAACTCGTAGTGGCCTTATCTAGTCTGAAAAGTCGTCTTTAGAATATCTTTCTCCTTAACCTGTAGCTGGTCATATCCAAACCTGAGATCAATCTTCGAAAAATACTTAGCGTCTTACAACTAGTCAAATAAATCATCAGTTCTGGGGAGCGGGTACTTGTTTTTAATAGTCACCTTATTCAGCTGACGGTAATCAATACACATTTTTAAGGAACCATCTTTCTTACGAATAAATAATACCGGCGCACCCCACGGAGAAGTACTAGGCCTGATAAAGCCCTTTTCCAGAATATCCTTCAACTAAGCTTTTAATTCTTTTAACTCAGCAGGATCCATTCGATACGAGGGAATAGATATAGGTTGGGTATCTGGGATTACGTCGATAGCAAACTCAATTTTCCTAACGGGAGGAACGCCAGGAAGTTCATTAAGGAATACGTCGGGAAATTCACTAACGACGGGGACTGACCGAAGAGTTGGAGGCTTTGCCTCCGCGTCCTGTACTCACACGAGGTGAAAGATATACCCTTTCGAGATTATCTTTTAAGCCTTAAGGTAGGAAATAAACCTACCCTTTAACGTTGTTGTATTGCCTTTCCGTTCAACGACCCGCTCATCTGGAAAATTAAAGCGAACGACTTTCATCCAACAAATGACATTAGCATAGAAAGAAACCAGTCAATCCATGCCCATGATAACATCAAATTCCACCATTTCTAACTCATTCAAATTTGTTATAGTATGACGATCATAGATCTTTATATCACAATCCTTATACACCCGCCTAAAAACTACACGTTCACCCACATGCATAGACATTTCAAATGACTTATGTAATAATTCAGACTCTCTTCCACACTTACCAGCAACAAAGGGTGTAATATAAGACAAAGTGGAACCCGGATCTATCAAAACATATACGTCATGAGAGAAGATGGATAAGGTACCTATAACCATATATGGGGATGACTCAAGGTCCTGTCGACTTGATAAAGCATAGATGCGGTTTTGGAGACCGTTTGAACTAGATGCTGCTCTTCTGTCTCTGTTCCTACCAGTCGGTGCCTGCATACTCTGCCTAAAAGGTGTATTGATGAAGAAGAAGATGTTGGCTATGTCATATCGCCTCCACCTCTCATCGGACAATCCCTAGAAAAGTGCCATGGATAACCATAAGAATAACATATATATGTCTCTCGGTGGCATTGCGCTGGATGGGCCCTGCCACACTGGGCACATCAGTGGCCTAAACTAAATTGAATCTCCTCTATGATGCGGGTCGGGTGCCCATGAGCTCTAACCTTAACCAAAATAAGTGGTCAAATCACGACGCTGGCCTTGGAACTATGATGGTGCATTGGTCATCGGATAAGATTGGCGTCTAGGAAATTGAAGCATAAATCTACCTTGAAACCCCTTACTTCATCACCTTCGGACTGAGCCCTCTTGTGCTGGCCCCTATCAGACTTTCGATCAGCCCGTTGTTGTCATTTATAATCCTATAGATTCTGTGCGTGGGCCTGAACGCAGGAGACGTCCATATTCATATTCGGTAAAGCTTTCATGCACTCATTTACTAAATATGGCCCAAAACCATTAACGAACTGATGTACTTGGTCGCTCATATCAGCAACAATCATGGGATCATACCTAGCTAAGGAGTTGAACTGCATGCTATATTCTATGACACTCATATTACCCTACTCCAAATGTAAAAACCTGTCTCGATTAGCTCATCAAAACTCGAATGGCAGATACTACTGTTAAAACGCTTCAAAGAACTCCCTCTAACCCAAATGTGGGGCCTGAGATCCCTGAGTCTGCTCCCAAGTCTCAAACCCGCTTGCGGCCACATCCCGTAATCTGTAGGAAGCCAACTCTACTGTCTCAGCATCCATCACATGCATAACTTGTAAGGTCTGCTACATCCTATCCAGAAAATTATGTGGGTCTGCATTGGGATCTGTCCCTATAAATACCGGAGGGTCTAAGTTAATAAAATCTTGAACTCTTGCACTCACAACTCTATCAGCAACACTGGGGTCTGACGCTGGGCCTGAGAGGCCACAAGTCGAGTTAATAGTCGCACCGCACTTCACATATCTAGGTCCTTATCGGGGGGAACTAAAGGAGAAACTGGAGGCATATCAGCTCCACTTGTCTCTCTGAAGGTGGTGGTGGGGGTGGAGTCCTAGAGGCCCGAGATACCACATCTTCTTGGTGCTCCTGTCTCCTTGGATCAGCGGGTGGTGCTTGACTGGCACCCTCTCCTAGCTCCTCATCTACTCTTCACATAGCCTCATATCGTCCAATAGTGTCAGGCATAATTAAGAACATAAATAATATGGGGATTAAGAGTGAACACTTACAATTTAGCACTATCGCACTATCTAGAATAGGAAGAAAGTAATGACCTTAAATATCATGTAGACTCCTACTTATAAGGGTGGTTTACAACACACCCATAAACAAGACTCTACTAGATACGGCTCGCAGACTCCCTAGGATGGACCTGCTCTGATACCAAGTTTGTCACACCCCAACCTTAGGGAAGGGCACCCAACGCCTGAAGGCCTGAGCGTACCACTGTAGTATCCGAACCCTGTAATACAAAACTTGGGCCAACAAGGCCTCAAAATAATCATAAGATACAAAATTGAATAAAAACATGAAAGCAGAAGAGTCTCAATGGGATATATATAGATATATATATATATATATATATATATATATATATATATATATATATATATATATATATATAACCAAGGTTGACAAGGCCACTAGATGAGTGTACTGATAACAAAAAGGGCCGACAAGACCAAGACATACCAACATCCACTATACATAGGTCTACAAGCCTTTAAGAGTAACATGTACATACCAACAGGCCGGGACAGGACCCCGCCATACCCCAAAACACTAGTAGCATATATAAAATAATACCTATGTATTTTGTACGACAACTACAAGAGAATGGAGTGCAACAATATCACAGCTAAGCAGATCACCTACTGAGTAGGAGTGCCGCTATGTTTATCTGTACCTGCGGGCATGAAATGCAGTGCCCTAGAAGGGACATCAGTACGAAAGATATACTGAATATGTAGGGCATAATCGACTATAAATAAACCAAAAATAACCAAGGAAATGAGAGATACCACATGAAACTTATAATGCCACAGTACTTCAAATCGTATAGATATGTGTACTAATCGCATTTGATACGCTCAAATTACACCTCCGTAAAGGATGTAAAACGGTCGAAGTACATATAAAATCCAACAAAGGTTGGGGTCGAATGCCACAGGAAATATGACGAGAAAAAGTACAATTCAAATATAAACCTCGATACTTAGTCTATATTTAAAATGTGTTGAGAAATAATTTTTGTTTTGATTAAAATCAACTTTTCAATTCAAGTATGAACTAATTGCAAATTTGTAATTCAAGTAAGGAGATGGCTCGGGTTGTGTTCCCTCTAGGTGGATTAATGTAATTGGGGATATGCTTGATTTCAATTGGATACTTATTATACTAGATGATGGGCCAATTCAAGGTTTATACCTAATTTTCCAACCTAGGTGATAAATTTCATCACTAGGCTTTTCCAAGCCCTAGGATGTGCTAATCAATACACCCATTCAATTCTCATATTACCCATTCTATTCCTAGCTTTGAGTATTAGATAGGAGTTAAAGTCCTAAATCTATGTCATTAATATTTCCCATCAATTGTTCTTTTCCAAGCAATAAATGGTTGTGGGGCACTACCAAAGTTGGTCACCATTGATATCAATATATAAAGAAGCATTAATGGAGTATAACATTGATACCTAAACTAGTCAAGCATTAAAACACTTAAATCATTAATCACACCCTTTGAGGTCCACAATCCTAGCTTAGTATTTAGCTACTCATGATAATTAAAACAAAAACATTAAATTGATATGAAAACATTATCACTTACAAAGTAATTAAGAACTAAGATGAATTTAAATCCAAAGATGTTGTTTAATCCTCCTCAAAAGCTTAAAAACAAGAACAATAAACTGATATGGAATGATGAGGCACAAAACCCTAGGACCTATTTAAAGCCTCTAAAATTCATGCTCTTAAATTGGACAAAATTGACCCCGCGTCACCATATGAGAACCTCAACCCACATCGCAGACATAACTTGCAGTCCACAAGCCATGTTCTTGTACCGCAGGTTATGTCAATTTTTGGGTTTTCGTTGACATGGTATGCGATTCGCAGACATGACCTGTGGTTTGTAGGTCATGTCGCATACCATGCTTTTCTCTTATTCAAATTCCAGAGGTTCCTGCTATGGTCTGCGATCCTTTTACGGTCCACAAATAATATATGTGGTTCACATGTCATGTTTTTGGCCTTTTTGCTATTTTTTTCTTGTATTTCGTATCCACACTCCTTGTCCTATAAAACAACACATATACGTAAGAAATGACGTAAAATATACTTTAAGATAAATAAAAGTGTAAGTAAAAGATATCAAATATATCGTGATTTCACAGTACATCATTATATAACGTTGTATGCCTCTAAGGGCAATGTCAAGTATGTATAAGTTGCGTATATAATGACATAGGCCTCTGAGAGAAATATCATCAATGTTATATATGTATAAGTTGCGTATATAATGTCATAGGCCTCTGAGGGCAATATGAATTCATAATATATATGTATGACGAACAACTAAAGGACATATCATGCTTACCAATTCAGTCGGAGTGATATAAGGTCGTTATACCTGCGATCAATATTATGAGACTATCATCCTTATCATTACATGACCTTAACAACTTATAACTCATGAATAAACTCTCTGAGAACGATATTATATGATCTTGACTCAACAAAAAGGCTTCCAGTTATCAAGAATGGAATTGATATAGGGTAGCATTTCGTTTACATCACGTTTATATAGATCATGCCGAAAGAGGAAGGAAAGCCCTACATACCTTATCGAAGAAGTGAGCTATGTCCCGTGAAGCCTCACACTCCTTACAGTATGGTTATCTGCCGGATAGATAGAAGATTATAGACGCTTTATTAAAAAATGAAATTGAACCTAAGATTACAACTCAGACTATTACATGCTTATTATTTGATTAAACAGATTACCGTCTATGTTCTAGCCTCTAGGAGTATATAGATGATGAAAAGATCCGCAGGACATCCCGTCCAGAAATTGGTATCAGAGCTTGTAATTAGAACAAGTGTTTAAAATGAGAACACATCTATCGTTTAGACAAGTTAGAATGTTAAATCAGATGTTATGGAGATCCAGAAAGATGAAAAAATCATTATTAGATATGCGAAGCCAGAATAAAATAATAGTCGAATCCTTAATGGATAAAAGAATAGCTAGTAAACAGCCAGAAACATTAGAAGATCGAGTAGTTAGTATACGAGCGTATGAAAGACTAATAGAACTAAATACTCGAATATATGAGATGAATGAATTTATAGAAGAAATAAAATCAGATTTAAGAATGGAAATAGAACACTATGGATGAAACTAGATTAATACAGCAGCAAGAACAAAAAGTACAGTTGGAAAAAGTAGCAGAAAAACCGCTTACATAGAATAGAGGCATAAACCAACATATCATAAGTTGTAGAATAGGAATAAAAATAATTGAAGAAAAAGATAAACAATTGTTAGAACAACATATAACGATGAATAAACAGGAAGAAAAGATAACATTTTTAAGAAATTTATCAGCCTTAAGAGAAGAAAGAATTAGGCAGAAAGACGAGGAAATCGAAAAAATAAGAGAACAGAACTTAGCAAAAGAGATTAGTAATGAAAATGAAATTAGGGATCTAAAAGACATTATACAAGAACAATATAGATACATCGATTTACTAAAATATGGATAAGGAAGATAAATTAGAACCTAAAGATCTTTATTATCAGATGAATACCTATGAAGGAGGAACTAGTCAAACATTAAGTTTTAAACCTGACACATATCAGAAGATTCAAGATGAAAAGAAAGAGGTATCTATAAAAAAGATATTTAAAACTAAATGGTTCGAAAGAAATAAGGAGATAAGATATATAGCCCAGAAACATGAAAATGTAATTGATACTATGAGTACTAATGGTAGAACTAAGATTAATTTAATTACTGACGAATTGATTAAAAGAGAATTGGCTAAACTATCGACTAAAGAAGCAAAGAAATATAAAAATATTTACTTTGGGGGAGTAGAATTCACGATTAAAGCATACTTTCAAAAGAATATTGATACCCCTATACAGATTTATGTATTAGATGATAGAATATTAGAAAATTTACAAGATGCGTTAATATCAGTAATTAAGGGAAATTTAATTTATCAAAAGTTAAAATTTACAATACAACCAGACTTTAGTGTATCGATAAAAGATGAACATAAAGATTTAGCTTTAACATTATACTATAAATTAGATGGAATAAACATGCCACCAGGAAGTAAAGTAATGAGTATAGAAATAAAAATGATATACGCCTTGACAGGAAATCACCATGTAAAGAAACAACATGAAATGAATATTATAGTACCAAAAATGTATAAAGAGATACTCGAGCAGATAGAACATAAAGAAAACTCTAACATTACCATACCAGAAGAAATAACTATGGATTTTAATACACGAACGATTACACCATCTAAAAGATTAATACCAAGAATGGAGGGATCTAGATTAAGTATAACCAGAGAATCGTTGAATAGTATACCAAGGATAAAACCCAGAATAATAGATTTAATAAACATAGAGTGTACTAGATTAAAAATCAAGGTTATAATATTCATAAATATGGTAAGTATGGATGGAATAGCAAAGATAAATACAGGAGCAATTAAAAGTTTTATACACATAAGTAAAATAGATGAAAATGAGTGTAATATAATAGAACCACAAACTTATAATTACCCTGAAAATGAAAGAGAAATAATAATTATGAGAAGCATAAATTTAAGATTTAAGATCCAAGATTTAGAATACAAGATAAATATCGGAGTAATAGAGTATGATAGCATCAACGAATTATTATTAGGAAGCGGATTTTTAACAATGATAGATTATAAGATAAATAATAACGGAATCGAGATAAATGATCAAGGAAAAACTAGATTTATAAGCAAAATATGAATATACAGTTACAAATAATAAAGAAAAAACAGAAGCTAAAGAGTATAAAGACGGCCTTATCAGGAGAAATATATTTCCAATTAAAATATCTCGAATACAGCACAAAAGAAATGAAATTAGAAAATGATATAGCACAACTAGAAAAGCAATGTGAAAAGTTTAGCAAAATATGGGTAGACATGGGAAACGGTTGGAAGAAACGAATAAATAATCCTGATTATGAGCAATAACGAAAAAATAGATGCGTTATGGGAAGAGATTATATTAAAAGAAAAAATGAAAAATATATTATCACTGATGGATGAAGTAAGAGATAATCAAAATAAAACCCAACAAATGATTAGAGAAGAATTGACTAACCTTTGAAACGTATCCGAAATACCAACGTTTAAATTAATATTGGAAAAGTTGAATATGTTATTAGAAGGAAAAAGCAAAGGAAAACAAAAAGAACCTAGTGAAGAAGCCAGTACAAGTAAAGAAACGACTATAGCAAAAACTACTACACATAAACCAGAAATAGTACCAATAGATGCATGGAGAAGAAGTAAAATACTTGTAATGGTAGATATAAGCAAAATAAAACCAAAATTACCAAAAGATGTAATAGATGCTTTAGGTGGACTAACGAAGTTAAATAAAGAAGGAAAATTCTAATGGAACCTGGAGCAATCACATTTTTAAAAACTCACGGTAAAGATATCATAGAGAAAGAAAGATATAAATACGAGCCTATAAGGTCAAAATCCGTAAAGGAAGAAAAACTGAGAGAAGTAAAACTGCCCGTAAAAGAAGAAGAAAAAACAACTTACGAAAAACTAAGATTAGACAAACAAGAACAACAGATAAGTGAATTAAAGGCAGAAAATCTAAATTTAAAATCAAGCGAAAATGCAGAATGGTATGACAAATATAGAAAATACAAAGGAAAATATAAGAGTACGCAAACCCTTCTAAAAGAAACTAAAGTAGAGCTAAAAGAAACCAAGAAAGAACTAAAAGAAACAAAGGAAGAACTAAGAGAAGTAAGACAGGAACTATTAGAACTCAGAGAAGAGATACAGTTCCTAAAAGAACAATTAAAAGAATTGAAAGGAAAAAAGAAAGAAAAAAGAATAAAATTAAGCGATGAAAATACTTCAAGAAGTAATAGTACTGATGAAGACAGGAATGAACAAACTGACCATGAACTACAAGTAGTAGAATTCATAGAAGAAGAAAATTCTGAGGATACAGAAATAGTAAAAGAAAATAACCAAATATTAAAAGCTTTAAAAAATATGAAAAGAGTAAATGACATCATAGAAGATGAACCGGAAAGTGATATAGAAGATGACTACAATGGACAGGTAGAAACTGAAATTGAATCGGAAGACATAATTAATGAAGATGCAGATAATTACCCTGAAGAAGAATTAGAAGATCCCAATCTAGAAATAATAACTAGAAGGAATACAAGATTACCAGATCATATACCTATAGGACAACAAGCTGAATTTAAAGAATTTGTAGGATCAATGACTCAAGGAGTAAATTACAATGGATACTTTTTAGATCTAGACAATGTTTATGATGAACAAGAAGTAGGAAGAAGGATAACAGACTGGAATTTAGGAATGTATATAGCATTAATGAATAGTACACAAACAGAAAACCTAGATTATATGTATGATTTAATATCAAAAACTTTAATTGGAAAAGCAGCCTACTGGATAGAATCAATTGCATATCAGCTAAGAGGAGAAGTATTAAGTTATGCAACAGATTGGAAATCAATGTTAATGATATTTGATTTATTATTAAAAAGAGAATTCTTAGGTGAAAAATGGTTAGTAGCCAGGGAAAATGTATTAGCAGAAAGAAAAACAGAGATTATCATGAACTTGAATAACATGAAATGTTGTAAGATAAACAAACTACCAGAATATACGATTAGTTTTAGTAAATTCTTTTATGAAGCTAGATTTCTACCAGAAGAAGAAGTAATTTACCAACAATTATAGTACGATCATTTGCATGTACCGTATAATATTGAGATATCAAAAGAATACGTACAATTAGAACCTAAGGAAAATACCCTAGGAGAAAGAATACGAGTATTAAGAGCATATCTGATGAGGAAATGCGAAGAATATCGATTACAGCAAAAGATTAAAAAAGATAAGAAGATAGGATTGAGAGAAATATGCGGATTTATAGAAAGAAGATTAATATTTGGATGTGATGATAATAGAAAAGAAAAGAAGTATAAAAAGCATAAGAGACATAAGAAACGTAAGGATAAATACGAAGGAGATCACAAGTATAAGAAATATAGAAAATACAGGAAAAAACCTTATTACAAATCATATAAGAAGAAGAGATTTAGAAGATATAAGAATAATCCAGATACAAGAAATAAGTTTAGGTACAAAAGAAAATTTAGAAAAAGAAGAAATGTAAACCCAATAGAAGTTGATAAGACTAAAGAAGAAAAGGTTAAAGAATGCAAATGTTGGAATTGCAATGAGAAAGGACACTATGCAAACAAGTGCCCAAAACTTAAGAAAAAAGGAGTAAAATACATAAATACAGAACAATTTATTATGAGCTTACAACAGATTAAAGAAGATAATAATAAATGGTATGATTGTGAAGATTTTTATGTTAGCGAAATAGATGAAGAGTCAAAAACAGAACGAGTAAGTTATATCAACCAAGATACTGAAAGTGAAGACAGTTCTGAATAAAAATGAATACACTAGAAAGACAGAAAAGAGTATTGATAAGAGAAAGAGAGTACTGGATACAATGCGAAGAATATACTCGACGCAAGCTAATTATAACTTCAACAGTTAGTGAAACAGGGAGTATATATTACAATGATAGGTACAAAAAGATTACCAATCGATTATCAAAGATAAGAGAAGAAATGAATAAGATACATTGGAAACAAATTAAAATAGCAAGACTCATAGAAGAGTCACTAAGAAATGAGGAAACTACACAGGAAGTACGAGAATACGAACAGGATGTAGAACTTAACAGAAGAATAGATAATCCTGACTAAAATGGTAGCAATCCATATAGAAGCTCACATAGAATATAAAATAAATAAAATGATAAAACAAAAAATATTTATTGATAGCGGAGCAGATATATGTCTAGCCAGAAAAGATGTTTTAGAATCTCACAGATGGAAAAGATCTAAGATACATAGAGCAAAGGTATCAGGATTTAATGAACAGTCTAAAGAATTAGATATAATAGCAGAAAATATGAGGATTGTACTATCTTCAGATTACCAATAGTATATCAATTAGATAACATGAAGCAACAAGTGTTATTAGGAAATAACTTCCTAGATTACTTTAAGACTCAAGTGATTAACAAGAATACATTTTGTTTACAATCCCCCTGTGACAAATGGATTATATTAAAAAGAATATTACCAGCAAACACCATAAGATTATGTACTATAAAAATGGATAGGAATAATAATCTAGAATTATTAAAAGAAAAATACTTAGGTATGTTAAAAGGAAACTTCGGAGAAAACCCGATGCAACTATGGGAAAAGGAAAAAATATATGGAGAAATAAAACTGATAGATCAAAGTGATTTAGTCAGAACAAAACCAATAAGATATAGCCCAACAGATCAAAAGGAATTTGAAACCCAGATTAAGGAATTATTAGAAATGAAGGTAATAAGAGAAAGTAAAAGTCCTCATAGTAGTCCAGCCTTTTTAGTAAGGAAACATAACGAACTAAAATGAGGAAAATCCAGATTAGTAATTGATTACCGAGAACTGAATAGAAAGACTATTTTTTATGGATACTTTTTACCCTATAAAAGAAACCTGATAAACAGATTAGGAAATAAAAAATGGTTTAGCAAATTCGACTGTAAAAGTGGATTTTGGCAAATTAAATTAACTAATGAATCTAGAGCTTTAACAGCATTCAGTGCTCCGCAAGGACACTACGAATGGAATGTATTACCAATAGGATTAAAGAATGCACCACAAATCTTTCAAAGGAGAATGGATCAAGTGTTTAGAAAGCTTGCAGACTTCTGTATCATATATGTGGATGATATATTAGTTTACAGCGGTAACTTAGAAGATCATATTAACCATGTCGAGCAATTCATTGAAACGGTAAACTAACACGGAATACTTCTATCTAAAAAGAAATCAGAAATATTCAAGAATACCATTGAATTCCTAGGCTACATTGTGGATAGTGAAGGAATACAATTACAGGAACATGTTGTAACAAAAATTAAAGATTTCAAAGAAAGATTAGAAAATAAAAGAGAAGTGCAGCAGTTTTTAGGTGTAATAAACTATGTCGCCGATCACATAAAAGATTTACCATATTTAAGAAAGCCATTGCAAGATTTGATTAAAAAAGATGTAACCTTCGAATGGAAGGAAGAACATACTGAGGCAATCAACAAGATTAAAGACAAGGTAAAATCATTATCAAAACACAGAGTACCAACTGACCAAGATCAATTAGAACTCTTTACAGATGCTAGTGACATAGGATGGGGAGCAGTCCTAATAGCATATGATAAAGAAGATGTTGATAAAGAAAAAATGTTAATTTGTGGATATGGAGGAGGAACGTAGAAGCCTAACGAGAAGAACTACCATATCAACGAAAAGGAATTATTGGCAGTAAAATTTGGAATAAAAAGATTTCATTACCATTTACTACCAGTAAAATTCATTGTTAGAACTGATAATACTCAGGTAAAGGCATTCATCACAAACAGAATAGATCCTTTACCCGAACTGAATAAAAGAAGAAAATGGCAATCTTTCTTCTGTTGTTATGATTTTATTGTTAAGAATATATCTGGAACTAAAAATGTTTTAGTTGATTTTCTTAGCAGATATAATGTCAATTAACAGCGAAGACTTTGAAGAATACATAGCCAAGCCTATGCAACAGATTATTCAGACTAATGAAATATTGATTACAAGATTATAGGAGAATACCCAGAGTATCAAACAGCTAACGGAAGCCATACAAGACTTCTCAAAACTAAAGATTCTAAAGAATGAAGATAAACAAAAAACACCGATTACAATATAACCACCACAGCAAAATACCTTTCAACCATTCTTATCAAAATTAGCAACCATGCCATCAGCAATACCCTCAACATCAGCAGCGGTATCCATGGCAGACACACTGAAATTCAGACCAGAAGTGATTAGTGCTTATGAAAAGATTAACAAATTTTATAATTATAAGACTAACGCTGATATTGTACGCAGTGCTAAGCTGAGTAAATACCAAGGTTTATTTGCAGTGAAAGGGCAAACCCGAGCATTGTGGAGTGATTATTCACATATGGGTTCATTGACAAGATTATCACTGATGATAAGATTATTAACCTCACCAAACTACCACCGATTATCACCCGATCAACGGAGCTAATGATGGAGTCCTTTGGAAGAGGAATCTACGGGATACAAATCCTAGATGCTTCAACAGATTTAAAGGGTAAGCCGATTGTCATATGTCAAATATTCAAGACAGGTAGGAACAGCACCATTAGCGGGGATGACAAGGATTTAAATATGAAAATCCCATGTACACTGGAGAAGTTCCAAAACTGGATTAGTGAAAAAAGAGTATTTGGACTATTGACGTTAAAAACAAGAATAGAAGATATGTTGCGAAACCGGAAGGCATCCGTAATTGGAACTTCCAAAGGAGGAGAGGTAGAGGAAATTATGACCTTATATTATGACAATGATATAGAGGTTAAAGAGACTACAGAACTAATGTTATTGCTAGACAAGATTACCAACCTAAAGCACACCCATACTGAGGAGACTATCCGCCATTACAAAATTATGGCAGAACAAAAGAAAAGACCAGTGATTAAAACAGAGACATCATCATCAGCAAAGGTCAGTGTTAAAAAAGAACAGTGTCCTGATCCTTTTGAATAAGGAGGGAAAACTGATTATTTTTTGCAGGTACAATGTAAAGGATTAAAAAGAGGCCTTACGGTCCAAAATGAATATGGCTTAACGGCCCAAAAGATTATCAAAAGGTAACAAACATGTAGAAAGAGGCTTATGGCCCAAAAAGATTATGACCCAACGTAGTGTTTTATACTACGGTAAGGTCCAAAAGATCATGATGCAGGGAATGTAATTCACTTTGCATAACCCTATTGAATACTGGTCAGGGAATGTAGTTTACTGCATAACCCAAAAAAGAGGTCCTACGGACCCAAAAAGATTATGGCATTATGGCCCAAAGACGATTAGGAGCCTCACGGACCAAAAAGATTATTAAACTGGTAACCCGGTACAAGAGGTCTTAATGGCCCAACAGAATAAATGAAAACGTGTAAGTTTTATTTACACAAATCCTATGGATTCAACTGATTAATACACTGGTAACCCAGAAAAGAGGTCATGACAGACCCAAAAGAATATGGCCCAAGGTAGTTTAAAATACAGAAAGCCCAAACAAAAGAGGCCTTAGTGCCCAAAATAAGATTATGGCCTCACGACCCAAAAAATGATTATTGAGTCACAATTGATTAACAAAAATCAACAGGACAGCTGGAAAGTATTAAACAGAATAGCAGCCCGACAAGAATATGACATTTCTCACGAAAGTCATGCCAGACTACGACAACTGAACAAATCCCCAGATAAAGCCAAAGGCAACGTGGACAGCTGACCCGAATACTGACAAAAAAACTTTACGGAAAGAAGCAGACAAGGCACTGTAGATACTGTAGCCTTTATGACTTTTGTAAAAGTATTTTGTCCAATTACTGTTTACTTTATGACTTTTGAAAAGTGATACTGTTTACTTTTAAAAAGTTAAGAATAGTGAATAACCAAGGTTATCTATATAAGGAGCCTCTTGTAAAGACGAAGATTCATTCGAAAAATTCTGAAATAGAAACCTTTACAAAAAAAATTCTCTCAATGTTTAACTAAAACACCCTTCAGTCTATAATTCGAAATCATCCAAGATTATCATAAGATAACCAAATACCATCCAAGAACATCTTAAGATTAATCGACTATCATCTAAGAACAGACATAAGATTAATCTTATATCAACCAAGAATACCATAAGAACACGAAGTATAATACTTTGATTTATTATGATTAGAACTATACTGGTTAAAGCACACCACTAGAAGGAAGGTGATCAGAGGATACCCGTTACTGACTCCCGGCTCCCAGGCGACAGAGTACCCGCGGCGGAAGGCAAAGGGGAAATACAGGCCATAGGAGGGTTGAGACTACTTCGGTGATCTGAAAGTCTACTTAAAGGTATGTGCTTAAACTATATGTTTCTAATTATAATTTTGATAAGTATACTACTCTGTTGTTATGTTGTTTAAACGTTGATATTAGATTATGATTATGAATGTTTAGACGATGATAGAAGATTGATTATGATTGTTTAGACGATCGGTATAGGTTATTAATATCGAATCTAAATCCTATAAAGAAACTCACATAGGCATCCTTCGACAACTTCAAACATATAGGGTTCTTTAGACTTCCTTTATAAAGAAACTTTATATAATTCGATCCTATAATCTTTTCAACCGAACCTTTCTTAACCCTTCAGTATATGTAACCAATTTGATTACCAATTTTACCTTATATTTCAAGTAAAATAACTCAACAAGTTACATAACCCCGATTCCAAAGGTTTACGAGTTTTGACTATGAGAATCCTTCCATAACTTGTTCCAAATCATCAATTAACCATAAGAATCAATAGAAGAGGATAAAACTCACCTTTACATGTAGATATCTCCTTAAAACATTAGCTTTCTCCACTTCTAAGGGTTTTCGGAATCGATTCTATGAGGAAAAGATGATTATAATGTTTACCACGGGATTTACTACGTTGATTACACTTGATGTGGCTTGGATTTGATCTAGGAATGATCCAAAACCTTAGAGAGGATTTGGGAGTGACTTGGGGTTAATTTTGGAGAAAATAAGATCAAATGGTCGACCAAAACATTATATACCCGACTAAAAATTTGCACGGCCCCTATTTGAATGCCGGATTGACGGTCCGTCAATCTGGACCGTCAAACCATCCATGTGGTCTGACATCTTGTCGGCCATTTAACGGTTCAGAATGACCTTGACGGTTCGTCAACCTTGCTGTCAAAATGCATAGTTTTTTTATTTTGTCGAAACATATTTTTTTTTATCCGTTTAACTTTCATACACCTCGGAACTTACCTAAACAAGCTATAAACCTTCATTACCCTTCCGTCATGTCATGCCTCTTTCTGAAATATCGGTATCAATCGGTGATGGGACGGAACATGAAACTGACAAGGTGTAACAAATATGTCATGTAGCATGTCGGAAATTAAAAAAGTACTTTGTATATAAAGTAATATTATTTTTAAATAAATGGAAAAAAGTAAGATACATAAATAATAATAAAAAGAGTGTTTACTAATTTTGAGGCCTCAACCTATATCTTTCTTACGAATAAATAATACTGGCGCACCCCACGGAGAAGTACTGGGCCTGATAAAGCCCTTTTCCAGAAGATCCTTCAACTAAGCTTTTAATTCTTTAAACTCGGCAGGATCAATTCGATACGAGGGAATAGATATAGGTTGGGTATCTGGGATTACGTCGATAGCAAACTCAATTTTCCTTTCGGGAGGAACGCCAGAAAGTTCATCAGGGAATACGTCAGGAAATTCACTAACGACGGGGACTGACCGAAGAGTTGGAGGCTTTGCCTCTGCGTCCTGTACTCACACGAGGTGAAAGATATACCCTTTCGAGATTATCTTTTAAGCCTTAAGGTAGGAAATAAACCTACCCTTTAACGTTGTTATATTGCCTTTCCGTTCAATAACCCGCTCATCTGGAAAATTAAAGCGAACGACTTTCATCCAACAAATGACATTAGCATAGCAAGAAGCTAGTCAATCCATGCCCATGATAACATCAAATTCCACCATTTCTAACAAATTCATATTGGTTATAGTATGACGATCATAGATCTTTATATCACAATCCTTATACACCCACCTAAAAACTACACGTTCACACACATGCGTAGACATTTCAAATAACTTATGTAATAATTCAGACTCGCTTCCACACTTACTAGCAACAAAGGGTGTAATATAAGACAAAGTGGAACCCAGATCTATCAAAGCATATACGTCATGAGAGAAGATGGATAAGGTACCTGTAACCATATCTGGGATGACTTAAGGTCCTGTCGACTTGATAAAGCATAGATGTGGTTCTGGAGACCGTTCGAACTAGATGTTGCTCTTATGTCTCTGTTCCTACCAGTCGGTGCCTGCATACTCTACCCTAAAGGGTGTATTGATGGAGAAGAAGATGTTGGCTATGTCATATCGCCTCCACCTCTCATCGGACAATCTCTAGCAAAGTGTCATGGGTAACCACAAGAATAACATATATATGTCTCTCGGTGGCAATGCACTGGATGGGCTCTACCCACACTGGGCATATCGGTGGCCTAAACTAAATTGAATCTCATCTATGATGTGGGTCGGGTGCTCATGAGCTCTGAACTTAACCAGAATAAGTGGTTAAATCACGACGCTGGCCTTGGAACTATGATGGCGCATTGATCATCGGATAAGATGGGCATCTAGGAAACTGAAGCCTAAATCCGCCTCGAAACCCCTCACTGCATCACCTTCGTACTGAGCCCTCTTGTGCGGGCCCCTATCATACTTTCGATCAGCCCGTTGTTGCCTTTTATAATCCTATAGATTATGTGCGTAGGTCTGAATGCGGGAGACGTCCATATTCAGATTCAGTGAAGCTTTCATGCACTCATTTACTAAATGTGGCCCAAAACCATTAACGAACTGATGTACTCGGTCGCTCATATCAGCAACAATCATGGGAGCATACCTAGCTAAGAATTTGAACTACGGGCTATATTCTATGACACTCATATTACCCTGCTCCAAATGTAAGAACCTATCTCAATTAGATCATCGAAACTCGACTGGCAGATACAAATGTTAAAATGCTTCAAAGAACTCCCTCTAACCCAAAGGTGGGACCTGAGATCCCCGAGTCTGCTCCCAAGTCTCAAACCAGCTTGCGGCCATATCCCGTAATCTGTAGGAAGCCAACTCTACTGTCTCAGCATCCATCACATGCATAACTTGTAAGGTCCGCTACATCCTATCCAGAAAATTATGTGGGTCTGCATTGGGATTTGTCCCTATAAATACCGGAGGGTCTAAGTTAATAAAATCTTGAACTCTTGCACTCACAACTCTATCAGCAACACCGGGGTCTGATACTGGGCTTGAGAGGCCACAAGTCGAGTTAATAGTCGCAACACACTTTGCATAGCTAGGTCATGATCGGGGGGAACTAGAGAAGGAACTGGAGGCATATCAGCTCCCCTTGTCCCTCTGGAGGTGGTGGTGGAGGTGGAGTCCTAGAGGACCGAGATACCACCTCTTCTTGGTGCTCCTGTCTCATTGGATCAGCGGGTGGTGCTTGACTGGCACCCTCTCCCACCTCCTCATCTACTTTTCACAGAGCCTCATGTCGTCCAATAGTATCAGGCATAACTAAGAACATAAAAAAGATGGGGATTAAGAGTGAACACTTACAATTTAGCACTATCGCACTATCTAGAATATGAAGAAAGTAATCATCTTAAATATCATGTAGCCTCCTGCTTATAAGTGTGATGTACAACACACTCATAAACAAGACTCTACTAATTACAGCTTGCAGACTCTCAAGGACGGACCTGCTCTGATACCAAGTTTGTCACACTCCAACCTTGGGGAGGGCACCCAACGCGTGAAGGCCTGAGCGTACCACTGTAGTATCCGAACCCTGTAATACAAAACTTGGGCCAACAAGGCCTCAAAATAATCATAAGATACAAAATTGAATAACAACATGCACGCAGAAGAGTCCCAACAGGATATATATATATATATATGTATGTATATATATATCCGAACCCTGTAATACAAAACTTGGGCCAGCAAGGCCTCAAAATAATCATAAGATACAAAATTGAATAACAACATGCACGCAGAAGAGTCTCAACGGAATATATATATATATATAGCCAAGGTTGACAAGGCCACTAGATGAGTGTACTGATAACAAAAAGGGCCGACAAGGCCAAGACATACCAACATCCACTATACATAGGTCTACAAGCCTTTAAGAGTAACATGTACATACCAACAGGTCGGGACAGGACCCCACCATACCCCAAAACACTAGTAGCATATATAAAATAATACCTAAGTATTTTGTACTGCAACTCCAAGAGAATGGAGTGCAACAATATCACAGCTAAGCAGATCACCTACTGAGTAGGAGTGCCGCTATGTCTATCTGTACCTGCGGGCATGAAATGCAGTGCCCTAGAAGGGACATCAGTACGAAAGATATACTGAATATGTAGGGCATAATCGACTATAAATAAACCAACAATAACCAAGGAAATGAGAGATACCACATGAAACTTATAATGCCACGGTACTTCAAGTTGTATAGATATGTGTACTAATCGCATTTGATACGCTCAAATTACACCTCCGTAAAGGATGTAAAACGGTCGAAGTACATATAGAATCCAACAAAGGTTGGGGTCGAATGCCACAGGAAATATGACGAGAAAAAGTACAATTCAAATATAAACCTCGATACTTAGTCTATATTTAAAATGTGTTGAGAAATAATTTTTGTTTTGATTAAAATCAACTTTTCAATTCAAGTATGAACTAATTGCAAATTTGTAATTCAAGTAAGGAGAGGGCTCGGGTTGTGTTCCCTCTAGGTGGATTAATGTAATTGGGGATATGCTTGATTTCAATTGGATACTTATTATACTAGATGATGGGCCAATTCAAGGTTTATACCTAATTTTCCAACCTAGGTGATAAATTTCATCACTAGGCTTTCCCAAGCCCTAGGATGTGCTAATCAATACACCCATTCAATTCTCATATTACCCATTCTATTCCTAGCTTTGAGTATTAGATAGGAGTTAAAGTCCTAAATCTATGTCATTAATATTTCCCCATCAATTGTTCTTTTCCAAGCAATAAATGGTTGTGGGGCACTACCAAAGTTGGTCACCATTGATATCAATATTTAAAGAAGCATTATGGAGTATAACATTGATACCTAATCTAGTCAAGCATTAAAACACTCAAATCATTAATCACACCATTTGAGGTACACAATCCTAGCTAAGTATTTAGCTACTCATGATAATTAAAACAAAAATATTAAATTGATATGAAAACATTATCACTTACAAAGTAATTAAGAACTAAGATGAATTTGAATCCAAAGATGTTGTTTAATCCTCCTCAAAAGCTTAAAAACAAGAACAATAAACTGATATGGAATGATGAAGCACAAAACCCTAGGAACTATTTAAAGCCTCCAAAATTCATGCTCTAAAATTGGACAAAATTTCCCCCACATCACCATATGAGAACCTCAACTCACATCTAAGACATAACTTGCGGTCCACAAGCCATATTCTTGTACCGCATGTTATGTCAATTTTTGGGTCTTCATTGACATGGTATGCGGTTTGCAGACATGACCTGTGGTTTGTAGGTCATGACGCAGACCATGCTTTTCTCTTGTTCAAATTCCTGAGGTTCCTGATGTGGTTTGCGATCCTTCTGCGGTCCACAAATAATATATGTGGTTCACATGTCATATTTTGGCCTTTTTGCTCTTTTTTGCTTGTATTTCGTCTCCGCACTCATTGTCCTATAAAACAACACATATACGTAAGAAATGACGTAAAATATACTTTAAGATAAATAAAAGCGTAAGTAAAAGACATCAAATATATCATGATTTCACAATACATCAGTATATAACGTTGTATGCCTCTGAGGGCAATGTCAAGTATGTATAAGTTGCGTATATAATGACATACGCCTCTGAGAGAAATATCATCAATGTTATATATGTATAAGTTGCGTATATAATGTCATAGGCCTCTGAGGGCAACATGAATTCATAATATATATGTATGACGAACAACTGAAGGACATGTCATGCTTACCAATTCAGTCGGGGTGATGTAAGGTCGTTATACATGCGATCAATATTATGAGACTATCATCCTTATCATTACATGACCTTAACAACTTATAACTCATGAATAAACTCTCTGAGAACGATATTATATGATCTTGACTAAACAAAAAGGCTTCCAGTTATCAAGAATGGAATTTATATAGGGTAGCATTTCGTTTACATCACGTTTATATAGATCATGCCGAAAGAGGAAGGAAAGCCCTACATACCTTATCGAAGAAGTGAGCTATGTCCCGTGAAGCCTCACACTCCTTACGGATAGTTATCTATATCATATAAAGAGTTGATATTAATATCGAATCCAAATCCTATAAAGAAACTCACTTAGGCATCCTTCGACAACTTCAAACATATAGGGTTCTTTAGACTTCCTTTATAAAGAAACTTTATATAATCCGATCCCATAATCTTTTCAACCGCACCTTTCTTAACCCTTCAGCATATGTAACCAGTTTGATTACCAACTTTACCTTATATTTCAAGTAAAATAACTCAACAAGTTACATAACCCCGATTCTAAAGGTTTACGAGTTTTGACAATGAGAATCCTTCCATAACTTGTTCCAAATCATCAATTAACCATAAGAATCAATAGAAGAGGATAAAACTCACCTTTACACGTAGATATCTCCTTAAAACATTAGCTTTCTCCACTTCTAAGGGTTTCCGAAATCGGTTCTACAAGGAAAAGATGATTATAATGTTTACCACGGGATTTACTGCGTTGATTACACTTGATGTGGCTTGGATTTGATCTAGGAATGATCCAAAACCTTAGAGAGGATTTGGGAGTGACTTGGGGTTAATTTTGGAGAAAATAAGATCAAATGGTCGACCAAAACATTATATACCCGACTAAAAATTAACACCGCCCCTATTTGACGGCAGGATTGACGTTCCGTCAAACCATCCATGTGGTCTGACATCTTGCAGGCCATTTGACGATTCAGAATGACCTCGACGGTTCGTCAACCTTGCTGTCAAAATGCACAGTTTTCTGATTTTGTCGAAACGTATTTTCTTTTATCCGTTTAACTGTCATACACCTCGGAACTTTCCTAAACAAGCTATAAACCTTCATTACCCTTCCATCATGTCATAACTCTTTCTGAAATATCGGTATCAATCGATGACGGGATGGAACATGAAACTTACAAGGTGTAACAAATATGTCATGTTGCATGACAGAAATTAAAAAAGTACTTTGTATAAAAAGTAATATTATTTTTAATTAAATGGAAAAAAGTAATATTATTTTTAATTAAATGGAAAAAAGTAAGATACATAAATAATAACAAAAAGAGTGTTTACTAATTTTGAGGCCTCAAAATTTTTGGGGCCTAATGCAAGTACTTTACTTGTTAGGCTTAAACTGGCGGTGGATCGATGTGTCAAGTTGAATGTCCTTTGACCTAATTGTCACATGTTTCGCGTGGATGGCAGAAAGGTTAGTATCTCAATAAAATCCATTAAGTAGATTTAAGTAGATTTGATCAACCTCTAGAAGAGCTGACATCGCATGGTCTGAAGATGCAAATTAGTATTGAATCTGAAAGATGGAATAATTTCCCTTAGGGATTCCTTTCATTATTCACAATATATATAGTTGTACAAAGGTTGATTCCTAATATGGTATGAATCCTAACTTACCTTACAAAGGTTGATTCCTAATACAATTAGAATCTTAAGTTACCTTAAATATACATCTATCATAATTAAAAAATATACAGAGAATATTCGGAGAATATTCGCTAATACTCCCCCTCAGACGGAGCAGGAGGAGGCCGAACGCTAAGGTTGGATCGGAAGTCGGTGAAGAGCTGTCGCGGTAGTCCCTTTGTGAAGATGTCTGCATACTGATAAGAGGAAGGCACGTGTAATATTTTGACCTGACCACGGGCAACTTTCTCTCGCACAAAGTGGATATCCATCTCAATATGCTTAGTCCGCTGATGTTGGACCGAATTATGAGACATATAAATGGCAGATAGGTTGTCACAATAGACTATAGACACCTTGCGGAGTGGACACTGGATCTCCAAAAGAAGATTTCGGGGCCAACAGATCTCAGCAACTACATTAGCAACACCGCGATATTCTGCTTCAGCACTCGAACGGGATAGTGTGGCATGCCTCTTGGCGGACCATGAGATAAGATTATCCCCAAGAAATACACAGTACCCTAAGGTGGAGCGACGTGTGTCTGGGCATCCTTCCCAATCTACATCCGTGTAGGCAAGTAACTTGGTTGGGGCAGAGGGGTATAGGTGTAATCCAAAGTCTAGTGTGCCCTTAACGTATCTGATAATACGTTTGAGGGCGGCAAAATGAGACTCTCGAGAGTCGTGCATGAACAGACACACCTGCTGAACGGCATATGCAATATCAAGCCTAGTGAATGTAAGATACTAAAGAGCACCTGCTAGACTCTGATATAGAGTGGGATCAGAAACTGGCGCACCGTCATTGGCACTAAGCTTGGATTTGGAGTCCATCGGAGTTGGCATAATTTTACAATTTGCCATCTTGACCCTGTACACTATCTCTTCTGCATACTTACGCTGACACAGGAATATAATGGTTGCAGATCTGGTTACCGATATACCCAAAAAATAACTTAGCTTGCCCAAGTCAGTCATAGCAAATTCAGTTTTGAGTAGAGCAATGATTTCATTCTTCAAACCGTCAGATGAGGCAGTAAGAACAATGTCATCAACATATACTAGCAAATATGCAGTGCTGCTACCTCGGTGAAAAGTGAAGAGAGAGTTATCACACCTGCTACATACAAAACCAATCTGCAGAAGATACCTGGTAAAATGATCATACCAAGAGCGGGGTGCCTATTTCAATCCATACAATGACTTCCTAAGACGACACACAAACTGCGGAGCTGCCGGATGAACAAAGCCAGGAGGTTGATGCATGTACACAATCTCTTTCAAACCCCCATGAAGGAATGCATTCTTGACATCAAGCTGATGAATCGGCCAATGCATGCCCATAGCAATACTGAGAACAGTTCGAATAGTGGCCGGTTTAACAACCGGACTGAATGTCTCACCACAATCAATACCCTCCTGCTGATTAGTGTCATTGGCGACTAGTCTTGCCTTATACCTCTCTAAGTCACCACTGTCTCTGAACTTATGCCGAAATAGCCACATACACTGAATAACATTCACACCTTCGGGTCTAGGTACCAAATACCAAGTGTTCTGCTTGGTTAAAGCGTTAATATCTTCGCACATGGCCGCATTCCAATTTGGGTCCAGTTTTGCTAGTTTTGGATTTTTTGGAATGGGTGATAAGGTTTGTGTGGAGAGATTGAAGTGAACCTTGGGTTTGAAGATCCTGTATTGTGCACGAGTCTCAATACGATGAGACGGCAGTGGCGGTGGGTCGGGGTTGGAAGGTTCTTTGGTCAGTTACGGACCGGTGGGCGTGATTGGTGGTAGTTTACGGGCGATGTCTTTGGGTAGGTTTACGGGCGATGTCTTTGGGTAGTTTCTAAACGATGTCTTTGGGTAGTTCTTTGGAGTGATGGGCAGCGATGCTGGTGGTGCGAGTGACTCGGCCCAGGGGCTATAGGGGTGAGCAGGGAGCTGTTGGGGTGGTGCCGGACAGTGGCGAGACTGTCGGAACAGTGGGCTGCTGTTGGTATAGATTTTGGATGACCGGGGACAGACTTGGTTCATCGAGAAAGATGTAATCGGTGGTCTGAAATTTCCGGAGATTTGAAAAAGGAAAGGTTGTCTCGTCAAAGGTGACGTGACGGGAGACGATGATTTTGCGAGTAGCAATGTCATAGCACAAGTAGCCCCGATGATTAGGAGATAGACCAAGGAAGACACATGGCAGAGTGCGAGGGGCAAGTTTGTGAGGTGCAGTGGAGGCCATGTTGGGGTAGCATAAGCATCCAAAAATACGTAGGTGATCATATGATGGTAGCCTACGGTATAAGATTTCGGTAGGGGTCTTGCTTTGGAGTGTGCTAGTTGGTAAATTATTAAGAAGGGATTCTACCATTTTGACAGCATAGACCCAAAAAGGCAGTGGTATGCAGGCATGAAACAGAAGTGTGCGAACTATGTTATTGATGGTACGTATAATTCTTTCAGCCTTTCTATTTTGGGAAGAAGTATAGGGACAAGAAAAAATGGAAAATCATGCCTTGTTTAGAACAGAAATTGTGAAATGCTGAGTTATTAAATTCACGTCCATTATCACTTTGGAATAATTTGATAGATTTTTCAAATTGTGTTTTAATGAATTTTTGAAACTCAAGAAATTTTGTAAAAACTCCAGATTTGAACTTCAGTGGCTAAATCCAGACAAAATGTGAAAAATCATCCAAGAATACTATATAGAATTTATGACCCAAAGAGCTAACAATCGGAGATGTCCACAAATCAGCATGAACAATATCAAATGGAGAAAAAGTAACAATGTTTGATGACATAAATGGAAGACGAGTATGTTTGCCTAGTGGACAAGAAAAACAGTGTTGGGCAATTTTCCCATTATTACATTGAATACGCTTAGAAGTCCTAAGAAAAGTAAAAATTGGGTCTCCGGAGTGTCCGAGTCTGTTGTGCCAAGTGGAGGGAGAGATTGCCGCAAGGGATAGAGGTGATTGCGGTCTGACAGCAGAAGATTGAGTGAATGGGTAGAGGTCTCCCACACTATTGCAGCGTGTAAGAATTTTCCCCGTATTGAGTTACTTCACAGAAAAACCAAAAGGGTCAAATTCGACAGACACAGAATTATTGCTAGTAAATTTTCTAACAGATATTAAGTTTTTAATGATGTTAGGTGTGTATAGGAAGTGGATTAGGGAGAAAGGTGGGTGTGGATGTTTGGTGTGTGTGTTACCGTAACCTTCAATTGGAATGCGATGACCATTGCCGACAGTAATAAATTGAGGACACTTTAACCGACGTAGTTGAGATATGTTACCTGACGACCGGGTGAGGTGAGATGTGGCTCCGGTGTTCATATACCAATTGTCGTCGGGTTGTTGAAGGTTCACGGTGGTGTAGGCCTGGCCCAAATCAGTCGGGGCCAGGCCGTTGGCTTTACTCTGCGATTCTTGATCTTCTTCTTGGTGGTGGGCTGCCTGGTGGGAGGCGGGGCTCAAGAGTCCGATCGACCAAGGTTCTTTGGGCCGGGCCCTGCTGATCGAATGCAGGCATGCAGCGAGGCCCGCTCATTGGTTGGGCCCACCGCCTGGTTGGACCATTTGTTGTTGTTATTCTTTGTCTAGGCCACTGGTTGGGTTGGTCTTTTCCGCGGTCCTTGCCTTTGTTGTTGCAACCTCTGCCTCCACGACCTCCCCCACTGGCCTGCTGCTGCTGCTGGACATACTGTGATGGCTGGTTGCTGATGGCCGCAGGTGTTGCCATCCCGTCAACGGCTAACGCCTTTTGATTATGTTACTCTTGTTTAGCACGTCTAGTTTCTTCCAACAATAGTTGTGAACGTGCCTTGTTGAAACTTGGGAGAGAGTCGGCTTGTTGAATCATTGTTGCGAGTGTGTCATATTCACCTTTTGGTAAACCCGCAACAAGTTGAAGCACCATCTTGGTTTCTGAAATAGAAGTCCCGACGTTGGATAGTTGATCGGTTATGAGTTTCAGTTGCTTACAATATTCGGACATGTTGTTAAAATTCTTGAGGCGGGTATTATTGAATTGCTCTTCCAAATATACGGCCCGAGTATTTTTATTGTCCTGAAAGATTTCTTCTAGCCGGACCCAAAGTTCACGTGCCGTAGCACCTGTTTTCACGATAGTGCACAACAGGTCTTTGGAGATGGTGTCGTAGATCCATTGTTTGACGATGGCGTCAAGATGACGCCAGATTGAGTCTGTAACATCGGTGGGAGGAGGAACAGATTCGTCAATATGGTCGAGCACGTTGTATGCACATGCATGATGTAGAATAGTTCCATCCACATGGAATATTGACAGTCTTCTTGGTCAAGAATTATAGGGATAAAATTCTTGATGTTGTTAACGGCGAATGCCGAATGAAAAGAAGATACTGAACGTTGAGAGGGGTTGTCAAGTGTGCCAGTGGATGAACCGGAATTTGTGGGGGAAGACATGGTTGCCGCCTACCGAGGGAAGGGAATTTTTTGGTTTGGCCGAGAAAGGGAGGAAGAAACCAGGGATTTTTTTTTTTTTTCTGTGAAATCAGGAAAAAAAAATGTTGATTTCAGCCGAGAATGAGGAAGAGAAGGGATTTAGGTTTTAGGCTCTTGATACCATGAAAGATGGAATAATTTCTCTTAGGGATTCCTTTCATTATTCACAATATATATAGTTGTACAAATGTTGATTCCTAATATGGTACGAATCCTAACTTACCTTACAAAGGTTGATTCCTAATACAATTAGAATCATAAGTTACCTTAAATATACATTTATCATAATTACAAAATATATAGAGAATATTCGCTAATAGAATCTTTGTGACAAGTTGAATCCCATGATTTTTTTCCTTCGGCAGACGGCAGACTCCTATAAATAGTACATGAACTCAATTAAAGTAAGTGCATATGCCTCGTATATATATATATATAAGTGTTACTACTTGATTGTGATTAATTAAGAATATTGCCGTATGAACGTGGATCGTATCTCAATATATAACGTAACTTAGTTACAATTATGACAAATTGATATGATTTAATATATGTACCGTATCTGAGTAATTAAATTTTTACTCTTACGTGTGCTTGTTTATTTATTGAAAGTACCTTTGTTCTGAAAATTTGATCAACCATAAGTTATTATTTTCATAATTTTCCACGCATATATGTGAGGGTTGTACGGTGCATAACAATAAGAAAATTAACTTGTTTTTTGAAGAACGTTCTTTGAAAAATGACTTCTATCGTACCAAAACTTTAAAAAGTTGTCACAAAGCAGAAAAAATCATTTCCTCAATTTGGCAGAGTAAAGCTTTACCCCTCAATATGAAACATAGACTCACAAAAAGAAATATCAATAAATTATTCATTGCTATAAATTAAAGTAAGAGAAATATATGGGCTATGAATATTTGAGAAAAATAAAAGCAGCACCATGAAATATGTTAAAAGTGGAGGAATACTCTGTAATTAAAATGCTCCAGCAAGTCCAAGTAGCATAGCTTACTGTTATTTCATTTAATCTAAGAGTTTATTTGCTTTTTCACCTAGAATGATATGTATTTCTTTCTGATTTTCAAAACGAAAAATTATCTAGCAGCAAGCACATATTTTGGATTGTATGAATGTTCAAAGATTCATTTAGATTTTCTTGATCATATGTTCAAATAATTGTGAATATATTTTGGACTTACGTGCGGTTTGCTTGTTACGGACAAGATATGACTCTGTCAAAGAATCAAGGAAAAACAATACAAAATACTCATATAAGATAAAATATTTATCCGGTCATACCCCTGATAAACTAATTTATTTCTAATCAGTCGATCGAAAATGTTTACCCGGATACTCCCTCACCCAAAACTCTTATTCCATGATATCATCTCAGTATTTTTATGTACTATGATAGTATCATGGAGGATTGAGAGAGCGTCTCATTAAGGACTAAAGCAGTCCTCCATGATACCATCTCAGTATTTGAAATATACTATGATGGCATTATGGAGGATTTAAGAGTGTCTTATTGAAGGATTGATGCAGTCCTTCATGACACCATCTCAATATATGTATATAAGATGACAGTATCATAAAAAAAAAATTAAAAAAACTGTTTGTTTTGAATAAATGAACATGATTATCTATGATATCCAATCGGCATATTATATATGGTATATGAGTTTCATAGAGAGATGACTGTTTTGAAGAAATGAAAGAAGTCTTGTGTGACACCGTGGTATATAAGAAATAGGGTGATACTATGTTGTTGACATAGTTTTGGAAGCACCCAGATAATGATTTGATTTTAGGGACATGAAAGTGAGACATTTTCGGGTAATTGTTTTGCCTACGGGGCGCATCCATGTACTTTCCCCAAGAACCAACGCATTAAGCAGATCGAGAGAAGTATCAAATCAGATTATTATAAATCGGGTTGTTGATAAAATGGGGAAGATTAGGGCATAAAATTGAAAAAAAATAGATCTTAAACTTACTTTATATACAATAGGTAAATATAATCATGTTAGGTAATTAAGCGGGAATCTCCCAAATAGTGGTAGTCAGGTTTATAATTGTGCATATATAGATCAAATACCCAGAGAGAAAACAGACTTCGAGTGGCGCCTCTAAATTCTCAAAGCTAATTCTTACCACCTTGCATTCACAAATGTTAATAAATAAATAAATAAAAAAGCGTGCAAATGTTACTAATTCCATACACCACAAATGCTTACAAATCTACAGTTCACAAGAATCCACGGGTCATATAAAAGAAGGAACTACTAACAGACGTGATTCTATTACTACTCTAAACAACAAAATATACAAAATGAAGACACAAAACTACAACAAAAACCGAGCTGCAACACAGGATCGGCTAGTTGGGTAAGTTAATGCTAACTTACTAAACTAGAGCTGTACAATGCGTAAGACAACTGCTATTGACTCATATCAGTTACCTCTAGACCGCAGCTACACAAACTGTGGGAATGCACATTCTTGTCCTTACTTCCTACCTTTTAATAAACCTGTGCCCTACCATTTTCTATGTGGCAAACTGTACTTCATAAACTTATTAATGTCACTGTTAATAGTATCATCTTCTTGCAGCAAGCTTCTTAGGATGACGGTATTGGGCTTGATGCCACGTGCTCTCCAGGATGCTGCATTTCTACAAATCATTAGCCAGGATCACATGATGGCCTTTTCTGCTGGTTTACTTCCCTCCAGCCGATTTCCCTGCTCGTTGTTTCCACGTGCTCTGTGTATGACAATAATTTATTAATAAACTATCAGTCATGTAGAATTTTAAGTTTCAATAAATAGTGAATAAGAATAGGCATTACAAGTAGCTCATCGTCGGATAATTCTTCATCAGATTTAACAGCCGAACTCCCTTCAGAGTCGCCTCGATCAGTTGAATGAATGTCCGCATCATCTCCTATACTCCCATGAGAATCTGATCTTTCAGCATCATCATTCGAATTCTCTGTATATACATCTGCCTGTGGTTTCTCATATGAAGAAGAGATATCCTCGTCCGATCCACGAGAATCCTGAGGGGTGCCAGATTCATCATCAAATTCTTTATTCTCTTCTTCTTCTTCCGATTCTTCCTCACCACTTGACCTGTCAGCATCAGTCCCTGGTTTCCCATCAGAGTATGATATCTCATCCTTGTCAGACAGTTCCTGTTCAGACAAACTCTCATGCGTACTCTCTTTCTGCTCACTTTCTGAATTACCTAGTAAAGCCAAATGTCATATTAGAAAGTTAGGGGAGATCATGAATAATATAACGGGGAAACTGTCAAAAAATTTCAACCTCCAGCAACTAAGACACAATGGAGCCTCTGATACTACTTGAGAACATCATAAATTTGATTTAGCAGTAATAGTTAAGATTACTGAAAATGGATCAGTTGGCAGGAACACAACAGGGAAAGGAATCCAGTGGAATGGGACAACAAAGTTTAAGATCGTCAAGTAAATTAACACAGGAGCTCCTAGTGACAACCTCGTAAGAGCAGAAACAGATGCCAGTGTAGATTTAACTGTGGTAAATGCAACACGAGTACCATGGTTATCCTCAACCCATTCAAACTCGTTGATTACAAATTTACAACAAGGCTATTTCTGGGTATCACGAGAAACCAAAAGAGAGTGATTAGGTCTCTTTTCATACTCTAGATTGAAAATTAAGAGATAAAAAGTTTTCTATTTCCCTCCTACTTTTGAATAGTTGTGGCACGAGGACAAATTATTGCCCGACTTCTGCAAATGTCCCTTTTTTAGGCCACATTTATTTTAGTACCTATTTTAAAAAGTTGTGCAAATATAACCCTTGAAAAATTCCCTTTCGGGGAAGGTTAGACTCGAGTCTAATATTTACTCATATATTGCTCAACCTTACCAACAAAACATTAGACTGTCATTGTCGTCTAATCTTTGCAATAACTTACAAAATTTTAAACCGTCGTTTAACATTTTCTCACAATATTTTCAGTTGAAGTTGCAAGAGATATAAAAAGAAGGCAATTTACTAACAGCTGTCACAAAAAGGGAAACAAGCAAAAGTTTCTGACTTTATAGATACTTGTAATTTCTTTCCAATATATATCTCCCATTTTCAAGAGTTTTTTTTCTAATGATGGAGTTTGTTTTAAAGCATTTCAATGAGGCTTTGGATTCCTCAATCATCCAATCCTGAAGATCTCTTCTGGAACTAGAGGTGCCAAAAGGATGTTCCCTTCTTGTACTATCCAAATATGTTGGACGGTTATCTCCTTTTGGCATGAACCGCTGTAGATGTTTGGGAATGTGGGTCAATCTTGTCTCCACACCATCGGTTATCAAAAAAAAAAGTCTTGTCTCCACACCACTTGTATCCCTTGAAATTAACCCTAGTCCCATCCCCTATCTTGAAAGATATATTGCCACTAAAGTATCCCCCACGTTCAAATGTTACTTGTAACACCTCATAACTTCGGGCTATGGTTTGAACCGTACGATGGGAAAATGATGGAACCAAGATGAGTGTAGAAAGTGTTTGGAAAACTAATCAAGGCATAAGAAGAGTCTTAGGAAAAATTAGAGTCGGACGCTACTCTACAGAGCATGTTTTAAAGTGAGTTTGCAGCCGGCCTCACTTAAACCAAGTTTACGGATAAATCTATAAGGAATTTGGGAAAACTTCCTTCATGAAAGTTGTAGCCCTTTGAAATACCTTTCCATCCATATAAGGCCATGTCAAATGAAGTTCTGTACGAAAAGTTATGGTCGATTTACTGAGGACGTGTAAAATGGAAATCCCGATTCTTGTAGGATTAGGTTTTAAAGCCCAAGTCTTTTATGATAACCTATAAATACAACCCTAAAACGTTTCATGTGAGGATTTTCGACCAGAACTGCTACCAAACACCTAAGGTAAGTTCTTATTCAAATCCCTAAATCAATTACATTAAGTTAACACTAGATTAACATTGAATCATTATTTGGCATCGCTAGATTTTAGAAAAATCCGTTCAAGGTCGAATTTGGAATGGAGCTTTGGATTTCTTCAAAAAGGTAAGCCCCTAAATCATTAATAGATTATATGGAGTTATTATTATGTTTTAGACATTTAATGGTTGGTATAATCATGAAATAGGATTGATTTAGACGCACTCCATCAAACACAAAACCCTAGAAATTTTGTTGTAGATTTTTCCTCCGACCAGCCAGCTTCCTTGGGCGTTTTCCGATAAATTAACCGTTGGATCGAGCCCAAATTTTAACTGAGTGGTCACAACATAGGGTGGATGTAATTCAGCTCGAATGAAGTGAGGAAGCCGACGACGAGAATTTCGAATCGTCAGAAAAGAGGTCTTAAATGTGAGTGTGGTTTGAGCTATGAACAGTAGCTACGAAAATCGGTGAAAACTCTTCTCAAGGATTCAAGTTCAAAGCTTTGGATTTCTTATTCAATAGTTCAGACCTTTTCTTCAAGTTTTAGAGCGACTAGGTATGTAGAGCTTCTATCCACGTGTGGGAATATCTATGTTCTTCCCACGCCTCATTTCCGGATTTGTTGTTGTTGTAATTCATGAATGCATGCTTTGAATTCCATGAGTTCTTAAATTACAAGTTATGATCATTGTTACTCAGTCCATGAAACATGTTTTTTCATGATTTATACAAGTTATATGATATATCTATTTCACATGCTAAATTATGATTTCAAACCATGCTTTACAAGTTGCGTTCATGAAATCCATGGGCTTACAAGCCACTATTTTCAAGTACATGTTTTAGAAGTTGCATAGTTTACCGAAAAGGCTCAGATAGCCTGAAACTACGTATGCCACCGTAGGGTAAGGGTCACTCCGCCAGAGGAAGATACCTTCAAATTGCAGATTGGATCCTTTCATGTCATGTTCATGTCTCATACCCCGGCAAGATATGGGAGAGCTCTGTTGGTCGGGCCAGGTACCAGACTTCATGATGTCGATTATACTATTGTTCTCCCCACAAATACAGTTTTACAGACATGCAATTTCACAAATTTTATACATGTTTTTACACGCATGTCAGATCATGTTCATGCTCATGTTCAGTTTCATGTTCTTATTATTTCATGTGTCAGCTTATTCCTTCAGTTGCTTTACGTACAGTACAATTCAAATGTACTAACGTCCCTTCGCATGGGGCCTGCACTTCACGGTGCATGTGCTGAGTTTCAGGACGACGGATCTGCTCGTTAAGATTGCTTTAGTACCAGCTATTTGGTGAGTCCCATCTCATTCGGGATGTCAATCTATTTATGTTTATGATTATGCATTATAGTAGGGGTATGCCAGGGTCTTGTTCTAGTAAACAGTTTTGCAGTCAGACTCATGTTCAGATGTTTCATAGACTAGTGTAGTATGTCATGTCAGCATTGGTTTTCAAACTTAACATGTTTTCAGATACTTCCACAAAATATATATTTTCAGATTATATTCAGTTTGCATGTTTTATTATCATTTTTAGTGCATGCTTTGGATGTCCGTGTTGATTCAGCAGCCATGTGATTCGCTCGGTCACATGCAATCAGGTACCGAGTGCCGTGTTTCGCCTAGGCCATGGTTCGGGGAGTTAAAGGCCACAACTGAAAGAAACTTTCCACTTTCTTCGATCAATTCCCGTGAGACTAAAGAAAAGGTGGTAACTTGTTCTTTGGGTTAAAAACTAAATTAGAGAAGTACTCTAAACTAAGAGGAACTTTCATATCCGCCAAATGAGGCATTTGCTATTTCCTTAAAGAAAGAGATGGCATTTGCTGCATTTTAAATCATCAAATGCCACTCATCTTCCCATTCAACATTCCATCACTCTGATAGTTCCTCACTCTTTTATATTTTTCACCTCAGGATATATCCAATTATCTCTCTCCATCAGAAAATAACTTTGCAAAACTATTGCCTCCTTTCCCACCCTCATCAGCCACCTGATAGACTCCACCCTCTTAAAAATCTAACCATACTCTCCTTTTTCATTTGTTGACAATTGCATAACAGAATATACCAAGCAGCAAGTGATACGATTAAGTAGAATGACAACAAGAATAATAAATCAAGAAATTGAAAGCAAAAGAGAATCACAAGAGCCTTACCTGAGCTTAAATTGTCCACCTTGGACTTTGAGCTTGCCAACGTCTTGCCTAAAAGCAGGCTTCGTCTGCTCAAAGAAGATTTTGATGGGCCTTTTTGTCCATATTTCAAATTCTTCCTTGGAGTTCTCTTCCCTTGTACTTGCGATAATGGAGGCCTGTCAGCAAAACAGAATGCATAAGGCAAATAGGAAATACACAAACAAATTATGCAATCAAGTTACAGAATCAAGCTCACATCTTATCTGTCTCTTTCTTTTGCCTGGAGGCATCAAGAGCTTTATTTTTCCTCTCTCCAGATATGCAGTCATTAAATGCAGACGAGGAAGTTAAAGATATTTATAATTCGTCTATGATGCAAATACACAAGGCGCCGGAAGACATAAAACAAAACTAAAAGGGGACATATAAATGAAGATATCCACTTATTCCCACAGCTTATTTGCATAATGCACAAGACTTGAAAGAGCTACTTTATGCTAAGTCAACAATTCTTCTGTGAAAGGCATTAAAAGTTCAAGATTTAGAAAAGAATTAAGGTAGTTGTCAACACTTAATAATAGTCTGGAACAATAAAGGCAGAAATACTCATTATACCAACCCATCTACTTCAATGGGGAGAAGAACTATACAACCTGAGGTATGATATCCACAGCATTCAACAAGAGAAGTACCATCAACACAATTCAAACACTCAACAATACAATTCCTCATTTTCAAGTACCATATAAAACGGAATCCCCTGAACTTATAAGAAGAAGAAAAGGAATTGCAATAATCACAAAAAGAATTTTAAAAAAAAAACTGTAACTACTAAGCAAATGAATCACTTACGCTTTCTCGTAGCGTGAAACCTTTTTGGAATTTGAACCCTGTAAATGGTGTCCAAATGCGATCAGAAAAGCCACAATGCATGGCTTCACTGTAAGAATAAAAATAAAAAGTTTGCAAGGATGAAGTAACTCTAAAAGGAAAAGCGTACCTTCACAGGCTTCTGCACACCGCCAACAAGCTCCCAACACTCCTTTTCCAATCGGAGGACTTCTACATCACCATCCTCATATAGCACCTTTGGTACATTTGATAACAAATCATAGCAAAGAATCAATAGAAGGTGACATATTAAAAAGAATTGCAGTAAGTTCGTTAACTATAGAAATACAAAAATCTGATGTATTGGAAATGCAGCTTACAACGTGTTTGCTTTTCTGAGTGTCAAAAGACTTAACAACACCTTCATAGAACCTGTCAAATACTTGGAGTTAGAATACTAACCTAATAATCTTGAAGGCCACATTAACCAAAATATCAGACCACAATCAGAGTAAAGATTATAGAAGAAAACTCAGACAAAATCCCCATGATCTATGAGCACAATAGTAATGGAAGACAAACAACAAAAGTTGAGCAAAAGAAAAAAGAGGATATGAGAAGAAGCAACAACGATAACCATGATGCGTTAAGAGCACAAATAAACATCTCTACGAGTATTGCTCCAAGGCAATCAACGAGCCTGATGAAAAATAAGCATGCATAAAAGGAAGTTTAACCATGCAAGAAAAAAACAAAAAGGAATGATCTCCAAGAAAGCTGTCGCAGAACGTAGCTTGAAAGAACTAGAAAGAACATTTACTCTCGAGTTAAGAGCTACCTACTTCTTATCCATGGGCCACCAAACTTTTATTCTGCAACCAATCAAGCCCACAGTGGGAGTTGTATCACCTTTAGACGTGCACTAGAGAAAATCCAGGTAAAAGCATTAACAAACAATACGTTCAGAAAATATGCAAATATTGCAGACGTGAAACTTTGAATTAGAAAAAAGAAAGAGGTATAAAACAGCACAAAAGTTGCAAAACTATACCTAAGCCAACTTCCTTAATAAGTGTAAACAAAATTAAATAAACAACAAACAATTAGTTATATAGATAACCTAAACAATACACCATTGGGCAGAATCATAGATAATCCACACAATTAAGTCATTTGGTGAAGAGAATCAACACGACTACAACAGATGCTAAGGGAATATTTATATTTAGTAGGAATACAAGCATGCAGAGTCAGTCAACATTTCGTGCTCTCCTCCTAAGGGCATTTTTACAACCGCGCCTGAGAAAGTTAATTACTAGGCCCAAAGTAGCATTAGATAAAAGGGGAAATTTCAAAACACAGATGAAGGTGCAACGCTTAGTCAGTATACGGTTGAAAAGGAAAAAGACACTTGGGAAAATAACTACTTTGGTTTTATTTTCTTTTTTTCACCCGGGGGAGGGGGGTTGGCCACCCCCCACCCCACCCCCCAATGAAGAGTTAGAAGTTTATTTTTTTTGCCTCAAAAACTATGTCATCACCATGCTGGTGCTTTAGACTTCCTGTATTCTACAGATTATTCGCAATCGCAACCAATTTGTTAGTAGAATATGATTATCCAGAGACTGGCTATCAATAAAGCTGATTGTTAAAAAAAAGTCCAAAGTTTTTTAGACAATAACTTGTACGTTTAGCTTGATAGTCATATGTGATGTTTATCCTTTGTGATGCAGGAATCAAGGGGCTGGAACCAAAAAAGGACAGCTCACTTGCTATTGTTCATGCTATATAATCTGCACTCTCAAAACTTCCTATAAAAGGAACTTATGCCACACCAATTGATGGAATATTTCTGGTAGGGGTACCATAAAAGTTCTGTACAGAGGAAAACCTTAACACAGCAAGTGCTACAGACGCAGAATGGGGTGTACCAGAAAGCATGGAAAACATATGGAAAAGTTTAGCACAAACTAAGTGAAGTGCTTCACATGGCTGGTAGTCAAGAGAGCATGTTTGACTCGTGAAGTTTTGAAGAAAAAAGGTAAAATCATAGTTTCCGCATGCTTTCTTTGCAAAGAAACAGATGAGACAAACAACCATCTATTTCTGCATTGCAAATTCACAGCACAAATATGGCACTTTTTCACAGCCTCAGACAAAGTGGACCATGCCTGAGTACACTGCAGACTTACTAAGTTGTTGGATCAGAAGAGGAGGTAGCAAAAGCCAGAAGAAGTGGTGGAGGATAATACCCCAATGCATCTGGTGGACTGTTTGGAGAGAAAGAAATGAGAGATGTTTTGAAGATAGATCCAATTCCATTCAAAAAGTCAAGTGGAATTGTATAGTATCTTTTTTTTTTTTGGTGTAAAGAGGAAGGCATAGAAGATTTAGATCAACTTGTAGACTTATTAGAATCACTGTAAGTATTTCGTCTTACTCTGTTTGTTACTTTTTAAAGGTCTCCAGCATGTCCGGAATACAATATTTACCAGTTTCAAAAAAAAGTGCTACAGACGCTCCAAGTACCAATGTGCTAGAAAGCAACCATGTAAAACTGGTCTAATACTCATTTTCCTTATACCTTATTATTTTTTGATAAGGTAAATAATTTTATTGACAATTGTGGAAATTCCGTGTACAAGACATATACCAAAAGAAGAGAACCTACACCAAAATATGGTTCTCAAAAAAAGAGATCCAATTCTCTATACAAATAGGAACCTCATAAGTGCACCAAAACGAAACTAGAGACAACATACTACTTTGCATTTTTACAAAATCTTGTTCCACCCCCTTCAAAAGCCCTCCTATTTCTCTCTTTCCAAATAACCCACATGATTGCTAAGGGGAAACACTCCATTCCCTTCTCTCCCCCCTCCTGTGAGACCAACTTTGCAAAACCTCCTTCATTGTGCCCGGCATCACCTATTGCATCTCAAACAAATTAAGAGCCACCCTCCATAAACTATTAGCCACTTTGCAGTGCAATAGAAGATGATCTACAGTTTCGCCCGAGCTCTTGCACATGAAGCACCAACTTACATAGGTGATCCTCTTCTTCCTCTTTTCCGCCGTTAAGATCACACTCCTTGCCGCCAGCCACACAAAGAAACACACCTTGTTATAAAGCATTCTCATTTCTAGAATGGATAAATCCATAATCATATATGAGTATCCATGACATCACTAAGATCCTCCAAATTAAGGCATATCTCTTCATCAACTATCCGATGGCTATATTTATTTAGCTTTCTTCTAAGACAAAGGGACAATCCACTACTCATCTTTGCAGTGCACCTCCTTGTTTAACAGGAGCTGACATTCAAATTTGCAAGAGATAAAAGAAAACGAAGTCCCTACACAGTATAGGGAAGATGCATTAACATAGTTATGTTAAGTTACAAAGGGATCAAAGGTTCTAAAGAAATTCAAACCACATTCGTCAAAGGGAATGTAACAGAACTGCAAACAATGTTTTGTATAAGGTTTTCGCGGATCAATCAGATTGAGTTACAATTTACAAAAGATAGAATATATCCCTTTAACAGTTAGTCATAGAGGTTGGACCATAGAGTTTAGCAGGTAACCAGCACAGATCACCAAACAATACGCCAAATTATTTATAATCCAAAAGTTAAATCTTATCACTACCATGTAAGTTAATATACACCCACAATATATTACTTTTCATTACAGAGGGACAAGTATCAGATACACTCAGAAACATGTCTAAGAGTGGGTGGGGCGACAAAGCAGCAACTATACAGATGGGAAGACTTACCTTGGCCAGTCCAGCTACACTTTTCTTCTTCTGTTTCTTGTGAGATCCTGACTTGTTATTACTTTGGATATGTGTATTAACTGCTTCTGTGTTTCCTTTAGTTTTCTGCAGGAGCAAACAAACAAGGAGAACTCAAAGAGATGAAATTATATATCTAGTTTGTAATCAATTCTGCTATTAAAAAAACTTACTTTCACTTCACGGTTGTCCATTCCAACTTCATGAGTGTCACCAGAATTCTTATCAGTAGATTTACGCTTTTGTTTAGGTGGGAGGCTTGTTTTCTTCCTGATAGATGATGTTAATAGGTCCGACTCTTCAGGTTGAAAAATGTTTTCTTCTGAGGACTTATCTTCTGACATGGATTGAAGATCATCCTCCTCTTCAATAAAATCCTTGAGTCTCGAAGAAAGTTTATGGACCGAAGAAGAAGATGACCTTTGTCGCTTTGCGCCTTTTGGAACAGAAATATCAGTTCCGGTTTTTCTTTTCTGACGTTTATTGCTGGCTTTAGTTATGACTGCAGATTCATGGCCATTGCTTGAATCCAACTTATTATCATCACCAACATTATTTGAATCTATCTCCCTCACCACTTTCAAGATGTCAACATCATTTTCAGTTCTCACCTCAGCAGGTGAAGAATCATCATTTACCTCTTTCCGCATCTTAGATCTAGCTTTAAGCCGTTCCATTATTTTTCCCAAAGGCACCTCATTTCCTTCGGCTTCACTATCTTTCATAGACTCGTCTTCAGTAATTTCTGACTTCAGCTGGTGATAAGAAAGTGGAAGAATTATAATCAGTCAACAGGTGATCATTATCACTAGCAAAAAAACTGTTAGTATCAAAGCTTACTGTTCCGTTAGTTTCAAACTTGATTGATTCAAAGTGAACCATGACGCTCTCATCAGCCAACCATGTCTTAACTTCAACCTGTCAAATCACAGAGGGTGAACATCACGCATTTTATGTTTTAAGGAAGAAAAGTTCAGATATAAATATAGATGAAGCAAACACAAAGATAAAAGTATGCAACACTTTTTTTGAAGTGATACATAAGATTCATCATTATAGAAACAGGCACTAATCCTTCATGTGGATGCCTTGATGCTGTAACTATTGCTGGGATCATGTTTTGATCCCACTTTGCATTATGTGGACAATTTGGATGGGAAGAAACAATAGGTGCTTTGAAGTTAAAAAAAACATCATACTGTTGCTGTGAAGTATAGCATACAAAATTAATACTGTTGGTGTAGGAGCAGTACGCTGGAAACTCCATCATTTCTTTTGGATTTTTTGGATGCCTTGATGTTGTAACTGTTGCTGGGATCAGTTTTAATCTTTTGTACTATTGCAGTACCTTCTTGGTACTAAACCGTAATAAAATTATCTTACTTCATAAAAAAAAAATAGAAACATACACCACTGCCAAACAAAACCTAAATACTGATGAATATCACTTTTCCAGCCATTCAACCTGTGAAATATAGTTATATTGAAATGTGAAGGTCTATTGACACAAATAATAAACAGCATCTAACATGGCATACCAGAGACTGGTCCTTCTCTTCATCCTTCTCATGTTGTTTGTAAAGTGACGGAGGTAGTGAAACTGATGCTTTCAACTCCTTAAGATCATCCTGGTTAGGAACTAGCCGATTTGTAATCGCCAGGCCAAGGTCCGAGACAGCATATGAGTTCTGCAAAAGTATTCAGACAATCAAACAGCAGGATAATCTAAGCTGTCCACACTTATCGCTGTTTCACTTGTGCATATATTCAGCTCTCACTAAGTGATAGAAGGTTGAAGAGTAGAATGACAGGCATTGATACATTTAAACAAGTATCAGCTGTCCTTCCTTACCTTTGATTTTGTGGAATCTACTGCATCTTCTGAACGCTTTATACTGTGAAGGATAGAATTAATCGTTAAAATGCTTTCCTTCTCTCTACTAATACCACCTTCAGATTTCCCCTCTTCATCTCCATACACCAACATTGAGAGGAAAATGTGCAATTGCCTGACACAAAACATTCACATATATTTCAACAAAAATTAGAGCTTTGAGAACCAGGATTTCTCCGGATGCAGCTTCTGAATCTACATAAAATGTTATCACAATGTACTTCCATTAGCCAAACTTGCAGACAGACGACATACAATGCCAAACAACTTAATTACAGTACAACTGACTTCATATAAAGGGTTTGGGTACATCTTTAAAAGGTCAGTATGCCACTAATTGATCCAATATTGGAGACTCCAAATGTGCCCAGTTGGCCCGAAGTCAAATAGTGAGATGAGTATGCCTAGAGTTGCAAACAAATGCTTATTTATAGGTATTACAAATAAGCTTATCAAAAATGTAAATATGCGATAACATGTTTTAGATTCTTTCAAAAGGTCATCTTAGTATGTTCATACAATGAAATGCTTAGTTCAAATTCAAGACGTGCTTAATGAATTAAACTATTCCACCTCCAACATGAAAACATCAGCAAAGACTGAAATAATTAGAAACTTCTAAATCTATTCACAGACGCATAATAATAACATGTTTTTTATATGAAAATAGTAAATGATTTTGTTATGGATTACCAAGAAGGTACCAAAAAGGAGACACATATCAACAACAATATGCCCTCATTAGAAAAAAATGAGGAACATTCTATTTATCTTAGCATGTTCAACCCCAATGCTACAGTCGCTGAATGTAAGTCCAATCAGGGGTAGAACATACTATGCAGGAGGAATTGCAATGACTGGGAACATGGATGAGTCTTCCAACTACTCCAACAACTTGGACCTCCACTGATGACACATAACAGGGAATATAAAATGCTTTGGAAGGGAGAAGGGAAGGTAGATCCACTGTAAAGTCTTGCTACTCCTTGTTGAATAGACCCCCTACCAGTTCCCTCATTCCCTCTTGGCCCTGGAGACAAATATGGAAGAGTTGTGCACCTTACAAGATCAACTGTTTCACACGGCTCGTGGCTAAGGAAGCCTGCCTAACACCACATAATCTACAAAGAGGACACATGATATTTGCAACAGATGTGCGCTGCGTGAAGAACAATATGAAGACACAAACCGCCTTTTTTTACACTGTAAAGAGGCTTCGCGAATTCAGAATATGCTCTTCTGTGTGCTGGATCTCAAATGGACAATGTCGAAGACTACCTCACAGTTTTTGCAAAGCTGGAGAAGTGCTGGGATCAGCAAAACACCCCTCAAAACATGGAACTCCATACCAACAGCAGGCTAGTCTAGCGGATCAAACTAGAGAGAAAGGAACTCCAGGACTTTTTATGACAACAAGGTTTCTACACTTGGTCAAAGTTGATCTACTTTACTTTTGGAACAGCATGGCTGTTGTAAATGTTCCTGACGCCATGTTAAATTTCATCAACTCATAATTCAACTTGTGAAGTATTACTGTGTAGGTTGATGATTTTGGATGTAACTACCAGAAGGAGAGAATTAAAAAGCAGAAAATATTAAAGGTAGGAAAAAAAAAACTCAAACCGTAGACATAAGTTTAACAGTCAATGAGCTTTACATCCAGAGTAGATGACAAGCACCCTTCTTTACCTCCAGGAGAAGTAGTTTAGCCATTCAGTCATGAGGATTAACACAACGAGAAAGTGACACCAACGTTTAGAATATAGATCATCGAGTGTTGTCAATAGTAGCAAAGGCAGATTTAATTTCCCATTATTAAATTCTCTTTTTCCTTCTTTGTTGGACAAGTACAGGATGTACAAATTCCTTATAACAAATCAGCATAATTTTTGAATTTATTCAGAAGTAATTGGTGACATCATGCACCTTCTTTCCCAGTTATATCAGATAAGGGTACAGCTCGTTGGGCCAACCTATTCTTCAAATAAACAACCAGTAGACGCTCCCTCCCAACCCACAAGAAAAAAAGCCAATTCTCCAAGCACCACCTTTCTGTGGGATAAGTTACAACAAGAACTACATTTGCATGAGTCCATCATGTATTGTCAATAAACAAAGTACTAAGAGCTTACTGTAATGCATAATCCCAGTAAGACTTCTATAGAAAGACTGGTGAAGAGGAAACAAAATCCTATGGTAGCAGTAAGCAAAGTACTAAGAGCTTACCATAAACAACATAATCGAGGTAAGACTTCTATAAGTGGTAAAAGGAGAGGGGGAGGGGGGAAATTACTACGGTAGCCTAAGTTAAGCAAGTAATCCTGCTTATGAAGTGAAGATCAAATACAACTAACGTCAGCATCTACAGATATGTAGGCTGATAACAGGTTTCATCTAATCGTGAGAAAAATTGGGGGGGGAAATCACGGAAATGCATTTTGAGGCAGCCTCGAGCTCTTTAAAGTTCTATAAATGCAACAATCAATAAGACCAGGAAACACTTGTACCTATAAGTAGGTTCAAATACTTTAACATCCTCGCATTCGTCAATGTTAGGAAATGAAGAATGATGAGCAAGAGCATGGACCAAGTATGGTAGAATATATTCTGGATAAGAAACTGGGGTAGTAGCTTCAGATTGCGCAGAAAGTTGACGTGTCTTCCCCTGCTGATGGATCTGAATAACATCACTTAAGTTGTTCTTGATCTGTCAATAATTGGGAGATAACAAAATCATTAACAAGTAAGTAAACATATAACCAAGAAGCAATCGCAAGTCATACCTCTTCAAAATCTGGCTGCTGAAACCGCAAGTCAAGTAAGAAGGCACAAGTATACTTTGGGTCCAAATAACGATCCTTTAGGTATTGGTGGACTTTGTTGAGGAATAACTTCTTTACTTGAGGGAAACTGGCCTAGTAGCATTAACAGTTAAAAGAAATACTTATTCATACAATTTGTCTCTAAAAAGCTAGCGGGGGCTTTGTCATCTATTTAAGGTATTGTATGTGGTAGAAACTTCACCTCTGATGTCCCAAGAGTAAGGTAAAAGACATCCACGGGAATCTTGTGGTCCCAGTGCTTTGATAGACGAAGCATAGCTTTTGCTGCAGCAAGTCTTAAATGGGCCTTATCAACAGAACTGCAAAATGCCAAGGATAAGAGAAAATGAAGCCAAATCTCCTATGGAAGAAAGCCTTGAAACAAACTAAGCAAAGGACATTCATCTATTCCCAAAACCACCAAAAGAGGGTGATTCCTGCACGGTAGCAGTACCTTGACTTAATTTGCACTGAGATTTCCCCAAAAGAGAGTATGTTTTTCAGGATTCCCAACAGGTCATCAACCCCCAACCGAAGGTTGGCATCCTTCACTGGTAAATAACTTTTGACCAGTGTCTTAATTCCAAATATCTGCATATCAATATTGAATGAAAATGGCAATCCATCCTTTAGAATATAGTCATAATTCTGAAAATAGTAATGGAGTTAACCAAACCAGTGAAATCTGACCTTCATTGAACAAATCTCACTTCGGTCCTCCCAACTTTCTTTGGCTTTACCTTCTGATATCTGAAAAGAATAGTTTGCCTTTAGATGAATGCTAAAAGAGGAGGTAAACAATGTCGCAAAATTTGGCATTAATTCAGTAAGGCATACATGACTAAGCTCTAATATGTTTTTCTTTATGAACTGCTCAATCTCTTTCTCCCTTGTCTCAAAGACTGGCATAGCAGTCTGTGCAATACATCCAAGAGATTGTAGCACAGCAGGTAAATGTGACTTCTCATCTAGCATATCAACAAGTCTCTGCACATTACACAAGTAATGTAATACCCAAATATTTCACCAACATATGATGAAGATAAAGCTCAAGAGAGGATAAATCAATAGGCAGTGATTTATATGGGTATAGTGAGATTATGACCTACCTTATATAGAACAGAAAGTGATTTGAGCCCGTCATCCTTCATTATTGATGCAAGTGCATGTATAGCATACTTGGCCTGCCTCCGGCTTCCCTCCAAGCAAATCCTCTCAAGCATAAGGTCTAATGACCTGTAAGTTACAAGCATAACATTTCAGTATATAGCAGAAAGGACCTAGCACCAAAGCATGAAAGCTTCAAATGTGAACCTTGAAGAATCTCCCAATTTTTCTCGGATGGCTCCACCAGCCTTTGCCAAAACATGCAAGACACCTTCTTTAATTATCTCATTATCATCTTCAAGCAGATGTATCAAATCTTCCTCAATTCCACTAAGCAGCAATGGACTAAAACGTGCAAGAATCTGCAATGTTCATCAAAGAAATACATGAATTGAAGGAAGACGCAGAAAAGGAAATTATGTACTTCCTAAACATGGATAATTGATTAAATTAGAGATGACACTTTCGTAGTGACATCTGATGGTAGTAACTAGTAATGCATCGAGTTGCTCATGATTTATAGGGCACTATAATGTTAGGCCGACTCTTTGAGGATGCAATAGTTCTGCAAGCAAGACAATCATAGATGCCTGTGAGGCACCACTATTACCAGCTACAATGTTACCAGAATATAGCCTATAGGGCATGCCTATCAATATAACCCATTTTGAACATCCAACGCTTCAACCAAAAGCGCCTTCCGTTCCAATTCTCTCCTTTATAGGTCATAATAAAGTCTAGCAAGCAAAAATGAGGACAAGAAAAATAAATTTATATAGAAGAAGCAAGTTAGTACTAAATTACCACAAGAAGATGTGTGCAAGACAGAATCAAATCGGTGCTTCCAGCAGATTTCTGTATGTTAGTCTCCTGAAGGATTTCTTTTACATGCTCCTTGTTGAAAAGTATATATGAGCACTTTAATGAAAGTGTGCCCAGAAAGTCATAGAGCCGATGCTTCTCACCAAGGATCTTAAGCAATTCATCCTGACAGAGAAAAACATCATAAGGAAACTGTCATGTACTCATACATACCTAGGCATTTCAGCGGCTTTAATATACCAGTAGACAAAACAAGAAGTGAGAACCCTACATTATATTCAAAACTAGGTATTCTCCTTACCCGAGAACTAGAAGCTCGAATAGAGTTACTGTTTGGATCAAGGAGAGCTGTTAATATCCTCCAGACATTAGCATCTTTTAACTGATCAAGAATCTGAAAGCTCTCTTCAGCCTTTCCAGGATCAATGAAACAACGAGACATGATGCGGAAGCAAAATACAACTTTTTTTTGGATCTCAGTGGCATCGCCATCCTGCAATTATTTTACATTAAAGTTCCGTTAGCCATTTATTGTTCACTTTTAGCCTTTTATTGTTCAGGAACAAAGAGTGAAAGAGTTGCAAACCTGGTGCATCTGCCTTAAAGAAAGATACCTCCTCGTCTCTTGCTGCAACCTGCAGCGCCATCCAAAACTCAATGAATATGTAGTTCAGGTTGTACTACAAAAGTGAGGAAAAGGACAGAAACAACATCCAGGAACACCTGACATCAAGATCGAGCATTCATGACAAACCTTTGTTTCTGCTCCAGCAGCTTCTCAAGTGCTCTAACCTCAACTTTATCAAAACTCGAGAAAACCCTAATCCAGTTTTTAACTTTATCCCTGACTGAGAATTCATTAGGGAATAAGGATGAGCATAGAATGTGCTCAACGATGTCTGATCTGTAGAAAAAACAGTATTCAATAACACATTTACTGGGTGTTTGTCAGATAGAACCTGGTTAAAAAAAGTATAATTTCTGATGTTGCAGTTTCAGATTCCAAAACTCCAATTTAAGGTGTGCCCAGAACAAGTTACGAGTGTGGAGTCCCAACTTTAGGACCTACAGTATAACTTGGGGTTTGTGTTTCCATTAGAAGCTTCACTTTTCAAATGCTTAAGATTCCCAATAAAACGACTTAATACTTTAATTCCTAATTTCTCATCATTTAGCTAAGGAAATAATTGATCTATCTTTCACTTATCAAAATCATAATTTATCATTCCGCAAACAACAATTCAAGGCAGGTTACCTGAAATCTTTATCATAAAAACATCTTAAAATCTTCCCAGGGATCCAGTCATAGTCGTTGCCTTTAACTGAGCTACTGGAAGAGTTTGAGCAATAGATTTTGTATATATCAGCCAGCCTCTCCAGTGTGTATCTTTTAACAAGAAGCTGAATACATAAGATCAGACAGCTATCAGAAGATGGAGTAAGAATGCATTAATTGCCAATGTCAAAGTCAACTAGACTCTTAAAACTAGACATGTTACATACAGATTTATCTCGAATGCGCTCTGCTACCAGCTTAATTGTATCAACCTTCATGGACGTAAGGGCATTACATGCCGCATCACAAAGCACGGCAACAACTTGTTTGCGCACATTTTCAGCATAATCCAACAGTCGGTCCCGGAGGACAGCTGGAACATGTTGCAACTAGATTACCAACTGAATACATAAATATAAAGGAAGGATTTCCAATTTTCTTACAGATGATCTGAGGTGTTTCTTGTCTAAATGGATTTGACAGCAGGCATTCCTTGACATGTTCTAGAACAGACATTCTGACCTCAACTATTCTATCAGTAAGTCTCTTCAGAAATTCCACGAAAATTGGTTGAAAGGCTTCAGAAATAGCAGATCCCGACAGAGCAAAAAGATCCCCAACTAAGTGCACAGCTTTTAATCGTACATCCAACTGATCTGTCTGTCATGTTCAAGCTTGTACGTTAGATCGTCAGAAGTAAGAAAGGGAAGAAAAGATCTCGTTTACAAATGAAGAAAAATGAATCTAGGTACATATCTTGAGTTGGTCAACTACTTCAAGACTGACATCTGCAGATATTCTACAACAACAAAACTAATAGCTAAATTCCATTAAACTACACCAACTACCTTAAAAGGCCGACCAAGCAATTTAGAGAGAACAACAAAGGCTAGTAAATTACAACAATCAATAATAAGTTGTCAAGACAATTTGGGTATTAATTGGGCTATGCCTAGCGGTGAGGAAGATTGGTGGAAGATCATCCCAGCATGCATTTGGTGGATAGTATGGAAAGAGAGAAACTCAAGATATTTTGCAGATACTAGCAATTCCATTCAAAGAATTAGGATGAATTGTCTTAGTTTGTTCTATTTTGGTGTAAACAGAATTTTTGGGGGGAAGTAGGAGACTTGGTAGATCTAATTGGAGAAGTGTAAAGATTATAGATCTGGATAGGAGCTTTTTCCCCTTTTTTTCTCTTTTGATGTATGTATAGTTTTAAATCCAGCTGCAGTTATGGTGCTGAATTTATACAGTTAATTAATACAAAAGGTTACATTTCTCAACAAAAAAAAAAGTTAAGACATGTTTGAAAACTAAAGCATGGATTAACATAATTTTCATTACTTCACAGAAAATAGGATGATTCAATGACAGAGATGGGAAGAAGAAATTAATGCACCAGTAGCTCTCCTGTGATGTAGGGAACAACTCCTGATAAGATCTGAGGAGCACACCGGTAAATATCATAAATGACTTCATGGTAGTCAATTTCAAATGTTGTTGGGCTGCTGTCTCCAGACAAAGAAGATACAAGAAACTGCTTTATGCTGGGCTCAAATTTTCCTGAACACTGCTCTATCACCTTCATAGCAAGCCCCCTTCCGGCTATTGTAACATCCTGACAGAAATTGTTAAAAGCAGTTCTTCAGGATAAAGCACCCAAAGAGAAGAAAAAAAACTTCTGCTGATATTTCATCATACAACACAAAAACTTACCTTCTTATGGCGACCTAGAACCGACAAAATGACATGTAAAAGATCCTCCCGAATATCTTCACTCTCTTCTATGAGAACAACCATAATAGTTTGCATTGATGTCAGAATACTATCTTGATGCTCGTCCCTGCATATGTGGTGTACAAGACGGGAAATTATTGAATTAGGGAGGAATTGAAGCAACAAAAATCCAGATACAACAGTTGCTATAATTTTTAAATTTTCAGATAAAATTTCATCTCACTACATATATTTTCATACCTTCATCATGATGTGTGCTTTTATCATATTACTAAATTAAGTACCCCGCGTTTAGATATGTAGTGAAACTTACCTTGTTTCACCTTCAGTTTTTTCACCTAAGTCACAGTCTCACTATATTATTTTGTTGACCTAACAGGCTGAGAAACACTTAGAAATAGGGTAAACAAAAAAAGAAAGCTTTACCTGTTGCCCGTTACCAAAAAAAACTGATGAATATGGCACAAAGCAAAGTGGCTGGAAGAAGTTAATCAGACAATTGTGACATAATTGGGAGGCGAAAATGGCTATTCTGGCCATAAAATATATATATTGGACCTTACTAGATTTATGATACGTGGTTGACAAACTCCTTGCAGTGCAACTAATTTTGGGAAATAAATTCTTCTTCAAGGTGTAATACTTTCTCCCACCTATTTTGACCCCGCTCCCCACCTTTTTTCTCACTTACCGTCATGTTTCCTTAGCATTTCCCTCTCTTCTCTTTGTATAGCAGGGTTTGATCTTTCTCCTTCTCTTATATCTCACCATTTGACACGTTCAAAGAGAAAGGAGGCAAATAGTGTTTGACCCTACTAAGACCTCTCAGCACAATTGAGTACAAGAGAAGTTTCCATATCAACAATACACAAAGACAACAGCTAGAGTCCACGACATCCAATTGAATGGAAATGTAAACGAAAATTTGGCTGAGTATGCATAAGGTAGAGCCAATGAAAGAGAAAAAGGAACACATGAGTGGTGGTTAGACCGACTATGTTGTATGGGGCGGAGTGTTGATGAAGGTGGCGGAGTGTTGATGAAGGTGGCGGAGATGAGGATGTTGCGATGGATGTGTGAGCATACTAGAAAAGATAGGATTAGAAATGAAGTTATCCGGGACAAGATGGGAGTGGCCTCGGTGGAGGATAAGATGCGGGAAGCAAGGCTGAGATGGTTCGGTCATGTGCAGAGGAGATCCACCGATGCCCCAGTGCGGAGGTGTGAGAGGATGGGTATGGATGGTTTCAGAAGAGGTATGAGGGAGGCCAAAGAAGTATTGGAGAGAAATGATCAGACAGAACATGGTGCAATTACAGCTTACTGAGGACATGACCTTAGATAGGAGGTTGTGACGGACTCAGAATAGAGTAGAAGGCTAGTAGGTAGTAGGTGTTAGGGGTGGCAAAATGGATAAAAAATACGGATATCCGCCCAACCCAACCCATTTAAAATGGGTTGGATATCCAATCCATTTAAAATGGGTCCAATATGGGTCAACCCATATTATCCACTTAAAATATGGGTAACTTAATGGGTAAAATGGATAAAACCCACAACTTTAGTAAAACAAGTCCCACAAATGACATTTCGCCAACCACCCTACCACCACCCAACCCACCCCCAACCACGCCACCACACACCCCACCACCACCCAACTCACCCCCCATCCCCTCCAAAAAGAGTTTTTTTAAGTTTTTAATATTCTTTTTTTGTTTTCTACACCACTCACCCCCCACCCTCCAAAAAAATATTTTTTCTTTAAAAAAAGAGTATAAAAAAAATTATTTGACTTTTTACAACTCCTCTCGACCCCAACACCTTCCAAAAATCTATATTTTCTTTAAAAAAGTTATTTTGTTTTTCTACACCATCCACCCACCCCTTACGCCTCACCCCCCGCATCACTACCCATCCTCTCACAATTTGGGGGGGAGGGGGGGTTGAGTGGGGTGGGTGGTGTGGGATAAGGATGAGTGAAGATGAAGTGCATTCGAGGGTGGTGGTTGGGTGGGGTGGGATTGGGTGGGTGGTGCAGGGTGGGTGCAATGGGGTGGGAATGGTGGGGTTTGGGTGGATATTTTTCGAAAAATGTTTCTAGGAGGTCGTGTCATTGGAAAACTTTGAAATCCTATTATTCCCGCAAATGTTGAGGTGCAACTATGTACTAAGGATTAGATTGGTGGACAAAAAGGTAAATTAACTTTCTCCATATTAGATACATGAAGCCAACATCTTTAAAGTAACTTTAGATAATATGGATATCCATATTATCCGTCGGGTTAACCCATTTTTTATCAGTGTTAATTATGGGTGGGTCGGGTAATTGATCCATTTTTTATTAGCCCATTTTTTACCCGCCCAAATTCGACCCGACCCACCCGTTTGCCACCCCTAGTAGGCGTAATGGTACCCTTTCAGTTTTTTCCTTTTATCTCGGTTATTATCTGCTCTCTTTTACTTGATTACGGTATTAGTTTGTTGCAGTTACTATTACTTTTCTTCATGATGTTTATTCTATAGTATCATGCCTTGATTTCTTTACTTTGTCGATTTTTCTGACATCCTTTATTGTGCTTTCTCTTGAGCCGAGGGTCCTTCGGAAAGAGACTCTCTACCTCCCAAGGTAGAGGTAAGGTCTCCCAGACCCCACTTTGTGGGATTACACTGGGTACGTTGTTGTTGTTGAGACGATATTCTGATGTTTGAGTTGATATTCTTGGGAAGGAAACCAACAATTCATTAGTAAATGTCCCAATAACATTATGAGCCTTATCAAAAAGTTAATAAATGTCATCTGCATTGTAAGGTGGCATTAGGTCTATGAAGGGTGGTTTTGAACTGTTTCAAATCACAGTAGGTGACATCAGGTACAATAGGAGAGGAGTCGCATAGCTGGGCATTTAAAGCAGGAAAAGAAGACCAAGGGCATGAGAGATTGCCCCTTTGGCCCTCATGAGGGTAGTATGAGAGGAGATAAATAGGTGAACATTTAGACGGATTGAAAATGACTTTGTACATTCGAAGAATAGCTTCTTGTGTTTTTTTCTTTTTGATGCACCAATCAGATCCCCATTTGTATAGACGATTAGGTGTCTTTTGTAGAGACACATTTTTAAGGTATGTTCCCGGCTTATAAGAATAGTGCTTGAATACAGGAGCTTTTCCCAGGATTAATATAATTCCTTAACTTACTAAAAAAGATGCTAAATGACATCAAAGACCAGAAATTCATAACATTTTTTTTTACACAGAATAAAGCATTACAACTTCTAGCAGTTGAGCCAAATTCTTCAGAAAGGCAAGAGAACGCAGAAGCATTTAAATACAAGATAAAGCTACAGTGTCTGCTACAATGTTTACTGACAAGACCTTAAATACAAGATAAAGCTCACCTGACAACATTGAGAAAAGTCCGGAACATTTCATTGATAAGATCATCACACTCGAGATCCAGCATTACAACACATGATCTATACCTTGCTAGAGTTTCTAAGATGACAACTCTTCTTCCAAAGGATGGACTATTTATATCACCTAAGCCGCTGAAAGTGCTGACAATCAAATGGAAGATGTCCTGACTCGGATCAAAGCACAAAAAAGGTTTCAGTTGCTCCATGGGAAAATCAAGGGCACATAAATGTGACACCGAATCTCTTTACCATTATATTATTATTACCTTTAGAACATCATCATTGTAAGGAGCTTCAGGTGCAGTAATTCTTGTTATCTCACAGATACAGGTGGCAACAAGAAGCTTAACCTCCCTATCTTGATGCTTTAGGAGTTCTGGTTTAACTATAGCAGCTTGTAAGGGCTGCATGGCCTCCAACATAGCTTTTGGCGGTGACTGCTCCAACTCGGAAAGAAATGCTGAACCTTGCTGCTTGTGAAAAAACCAAGCATACATTACAAGTTTGTAATAGATTCAATCAAGCATTACTGCATCGGAAAGGTCAAGCACATAACTGAATCTCAAGTGTGCGAAAACACAAACCTTAAAGCGATCAGGAGGTTACAAAAGCAGTTTGAGAATAGAAAACTACTTCTTTAAAACCCATATGCAATAGACAATTATCCAATATCTCCTTTTAGAAGGACAAGTAAAACACTCATAGCCAATCGTACAAAAAGCAAACAAGTTAAACCAAGTAAGATCATATTAAGAACTGTACTGGATCCGTACATACAGTAAAATTGAAGAAAAACTGTGCTGGATACATAGAGCACAAGACTTTTTTTTGATAAGGAAAGAGCTCAAGACTTTTTAAATTGGATAAAAATACATATAGTTTTACGAGGAATAGCACTCAAGATAAGTGCCCAACACAAGAATAAGACCCAAAAGACAACAAACCCATTACAAGCACACATCAATTTGCAAACTGACCCAAAGAAGCAAACACCAAAAAGACCCAAAAGCAGACAAAACCTCAAAAGATTGATTTGCTCATTGACTCTTTCTCAAGAGACTGGATATCAAGACAGGAACAGTCAAACTACAGCTAGTTCAAAGTTGGGACAAGATCATCATCAGAGTACCACTTTGATGTAGTATAACCATTAGTACGGTGTTAAAAAAGAACCTATAACTAGAAAAGTAGCAGCAAGAAAAGTGTGCAAAATGTTAAACAAAGGTCTCAAAGCGCACAAAGATGGTGGCTTCCAATTATCGGAAATGACACTCATAGCAGGCAATTAACTAGTTGATCAACTGATGTAGAGCACATGCAAACTTTAAAAAGTAAATGGAAAAACACGTCGAATTGGACGGACATCATTTGAAGCACTAAAGATCAACATTAACATGTCTCTGTTGATGTCGGGTGAGCAAGTTCCTGGTTGAAATTTAACTGCAATGTGTCATTACAACTGGCTGTGCTTCCGAGCACTATGTTTGGGTGCCAAATACGAGTATCATATCTTCTAAATTTTTATTACTATTTTAAAAAAATAAATTACAAATTCAATTAATGACACCCCAGCTAGGAAACTCCCACATCGGCAGAACACAAGAGAGATGTTGGGTATATAAGTAAGCAAGCCTTACACTCTAGCGATACGTTTTAAAGCCGTGCGAACCTAGGTACAAAGCGGACAATATCACTAGTGGGCTGGGCTATTACAGATGGTATCAGAGTCACTCCTGTGTCAGACTTGTCCATAGTGGGTGAGAGTTCAACTGAGTTTAGGCAAATCCCGGGTAGGCAGGGCAAAACTCGAGTCTAGGCAAATCCCATGCGGTGGGGCAAACCTCAGTGAGGACGTTGAGTCCATAAGGGGGGTGTATGTGACACCCCAGCTAGGAAAATCCCACATCGACAAACACAAGAGAGATGTTGGACATATAAATAAGCAAGCCTTACACCCTAGCGACGCGTTTTAAAGCCGTGCGGGCATAGGTCCAAAGCGGACAATATCACTAGTGGGCGGTTACAATGAGTGTAAAAAAGGTTTAAGAAATTCATCAGAAAAGGTTTTACATAAGTCTCAAATTTTTTATGCAAGCAGGGGAAGTTTATATTTTCTGGCTTAATTAATCACTCAAGGGATAGAATATCTTAAATGAATGATCCATATAATGGGATTAGAAATGAAGAAATAGATTTATTTACCTTTTCCATTTGCAAGAATCAAGTGTCACCTTCGATAAGGATCAAGAAAGAGTGTCACCTTATTGTGCGTGTTGTACTTAGTCAAGTCAGTCATGCATCAATAAGAAAATTAATCAAGAAGCATAACTTTGCCAATCAACTTCCACAAAGGTGAAAAACAAGGACATACAAAAAAAAATATTATCTCCAACATTCCCCTCCATCCATAACCAGAGATCTCGGTTCGAGCCTTGAGAATGGAGCTACCTTTGGTAGGGAGCGCTTTAATCCCAAAGTGGAACTTTCCAGCACGAATCGGGATTAATCGGGTACCGGACACCGGGTGGGAATTAAAAGGTCATACCAAACAGAAAACTAAAGAGGCCGATCTACGGTAAAAGCAATCCAAGCAAATATATCGACCAAAATTGACCATAAACCATGCCCAATGTACAACTTTCCTTTGCTATTTTGCTTTAGAAGATCCCAAATAGAACAAAGAAGACACTGCAACTTGCAGGACAGATACAGAACCAGTTTTGGTAATTATCAGCTTTAGATACCATTAACTAAATGAGCACACACCCCTGCACTGATAGGTATATATACATCATTATAACCAACTCTTAGTCAAGTAATTTTTTTAAATTATTCCTTAACTGCTACTAACTGGGATTACGGTTTGGCTGTTGATGCTACACTTAAATTAGAATGGTGTTTGCACGTATTATCACAGTAAGAGACTTGTATGTTCGTGCAGGGTGAAGTGTTAGATCTAGAGAATCTCTACTTCTAGGAAAAAACTTGGTCTGGCATAAAAAAAAAAGATTATTTAGAAGCAGTAGTTTAGGATTGAAACTTAGTAGATTGACTGATTGATTGATTTAACTGCTATTAACCAAAGCCCTTGCTGAAGACTGTTCATTTTCTATTAGAGCCTCCTGAAATTACAGCTTCCATCATACTGAGCTGATCCAGATGAATACTCTTAGTACAGTAGCCATTAAATCAATCCCTCTTTGAAGAGTTACACGTATTTAGAGAGAGCTGCTTTGGTCAGCCAGATACTTCTTAAGCAACAGCATTTTACTTCAAATTGTTGCTAGCACCAAAATCAGGACATTTTGAGAGACTAGCAGCATGACACTTGTTCTCTGCATTAAGTTTCCAGAGGCAGCTAAAACTCTGTGTTTATGATGTGGTGTAGCTACCAAGATAACTGCAAGGTTTATCATCCCCAATTTTTATCATAAAAACAAATTAATTGACAACTATAGCAGAAGGTGCTCTGGATTCTGTTCAATTGTCAATCACAAAGTTTCCCCCAAAAAAAAAGTCATTGTATCCTTGTAGAGGATATGACCATTTTCTCATCAGTGAGCTGGTAAATATGATGCAGTATCTAGTATGAACTAAGATGCCTTACTTTGGTTTGGAGTTAAACTACAGTGGAATATGTCTATCCTAGTGGCACTATAGCAGGATGAAAAAATAATTCCAGCATTTCGGAATACAAGCTTCCTAGAGCCCTGTGTATTGAGCAAACTGACGCATAACATATAGGTATTCATCCAGCAGTGTATGAAGAAAAAAGTTCTCCAGCATGGTGTATACACATGCTTGTATATTGAAAGTGAGAGAAAACCCATCAAAGCTTTAATTACTGCGAAGGAAGCTCATCTGCAACCTAAAGTCGAAAGCTTTAGAGTTGGATTCTTAATTCACTCAGGAAGAAGTTAATGAAATTTTCCCCAAATTGAGAAAGTAGAAAAGACAACAAGCCATCAAGAATCATTAGAACAAATCGTACTTCACATAAAACTGAAAAGCCAACATACAGAATGGTTCACAAGTAGAAAGGGTAGCTAAATACATACTCCCTCCGTCTCAATTTTTATGAAGGTTACCCGTTTAGGGAGTCAAACAACTTTTCTTTGACTTAATTTTAAACATAAATTATTCGAGTATTTTATAATAAAATATAGATATTTGGAAACTACATAAAAAGTATTATAAATTGCATAATTAATAACTCATAATATATGAAAAGAGTTGAAAAAAATTGTAGTCAAAGAAATGATTGTTTGACTCCCCAAACTGGGCAACCTTCGTATAAATTGGGACGGGGGAGTAAATGAAAGAAGAAACTAAAAGTGAGAAAAGGCCCAAATTTCACATCATATATACAAAAGAATAAAGCTTTATCCAATTTGACCCACTTTTGGGGTAAAACGAACCCTAATTCAACTGAAATAACGGGTAAGACTGCATGAGCTTCAACTCTGTAGTAAGTTGGGTTCAATCCCTACACCTTACTTGACCCGTGCACCACTTAGCCTCATTTATCGAGTTTAGTCGAGTGAAGTGGTTTCACGTGTCCCTTTTTTTATACCTAAATTCGCCCGTGACAATTTGACCCTAATTCAATTGAAATAACGAACCCTAATTCAACTGAAATAACAGGCATGACTGCATGAGCTTCAATTCAAGCAAAAAAAAAAAAAAGCACAACACAAGTGGAAGCACAGCATTGAATGTGAGTAATTAAAAAACAAAATTAAGAAGTATAGTATTTGGGAACCTTTAAGAGCTTGATAAGAGAGCCTTTAGTAGTAGGAGGAGGAGGAGGGTTGTCAAGCTTGGATCCAAGCTCCTTGAGCTGAACTTGGAGCTTAGAAGCCATTAATTGTCTCTGTCCCAACACACCCACAGTGTTTTAGGACATTTAGCTCCGGAGGTGTAGGGGAAGTTGAAAGAAAGCCAACACATCCATGAACCCCCGACTTCAGTAACATATTTATCCCCAGATTTACTTTAACTCAACTGCTTCTGGTTTTTTATTTTTATATGCCCCTCTATTTCATCCTATTTCTATATATTACCCAAAAGTTTCAATTTAATATATCCGCTTTTAGTCTCTTCTCCTTTCAAATTCTTGTCATGACATCATTTTCTTTTTTTATCTGTTCCAAAAAAGAATATTATATTCTTATACTTAGAAATAATTTACTTTTTTGAAATAATTTATAATTACATATTTATATAAAATTTATTTTAGATTACATATTTTTTTAAAAAATCTTTTTTTAATATCGCACCAAGTCAAATAGTGTGACATAAATTGGGACCGAGGTAATAATACATTTTACACGAATGTGTTGACAAATCTTAAGTAACCATGTATGATTGTCTATTACAATTGAACACGTTAACATATAAATGGTTTGATTATAATATATTATAATTTGTTGTTAGAGAAACAGTCTAGCTAATCATCAAAAAATATGTATCAATAATACTTATTCTTCAAAAGAGAAGTATTAAATAACTTTTTAAATTAATATACTTATAAAATAAAATTTTAATTCACATTAAAAAAAATTGAGAAGGAATTTGCAGACGAACTTTACAAAAAGAACTTTGTTATAATGTGAGACATGTAGAATAAATATTAAGTATTCCATTAGTCTATTTTTATGTATAGCTATTACTTGGAATAAGCACGAAATTTAAGAAGTCATAAAAAGATTAATATGCAAGTTGAATATATACAGAATGTCAAAGCTATTCTCTTAAATAAGTAATATTCATAATTTTTTTAGTAATTCCATAATATTCACAAATTTCATAAATATTTTTTAAAATAAAAGTTCTAATGTGTCTTTCATCAATATATCTATATGCTAATATACGTTTTTGCATAAGTCAGTTCTGATCTATCCAATGACATGTGACAGTTAAATAATCATTACCGTTAGTACTACTGTCTATATAAGAAGTGATAGCTACTTTGTCATTAAAATGATACAATGCATAACATAAAAATTGTTGATATTCATGGGCAAATTTAAAAACATCTTGTCTAACAGTTGATTTAGAAAAATCGTTAAAAGCAGGATTATATGTGTTCTCTAATATAATTAAGAAAATCAGGAGAGGAAGAAAATGAAAAGGTAAATCCTCCACCGCAATAAATTTTGCTAAATTTCTCATATCTATGTGTTTATCATATTTAGGACCTATAATTCCCCCGTTATCGGGTTAATTCGACCATGTACTTGGTCGGGGACATTATGTGAACCTTGTCCCGACTCAGAAGTTATTTGCACACCCGATTTTTTATCCAGGTATTGGTTATACCTTACTTTGTGAGAGTTTTCTACATGTCTCATTAAACCTCCCGTCTCACCTTGACCTTTTTCAGTTTTAAATTTATAAACTTTGCGACAAATGTATACATATAACTAGTTGATTATCAATGTCCCTATCAAAAAAATCTCATGCGGCTGATTTTAATTTTCGTTATTTTTTGTCTCGACTCATACTAGGGGGAATAAGAGACATTCTAGTTTTAGTTTTCATTCTAAGCATGAGGTGGAGGTGCACTAGTGGGTGTATTATCTAAATTGTCTTCTAATTCATTTTTAAAATTAAAGTATGATTCAGATGTAGAATATACCGCATGATCTAGTGGTATATTAATATTAACATTAAAAAATCAGTTTCATCTATATGAGTGAAATCATCGTAATTAGGAATTACTAAAAGATGCACCCTTACCCATGTTACCCCTAGTACATCTACCAGAAAAACATACACTTCATTCCATTATAATTATGCAAATAAATAATTAAAGATAATGAAATTAAGTACGATAATTAAAATTAAATAACAATAGTAATTTAAAGAAGGAACGAAGTTATCAAAAGTCGACGTGTAATCGAGGTTGAAAATTAAAATTTTGTTCAATGATCCTCAAACTAGTTGCCAACTTCACTCAAAATTTTTGAACTTTGATAGAAAATAACAAATAAAATATAATAATTTGAATAGTTTCCCAAAATAAAGCATTCCGTTTCCGGGTCAAGAGTGGAGGCCCCAAGTTCTAGATCGCCCCCAATGTTCAGCATTGGGTCGAAAACAATGGAGTCCAAGGCAGTCGACCAGCAGCCCCTGTCGAAGAATGCACAGAAGAAGCTGTTAAAGCAGCAAAGATACGAATCCAAAAAGGCTGAGAAAAAAGCACTGTTGAAACAAGAGAAGAAGAGAGAAGGTGAACGCAAACGTAAAGAATGGGAAGAGAAACTTGCAGCCGCCGCCACCGAACAGGAGAAGCAACAGTTGATAGAGTCGAGGAAGTGTTTAAGGAAAGAGAGAATGGAACAACGTTCCCACGATAAGGAAAAGAAGATGACGAGGCTCACCAACGCTAAACAAAATGGACAAAATGTTGTGATTGATCTCGAGTTTGATAATCTCATGAACTCCTCGGAGCTCCATAGCCTCGTTCAACAGGTCAAAATATCTAATACTATTGAGATGCGAGTTTGTATAAAAATCTAATCTTTTGAGATGATTTGATCTGTCTGACTAGGAGACACCACTTCTGTTTGGTGAAATGCTGCCTTTTCACATAAAATTCTTTTGATGTTAGAAGCCTAAAGTCACTGTATTTATTCCAATATCCTTACTGAGTTGACTAAACAATAAGGTTTCAGTGACAGTTGCGCTTGAATCTTGAATTAATTGTTCCTGTTTCTTGCTGCTTTACAAATGCACTTTTACTTTACATGTTTGAAGCGAACAAGCTAAAGCTATTGGACTTATGGCAGATCATGTACTGTTATGCGGTGAATGGAAGATGCACTTCTCCTGCTCACCTTTGGTTGACTGGCTGTCAAGGAGAAATGCAAGATCAGTTGCAGAGACTACCAGGATTTGACAAGTGGATAATTGAAAAGGAGAACCGTCCATATATTGAGGCATTCCAAGATCAGAAGGAACGCCTTGTATATCTCACTGCAGACGCAGAAACAACACTAGACGTCCTTGATCCAAAGCATATATATATCATTGGTGGGTTGGTGGATAGGAATCGGTGGAAAGGGCTAACCATGAAAAAAGCAGAAGACCAAGGGATTCAAACAGCAAAACTCCCAATAGGAATGTACCTGAAGATGTCTAGTTCCCAGGTATTTTCAGTGTTGTGAATCACTGAGCTACTTCTTTCTGTTGCCTTGAGACCCTGCATTGTGAACTATTTTATGAGGTAATATCTGAGTGCTTGCGACCTTCTTTATGTTTGACTATTGTTTTTGCTGGTTAAGACGGCTATTTGAGGTATGCTGCTACACTATGTGCCTCAATTAGTTCACCTGAAAAACAGAAATGTCTAATAAGGTTCTAGATATGTCTTGAAGCTGAACTCTAAAGACCCTTCTCCCTGTATCTATCCTGGAAGAAGATCTAACGACTTTGCTATATAAACTTTTAGATTCAAATTGTTGCTGGGTACTTCATAGTGGTTGAAACTTCCTAGATCTGAGAGTTCAAGATGGAATTATTCAAGAGGCATTGAGTGAGCATAGGACATGCATATTAGGCTAAGAGACTACGGCTGTTGAGGTTTATCTTGAAGCTAAAAGAATCTTGTTTGTGTTTCCTTCAGTATATGTCACACCACTTTAAGCTATCCACTTCATGGTAATAGTTCAATATTACCTCGATAAATATCTCAAAGATGTTGGACCAGTAATTATCTTATATGTATTTAGTGGCACCATTTTTCTTTCTAGTAATATTTTGGTTCATCATTTTGAGCGTATATTTTGTCAGAGAAGTAGCAGCCTCTCTACCTTCCCAAGGTAGGGTTAAGGTCTGCGTACACTCTACCGTCTCCAGACCCCACTTATGGGATTACGGTATGTTGTTATTTTGTCAGGGAAGAAGTTTTAATATTAGCAACATAAATGATCCAGTAGCGTATCAGTGAAATTTGAAGCCACTAGGCAGATGCATGAATAGTGAATCTTATATCTTTTGGTACAAGTAGTTCTGGAAAATTCAACTCATATTTGTGTACCCCGCCAATCCCGTCCGCTCTCAACTTGCTTTTACCATCCCATTTAAAATATGGATAAATATGGGTCAAGTGGTATTGAACCCGTAATAGAATGGGTCGAAAACAGGTTTAAAAGAGGTCAAGAGCCATTTGTCGGCTCATTTTGCTCATCTTAATCAGTAGTCATCCTCTCCTACTTCGTACATCAAATCATCAGTCTGTAACATGAGAAAGTCAAACCAAATACAACAACAACATACCCAGTGAAATTCCACACCGTGGGGTCTGGGAGGATAAAGTGTACACAGACCTTAACTCCACCTTGGTAGGTAGAGCGGCTGTTTCCAGGAGACCATCGGCTCAAGACAAATCATAATCACAAGCAAGGTAATCAAAATAAAGCAAGATTAAAGCAAGAGTAAAGAGTAAATCAAGAGAAACGGTCAGACTCAGATAAGGAATTAAAGCAGTACAAAGTTCATTAGAACAAAAGGGAGCAGTAGCTAACACAACTAAATAAGCTAAACAAAATACATTAAAGAACACATAGCATCAGAAATCAAACTACAGTGAATTATAAAGCAATAATGTGTCTATAAGTGTGATAGGCTAATTGGGTCTACCGTAATAACACTACAACTATCAATTTATAAGCATAAGTAGGGCTATGCTCGAGTACCTACTACTCTTCTACCCTAATCCGTGTCCTCCACAACCCCCTATCTAAGGTCATGTCCTCAATAAATTGCACATGCGCCATATCCCGTCTAATCACCTCTCCCAATACTTCTTCGGCCCACCTCTACCCCTCTTGAACCCGTCCATAGCCAATCTTTCACACCTCCGCACTGGAGCATCTGTGTCTCTCCTCTGCACATGCCCGAACCATCTCAACCTCACTTCCCGCATCTTATCATCCACCGAAGCCACTCCCATTTTCTCCCGGATATCATCATTTCTAATCCTATCTCTCCTTGTATACCACACATCCATTTCAACATCTTCATCTCCGCCACTTTCATCTTTTGTATGTGCGAAGTCTTGACTGACCAACACTCCGCCCCATACAACATAGTCGGTCTAACGGTCCCTATAGAATTTGCCTTTAAATTTTGGTGGCACCTTTTTTGTCGCACAAAACTCCAGATGCGAGCCTCCATTTCATCCACCTTGCCCCAATACGATGTGTAACATCGTCATCAATCTCTCCATTCCCTTGTATAATAGACCCTAGGTACTTAAAAGGGATAGCATAATGGTTTATTTTATAAGAAAAAATTAAATCTCTTTTTTACTTGAAGAAAATTAAGATTTGTAAAGTATTGAATTGTTTCTGGCTTATGAGTTTTAAGTTATATTTTTCCATGCATCTTTAAAATTTCTGATAAGAACAAACTAATTTCACAAAATAATTGAAATTATTACACCTTTAAATTAACAATAATTAAGACCTCTGAAACCAAAATATTTCAAGTCAAAGAACTGAACACAAATATGCTAAAGTAATGAGAAACGGGTGGAGATTTTTTAATCTACAGGTAAAATTCCATAAAAGTGACATTTTCAAATTCTTTAATTATAAAACAAGATTAAGAAAATATCTCTATCTTGACAAGAAAATATGAGACAATTTCTTCTTTTGAAATATCAAATAAGGCCAAGTAAATATTTGTCAATATGGCCATATAGACCCAGATACAGATTACTATAAAAAGGGTAAAGCGTATCCTGGAAAAATATCTGGTTTGACAAGTGTTACGCATAAGGATATTAACTACTAATGAAGTGGAGGAAAACCATGAAGTCTCAGCTTCAAATCCCAACCGAAGTAAAAAAAAACATTAGGTGATTTCTTACTTTTGCGCAAGCTATGGTTGGCAGGGTTACATGGTCCTTGTGTTGGGGGAGGTAGCAAGTACCCGATAAAATTAGTCGAGGTGCACATAAGTTGACCCAAGCACCACCCTCATTAAAAAAACTAATATTAGAGTGAATTATGAGATGTTCAGAAACATCAAAATATCTACATACTACAATGAGGAAAACCAAGATTCTTTGAGATGTGTATGTATATAATATGGGTCACTCTATTTCCAACCACCTTATTAATATGGGTTGGTTGAGTTTGATCAATTTTTGCTCAACTCGTTTTTTTGACCAACCCATTTGCCACCATTACCATACAACTAATACGTGGACGATTCTGTCATTTTAGTAAAGCAAAATGGTTGGTAGGTGGTTTGATGCTAAAAGTGCAGCATAAATGATGACACCACTTCCAACAAATATAGACTCCAACTTAAACCAACAATTAACTGCATATGTTATCGATCCTGTGTTCTCATGTATTACTTTTTGCCTTTTATTTTTGTCGACTCTTTTTGAAATATTTTTTTCTTAGCCAAGAATTGTGAAGATATAGTTAAAGTTGCTACATCTTAAATGCCCTGAGATCACGGCCTTTGTGATGATACATGAACAACCCTTTTGCTTACCTAACAAATATATCTGCTTACTTAATAAATATGATTAAAAGGCTTATAGTTGTCTTCTTCCTGTAATTGATTACCAAGATATCTCAACTTGATTTCACTTTCTTAATTTTTTTTAAGCTTTGTTTTTCTTTGATTCTGGACACACATTATTGCATGATCTAATTTTATGGAATGGATAATGTTATGCTTGTAGAATCTGTTTCTGCGTCGATCATATGTTGTATGTAAAAGAAAGGAGAATATAATGCAAACATTAAAATATATGATGGTGTTGAGCATTTCTTATGCTTTGTCTTGAGCCGAGGGTCTTTCGGAAACAACCGCTCTAACTACCAAGGTAGAGGTAAGGTCTGCGTACACTCTACCCTCCCCAGACCCCACGTTGTGGGATTTCACTGGGTATGTTGTTGTTGTTGTGTTGAGCATTTCAGTAGAGTGCATAAAAAGGTCTAGTGTATGTGGGGCTCTTGCATCTTGAGAAAACAGATATGCACCAGATCTTTTCATCTGATTGGTGGTAACTTAGGGAAAGTCCATATGCTCCATTTTTTTGTGAGACTGGTGACATGATCAATAATATATTCTCTTTTGGCTCAAGTCATCCACCGCCCCTTAAAGTTGTCCATAGATTTCACTTAGACACCTCAACTAAGACTTGTACCTATTGAACACCTCTACCACTTCGAATTTGAACCACTTAGACACTTTTTGCTGACATACTAAGTGGGTATGTTCCACTCTCCTTGAGCGCGTCCAGAAACTCAAAAATGGTTAATTCATTTTCTTTTTTTCCTTTCTCTTTTTTTATTTTTTTATTTTTTATTTCCTCTTGGTAGCAACGCCGCCACACCGCCACTGTCTCACCATCCTCCTCCGTCTCTTGGGTTCTGTTCGTCTTTGATGAACTGGATTTGTTTGATTTTCTATGATATATTGCTTACTCTGCATAAGATCTGGCTATGTGCCTGTCTCCTTGCGGTCGAAGCAACCCCGTTGAGCATTGTTTCCCCTTCTCCGACCTCCGTCTCTCCTATTGTTACTAGATCTGTCCCTATTTGAGCCGGTTTTTACTTTTATGACTGTTTTTGCACTTTGTTTGGCCAGAGCTGTTCGTTTTCCGGCATAACTCCATGAATTCCGGACTGATTTCATCAAAATTAACAACCAACAAAAATATGAACCATGTGAAAAAAGTATAAATTATAGCAAATCTACTACTTGAAACGTAAGAACTGAAAATAGAAAAAATTGTTGGCAAAGTTTGGTCACCGAAGCTTTGATTGCAAAATTCCTCTGGCGACGTCCTTGCTCTCTTCCTTTTTCTTTTGGCTTTATCTCCTCTTTAACTGAACCTAAATTAGGGAGGAAAAGGGCAATTATTGTTGGTGAGGTGGGGGTATGGCGGCCGGTGGTGGGGGTTTGACGAGGAAGACGATGATTGTTTGGGCTGGGGGTGGGGTCCAGTCCTCTTCTTTTTTAACTATTTTTAATGAGTTAAATAGGTTTTAAAATAATATGATTTTTAACAAAACAATTTAGTTTTTAATAATTATTATGAGTCCAAATGTCATGTGTCCTTATTTAATTCGTCGTTTTGCCACATCATCCGTGAGTGGACTGACTCTACACTTAATATTTTTCACTGGTTGTAAAAAAAGTGTAAGTGGTTCAAATTCCGAAGTGGTAGAGGTGTTTCAATAGGTACAAGTCTGAGTTGAGGTGTCCAAGTGGAATCCGTGGACAATTTTAAGGGGCGGCGGATGACTTAAGCCTTCTCTTTTCACTGCCAATATATTGTCCTAACATGTATTTTTTCTTATGCAGGTCCTTACAGTCAATCAAGTGGTAGAGATACTTCTGAAATACTTGGAGACAAGAGACTGGAAAACTTCTTTCTTTGAAGTGATTCCACAAAGGAAAAGATGTGAGGATGATAATGATATTGAATGGAAAGAAGAGACTGAAGCGAAAGATGACCACGAGTTTAAAATACATGATATAGAACGGGAAGAAGAGGTGGAAGGGAAAGATGATCACAAGATGAAAATACATGATATTGAACAGGAAGAGACTGAAGAGAAAGATGATCACGAGTTTAAAAGACAGTGCATGAGTTGAATCAAAAGTTTTCATTAGATTATATCGGGATAGTTTTTGGTATCATCTAGTTCTCCAGAACTTGTCCTACGAGAAGGCAATTACAGTAAGTTAGCCTTGTTGAGAATGTACTTGTCTTTAATTTTTATATGACTTTATTTCTTCTTCGTGTTGCTCATCTTTTGAGTACATAAGCATGTGGAAAGGATAATTTTGTTGTCTTATGCCTCAACTAACTTGAGATGGCAAACAGATATGCTTTTCTTCTAGTAGATTTGATCAAAATAGTTTGTTCTAGCTAAGTGTTCTTCCTGCTAACATTTGCGTTGTGTAATCCATTACAGCAAATTGATTAAGGCCCAGAGGGGTAGTACTATACAGATTTGGTCTGTTGCAACTCTATTAGTCCATTTGATGTCCGAGTCCTTTATCACTGTAATGTCAGCATATACTCGTGAATGGAAAACTTGGCGTTTGATTGGTTTCAAGGATTTTGCATCAAAATATATACAAGTCACCAGCAAACACCAACCAAATACTCAAAATAGATAGGCAGCAAAATATACAAACAGATAATTGGAAGCCATCATTTGGCTCACTTGTTCGAAAGAAACATTCCTAAACTTTGCAAAGAGCTATCCTAGACTGGTAATGGGTGTAAATTAAGTAACATCCCAACAAGATTGAGCGAAAAGACAGGTCTACTTTCTTCACTGCTCTTGAAGTACAACTACAGCTTAGTTCCGTCAGCAGAGAAACTCACTCCTTACCTCCCTCTGCAGGAGACTCAACCTCACTCTCCACAGCAGCCACTGCACCCTGAGAAGTGCTTCCATTTGATGCATCCCCCTGCATATAACCGTTGCCCATTGGTGGTGGATACGCAAAGTAACCATGGTGATGAGCCATTGGAAAATGAGGCAGCTGATAGGGTGTCATACTGGGATCAACCATTGGACGCTTCAACAACAAAGGCTCCCCTCTCAAGGATCCACGCTCACCACCATCAAACTCACGATAACGATGCAAGTACAAAGTCAAGGGTTCAATGTAGTCATCAAAACCAAGCTTGCTCATGGCCCAAAGCACATCTTCAGCGGTGATAGTCTTGCGCTGCTCACGCTGACAACGATCGTTGGCTTCGCCAGTGATGAAACTTATGAACTCAGAGACACATTCTTGGATGGTCTCTTTGGAGTCATCAGATATTTTTGCATGGGGAGGAAGGATCCTGCGCATGATTCTGATCACGTTTGCTATTGGCATGAATCGGTCTTGCTCCCGAATGGTGCATTCAGAATCTTCGGCATTGTTGTTATTGTTTGTATTGGCCTGGTTGAGATGAGCAGGCAGTCCCATTCTCATCTCCGTAGCTTAATTTCACACAAACAACAAAGCATCAGAGTGAAATGAAATATATCATCAAAATCTTCTAATACATGAAATTTCATCACAACTAGGCTTATAGTTCAGGCTCTACTAATTAAACATTAAGGGCATGTTTGGTACGGAGGAAAACATTTTCCAGAAAATGTTTTCAAAATTTCCCATGTTTGGTTGGCCAAAATTTTTGAAAAATATTTTTTCTAGGAAAACAAGTTTCTCAAAAATGAGGAAAATGACTTTCGTAATGGAAATAGGAAAAACAAGTTACAAAGTCATGACATTCCAAGTTTATTATCTCCTCCCCACTCACTCAACGCCCCCAGCCCCCACCCCTTGACTATCCCACTCCTGCCACCCCCGAACCCCCACTCCCCACCCCATCCCACCCCCATATCTTTTGCTAGATTACATACGAATACCCTTGGGATAATATTTTTTTTCATTCTTACCAAACACTAAAAAATAAGTAAGAAACTCACTTGTTTTCTAAGAAAATATTTTTCATGGAAAACATTTTCCATCATACCAAACGCACCCTAAGTCACATTTGTTATTAGTGCAGGTAACTTCTCAAGTATTGAATAAACAAAACTAATATCGGATATATGTACTTTCACCAATCAATTAATGTGAAGTAATTAGCTGGATATCAGAGTAGCGTAGGGCACATAAGACGGCACTAAGAAAAGACGAGGCATTTTGGACGATATTCATGTAAACTCCAAATTCTAGAAAAGCACATTTCGACAAATTATGATGGTGTGAATACAGACTAAAATAAACTAACAGAAAACGCTTCATAGTCATAGTTTTTGTCATCTTACTTTGTCTGCTCTCCAACTAACCCCACCATGTGTTAAATCATCCAAACTTGCCTTTGATCGAAAGGATTTTTCTTTTACCATAATATGATTATGATAGGAATAAGACAAATTTTATTGTAACGGACACTACCCACAGTTTTTTCACATATAAGACTACTAATTTATGAGTTGTGCTTAAAGTTATATATATGCCTCTTGACTTTGGAAAAATAAATGCTAGATTTTAATTATGTATGTGCATGAAGCCGCACTAATTATTACTAGTATTACTGTATAGATGGGATAATATAAATAAATTCACTTACTTTAAAATTATGGCAACAGCAGGGAGTAATATAAATAGATTCACTTAAGTTAATTAGTTGTATAGATGGGATATAATAGGCATGCACTAGCAACAATTTTTATGCCAAAATTAAAGCGTTTTGTAAAACAGCTAAGTTAACTGGGTTTTAATGGTAAGACTTGCTAGCTTTTGACGGTTTCTTCTTCTTTTTTCTTTTTTGGAGGGGAGGGGAGAGGGTATGTTATAAGTGACACGTGTAAAAAAGGGGTAGAGACGACATATTATAGGTTAAAAGATTGCATGCATGCCACTTGTTTCCCTTTTGTCTTTAAAAAAATAAAAAGAAAACCAGAAATGGTCGATCACCATCACCGTGAATCTGTTAAAAGATCGATATATTTAACACTTAGCTACCGTTGGAAACCGTAAAGAATGGATTTTGGGCCTAACTCAATCCCAAAAGCTAGCTTGTAGGATGAAGATTATCCAAGTCCATATAAGGAGTTCATGATTTCATTTTATTTCCGATGTGAGACTCTTAACACTGCTCACACGCCCAGACCTCGTTAACTGGAGTGTAGACAATATAATTTGGGAACCCAACATTGGTGAACATATAATTGGAATCGGTCTGACTATGATACCATGTAAAGACTGAATTTTGGGCCTAACTCAATCCCAAAAGCTAGCTTATAGGGTGAGGATTGTTCAAGTACATATAAGGAGTCCATGTTCCATTTCATTTACGATGTGCGACTCTTAACACAAACATATAACCACTCCAGAAATGAAAGTTGTAATAATAAATGGAATAGCTTACTCATATATCCTTGTACGTATATATAGTTAATAAGAAATAAGTACTGTTTACATATCCCCAAAGACGGACGTATAGATGATGATAGCAAGCTAAGATACGTACAAAAGACCCTTTTGCTCTTTTTATTTATTTTGGGTCAAGGGATGTATATATAAGGAGTGTGTATGCTTAAACATAAAGCTTATAAGCTTGACAAATTCATATATAGATATAGCTCAATGTACTCTCTAACCATACATAAATTTAAATAAAATGAAGCTGAAACTTGAAAGGAAACAATTACTTAGAAATTAATCCTAGCTAGTACAACATTTGGACTACATTGAGTATATAGCTAAAAGATGGTCCATATATAAAAATATATATGGTGTTGCATTTGTGAAAGTATTCATCTTTTAGCCGAGGGTATATCGGAAATAACATCTCTGCCCCACAAAGATAGAAGTAAGGTCTGCGTACATCTTAACCTACCCAGACCTCATTGCGTGGGATTACAATAGGTATGTTGTTGTTTCATTTGTGAAAGTAAAGAAAAGTTATGTAACGTACCAGGGGGAGGGGGAGGGGTTGGTTGTGGGTATCTACGATAGCCATGAAAGCCTCCATTTGCTGATCCCCCAGCATTAGTATCATCCATCTCTCTCCCTAGAACTCTAGTACTATTAACAAAATTATGAAGAGCAAATATATATGGCTCTTGGGAAGTAAGTGCCCATATATATAGTTACAAATATTTAAGAGAAGGGGGAGACGTGGCAGAAGGGGGTGTGGTGAACGAGAAGAAGTTATTCGCCGGGTTAAATAGGCTTTCACAGTTGGGCAGATGAGCATTGACCGTGAGACAGTAATACTACTACATTTGGCCATTTCCCTTTTACTTTTCTCTTTTCTCAAAATTTATAGTTCCAATCCAATTCAAACTTAACTGAATGGATTCTATCTGCTCATTAATATGTAAAAAATGGATATTTAGTATTAACTCAATCTCAAAAGTTAGTTTGTAGGGTGATAATTGTCTAAATTTATATAAGGAGTCTATGTTTCCATTCATGTGAGACTTTTAACACTCCCCGCATGCCCAAATCTTGTTAATTGGAGCGTGTATAATATAATTTGGAGGCTCAACATCGGTGAACAAATAATTTGAATGAGTCTGACTCTGATACCATGTAAAGACTGAATATTGGACCTAACTCAACCCCAAAAGCTAGCGTGATGATTGTCCAAGTCCATATAAAGAGTCCACGTTCTCATTCCATATTCGATGTGAAACTCTTAACAATCATGACCGAATTAAAGTAACTACCAAATACTCTAGTTTCATAGCCCCAACGTTAGTAAGAGCGATGGGATTACTTTTTTTTTTTGGATATACGTACCTATGTCAACGTATATACTAGTCCAATCATGTATATCATGAATATTTGTATTCGACGCGACTGCACATTGAATCTGATATTAGTAGTCCAAAACAAACATGTGAAAATGTATATATATCGTTTGCAATACCTCCATCAAAGCATGTTTTAATTTTATTACTCCCTTCGTCTCAAATTATTTATCATTTTTTTTGTTTACAAATATTAATTAAGAGAGTATTTGATCTATTTTACCCTTATTTATATCTAAGTTACAGTCTCTCTCCTTCAAATATTTACTATATTTATGTGTCATCTTATTAATGACAAATGGTAAAATGAAGAAAAAATAATTAGTTATATTTTGAACTTCTAAAACGATAAATAATTTAAAATAACTATTTTTAATAACCACGACAAATAATTTGAGCCGGAGGGAGTATTGCATTTTCTTTACCAATAATCTTCACTTATTCTTATTTCACTTATGTATTTACAATATACGTTACTTCTGATAATATTAGCGAATATTCTCAGAATATTCGTCGTATATTTTGTAATTATGATAAATGTATATTTAAGGTAACTTAGGATTCTAATTGTATTAGGAATCAACCTTTGTAAGGTAAGTTAGGATTCGTACCATATTAGGAATCAACCTTTGTACAGCTATATATATTGTGAATAATGAAAGAAATTCCCAAGGGAAATTATTCTATCTTTCATGGTATCAAGAGCCTAAAACCTAAATCCTCATTCCCTAATAAACCGATTTTTTTTATCGCTTTCACAGAATTTTTTTTTCTCGGTTTCTTCCTCCATATTTCGCCAAACCAGAAAATTCCCTTCCTCGACAAAGCGGCAACCATGTCTTCCCCACAAATTCCGCTTTCAACCACCGCACACTTGAAAACCCTCTCAACGCTCAAGAACTTCTTTTCATCCAAGATTCGCCGTTAACAACATCAAGAATTTTATCCCTATAATTCTTGACCAAGAAGATCGCCAATATTCCATGTGGATGGAACTATTCTACATTCATGCATGTGCATACAACGTGCTCGATCACATTGACGAATCTGCTCTCGTCCCACCGATGTTACAGACTAATATGGCGTCGCCTTGACGCCATCGCCAAACAATGGATCTACGACACCATCTCCAAAGATCTGTTATGCACTATCATGAAAACAAAAGCTACAAGACGTGAACTTTGGGTCCGCTAGAAGAAATCTTTCAGACAATAAAAATACTCATTTGTGTATTTGGAAGAGCTATTCAACAATACCCGCCGAGAATTTTAACAACATGTCCGAATATTGTAAGCAATCAAACTCATAACCGATCAACTATCCAACGTCGGACTTCGTTTCGTAAACCAAGATGGTGCTTCAACTTGTTGCGGGTTTACCGAAGGTGAATATGACACACTCGCAACAATGATTCAACAAGCCGACCCTCTCTCCAAGTTTCAACAAGGCACGTTCACAACTATTGTTGGAAGAAACTAGACGTGCTAAACAAGAGGAACATAATCAAAAGGCGTTAGCCGCTTGAAATGGGATGGCGACACCGCGCCAAGAAAGAACCAAATAGCTCCAACAAAGAAGAAGAAGAACAGAGCGGGCGAGGTCGTGGGCGGCAGAGGTCGCAACAATAAAGGCAAGGGCCGCGAAAGGGCTAACGCAACTGGATCGGACAACAATAGCCATCGATGACAAGAAGAAGAAGTGGTCTAACCAAGAAAGAAGGGGCCCAACCAGCAGAATCCGGGCCTCGCCGCATGCCCGCATTCGACCGCAGGGCCCAGCCCAGCAGCTCTTGGTCGATCGGCCTGCTGGGCCTCGGCCTCACCCACTGTGCAAAGCCCACCAAGAAGAAGCAGCAGCCCACCTGACATACCAAAGAAGAAGAAATTTCATCATAGCCCAAAGAAGAAGAAGAAGAAGACTGGCAGCAGCCTCAAAGAATGGGTTCGACCGATTGGGGCTGCATCCACCACCGTGAACCTTCAACAGCCCGACGACAATTGGTACATGGACACCGGAGCCACATCTCACCTCACCCGGTCGTCAGGTAACCTATCTCAACTACGTCGGCTAAAGTGTCCTCAATTTATTACTGTCGGCAATGGTAATCGCATTCCAATTAAAGGTTACGGTAACACACACACCAAACATCCACATCCACCTTTCTCCCTAAACCACGGCCTATACACACCTAACATCATTAAAAACTTAATTTCTGTTAGAAAATTCACTAGCAATAATTCTGTGTCTGTCGAATTTGACCCTTTTGGTTTTTCTGTGAAGGAACTCAATACGGGGAAAATTCTTACACGCTGCAATAGTGTGGGAGACCTCTACCCATTCACTCAATCTTCCGCTGTCAGACCGCAAGCACCTCTATCCCTTGCGGCGATCTCTCCCTCAACTTGGCACAACCGACTCGGACACCCCGGAGACCCAGTTTTTACTTTTCTTAGGACTTCTAAGCGTATTCAATGTAATAATGGGAAAATTGCCCAACACTGTTTTTCTTGTCCACTAGGCAAACATCCTCGTCTTCCCTTTATGTCATCAAACAGTGTTACTTTTTCTCCTTTTGATATTGTTCATGCTGATTTATGGACATCTCCGATTGCTAGCTCTTTGGGTCATAAATTCTATCTAGTATTCTTGGATGATTTTTCACATTTTGTCTGGATTTACCCAATCGAAATTCAAATCAAGTTTTTGCAAAATTCCTCGAGTTTCAAAAATTCATTAAGACACAATTTGAAAAACCTATTAAATCATTCCAATGTGATAATGGACGTGAATTTAATAACTCGGCATTTCACAATTTCTGTTCTAAACAAGGCATGGTTTTCCATTTTTCTTGTCCCTATACTTCTTCCCAAAACGGAAAGGCTGAAAGAATTATACGTACCATCAATAACATGGTCCGCACACTTCTGTTTCATGCCTGCCTACCACCGCCTTTTTGGGTCTATGTTGTCAAAATGGTAGAATCCCTTCTAAATATTTTACCAACTAGCACACTCCAAAACAAAACCCCTACAGAAATCTTATACCGTAGGCAGCCATCATATGATCACCTACGTATTTTTGGATGCTTATGCTACCCCAACATAGCCTCCATCGCACCCCACACACTTGCGCGTCGCACTCTTCCATGTGTCTTCCTTGGCCTATCTCCTAATCATTGGGGCTACTTGTGCTATGACATTGCTACTCGCAAAATCATCGTCTCCCGTCACGTTACCTTTAACGAGACAACCTTTCCTTTTTCAAATCTCCGGAAATTTCAGACCACCGACATATCTTTCTCGATGAACCGAGTTTGTCTCGGTCATCCAAAATCTGACCGGCAGCTCATCGTCTGACGCCATCGCCGCTTCTCCAAAGCGTCATCCGACCCTCCCGCAAAGAATGCTACCACCCACCCAGCCTCCCACACCACCCATGCCGCACCGCTGAGTCTAATGCACCACTCACACCGCCTTCACCCAAAGAAATCCAAAGAACCTATCGAGTCTCCTCGCTTCGCAAAGAACACCGCCGCCAACTGGCCCCGCAGCCTCACCGCCACTACCACCAAAGAACTGGCCCCGACCTCCCACTGCAGCCCCCTCACCGCATGGAGACTCGTGCACAACACGGGATCTTCAAACCCAAGGTTCACTTCAATCTCTCCACACAAACCTTATCACCCATTCCAAAGAATCCAAAACTAGCTAAATTGGACCCCAATTGGAATGCGGCCATGTGCGAAGAGTTTAACGCTTTAACCAAGCAGAACACTTGGGATTTGGTACCTAGACCAGCTGGTGTGAATGTTATCCTGCCAGTATGTGGCTATTTCACACAAGTTCGTAGACAGTGGTGACTTAGAGAGGTATAAGGCAATACTAGTTGCAAATGACACTAATCGCCAGGAGGGTATTGATTGTGGTGAGACATTGATCCGGTTGTTAAACCGCCACTATTCTGATCGTTCTCAGATTGCTATGGGCTTGCATTGGCCGATTCATCACCTTGATGTCAAGAATGCGTTTCTTCATGGGGATTTGAAAGAGACTGTGTACATGCATCACCTTACGGTTTTGTTCATCCGGCACTCCACGGTTTGTGTGTCGCCTCGTGAAGTCATTGTATGGATTGAAACAGCCCCCGCGCTTGGTATGATCGGTTCACCAGGTATCTTACGCAAATTGGTTTTGTATGTAGCGGTGTGATACCTCTCTCTTCACTTTTCACCGAGGTAGCAAAGACTGCATATTTGCTATTATATGTCGATTTATATTGTTCTTACTGCCTCATCTGACGGGTTGAAGAATGAAATCATTGCTCTACTCAAAACTGAATTTGCTATGACTGACTTGGGGAAGCTAAGTTACTTTTTGGGTATATCGGTGACTAGATCTGCTGGCAATATGTTCATGTGTCAGCGAAATTATGCAGAAGAGATAGTGTACAGGGCCAAGATGGCAAATTGTAAAATTATGCCAACTCCGGTGGACTCAAAATCCAAGCTTAGTGCCAATGACGGTGCGCCAGTTTCTGATCCCACTCTATATCGGAGTCTAGCAGATGCTCTTCAGTATCTTACATTCACTAGGCCTGATATTGCATATGTCGTTCAGCAGGTGTGTCTGTTCATGCACGACCCCCGAGAGTCCCATTTTACCGCCCTCAAACGTATTATCAGATATGTTAAGGGCACACTTGACTTTGGATTACATCTATACCCCTCTGCCCCAACCAAATTGCTAGCCTACACGGATGCAGATTGGGCAGGATGCCCCGACACACGTCGCTCCACCTCTGGGTACTGTGTATTTCTTGGGGATAATCTTATCTCATGGTCCGCCAAGCGGCAGGCCACACTGTCCCGTTCGAGTCTTTGAAGCGAATATCGCGGAGTTGCTAATGTCGTTCTTGAGATCCGCTGGCTCAAATCTTCTTTTGGAGCTCCAGTGTCCATTACGCAAGGCGTCTATAGTTTATTGTGACAACATATCGCTATCTATATGTCTCATAATCCACCCAACATCGCCGAACTAAGCATATTGAGATGGATATCCACTTTGTGCGAGAGAAGGTTGCTCGTGGTCGTCAAAATTTTACATGTGCCTTCCTCAGATCAAGATGCGATATTTTCACAAAGGGACTACCGCGACAGACTCTTCACCGACTTCCGATCCAAATTTTAGCATTCGGCCTCCTCCGCTCCGTCTGAGGGAGTATTAGCGAATATTCTTTAATATTCGTCGTATATTTTGTAATTATGATAAATGTATATTTAAGGTAACTTAGGATTCTAATTGTATTAGAAATCAACCTTTGTAAGGTAAGTTAGGATTCGTACCATATTAGGAATCAACCTTTGTACAGCTATATATATTGTGAATAATGAAAGAAATTACCAAGGGAAATTATTCTATCTTTCAGATAAGATCAATAAAATTGAACCACAATTGATGTGATCTTGGTTATTCCAATTTCCCTTCATACATAGCCATTTTCTGAATGTCCTAACAATCGCGACTTACATATCGCGACTTACAAGTTGTAGTTCACAAGTACTATTTACAAATTGTAGTTAACAAAGCGATTTATATATAAGTCGTAGTTAACTTAAATGAGATTTACAAATTGCAGCTAATTATAAATGTGATTAATTACTTATTGTGGCTAATTCCAAGTCGAAATGTGATTTATAAATTGTAGTTACCAAATTATTGCATATCAGAAACTTAATTACAAAACGTAGTTCGTGATTTGCAATTTAATTTGCACGTAGCAGTTTAGACATGCGATTTAGAAATCGCGGTTTAAAATGCAACTTATTACAAATCGCGGTTAGCAGCTGCATTATCTCAAATAAGTTCAATTTTTCAACCAAAATTGCACATTTTTAGGGGGAAATTCCTATTTTGAGATTATACCTTACATAAGCTAGTAGCATAGAATATAGTAACTCTCACATGTCAAGTATCAACACTTTTTTCATTTTGGAACAAAATTTAGTTCTCTGTAATGGGAACTAAATTTGAAGATAACAAAAGAAGTACTCGCATTGTCTCAATTTACGTGTCTTTTTTTTGCTCTGTCCTAAAAAGAATATATTTCTTACATTTAATAAGTTGACAATTCAAATATCATACATGGTAAGTTTAAAACAACAAGATTCAAGGAACATTTTAGTACATTACGTACATCTTTAATTTTGGACTACAAGATTCAAAAATCTCTTTTTATTCCTTAAACTTTGTGTCCAGTTAAATTAAAACACTTAAATTGGAACGGAGAAGAGTAATATAATTAGCATTATATGAAATAAGAAGAACCTTCAGATTCAAATTTGATCCCACCCCCACCTCCCACCCCCCACCCCAACAAAAAAAAGAGAAGAATGAACTAAATTAAAAGGCAAAAGAAATTGGTGATTACAAAGACAAATTTAAAATTTAAAATTTGTCGATGGGGAGTAAATGCGCACATATGTCTGTGTATACAAAGACAATGTTACCTAGTAATTGATATTCTAGACTCGCTACCGGTTTCGAATCTTATTAATCTACAATCATCAATAAGAAAATCACCATGATTTAGACTCGCCCGATGAATACATCATTAAGTATGTTTACAAATAACTATTTGAATATTTTAAAGATAATTTGTTACTGTTAAGAGTCCCACATCGGAAATGGAATGAGAATATGAACTTCTTATATGGATTTAAACAATTCTCACCCTACAAGCTAGTTTTTGGAGTTGAGTTAGGCCCAAGATTCATTATTTATATGGTATAAGAGTCAGATTCATTCCAGCTGTTTGTTCGTCGATGTTGGACCCTCAAATTATATTGTTCACGCAACAGTTAACGAGGTCTGAGCGTATGAGAGTGTTAAGAGTCTCATATCGGAAATGAAATAGGAATATGGACTTCTGGACTTGAACAATCCTCACCCTACAAGCTAACTTTTGAGATTGAGTTAGACCCAAAATTCATTATTTACCGTTACTACTAATTAATTGGCATTTTGCGGAAATGGAGAGAGCAGACTAAGAAAAAGTATAAACTATCTTTAACGAGTTTGAAACTGTGTAATGCATGTGTTTTATTTTTTCATTAAACTATTTGGCATATTCGTAATTCAACATTTTAACAATTTTAGCATATCATTAATGTTTCTTTACCTTTTACGCGCCACACAAGTGTAAATTCGTAAAGCTAATAATCACGTCATCAATAATTAAAGAGAAACATAAATAGAATTTCATTTATACACTTTATATACACTTTTATTGATATTCTTTTGCACTAGTACTACATTCAAATTTCAAACATCTCTATAATGACAACGTTTGTCCGAGAATTCCATGGCCGTTATATTGAGATGTTGTTATATATGTATACTGACATTTTATGTTTGGATCTCATTTAGCTGTTATAAACGAAAGTAAGCAAATAATTGTTTTTTTGTACTTTTTTATATGTTATAAATGAAAATAATATACTTGTTAATTTTAGAATTTCAATTAATTTTCATATTTCATTAATTAAAAATTAAAAAGATAAATAAATTACAAATAAATCAATGACTAGTTGTACCATACCGATAAAGAGTTGAAATATAAGGAACATATGCATTTAAAATTAATTGAGAATTTAAATATAATTTAAAGTTTGACGTAAGAATTTTACAGTTATAGGTTGTTTCGTAATTTTTTGTCTCTTAGCCATAATATAACTTTTGAATTGACGAAGAATTTGATCCAAACTTTCAGCAGAAAGGAATTTAATAGATTTCCCTTGAAAGTTGTCTAAGAGATTAACAATTGACTCATCTATCTCACCCCAAGTAGCAATAGGTTGTGGTTATTCATCAAAACTTTCGTTGTCACCTTCTGTATCTGTTATCTCTTATTCTTGCACTCCAACCACTTGTGCAATAATCTCTTCATCAATGTAAGTTTCAAAGATTGAAAGAGTTGCGTCAAACTCCGTATAAGTGGTAGCATCCATTGTTTGATTGGTGTTATAAGATGAGATTTGGGCTATAAGTGATGACACACTACCAACATCCTCAACAAGTTCTAAATTTTCACTATTAATAATGGGGTTTTCATCTGTAGGTAGAATTATGGTAATTCTCCAACAACGGAGAATGGTATTTCTGCAATTGTAGGTTGTTTAGTAAATTTCAGTCTCTTAGTGATAATATAATGCTTGAATTGACAAAGATTTGTGTCCAAACTTTCAGCAAAAAAGAATTTAATCTTCTCTTTGATGATCAGTGGCGGAACTTGCCCAAAATATTAAGGGGGCGGTAACTACTAACAAAAACATTATAATTGAAATTTATAAGAACAAAATATAATTTTATCAAAGATTCAAAATAACATCAACACAACAAAAATATAATATATAAAATGAAAGATGTACCTAGAATTAAAGTGCTACCCTTCGTTCTTTTAAAGACTTGAAATCATTAATAATTGAATCAGAGGGCATCCTTTTCTAGTAAAGACATCAGCTCCAGGATGTCCACTTGGCTTTTTACTGAACAAGTAACAAAGCAAACAATAAGCAACATCATTAGTCGGTGAGTACTCTAGCCATGAAGGGAAAATTTTGAACCAAGATGCTTGAAATCGCCTTGGATGCTTATCTCTATTGAGGGGATACTTTTCAACTTGACATTGATAGAGACCCCAATTGAGATAAGCTCTTCGAACTTCATCTCTTCGATTCACTGGATATTCCAAAATTTGGGGACGCTTTCCGGGTAACATTCTAAACAATTGACATCAAATTCATTCATGGTGACTTTCTGAATCTTGCAAGGTTGCTCATCCAGTTGAACCGTTTGATCACCTGAATGATGCTTTTCAAGTGTCAATGTTGAAGCTATACAATTTTCATATTTGTTGGAAGCTTTCCTCTTGAAAAATGCATCAATTTTCTTAAGTTGGACCATCGTACCACTCCTAAAAAATACATAAATCAATTATCAAAGATAACATCTAAATCTGAAAATAGAACTAAGTCAGAGAAATTCGGCTTTTAAAGCCTTAATCTATTAATTCCACTCTCACAAGCCCAAAATAGCCTCGTATATGATGAAACAAACATAAAGTTCCCCCAATCTCACGAACTCAGTCACACAGAAAAAGAAAATTTTAGACTAGGATAAACATTGGAAAAATAAAAGAATAGTTAGAATTTTGGCAAAAGACAAATTTCATATCGTAATTTCAAAATCTAGGGTTTCTATGCTCGAAAATGAGACTTGTAAGGGTTCTTGAATTAGTAGAAAATTTAGAACTCCAAAACCTCATAAGTTCTTCTTGAAATCGATGTGGGACAACTACAAGTGAATTTCATCGATTTTTTTTATTTCTTTTTGAAAATATTTGATTCTCAACCAATGGGATACATTGCTTTTCGTCCTCAATACAGTCAATAGTATAAAAATTAAAAGTCATTAAGAACTCACAGAACAACAAAGAGGAGAGAAAGAGAGAGATTACCACTGTTGAGGGCTTGGGGCTGAGATGCGGTAGGGGTGTCCGCAGTGGGTAAGAGCAAAATGGGAGCTGATGTCTTGTTTAGAACGTGAAAATAGAGTGACGTGTGTGAGAGAGAGAGAGCTATATATATATAAAAAATGAGTTTTTTAGGGGGTCACAGCCCCCCCCCCCTCCACCCCTACCATAATCCGCCACTGTTGATGATTGTCATAAATATTTTGATTATTTTTTATACATAATATACTTCTTACAAATATTATTACACAATATTTGAGTATGACTGTTATAGAGATGTAATTTTATAAAGAGTGTACCACTATAATGAATGACATTGTTGTTATAGGTAGAATGTTGTTATAGAGAAGTAAAATATAACATGAAAAATCGATATCGGAGAAAATTAGGTCATTACAGTAAAATGTTGCTATAGCGAATACAATTATAGAGAGGTTTGATTGTACTAGAGTTGGAATATTATTTAATACAATTCTCTAGACAATACAAGTTAGATGTCTATATATAGTATTTTGTTTAATCATTATCCATATCAGATGATTGTCATTAATTATCCATATATCCATAATAAAATATTGATTATTTATGCTTTATTATTGCTCTCTTGTTTTAGATAAAAGTTATTGATTAATGCTTCTCCTAAATCTGCTATACAAATTTTCCTTTTTTTATCACTTTATTCAAAACAAATGTGAAAATGAAAATTAAGCGGCATGTAACAATTTAAAGCTAATCGTCACGTCCTTTGTGAAACAACATTGTCGAAAACTACTTATATAAAGCATAAGACATTATATCTGAAAGAAATAATCTCTTGATTATTTTCCTTAATTGAAAGATAATATATACAATTTACATATTTTCATAATATGAAAATCATATTCCTAAAACTCTATTCTATTTGGAGACTAATTATACAATTATGGTAAGTGTATAAGACTAATTAAGGTACAAGACTAATATACACACTATATACAAAAACAGTCCAAACCGTGGGTCTGCTACAGTAACCTGAGATCCGATATACACATGTATATTCTGTATAGTATATTTAACAATATCTATACTTCTTTGAAAGCACCCAAATAAATATTATGACACAAGAAGTGGAGCAATGTCAATGGGGAGTTGGTTCAATACTGATGATGTTAGTTGTGGTGATTTGTGTTCTATTTCTACCATTGTTTATAGGTCCGCTTCAGCCACCTTCTTTTCTTATCCTCCTCGTGTTCTCTGTTGCAATGGCTGCCATTTGGATTTATCTCTCTCATGCCTCCAAATCTGATGAATAACTCAATAGTACTACCTTCATGCAGTAATTTTTCTTTAGAGATTTTCATATATAATTAATTATTATATATTAATATATACCAGTCGAGTATATTGAATATTCAAATGTGGTGAAGGCAAGTGGAATTACCATTGATAATTGAGTTTGAGCAAGAGATACTAAAGGGAAAAGATTTACCTGATGATTGTTTTTCATTTTAGTTTTCTTTATTTTATATTACAATGTGTGGACAATGATGTACCCATGAAACAAAACAACGATGTACTCATTAAGTTACTTAATTACTATTAACATAGTATGATTTTCTTTTTACATATATTTTGTATTTCTATTAGCATATCTTTCCCTTTGTTATTCGTACTCTAATTGAAAATGTTATCTTAGATCCCAACTTCTTTTTTGTGAAAATTTGATGAGATTATGACCGTAAGTATTTTTAAATTTATTGCTACTGACACATTTAGATTTCAAGCAAGAGAAAAGAAAAAGGACCAGAAATCATCTTTGCATGTATGTTGCAAAAGTTTATATGCTCTATTTGAAATTGTAACATATTAATACAATCAGATTCAATCCAATCCGAAATGTAGTTTGGTTGATCTTAATATTTAGATCTACTTCAACCCAAAGTATGGTTTGATCTTTGTCGGTAATTGGATATGCTTATTAATTTTCGATCAATTTTTATTTGGTAAATTCACTGATTTAGGTGAAGTTTAAAATTATGACATACAATATAGAAAACCCCCAAAAGTTATCAAAAAAAAATTATAGAAATTTACAAATATAATATAATATGCATATGCATATAAAATAATGGAAATCTAGCATGTGTGCTCGGGAATGATAAAATGCATATGTAGGAGGAGCAAATTCAAAATCTAAAACAGAACCTTTTCTCAAAGTTAAAGTTTATTATGATAAATTGGAATTTTATTTTCACAATTTTGGATTACAAACCTAGATCAAATTTCTTTCTATTAAGAGCTGATAATTTTTTCTCAAACGTGTGCTTATACGTTATAATGAAATTGGGTTCAACTAAGCCCTTAACCCAAGATGAGGTGGAGCCTTAACCCGACTTGATTAATCGCGTTACGAGTGATAATTTTTCACAGTAATCTCCTTGCTTATTGGAGTACTAAAATAGGGATGAATAATAATAGACATTGTTAATTCATAAGTTACATTGTCAGTATCACACATTTTAATTAGTTGTACGTCATTAAGCTCGGACAATTTTATACTTACCTTATTTTACTCTTTTTTTAGGATTGAGATGTAAGATTATTCATCTAAATATATAGGTAAAAAATTACATGCATTGGTGTTTGTACCATATTCTATTAATTTACTATAGTTAGGTTGTAAATTAAGATGAGAATATGTATTAATTAATTATAATTTAGTGCTAATTATGTTTATGAAGATATGTATCAATAAATATAAATACTTAATGCGCGGGTTAGTTATTATAAAAATATATGTTGGTAATTTCGTCCATTGACAACCATCAATTATTTTCTAAGAGGATTGAGATATAAATTTAAGCAATTAATTACATTTTAATTTTTAGAATGATATGGTTTAAGCCCATTCTCTATGAAATGTACAATTGATTCTAATATTCTCAGTCTTTGACTCTTATATACTCCTATTTGACAAAATATATATATAGGTATATAAATAATTATTTATTTGGAAGATCAAAATTCTCTGATGACTCAATCTAATTTCAATAATTGGTATTCATCTGTGTTAAGCGTGCATTGCAACTTCTTGTTACCGTCCAACTTGTCATCTAAATATGCTAGTGCAATACCTCATATTCATCACTCAATGGGCAATATGAAACGCCAAGCACATCTAAGGAGTGTTGTCAAAAAAAAAAAATTAACCTATAATATCAGAAAAACTCAAAATATATTTTTTAACACGATATATGTGATTTATACTTCAAATTTTATTAGTTTTACGGTACCTTATTTTTTATACATTGAAAAAAACTCCCCTCAAACTTTCTTTGTGATTTATACATAAAAAGAACTAATTTCAATATGAAATTAGTCAATATTGTTTTGTTATGTTCCTTCACTAAAAAAAATCATCTTAATCCAAAATCACATTATTAATCGAACAAAATAAGAAAAAGAAAAGCAATTAATGTTCTTTTGTCCAACAATTAGTTTTTGCAGTTTCGTCCAGCCAATACTTCCGATAAGGTAACGTCTACTCCACCTATCAATTAGCAATAACCCAAATCTCCCTCAATCCAACTCCATTACACTCCTTTCATTCTCAAAAAATCAATAAAACCACTCAAGCCCTCTCATCATCAGGCCCAAGTCTGGACCAGTCCACAGAACGCACAATGCTTCTCTATATCCATACAAGCTGATTCCAATATATCCAAATCAGTTTGCACATCCTTTCAGACACATAACTCCCTCTCACTCAACCTTTTCGCAATCTCTATCAACCTCCTTCCATGTATCCGGTGATCTATCACTCTCTGGGCCGTTTCTATACTTTTAAGGGTCCGATGCGAGAAATAAAAAAAAACTCTTTTTTATTCACATGAAAAATTAAAATTAACTAATTAATCAATATTAAAAAAAATATTGATCAAAATGTCAAATAAATATATAGTAAACAATATATTCAATTCAATGTTAAAGCATAGAAAATTAATTTCGCTGCTCATTGGATTCGAACACACAACTTCTCACTAAGAAAAGACTTTTGAAAGAAGCCTCTACAGCTCTCACTGATAAGATTGAAATCATTTTTAATACATATCTTAATATTTGAAACCAATAAAAAAAAATCTGGGGGCGGAGGCCCACCGGCCGGTGCCCTGTGCGGCGGCGCCACCTCGAACGTCACAGGGACGGCTCAGACACCAGAGAATCAAAGTCCACTTTGGCTTGGAACTCAAAAAAATGCTTAATAAAATTGAGGCCAACAATCAATCCAGAGGTTGGGAAGTTGGCGATGGTTTTGACACCAACTCGGAGGGAGGCAACTCAGGGGAACCAAGGGAACAGTGATTTCCCAACAGGGACATCAGGTCGAATCCCCTTCTCTATCTAGTCCTTCTTATGCTGTTTATAATATGAAATTGTCGGGGTTCTCTGTTCCCCGACTTTAGACGAAACTATCATTCAATGCTTAATTACTACAAACCTGCTATTGTTATACTGGTGGAAACACATCTAACAGAACATGCTTTCATTCGTGATGACTTTGGTTTTACTGATCTTGTCCAATCTGCTGCTGAGGGTAATTCCGGGGGAATGTTAGTGGTCTGGAAGAATGATTTAATTTCAGTTACTGAAATTGCTGTCACTAACCAGGAGATACATTGCATGGTGCAGGTAAATACTCTCACCCAACCTTTTTTATTATCTGCTATTTATGCTCGCAATTCTCAACTATTTAGAAGAATTCTGTAGGAAAACTTGAAAAATATTGGTAACACTGTTAAGGGGCCCTGGTTAGTTGCTGGAGATTTTAATGAGATTCCAAGCCCTAATAAGAAGTTTGGAGGCCAAAATATTAGACCTAATCGTTCAGATCATTTTATTCAGTGCTTAAATTACTGTAATTTGGTGGATTTAGGGTATAGGGTGAAAGTATATGTTTACTAGAGACAATCCTAATTATGTACAAATGTACTTGAACACATTCATATTATTAATGATTAATATTTATGACATTTGCAGTTATTGAATTATTGTTTGATTGTTTGCAATTAGTCATATATGTGCTCCCTTGAATTGGCGATGTCATTGATAGAGTGTGATATTAATGATAAAGCGTAACTCTCAAAATTGACTTGATTAATGATCATCGAGAATGAGATATCGATGATATATTATAAGTCGACATGTGGTCTGCAGCACATTCTTAGAGAATGTAGTGAGTCTCACGACTACGGGTAATTGTTATTTGTGATGGACACATGGCTACTTTGGAGAGTATTGGTACACCCTGCCGATAAACTATTTGTTATACATGTCTATAGTGTTATCAACATGTGGATGTAAAAGTCCTTCAACTTGAGGTCAATACGTGCCTTGTTTGCAGAATGATGTACTTTGACCAAGTTCAAAGCTTGCACTCCTTATGGGGTAGACACGGCTTGAGTTTGGTGCATTACGATGTAAACAAAGGCAGTAGTTGAGCCAAGAATATGATTCATTCCTCGATTGGAAATTCGAGAGAACACTCAACTTCTCTATATTAGGTCAAATAAATTCAATGGCCAATGCAAGAGACATATTTTGAATATGGTCTAGTTGTCGACTAATAAAGATGAGATAAAGTGATTAATCCATTTAGATAGACAATTGGTAAATCCTAAGCTTAATCGAGTGTGTCGTGAATGAAAGGATTTTATTATTCCACATAAAGGTAAAGTTTGATGGATTCGTGTAAACGTACTTCACATATTGAGTTCGTCATACGAAGCAGTCTAGGAGTTTTGTATGAACCTTAATTAGATTAATGTCGATATGTGAAGGCATATAGGGGTCACACTATATGTGATTGTCTTTTCAATCTAAGAGTGTATTGATAAAGTATTAAATATTCGGTTAGGAATCGAAATATTTAATTTATAATAATTATGAAATATATTCTATTTGATGGAAATTATTTAATTAAGTCAAGATTGAATTTTGGACTTAATTAAATATGTTAATATAATAAAGGGGCTTGAATGAAAACCTAAAGAAAGTATTTGGGCCTAATTAGTCTTTTGTACTCCTTTTATGTTTAGGTTTTTCCCTTTACCAATTATATAAACAACACAAACACCATAATTAGGTAGTTAGTCAGTCAGACAAAACAAAGGAATTACTTTCTCTCTTCTAACAAAAGAATTCCTAGCGTTCTTCGTTAGATAAATACACTGGAGTTGAATCTTGCAAATGGAGAGACAACTCGCGTGGATAACATAGTTGTGAATCCAACATACAAAGACTTGTAAGTATTCCTAATTATGTTTTGACATTCATTAGATTATCATATAGCTATACCAGTTCATTGTTGGATAAAATTTTAACTTTCGGTGTGCGAACATTGTGTTCATGACTCAACAAAACCCTACAGAGGGGAAGTAAATATACTTGGACGAAAAAGAGGAAACATGGAGCTCTTATTTTAGAAAGTTTAGATCGTGCCGTGGCTAAATTTATTTCCTGAAGCTCAGGTGCATCATCTTCCTCGTACCCACTCCGATCATTGCCCGCTCCTTCTCTCTTTAGATACCTTCAGACCTCCTGGAAATAAAGTCTTTCATTTTGAAACTATCTGGTTATATAGTCCAGAGCTAATTAACATTGTTGGGATAATAATGACTGCTTAATCTCTGCTACTATCAGCTTTGCTAAAGATGTTTCAGAATGGAATCGACTTGAATTTGGCAACATTTTCAAACAAAAAAAATATTATTTTAGCTAGGTTAGCGGGAATTCAAAAGTCTCCTTGTTATCCAACCAGTGTTTTTCTGCAAAATTTGGAGCATGACCTCACTAAGGATTTTAGTCATTTGTTGAAATTAGAAGAAGAATTTTGGAAACTTAAGTCGCGAATTGCTTTGTTAAATGACGGCGACGCGAATACCGAAATTTTTCATCTCTCAACTCTTAAACGTCGTCGAAGAAACCGTATTACTGCCCTAAAAGACAATCTTGGTAATTGGAACACCGATCCTTCTTTTATCAAAGCTACTGTATTTCATTACTATAAAACTTTATATACTATCAATCATGTCTACACTACTTCACAATTTGGTTGTCTTCCAACTGATGTTAGTGTATTGCTGGACTCTTCTAGCTAATTGAATCAGAGATTTATAATGCGCTTTATTCTTTTAAGCCTTACAAGATCTTCAAGCTAAGAATGACGCATTACTAGATAGTACGGCATGGCATCTTTTTCGCAATCCTCATTCTCTTCGGGCATCCCTCTTACTTCGAAAATACACTACCAACTCTACTAGGCTTAAAAGAACCTATTCTGGTACTTGGAAGTACATTACTCATGGATGGACTCAATGTCAAAAGGGTCTAGTATGGAGACCTGCAAATGGTAAACATATTAATCTTTGGGAGGAACCTTGGATTGCTCCTGGCCTCAAATTAAGAAATGTCATACAGGGACCTCTCCAAAAATGTGAAAGTGAGGCCACTGTTTCCTCAGTTATTGAACATGGCTCCTGGTCCCTCTCTAAACTATCATTCATTCTTCCGGATGATATTCACAAAATTTATCTACCCATGCTGGACCATAGTTATGATAAACTGATCTGGGGACTTACCAATAATGATATTTTTTTCTGTTAAGTCTTGTTATGATTCAATTCGTGTTGACACTCACAAATCTCTCAATTACAACTGATTTTGGTGTCTCAAGATTCCACCGAAAATAAAGACTTTTATATGGCTTTGTGCTCATAACCGGCTCCCGACCAACTCTTGTATAAAATCAAGTTGCTACATTCTAATAATTGTACTCTCTGCCCTTTAGGAATGGAAGAAACTATAGATCATATATTTTCATTGCCCAAAAGCACAATATTGCTGGATAGCTATGAATCTCTTTCCACAAATCAAAGCTATTACTCAAAATGACTCCAGTCCTTTTAGTTTCCTTAAATGACTCCTCTCTACTAGTTTTACTAAGTGCATACATGAACTTCCTAGTAATCTTCTTATTTCCTTTACACTGTGGCACTTACCGAAAACTAGAAATTACAATATTTTTAACAGAAAATATTCTATGTCAAATACTGACGCTATTTACAACATGACTCTGGAATATTATCATTCGGGTCTTAAGCAAAATCCTACTGCCAACAAGTCCTATGTACAAGTTAAATGGAACCCCCCCCCCCCCTCCAAAAGGATTCTTTACTTTAAATACTGATGGTTCTTTCCTCGGTGCTAAAGGGAAAAATGGAATTGGAGGAGTTATACGCGATTCCACAGGAAATTGGATAGTTGGTTTTGCAGGTGAGGTGGACTGCCTAACTGCTATGGAACCAGAATCATGGGCATTGCTTCGTGGTCTTCAATCTGCCACCACGCGCTGCTCCTGCAACTACACATCAACGTTGATGCACAATATTTACTAACTCAACTGCATGCAAATCCTAATAACTCAAACTGTAAAATTATATTAATCTCCCTTAGAAAACATTTCTCATTAATACAAAATATATATAGGTGTACAATGTGAAATCCTCATACAATAGGGATCTTATATTTACCATAATTACACAAGACTAAATATGACTAAATATATAAATGTACACGTGCTAATACACCCCCTCAGTAGGAGCAGGAGGAGCCCGTACGCTAAGACTGGATCTGAAGTCGAGGAAGAGCTGTCTAGGAAGGCCCTTTGTGAATATATCTGCATAATGATATGAAGAAGGCACATGCAATATCTTGATATGACCAAGAGCAACCTTCTCACGAACTAAGTGGATGTCCATCTCAATGTGCTTGGTTCACTGATGCTGAACCGGATTATGAGATAGATATATGGCAGATATGTTATCACAATAAACCAAAGACGCCTTACGTAATGGACACTAAAGCTCCAAAAGAAGGTTTCGGAGCCAGCAGATCTCAGCAACAACATTAGCAACACCTAAATACTATGCTTCTGCACTCGAACAGGATAATGTGGCTTGTCTCTTGGCAGACCAAGAAATGAGGTTATCCCCTTAGAACACACAATAGCCTAAGGTGGATTGTCGCGTGTCCGGACAGCCTGCCCAATCAACATCCGTATATGACAACAACCTGGTCGGTGCTGAGGGGTATAGATGTAATCCATAATCAAGTGTGCCCTTAACGTATCAAATGATACGTTTGAGCGCAGTATATGTGGCTCCCTCGGGGCATGCATGAATAAGCATACATGCTGAACAACATAAGCAATATCAGGCCTGGTGAAAGTGAGGTACTGTAGTGCACCTGCAAGACTCCTGTAGAGAGTGGGATCTGATACTGAATCACCATCCAAAGCACTAAGCTTTGATTTAGAGTCAACTGGAGTGGACATGATCTTGCAATTTGCCACTTTTGCTCTGTACACAATCTACTTTACATACTTACGCTGACAAAGAAACATAGTGTATGCAGATCTAGTTACTGAAATCCCCAAAAATAGCTCAACTTCCCCAAATCAGTCATTGAAAATTTTGTTTTGAGCAGTGCAATAATCTCATTTTTTAATAGCTCAGAAAAGGCAGTAAGCACAATATCATCAACATACAATAATAAATAAGCATGCTACTACCTCTATGAAAAATAAATAGAGAATTATCACACTTGCTTCATAAAAACCCAATCTACATGATATACTGAGCAAAGCGATCATACCACGCTCTAGGGGCCTGTTTCAAACCATAAAGTGACTTACAGAGACGATATACATATTGAGGGGCTGCTGGATGGACAAAACCAGGCGATTGATGCATATAAACCATTTCTTTCGAATCCCCGTGTAGAAATGCATTTTTTCACATCAAGCTTATGAATAGACCAATGCTTACCCATAGCAATACTCAGAACTGTGCGAATGGTGGCCGGTTTAATAATCGGACTGAATGTCACTCCACAATCTATACCCTCATGCTGATTAGTGTCATTAGCCACAAGTCGTGCCTTGTACCTCTCTAGGTCACCACTGTCTCTATATTTATGGTAAAAAAGCCACATACATCGCATCACATTCACCCCCCTCCAATATAGGAACCAAATCCCAAGTGTGATGTTTTGTTAAAGCATTAAATTTCTCATACATGGCCGCATTCCAATTGGGGTCTAGTTTGGCTAATTTTGGATTTTTGGAAATTGATGACACGGTTTGGGTTGACAGGTTGAACTGGACTTTGGGTTTGAAAATATTGTATTGGGCACGGGTTTCCATACGGTGGGTGGGGGCAGAGGCATTTTTGGTATTGGGTGGTTAGATCTAGTTCTGGAGAAGGGCCGACGAGATCTGATGTGGGTGGGAGTCGGGTGTGGCGACTGGTCAGGGGGTCGGGTTTATGGTATATGGGCGAGACAGTGGTTGTGTCGGTGGTGTCGGTCTGTGTAGATCAAAGCTGGTTGGTGGAGGAGCAGTGGGGCACGATATCGGCGGTGTAGTGGTGTTGTGTCGGTCTGGATTTCGGGATGTGTCGGAGATAGTGTTTCGGTAACTGGGTGGGTTGGGGGTTTGGAATGGTGGTGTGACAACGGCACGAGTGGCATTGGTTAACTTAGCCAATGGAAAGTCTGTGTGATGGCCAGAGTAACTGGGGAAACTGCGTGGTGGTTTCCGGTGGTGGAGGTATGGACGGACGTTGATCGTGGCATGGGTGGGGTGTCGATGGCCGTTGGTGGCAATTGGTGACTGCCGAGACGGTGACGGGAACGAAGATTGAGACATGTGTATATTTCCGATGGTGGAGGCTGAACCGGCAGAGTGGTGTACTAGCAGACTGCCGGTGGTGGCATTGTCAGTCTGAGGTGGCGGAGATGGGTGGGTGGCAGATCTGACTGGAGGGGTTGGGGAGCTGATGACATGACTGCCGGTGGTGGCAGTTTGTGCGTCTGGCACCATCGAACAGTGGCAGCATGATGGAATGCTTGTTGGACAAGCTGATGGGTCCGAATCTTTGAGGAAATGGTAATCATTGACTCAGAATTTTTTAATGTTGTCAAACGGGAACACATACTCAACAAAAGTGATGTGGCGAGAAATTATGATTTTGTCGATGGAGAGCTCATAGCACATGTATCCCCTTTGGTTTGACGGGAAACATAGGTAGGCGCACGGAGTAGATCTTGGTACCAATTTGTGGGGGGGGGGCAACGGCGTGGATGTCAATTAGGGTAACACAAACAATCGAAAATTCTAAGATGGTCATACATAGGGATCCGACGGTAGAGAATTTCGGTGGATGTCCTATTTTGAATTGAACGGGTAGGTAAAATATTGAGAATATGTTCTACCATTTTTAGTGCATATAACCAAAAAGTAGGAGGGAGAGACACATAAAAAATGAGGGTACGAATCATATTATTAATGGATCAGAGAATTCTTTCGGCTTTACCATTTTGAGGGGAGGTATATGGGCACGGGAAATGAAAAACCATGTCGTTAGCCGCACAGAATTCATGAAATAAGGAATTATTAAACTCATGATCATTATCACATTGAAACGATTTTATGTCTTTTTAAAACACCAGTGTACGAAATTCAACAAATTTGGAGAACACTTAAGATTTGAGTTTGAGTGGGTATACCCAAAGAAAGTGAGAGAAATCATCCAAAAATACTAGATAATATTTGTGGCCTAAATTGTTAGTTATAGGAGATGTCCATAAATCAACGTAAATAATATCAAAGGGAGAGAAAGTAGTACTCATAGAAGTCGTAAATGGTAGTCTAACGTATTTCCCTAACTGACACGAGGAGCAACTATGAGAAAGATTCCCTTTGTTACATTGGATTACATTTCGGTTTTTAAGAGAATAAAAAATGTGAGAACCCGGATGACCAAGTCTACTATGCCGCGTAGAGGGAGATATAATTGTTAAAACGGTGGGGGAAGTGACACTAGCAACGGATGTGGGTAGGAATGGATATAGGTCCCCCACACTATTGCATCTCGTAAGGAGTTTTCCGGTATGGAGGTCCCTTACAGAAAATCTAAACGGGTCAAAATTAATTGAGACATAATTATTAGTGGTAAATTTCTGAACGGAGATTAGATTTTTGATAATGTTAGGAGCATATAAGACATTATTCATGGAGAACTAGGGATGCGGTGGTGGAGTTAGTGTGTGGCCAAACCCTTGAATTGGAATGCGATGACTACTTCCAACCATAATAGATTGTGGAGTATATAGACTTCGCTGTTGAGAGAGATTACCAGAATTGTTGGTGATGTGAGACGTGATGCCCGTATTCATATACCACGTATTATCGGGCTGGCGTGGAGTCAATGTTACTAAAGCCAGATATAAATTGTATTGGGAGAGGCCTGGAGCGGACTGGTAGGCTCCCAGAAATTGGGCCCAAAATTTAATCTCCGGAATTGGACGGTATGGGAGAAGTCATTATAGTGGATTAGACTTTTTCTTTTCGAATTAAGGAACGACACATAAGAAAAGGGATTTGTGCTTATGACACGTTGGGCGAAAAGCACTGTTTGTTTTCGGGGGAAAAAAACAAGGTTGTTGATAGTCTCTGAGTGTTATGTTTTCTATCTGAGGAAAACAAAAAAAATAGTCAAATTGTGATGCTTTTCTTGGGAAGACGAGAGAGACAGCATAGTGGGGGTCTCGGGCTGTGTGTTGCGCAAAGAGACAACGAAAAGTTGCGGTTGTTTCTCGGGCAGTGAGCCGCCGGGAAAGAGAGGCAAAAGAGAGTAGAGTTTAGGTTTTGGCTTCTGATGCCATGTAAAATTGTATTAATCTCTCTTATGAAGCCTTTCTCATTAATACAAAATATATATAGGTGTACAATGTGGAATCCTCATACAATAGAAATCATATATTTACCATAATTACACAAGACTAAATATGGCTAAATAAATATAAATGTACACATGTTAATAGCCACACCTATCTTTGATGGTTGCATGTATCTCCTGAGCAAGTTGCATGATCCAAAACTCATTCATGTGTACAAGGAGCAGAACTCTATTGCAGATCAACTAGCACGTTTTGGTACAACTCTGAAATGGAATTAGGATCTTCGAGTGGCCTCCTCTTTTTGTTAAAGATCTCTACACATCAGATCAGGGAGGCGTCCTACACATGAGAGCTATCAACTCAGCTACAATGTCAAGCCAAGGAATGTCTTCATTTCTTTGTAATATGAACTTTTGTAACACAACATCAAAAGCTAGCAGTAGTAATAGTATTAGTTGTAGCACTAATGATAGGCTAGCTATAGACGCAACCAACTTGTATAATGTTGGACCTACTAATGGTTCCCCTATACCTTGTAACTGATATAATATAAGCTTCATCTTTTCTATCAAAAAACAAAAAAGAATAGTTTCGTTCAATTTTTGGGGGCTAAAATGTTTTTTTTCTTAAAGAAAAACATTGTTTCTTATATTTGAGGAATTTAGACAGCAAAATACATATAACTTTCGAGCAAGTTCTTCTACAGTTGAGAAAAACTACTAATTTTTGTTTTTTACAAGCATTTAGCAGAAAATTATTTTTAAAGATGAAAATACCCTTTTCAAAAAATTATATTTACCAAACTATTCTTCATTAATTTATAACATCTATTTTTCAATAAATACGAACTCTTCATCCCTACTATACTACCTTTTTCCTTTTTGTTTTTCACTTTCTACCATGGTTTTTCTTTCTCTTTTTTATTCTATCTCGATTTTCCTTCTCTTCTGTTGGATATGTAAAGCAATACGGGAAGTAAATAAATATTACAAGTGTTCGAAAGGATAAACAAATAAGCCAATATTCAGAAATATCACAAGCTTGTTGAGTCTTGAATCTTGATAACCTGAAATCAAAAAACACTAAATCTGGATTGTTACAACTGTGGGCTGAGTTGAGAGATGGCTCTGTCTTTAAGACAAGATTGCCCCATATATATACTTTTACGTTAACGGGCAATAGTCTTCCAAGTTAAAACAACAACTAATCAACACTATAAAGCAAATAGGTTGATTCTGACGAAGAAAACAAACACGAAATGACTTGCTGATGAATAGAAAAGGAAGGAAGACTTTTCTGTTTTTGTCCACTATTTCTGGTCACGTTTTGGACATAATTTGTGTTGTGCTCTCTTCTATTTGTCTCTGTGTTGTGTTTTTCTTTTCTGCAATTGAGCCAAAAGGCTCCAATATATAGCATAAGGGGAGGGACTCATCAACTGCCAAGTAATGGCAGTTTATGGCCATTAGTTTGGTTGTTTATGGTCATTAGTGATGGAGTTAATCAGCCAAGTAATGGCTGATTTAATATGCAACATAAAAGAGTTGTTAGGGAGGTTTAAGGTGCAGATTAATGGTGTTTTAACGCTCCAAAAATCAACTCCAACGGCAGGCAGAAACTTTCTGCCTTCCGTCGTTCCCAATTTCAGCTTTCCAGAAACTCTAGGGACCAAACTGTAAATATTAAGCAATTTGGGGTCCAAAGAGATAATATCAGAAGAAGCCCAAGCCCCAAGGCCCACGACCCGAGCCCGGATCGGACGGACAGGCAGCGGCGGCGAGCGTGTGGGCTTAGCCTTGAACCCAAGCACATCTAGGTCCTCCCTCCTTCAAACACATGGGTTACCCATTGGGGTCCTAAACCCTTAGCCAATTTTGAGACTTATAAAGAGAACAATTCTTTCTTTTCCCACCGATGTGGTAGATTTGTCCCACACTATATTTTTATGCCTCAAACACCTTACATCGTGGACCAATATCTCTTTCATTTCTCAATGAAATTTTACGATCATTGGCCCTACAGTCATCTACTCACTTAGTAGATTATGCACGTGTGAAGAGACAAAAGCCTCCAACATACGGAACACTAGTATTTAAGTCATTAAATACTGGTGGACGCACCTCCCCACCAAAGGCAAATTTCCAAAAATCCCCTCTTGAAAGAATTTTTGGCGCACACACAAGGTGCCTACTTTCAGCAATCTTTCAGCGAAAAGATATTGCATCTGGAGAGGTAGCTTCTCTTTTGAACCTTCCCTAGTTGAATACCACCGGACTTACTTACTGCACGGTGAACGTGATGTCTTAAACCGTCAGTATTTAGTGTAAGCCAAGACAATGATACCAACACAATAACTCTCCTTATTCATTTTTTTTCTTATTGTTTTGTCCGTTGTAGCCATGGACACACTTGGATTCTTAAGTGCGTTCATTTGAGGTGGCTTGTCCTCGCACTTAAATAGGTGATCTCCTACAAGGTATCATGTTATACCCCACTTCACAAGTGTTAGGAATCATTAAAAGTTTCTCCAACCTTAACCTCAACCATTTGAGGATCGTTAAAGGTTTGGAAGCTTAACCTTTACCCACCATGCAAGTAGTACTTTAATGTCTATCGCGGGAACAAGTTTGAATTCATGTTTCCTTACAGAAATCATCATCTGAATTGCTTTTGCTTCCACCGAAGCGCTCAACTGAACCTTTTGCAGCTTAGTTTTCCCATTGAACCAAATTCTTGGGATCTCCAGTCAGTATGGTTGGGTTACCACCGCAAAGGTTCGTATTGTTTGGGTTTTAAGCTCATTCCCCTAGACATGCAAAACACTTGATCTCCGGGTAGTCCCTTAGTTAAAAAGGTCTGTTATATCCTTTGATTAGTAATCAAGGAAGAGACACCTATGGTGATCAACTGCCATACGGTCTTATGTCTCCGACAGATTCTGACAGATATGTCCAGACGCCTTCATCCGTTTCCTTCCTAAAGCCGACCGGCTAGCCACAGTGTATAACCACTGAAGGCACGAATTTCTCCCAATAAGGGACGTCCTCTAAGGAGTCGTGAAGTTACTCAACTTATTTCATGCTTTGTATAAAGCAATAACTCTGATTCCATCATGAATCGACCGATGCAAGTTTGCTTAGAGGATTTTCCAAGATCCACCATACACATTTACTTGTGGCTTTGGTGTTCTTCACATCTGATGTCCGGTTTGCATCACTGTGTTCTCCAAGAACCGCTGGACATCCAGAATACCATAATTCGTAGATAAGCAAATATTTCAGTTATCGCCATATCCGACTCAACGCCTTCTATTGATTATTTATTAAAATCATCAGTGAACCTTAGTTCAATTGATCTGCTTTATAGGCCGATACCGGGTCGGTGGTAGTGTGTACAATACATTAAACTACATGTGACCTGCATATATCGCTCATTGTTTATGGGTGCACCATGATTCCAATCAGTTCTATGATTCATATCCATTAGTGACTTCAACGAGACTGTCAATTATCTCACAACTGAGTTTGAAGTTAGACCTGTCTGTTAGATGTCTTAGAAATCCAATTCCTAAGATGTCATCTGTGATACCCATATCTTTTGTTTCAATATAATTTCCACTCTCAGACTGTTGGTTTTCCAACTGTTGGCATTCTAACTTCAGAGTCAATATTTCTGTGGTCAGATTCATTATTTCTGTTTTATCTGAAACTTCCAGGACCAAAATGTAAACATTTTAGAGACCAAAATAAAAGTTCAGGAAGAAGCCAAACAGTCCAGCAAAGCAACTCTGATTCTCCCCTTTTAACTCTCCGATTTGGAATGTTGTTTCAACATTCATGCTACGCAAGACTGCAATGGCCCCGGATGTTAAGCTATTCACAAGAAAGCATATGTACAAGTAGCCGAGGCCTTATACTCGTTAGTAGATCCATCTACTTTTTACTCACTTTTGAGTATTCTTTTTCACAACCCAAAGGTTCTTTTCCCGGAGGAAGATCAACCATTACACAAGTATGATTCTATATGATGGAATCTATTTCTCTCTTTGTAGCTTCTTTCCAAAGCAGCACTTCTAGAGATGACAATTATTTGTTAATTGTCCATGGTTCATTCTCAATCATACAAGCTAGAAGGCCTGGAACAAGTATTTGTCCCCTCTTTGCTCCATCTCGGTTCAACATCTAGAATTCCTGAGTTCTGTAGATCTGGAATATTAAGTTTTGGATAGACAGCAACTTTCCAGTCCTGTAGATACGGAACGTCTAGTTCTGGACAGTCAGGCACTCGCGGGTTCTTGTTAACCTCGAGTAATTACTTCTTTTTCCTTCTCAAGGAAAGTTATCCTCGAAGAATTCACCATTTTTTGACACCAAGAGGCGATAAGCACTACTGTTATTTGCAGATCCAGTGGAAATGCAATTACAGTCTTAGGTCCAACTTTACCTGTTTCGGTATTCCAACTTCCACCAAGCCACCCCACATCACAATATTTGTATGTGGGATCCTTTCCATGTTTCACACGGAGGGTTATCCTTATCCTTATGTGGAGTTCTATTGAGAATCGCATTAGCGGTAAGGATCACCTTGCCCCATATATTTTGGGCGTACGGCTTTGCGCTTGGCTAACATCGTTAAACTGAGGTGAGTAATGAGCAGTCGTTTGATGAACGATGCTTCATATTCTCCCCCTCTATCACTACGAATTCCTCAATCCGTAGGCTTAGTTGATTTTCAACTTCTGCTTTGTAGCGCTTATCTGCTTCAACAACTTCATCTTTGTTTTTTTTTTCACAAACAAAAGATTCAATACGTTGTACCATCATCAATGAAAGTCACAAAGTACTTGTCTCCCCCCTCTATTTTGTATAAACTTCAAATCACCCATATAGGTGTGACTAAGTTCTAAACGAGCGGTGCTTCCTTCGCTATTCCTTTGACGGAACTTGGAAAGGTGATTTTGCCTCTTCGCCTACTTCACATTTATTTTAAGGGTATATATCGATAGAAGGCAACAATCTCAACTTCGTTAGCTTTTGAATGACTTTCTATTTAACGTGTCTTAATCTATGATGGCATAGATGCACGGATTACAAATATATCATTCATTTGGCTACAGACATATTATACCATTCTTAGTTATTACAGACATGTTAGACTAGTCTCAAACCAGCTTGACCAACAACGTCCCTTAAACCAAATTTGGGACATATATCACCTCATCTGAGAGTGATCCCATTCCCTGAAGTCCTATTGAGGACAACCTCTCCAACCCCTTCTACTTTAGAGGTGACATTACTTCACATGAACAACATCTTGCCCGTGGTTATGGCATAACCGGATCATATGTGATCTGGATACTCTGATCCACTCCAGTTGCTTTGGCAGACTGAGTGCCCAATTTCTTTTATGCCTTTCTTTTGGCCTTCAGATCATTTAAGACCTGGAAACTCCAACCCACCTCACTAGGTGTCCATTACTCTACTGCCTTTCTTTTGGCTTTCAGATCATTAGAGGCCTGGAAATTTTGGCCCACCACACTAGGTGTGCATTACTTTTCCTATGAAGTGAATTCTGGCCCCACTCCAGTCGTCCGTAGGCTTTGTATGACTGAGTGTCAAATATCATCCTATCAAAGAAATTTTGGTCCCACTCCAGTCGTCCGTAGGCTTTGTATGACTGAGTGTCCAATATCATCCTATGAAGGATCTTCTGCCAAATAGTGTGACAGGCTCAACGTCTTTAGCTTTTAGTCTTCTTCCCTTATGATTGGTGCCCAGACAATTCTTGGCGCTTACTTAAGAGTGGTAACAGTTTTCGCACAGTCAGTGGATGTTTCTCCCTCGTATGTGTGAACATACGTTACACACTTTTAATAATTACACTTAAAGGAACAGATCTTTTTAAGTCGTTTACAAAATTCAATCTTTAAACGGGAAGGAAGATGAGATTAAACTTCTGATTTTAAAGCATAAGGAATATAAATTATTTCGGAAAACATTTTCATATTCCTCCTTACTTTAAGTCCTTTTTAATCAAACATCATTTAATCTTATTCTTGACAAGGAAGAAAAATTACTTATCCCAATTTCGGATTCTAGCCCACTTCAGTCACTTCATCGGACTGAGTGTCAATTTTCTCCTTACCATAATTCGGATCCTTTGTCTGGGACAGATATATGCCTTCTGCTATAAGATAGAACCACATCTTCAACCTTCTCCTCATGTCCCAGTTGACATCCTCAGCCTCTCGTGGGCGCTTGTTCCCACTACTCTCAGGAGCGGTGACACCATGAACACGTTGACCTTCAACAGCATAATCAAAACTCTCTTCAACTAGAAAACCACAGCCATATCCAGATTTGGTCACACAACTTTCGAACACTAATACAAATCTTGTCTTAAAATTATTGGATATGTAAAGCAATACGAGAAGTAAATAAATATTACAAGTGTTCGAAAGGATAAACAAACAAGCCAATATTCAAAAATGTCGCAAGCTTGTTGAGTCTTGAATCTTGATAACCTGAAATCAAGAAACACTAAATCTTGATTGTTACAACTGTGGGATGAGTCGAGACCCGAGACCGGACTGGACGGGCGGGCGGCGGCGGCGCGCGTGTGGGCTTAGCCTTGAACCCAAGCACATCTAGGTCCTTCCTCCTTCAAACACATGGGTTACCCCTTGGGGTCCCAAACCCTTAGCCAATTTTGAGACTTATAAAGAGAACAATTCTTTCTTTTTCCACCGATGTGGTAGATTTGTCCCACACCATATTTACATGCCTCAAACACCTTACATCGTGGACCAATATCTCTTTCATTTCTCAATGAAATTTGACGATCCTTGGCCCTACGGTCATCTACTCACTTATTAGATTATGCACGTGTGAAGAGATAAAGCCTCCAACATACGAAACCCTAGTGTTTAAGTCATTAAATATGGGTGGACGCACCTCCCCACCAAATGCAAATTTCCAACATCTTCTTCCTCTTTGAAATAGTCTGTTCAACTATACATGCATATACAATATGCAAGTAGAATTTTATTAGCAAATACCGCAAACAAAAACAACTCAACTAAACATAAAATATCTATACCCAGATAAGCAAAATTAGGATTCCAGTAAAAGTGCAACTTAGTTCAAATTGAAATCTCTACATATGAATATTTTGCACTCAGCACCTAATTTGTCTCTCATTTTACTATCATTTTATTTGGTCGGAGGAGACAATTATCGTTGACTTTAATAGTGAGATTATCATTTCATTAGTTGTTCCTTTTAGAATTTCTCATTTAAGTAGAGGATCTGCAGGCTTTAGGACAGATCCATGGTCAGCGTAGGGAGCTGCACTGATATCCTTTTATTTTATTTTCTCTTATGGTAATCACTAGGTTTACTTTGAAATTCACAAGTTAGATTAACACTCATATCTCCAAGTGGACCTTTATTCCCATGCTCTTCGGGCTCATGAAATTTGATTTGTTTAAGCCATTAAAATCTTGGTTTATAGTTATGACTGATGAACAAACAAAATTGTTATATATTAGCTTCGCATTTATAACAACAACAACATACCCAATGTAATCCCACAAGTGGTGTCTGGAGAGGGTAGGTTGTATGCAGACATAACCTCTACTTTGGGAGGTAGAGAATTTATTTCCGATAGACCCTCGACTACAGAGCAATATAGCAATAACAATAAGTGTTGGAAATTAGCCTTTGGCGGGGAGATGCGTCCACCCATCTTTGATGAATTAAACACTAGTGTTCCGCATGTTGGAGACCTTGTTTCTTCACACATGCATGATCTACGAAGTGAGTAGATGACCGTAGGGCCAAGAATCGTCTAATTTCATTGAGAAATGAAAGAGATATTGGTCCACGAAGTAAGGTGTTTGAGACATGGAAATGTGGTGTAGGACAAATCTACCACATCGGTGGAATAGGAAGAATTGCTCTCTATATAAGTCTCTAATGTGGTAAAGGGTTTGGATCCCCAAGGGGTATCCCATGTGTTTAAAGGAGGGAAGACCTAGATGTGCTTGGGTTCAAGGCTAAGCCCACACGCGCGCCGCCGCGCGCCCGCCCGTCGCGTCCGGTTTCGGTTCCGGGTTCACGGGTTCACGGGTCGTGGGGCTGTGGGGCTGTCTGATATTATCTTTTTAGACCAGAGAACTCTGCCAGATGTACAGTTTGATCCCTGAAGTTTTATATGTACAGTTTGGACCAGAATTCTTTCATATGTACAGTTTGGTCCTTGAAGTTTCAATATTTACATTTTGGTCCCCAGAGTTTCTGTGAAGGTGACGGAAGGCAGAAAGCCTACCGTTGGGACTGTTTTTGAGGCATTAATCAGCCATTACTTGGATGATTAACTCCTCTATTAACATCCCATTAGTTGGGCAATTGAGTAGCCTCCTTCATGACCTTAATTCACCTCTTTCATGGCATTAAAACATGTCATTACAGCCCTCCTTTAAGGGCCATTACAGCCTTGTTTTGGGCAGTTGTACAACCCCTTCTCCTTGCTATATATTGAGCCTTCTTTGGCTCAATTCAGTGGCAGCAAACAGGCTGAAAACTGGCTGAAATCAGGCAGCAAACAAGCTGAAAACTAGCTGAAATCAGCAAAGAAACAAATGAAATGGCTGAAATAAGATGTAAACAGTGCAGAAACACGTGCATTTAAAAACAGGCAGAAAACAGACCAAAAAATCAGCATTTTCAGCACAAAACAGTGGCTGAAATTCAGCAAAACAGTGGCTGAAAAACAGTGACCAAACCCTTACGTATACACACGATATACACTACAGAGACACACTATATACACAGAGACAAAAGAGAAGAGTAGATATAAACTCTTCCTTCCTATTCCATATCTTCAGCAAGTCAAGTCATATTTGTTTTCTTCGCCAGGCTCAACCTATTGGCTTTGTAGCGTTGAGATTAAAGTGTTATTTTATCTTGGGAGACTATTGCCCGCTAACGTAAAAGCATATATACGGGGCAATCTTGTCTTAAGGATAGACGGCTATCCTCGACTCAACACACAACATTATAACCATCCAGATTTAGTTGTTTCTTGATTTCAGGATATCAACATTCAAGACACAACAAACTTGCGGCAGTTCTCAACATTGGCTTTGCAAGGTGATCAAGATTCAAGACACAACACACATGCGGCAGTTTTGAAGATTGACCATTTATTTATCCTTTTGAACATTTGTAATAGTTATTACTTCCCATACTGCTCTATAAAGTACCATAGAATCCCAACAATTTAAGACAAGATTGTATTGTAATACTATTAGTGTTCGAAAGATGTCGGTCAAAAGTTGTGTGACCAAATCTGGATATGACAATGGTTTTCTGGTAGAAGAGAGTGATGATGATGAACATGTTCATGGTGTCACCGCTACCAAGACTGGTGGGAACAAGCGCTCTCGAGAGCCTGAGGATGTCAACTGGGACAAGAGGAGAAGACTGAAGATGTACTTCTATCTTGCAGCAGAAGGCCTGTATCTATCCCAGACAAAAGATCCGAATAATGGTAAGAAGGAAATGGACACTCAGTCTGATGAAGTGACTGAAGTGAGCCAGAATCCGAAATTGGGATAAGTAATTTTTCTTACTTGTCAAGAATAAAGATTAAATGATGTCTGATTAAAAATGCATTAAAGTAAGGAGGAATATGAAAATAATTTACATTCCTTACGCTTTAAAAATCAGAAGTTTAATCTCATCTTCTTTTCCGTTTAAAGATTGGATTGTAAAGCAGCTTAAAAAGATCCGTTCTTTTAAGAGTAATTATTAAAAGTGTGTAAAGTATGTTTGCACATACGAGAGAGTAAGATCCACTGACTGTGCGAAAACTGTTACTACTCTTAAGTAAGCGCCAAGAATTATCTGGGCACCAATCATAACGGAAGAAGTCTAAAAGTTAAAGACGTTGAGCCTGTCATACTATTTGGCAGAAGATCCTTCATAGGATGATATTGGACACTCAGTCATATAAAGCCTCCGGGAACTGGAGTGGGCCAAAATTCCTTTGATATGATGATATTGGGCACTCAGTCATATAAAGCCTCCGGACGACTAGAGTGGGGCCAGAATTCATTTCATAGGAAAAGTAATGGACACCTATTAGGGTGGGCCAGAGTTTCCAGGTCTTAAATGATCTGAAGGCCTAAAGAAAGGCAGAAAAGAAATTGGACACTCAGTGTGCCAAAACAACTGGAGTGGGCCAGAGTATCCAGATCACATATGATCCGGTTGCGCCCTAACCACGGGCAAGAGGTTGTTCATGTGAAGCAACGCCACCTTTAAAGTAGAAGGGGTTGGAGAGGTTGTCCTTAATAGGACTTCAGGGATTGGGATCACTCTAAGATGAGGTGATACATGTCCCTTACTTGGTTTAAGGGACGCTGTTGGTCAAGCTGGTTTGAGACTAGTCCAACAGGTCTGTAATAACTAAGAATGGTGCAGTACGTCTGTAGCCAAATGAATGATATATTTGTAATCCGTGCATCTATGCCATCATAGATTAAGACACGTTAAATAGCAAGTCATTCAAAAGCTAACGATGTTGAGATTGTTGCCTTCTGTCGACATAAACCCTCAAAATGAATGTGAGGTAGACGAATACGCAAAATCACCTTTCCAAATTCCGTCAAAGGGAATAGCGAAAGAAGAACCGCTCCTCTAGAACTTAGTCACACCTACTTGGGTGATTTGAAGTTTATATAAAATAGAGGGGGGAGACAAGTACGTTGTGATCTTCATTGATGATGGTACAACGTATGTAATCATTTGTTTATTGAAAAGCAAAGATGAAGTTGTTGAAGCGGATAAGCGCTACAAAAGAGAAGTTGAAAATCAACTAAGCCTACGGATTGAGAAATTCATAGTGATAGAGAGGGAGAACGTGAAGCATCGTTCATTAAACGACTGTTCATTTCTCACCTCAGTCCAACGGTGTTAGCCAAGCGCAAAGTCGTACGACCAATTTATGTGGGGTTGCTTGGTAAAAGTTGGAATAATGAAACAGGTCAAGTTGTACCTAAGACTGTAGATTGCATATCCACTGGATCTGCAAATAACAGTAGTGTCGATCGCCTCTTGGCGTCAAAGAGTACTGAATTCTTTGAAAATAGCTTTCCTTGAAAAAGGAAAAGGGAGTAATTGCTCAAGGTTAACAAGAATCCGCGAGGGCCTGACTATCCGGAACTAGACGTTCCGTATCTACAGGACTCGAAAGTTGCTGGCTATCCGGAACTTAATATTCCAGATCTGCAGAACTCAGGGATTCTAGATGTTGAACCGAGATGGAGCAAAGGAGGGGACAAAGACTTGTTTCAGTCCTTCTAGCTTGTATGGTTAAGAATGAACCATGGACAATTAACAAATAATTGTCATCTCCAAAAGCGCTGCTTTGTAAAGAAGCTACAAAGAGAGAAATAAACCCTATCATATAGAACCATACTTGCGTAATGGTTGATCTTCCTCCTGGGAAAGAACCTTTGGGTTGTAAGATGTGCTCCTCTGTGAGTAGCTTCATATCCAGGGCCATTGCAGTCTTGCGTGGCATGGATGTTGAAACAGCCTTCCCAACCGAAGAGTTGGAAGAAGAGAATCAGACTTGGTTTGCCGGACTGTTGGGCTTCTTCCTGAACTTTCATTTTGCTCCCTGAAATGTTTACATTTTGGTCCTGAAAGTTTCAGATAAAACATAAACAATGAATCTGACCACAGAAACATTGACTCTGAAATTAGAAAGCCAACAGTTGGAGAATCAACAGTCTGAAAGTAAAAGTCATATTGAAACAAAGTCTCGATATGAAAGATATGGGTATCACAGATGACATCTTAGGAATTGGATTTCTAAGACATCTAACGGACTGGTCGATAGTTGACAGTCTCGTTGAAGCCACCAATGGATATGAATCATAGAACTGATTGGAATCATGGTGCACCCATAGACAAGGAGCGATATGCACAGGTCATGTGTAGTTCAATGTATTGTACACACTACAACCGACCTGGTATCGTCCTACGAACAGATCAGTTGAACTAAGGTTCACTGATGATTTTAATACATGATCGGTAGAAGGCGTTAAATCGGATATGACGATATCTGAATTATTCGCTTATCTACAGATTATAGTATTCTGGATGTCCAGCGGTTCTGGGAGAACACAGTGATGCAAACTGGACATCAGATCTGAAGAAGACCAAAGCCACAAGTAACTGTGTATGGTGGGTCTTGGAAAATCCTCTAAGCAAACTTGTATCGGCCGATTCATGATGGAATCGGAGTTTATCGCTTTATACAAAGCATGAAAGAAGTTGAGTAACTTCACAGCTCCTTAGAGGACGTCCCTTATTGGGAGAAACTCGTGTCTTCAGCAGTTATACACTGTGGCTAGTCGGTCGGCTTCATGAAGGACACGGATGACGGCGTCTGGACATATCCTTCAGGATCTATCAGAGACATAAGATCGTATGGCAGTTGATCATCACGGGTGTCACATCCTTGTGTACTAACTAAGGGACTACCCGGAGATCAAGTATTCTGCCTGTCTAGGGGAATTGGCTTAAAACCCAAACAATACGAACCTTTACGGTGGAAACCCAACCATACTGATTGGAGATCCCAAGAATTTGGTTCAATGGGAAAACTAAGCGGCAAAAGGTTCAGTTGAGCGCTTCGGTGGAAGCAAGAGCACCTCGGATGATGATTTCTGTAGAGAAACATGAATCCAAAGCTGTTCCCGTGATAGACATTAAAGTGCTACCTGCATGGTGGGTAAAGGTTAAGCTTCCAAACCTTGAAAAGATCCTCAAACGGTTGAGGTTAAGGTTGGGGAAACTTTTAATAATTCTTAACACTTGAGAAGTGGGGTATAGCATGATACCTTGTAGGAGATCACCTATTTAAGTGCGAGGATGGCCGCCTCAAATGAACGCACTTAAGAATCCAAGTGTGTCCATGGCCACAACAGACAGAAACGTAAGAAGGAAAATGAATAAGAAGAGTTTTTGTGTTGAGATCATTGTCTTGGCTTACACTAAACACTGACGGTTCAAGACATCACGTTCACCGCGCAGTAAGTAAGTCCGATGGTTTCAACTAGGGAAGGTTCAAAGCGAAAGCTACCACTCCTGATGCAATATCTTTTCGCTGAAAGATTGCTGAAATGTAGGCACCTTATGCGTGCGCCACAATCTCTCTTTCATAGAGGGGATTGTTGGAAATTAGCCTTTGGCGGGGAGATGCGTCCACCCATCTTTGATGAATTAAACACTAGTGTTCCGCATGTTGGAGACCTTGTTTTTTCGCACATGCATGATCTACGAAGTGAGTAGATGACCGTAGGGCCAAGAATCGTCTAATTTCGTTGAGAAATGAAAGAGATATTGGTCCACGAAGTAAGGTGTTTGAGACATGGAAATGTGGTGTGGGACAAATCTACCACATCGGTGGAATATGAAGAATTGCTCTCTATATAAGTCTCTAATGTGGTAAAGGGTTTGGATCCTCAAGGGGTATCCCATGTGTTTAAATGAGGGAAGACCTAGATGTGCTTGGATTCAAGGCTAAGCCCACACGCGCACCGCCGCCCGCCCGTCCCGTCCGGTTCCGGGTTCCGGGTTCTCGGGTTCACGGGTCGTGGGGCTGTCTGATATTATCTTTTTAGACCAGAGAACTCTGCCAGATGTACAGTTTGATCCCTGAAGTTTCATATGTACAGTTTGGACCAGAATTCTTTCATATGTACAGTTTGGTCCCTGAAGTTTCAATATTTATAATTTGGTCCCCAGAGTTTCTGTGAAGGTGACGGAAGGCAGAAAGCCTACCGTTGGGACTGTTTTTTGAGGCATTAATCAGCCATTACTTGGATGATTAACTCCTCTATTAACATCCCATTAGTTGGGCAATTGAGTAGCCTCCTTCATGACCTTAATTCACCTCTTTCATGGCATTAAAACCTGCCATTACCGCCCTCCTTTAAGGGCCATTACAGCCTTGTTTTGGGCAGTTGTACAGCCCCTTCTCCTTGATATATATTGAGCCTTCTTTGGCTCAATTCAGTGGCAGCAAACAGGCTGAAAACTGACTGAAATCAGGCAGTAAACATGCTGAAAACTGGCTGAAATCAGGCAGCAAACAGGCAGAAACACAGACGAAAAACAGGCAGAAAATAGACCAAAAAATCAGCATTTTCAGCACAAAACAGTGGCTGAAATTCAGCAAAACAGTGGCTGAAAAACAGTGACCAAACCCTCACGTATACACACGATATACACTACAGAGACACACTTTATACACATAGACAAAAGAGAAGAGTAGATATAAACTCTTCCTTCCTATTCCATATCTTCAGCAAGTCAAGTCATATTTGTTTTCTTCGCCAGGCTCAACCTATTGGCTTTGTAGCGTTGAGATTAAAGTGTTGTTTTATCTTGGGAGACTATTGCCCGCTAACGTAAAAGCATATATACGGGGCAATCTTGTCTTAAGGATAGAGGGCTATCCTCGACTCAACACACAACGTTATAACCATCCAGATTTAGTTGTTTCTTGATTTCAAGATATCAATATTCAAGACACAACAAACTTGCGGCAGTTCTCAACATTGGCTTTGCAAGGTGATCAAGATTCAAGACACAACACACATGCGACAGTTTTGAAGATTGACCATTTATTTATCCTTTTGAACATTTGTAATAGTTATTACTTCCCGTACTGCTCTATAAAGTACCATAGAATCCCAACAATAAGATAGTAAAGCAATAACAGAGCAATCCAAATAAGAAATGAACAATAACTACAACAAAATAATATGCTACACATGAACGAGACTGTTTCATGTACATCTTTTTATGGCGCTTAAAATTGCGCTTAGAACAGTAACTACAACAAAATAATATATATATATGAATATGTTTACTTGGAAAGAAGTTGATGGCTATGTACTGGTTTCACACGCATATGAAGAAAAGACTGCACCACTGTAGGAAGGTAGTATCATAACATGAGGAGAGAACTTTATTAGACAAATGAATTTAGTTGATGCCTAGTTATTATGTCATCCTATTTTTGAGCTCGCAATTTAGTGATTTCTGCAGTGGAAGTGTTGTGTTACCGGCTTACCGCTGAGGTCCTGTACATTTTATGTGTTGAATGTTTACTGTGTTAAGTAAACTGAAAAAAGCAAATATAAGTTTTTAATAGTAAGTAATTTGAAGTTGTGAATTTGCAAAACTATTTAGTAAAACCTTCTATTCTTGGATAATATCATTGAAATGACGTGACACTTATTCTTGGATGATACTGATTGAAGTGGACATGTAGTGTCAGTAGAAATAAAATTCAAATTTATTGTTTTTAGCACTCTAATGTTATTTTAAGCCTCCACTTTTGAGCATCCTAAAAGAGAAATTAAAGCTAAACAAAATGTCGCTTCTCATTAATTGCATCATAAATGAAATCCTCAATTTCGAATACAATGCAGGTAGAATAGAGGTTTCTTATCTACTGATAGGGTACATATATAAGTGTAACCGAATGTGTAGTATATTTCAGAATGCATAAGGGTGAGCTCTCATCTTCTGTTCTAATTATCCTACATCCTAAAGAGGAGTTGGTATAGACTATGGCCCGAGTAAGATAGACCATTTGCATTTTCTCTGTATCGATATCAAATCATTTATTGTTTAGAGGACAATCACTAAAAGTGTTAATCATATTAAATCATGTGTTGCAACACCATCACCAATTCTTCGGGCAAAGGAAGAAAGTCAGTTCTAAGTCATATAAGGTATGTGACACCAACATGTAAGACAAGGCTACTTGATAACATTATGCAGATAATGCTACAGGCTTGCGACAGCAAGAAGCATGGTGAAAAAAATGAAACAAATGAGGCTCTAGATTGATTGTTAGAGAGTAATAGTCCATATGTAGAGAAAATGCTCAGATTCTTCCCGTTGTATGAAAAAATCTTTTGATTATAATTTATTTATTTTGATTTTGATAGGAAGCATTGTGTTTATTGTCATTACCGCAACTGACAATAGATAACTTATGTAACTTATCGGGCATGTACTATGCACGGACATCAACCATCTAGTCTATGTTTAAATAATCCTAATAGTTAAATGCTTGTTGTTATTTGTCATTTTACTCAATTTAACACTCAAACAATACTTCTCGTAAAGATTAGGCAAATGGTCTACTTATTAAATATTGAAAAATACTTCTCAAATGTATTGCCAAGCACATTTTTAAAAAATTACATAGGGTAGGGGAAGGGGAAATAGGGGAGGGGATAATAAGGCAGGGACCTCACCAACAAAATGAAAATTCAAGTAGCCAATAAATTGTTTTTCGCTAAGAATGTTTGTGCGCGTCCGTTTTTGACCGCCACATTCCCGAAGGAAAGGAGGATTCGACACAATCGCGACGTATGGGCGTTCCATGAATTTATTAAGTTGTTGAGGGGTAAGAGTCGCCACCTAATTATTCTACGGTGAATTAGGGCATCTAAATGTTAACATAAGTACTGCAAAGTGAACTCCGATTAATGATCTGCGAAACTATGAGATTCTGGGTAAGAGTTCTTTATTATCCTAAAGGGAATGAGTTAGACATCCTTTAAGATCCGCTAACTTGCGGATGTCCGATCAAACTCAAGTTAATTATTATGCTAAGGGAGAAATGAAGTATTTTAAAAATATAAAGTTAATTAAAAGATGTTACAAGTAGTTAATAAGAGATGCATTTTTTTTTTGACAATTGAAAGATTTTACCACTTATTCCTTTGAAGAGTCTCGCAAAGGTGATTGTAGTTTTGAGAAATAAATCCCCGGTGTGAACTCCAAAAAGTAGGCATGACAATAATTATAAAAAATATATATATGAAATTGATTTTTGGATAAAGCATGCATTTGTAAAACATTATTTATAAAATATATGCAAAGTTGATTTTTGAATAAAAGGCATGCATTTGTATAACATTGTTTATAAAATACAAGCAAAGTGATTTTTAGGATAAAACATGCATTTGTATTGCATTATTTACAAAATACATATAAAGTTGGTTTTTGGATAAAAAAAAATATACATTTGTATTGCATTATTCACAAAATACATATAAAGTTGGTTTTTGGATAAAAGTATGCATTTGTATGGCATTATTCATAAAAATACATATTTTTTTGCAATTGATAATAAATGAGAAAAGTAAATTATTTATAATGCAAAGAAATGATTTATATGGAAGTCATTTTCTATAACGAATCAGATAAGAACAAAACCTCATTTGTATGATTAATAATGCAAATAAAAGATGACCCAGGTTGATTTGAAAGTTTTAAACATGCATGACGGGCCTAATAATAAATAAGCTAGCGGCGGGTTTCCAATTTTAAACTAACCGAGCATAAAAATAAATAAACTAGCGACGGGTTTCTAATTTTAAACTATCCTATTAATCTATCCATTCAAAGCCTAATTATTCTAAGCATTCTAATGACCGCACAAAATTAAATAATCAAATTACAACCCGAAAAATAAAAGGACGATATTAAAGAATGAATAAAGCAGCGACTAGGCGGATGACGATGTCATCCCGCCCTGTTTTTTAGAAATCCCGAGGCCGGAGAATGCAAGAAAAGAAAAGAAAAGAATTAGTAGTCGGACATGAAAATATATACACAAGAAAATGTAAATAAATAATTAATTAGAAAGCAATACGTAATGGTCTAGTGAACAAGGTGATGTTATCATGGGGATGTTCTACATTATAGTCAAAACAGGACAATCATGTATCTTGTTTGAAAGAATAAGTAATCACAAGTAGGGGTGGCCAGTGGGCCGAGCTCGGGACCGGCGGGCCGGGTTTGGCGGGATCAGGTCGGGGCTGGACGGGGGAAAGGGCGGGATCGGATCGGGTCGGGTAAGGCGGGATTGGGATATGAGTGATTTGCCGAAGTCCCACCCCGATCCCGTCGGAATCGGGTGGGTCGGGATCGGGATCCCGGGAGGTTCTTTTTTAATTTTTTTTTGCACTTAATTTAAAAAACAACATATATATAAAAAAACTCAATAATTAAACAAGACAAGATAGTGTAATAAAAAATTTCAAGACTGTTTTTGTGCCTCTTATATTATTTAATAGACATATGATTTTTTTGTAATACAAATACAATTATCAAAATTGCAAATTTGTGGTGTTGTTCAAAAGTTGCAAATTACATAGTAAAATTGCAATTAAAAAATTACATTTTGAAAAAAATATGTTCTAGTTTCTTGATAATTTCATGTGGTTCTTAGGTTGGAATTGATAATTGTTGGTCAAATTGCTCCATGTCGCTTCCACCACCTTCCGATAAAATTCTGTTGTAGTTTTCGTCTTCTTCTTCGTTGATCTCCGGTTGACCGCACCTTCTCCGCTCCGCTCGTATCCAATCTCTGAATAATACTACAATCTTCAAGCTGTCTCCGGCTAATGAGTGTCTGTGCTCTCCTATTTGATATATGCCGGCAGAAAAAGCGCTTTCAGACGCCGTTGATGACGTTGGAATGTTCAAAACATCTCGGGCCATCATTGAATGTGTCGGAAAGGTCTTCTCATTCCCCCTCCAGTATTTCAGCAAGTTTTCACGTCATTCTTCGTTGAGAACTGCTTGGTACGGTACAAAATCCTGCAAAATAAAAATATCGAACTTGCTAATTTGGTTAGTAGAGGTACGGCCGCACATTCTATTTCTAATGCTTTCAATACTAGTCGCAGAAACAACATGTCTTTTGTGAGGTTGTGTTGAAGAAGAAGAAGATGTTATGAAAGCCGGTAGGTTACTAGCACTTTCTTGTTGGTAAAATCTATATATTTTTTGCATTGGTCTTCTACGCTAGACAACACTTCTTTTTAGTTTGTTCAATAGGGGTGGGTGATTTGTTTTTTTGGGACTTGGAGGTGGTAGTACTTCTATACAATCGTTTATAGTTTCAATAAGTGATTTAGTACCATCTATTTTAATAGTCGAATTTAATACATCACCAATAATATAAATAATGAGAATAAGAATAAAATATTTTTTATTTTGATAATTTTTTTTAATATCTGTCATATAAGCCGGTTTTTCTATATATTCATTAAGTAATAAAAATATTAGAGCTATATAAAATAACATAGTTAAAATAGTAGGATAATATATATCGGAAAATTCATTTGTTGCTTGAAATTTTTTCTCTAAAATACAATAAGTTCGGAAATTTTTACCCAATCGCTATCTACAACTATATCAGCTGAATTTTGATTATGAGAGTTAAAAATAAAGTTATAGATTTTCTATAGTCATAAGCAACAAGTAGTTGCTCGTATAAATAATTCCACCTAGTGGGTACTTCTTCTGAAATTTTTCTATAAGGTAGTTGGCAATCGTGACAAGTTTTTTTATATTCTTTTCTTCGTTGTATTCTATTATTTTTAAAAATAAAGTTTATAGCAAATTGTATTTTACTAAGAATGTCTTCAAAAAGTGATAGATCATCCTTTACAATTAAGTTATATATATGACACACATATTTTATATGAAAATGATATGAAAAAGATGGAGTTAAACTATTTTTTAAAATTATAATAGCGTAATTGTTAGAAAAAGCATTATCTATTGTAATAGTCATAATTTTATCAGTTATTCCGTAATAATCGCACACTTGATAAATTTTTCCTGCAATAAAAGCATCAATGTGCTTATCATCTATATATCTATACGCTAAAATACGTTGCATAGACCATTTATAATCTATCCAATGACAGGTTACCGTTAAATAATCATGGCCGTTAGTACTACGGCCTATATCAGAAGTGATAGCCACTTTGCCATTAAAATGATATAATGAATAACGTAAATACTGTTGATATTCATGTGCGAATTTAAATACATCTCTTTTAACAGTTGATCTAGGAAAACCGTTAAAAACATGATTATACATATATCTAATGTAATGAATAAAACCGGGAGATGAAGGAAATGAAAAAGGCAAACCCTCCACAACAACTAATTTTGTTATTGCTTCCCTGTCTCTATGTTTATTGTATTTAGGGCCTACAATTCCCCTCGTCATAGGGTTAATTTGATCATGTACTTGGTCCGGAATAGTATCAGTATGTGAACCTTATCCCGATGGAGCGGACGTTTGTGCACCCAGTTTTGAAGCCTCGTATTGGGAACACCTAGCTGGATGAGCCCTTGTTATGTGTCTCATTAAACCCCCCGTCCCACCGTGACCTTTTCCAGTTTTAAATTTTAAAACATCTTTACAAATTTTACATCTAGCTACTTGATTCTCTACGTCCCTATCAAAAAATGTCCATGCATCTGATTTTAATGGTTGTTTTGCTGGACCTCGTCTCATACTAGGGGGAATATGAGACATTTCAGTTGAAGGTGCACTAGTGGGTGTGTTGTCATCTACATTAGTGGGTGTATCATCTAGATCATCGTCTAAATTAAAGTCTTCTTGAGTTTCATAAAATAACTTCTCGTCTAAATCTAATGGTATTGTAGAAAAATGTTCACTATCAACAAAATCATCATGTGTAGGAATAAAACCTTTGACCTTGTTGCCCCTACTAGAAGAAGCATGACCCTTACCCGTAAGCATACATTTAAATCCTTCAATTATAAATTTATAATTATACTAATAAATAATTAAAGTAAATGAAATTAAGTGTGCTAAATAAAATAAACAGACAATAATAATTTAATGAAGGAACGAATGTACCAAACGCCGACGTGTAATCGAGAGGTTGAAAATTGAAACTTTGCTCGATGGAAGATCATCAAGCTAGTTGCCAACTTCGCTCCCAAATGAATAAATAAAATTAAATATTTAATAGACAATGTAGACTTGTAGGGAGAGAGATAGATTGAGTATTGAGAGATTAGAGAGATTGTAGGAAGATTTGTGAGAAATATTGTAGGTTAATGGTCAAATCGACAACCCAATAAAATTTTATTAAAATTACCTTTTTATCCCTATTATATTAGTGACTTTTGATTTTAAATACAAACATTATTTCCTAAATTCTTACTTTCATTCCATGATCCTATTTCCGCATACGACATTTTAGTTCTCTCAAACTAGTGCTCTCGCCTTTTTGCCTATCTCAATCAGAAAAAAAAAGTTTGTTTTAGCAATATCGTCTTTTAATTTGCTTATGTTGGTAATTTGCATACAGTTTTATGTATGAACAAATGAAAATAAGAGAAAGTAAAAATATATTAGAGGATTTTCGATCAGTTAGATAAAAAATCGAACTGTTAAGGACCTTAAACCGTTTAATCGAAAACCAATAACAAATATCTTATTGATTTGATATCGGTTTAGCGTGTTTACGAATTGAAAATTGATAAATCAAATCGTTAATACACAACCAAATCGAACCGACCGTTAAACAACTCTATAGTTTTCCCTATAATTTTCAGTTCTATTTTGAATTGAAATATTTCGATTTCTCAACTTGCAATACATTCCTTTAACATGATATGTGTGATTTATGTTTCAAATTTAAAAGTCTGTAAGTTTTGCGATTATCTTATTTTTATTATATAAAAATCAATAACTAAACTATGCTCCAAGATTGCATTAATAATAACCCGACAAAACAATAAAAATAAAATGAAGTAGAAAAAGAAAAAAGAAAAAGAGAGAAAATGCGAAGTTATCACTACCTAAAATTAGTTGTATTTTGTATTACTAGTACTAGTCCCTTTGTTTGGCCCAGATAGGAGTGTGCTTCCGCCCAACGACTGGTTTCCACATCCGTCGTAATTGGGTTCCCTCCCTCTATTAGGGTTTTTCCCTCAAACGGTACTACAACTTTTCCCCTAATGCTTTTCCTACACCTATTTATTTTCTAATTTATGATTAATGTTCAATTGTTGTTGTATAGATTATAATTGGGAATTTCAGTAGCACCTCTGGAAATGGTCTCATCCTAATTTGAGGTATCGCTTACATTCTCCTTTTTTTTTCCGATGGCTAATTTCCATAAATATAGTTGCCGTTGATTAATTTCTTGTACTTCCTTATTTTATATGTGTCAGCTACTACTCCTTTTTCACACTGCTTTATTATGGCTTAGTCGTTATTTTCATTTTCATAATGCTTTGAATTTCTTTCTTGTCCTTATCCGACATTTCTTTTATGTTTTCTCTTGAAATGGGGTCTTTCGAAAACAACCTCTCTACCCCAAAGGTAGAGGTAAGGTCATGTGAAAGATTGTAGTGCACGTGAATTCATCAAAAAGAGAGTAGTGGGTGAAGATTCAGAATTGTTAAATGCCTTTGGTCAATATATGCTTGAGTTTATAGCCGTTCATGTACTAAGTGTCTTATTTAGTCCGCTCGACCAGCGTGTGCGTGTTCACGCATCCTCCTTGATTGAACACCTAGAGTCAACAATACGTAGGCAGACATTCTTGATAAGAAGAAATGATGGAGAAAAGAAAAAGACCGTGTGTGATTACACTGGGTATGTTGTTGTTGATTAATGTCTACCTTTTTTTAGGTTTTCCTTGAGTTGGTGAAGAAACAGCAAACCTGAGGTGGATACACTTTCTTTTTCAGTTTCTGCTCATTACCTTAGACAGGTATATTTTTGTTTTACTATACTTGAGAAAATTGATGATTTGACTGATCTTTTTTTAGTTCCTTTTAGTAATTAGTATATTTAAAAATACTTTATCTGAGGTGTCCTTATGCTGAGTGTCTATCAGAAACAACCTCCTTACCTTCCAAGGTAGGGGTAAGGTCTGCGTACACTCTACCCTCCCCAGACCCACTTTGTGTGATTTCACTGGGTTGTTGTTGTTTATCTGAGGTGATTTTAATGGATTGACATGGTAGGATTCCTATAACTCTTGTTCGACATTGGGGTGTAGTTGTTGTTCACTTGTTTGTTGCATTTTGCTTTTAGAGTATATGGAGACACTGCTTGTTTAAGGAGGAGAATGCGTTAATACTTGAGAAAAATGATGATTTGAGTCATCTTTTTAGTATATTTAAAATACTTTATCTAAATGGAGTGACATGGTAGGATTCCTATAGTTCGTCTTTGGGATTGAGGTGTAGCTGTTCATTTGTTTGTGGGCAGAGTTACCCGGTCCATGTGCTTGTGGGTGGTAGCAGGGACCCAATGAAGGAAAAAAAGAGGAAAAACTAAAGAAAGCAACAACTTGAGTATGTGAACAAGTTGGAAATCAGAAAAATAGAGTTCAAAAGCACTTAAGAGAAGTCTAGTTAAGCATGTAGGATAAACATTCTTCATTCTTCAGTCCTCCAACTGCTTCTGGGTTTTTACCTTTCCTTGTGTTTGGAGCTGCATTTAAGCCTCTTTGTTTGGCAACGTTGGTGGTTTGCCATAGTAATGGATCCTGTACTCCTGTAAGACATTTAGTCATGGAAAATAGTTGCACAGAATTGCTGAGTGATTGACAGGCCCTGGGCTGACAATCACTTATCAGCACGATTGTTTAATCAAGTATAGGTTTTCTCCCTATTCACCAGTAAGTAATACTAAAGAAGATGATCCCTTATACAATGGTTAGACAAGTTAAAAAATGGAGCCATAAACTAGGTTTTCCTGTGAGCTGGAGATTTATGTTCATTATTGTATTCTATGCTGAACTAGATACCAGGGTCCAGGCTATCCCGGGATGTCTGAATGTTTAGCCAATACCCTCTAATCATGCTACTCCTGATGAACTTAACTATGTAGGTTGAATACTTTTTCATGATAGATGAATTTGTTGGGTTATTTGATTAAATATGATGTATTACTCATACATGATAAAACTCTTAAATATTTGGCCAGTCCCCATTGGCTCTTCTAAGTTGAACAGTTAGGGATTAAATGAAAAATTATCTCTATGATTCAAAAGGGTGAAATTAAAATTACATAGAAAAGAAGTCATCACGTGCGTGGTTTAGAAAATGAAAAGTATCATGATGGAGCTGTCCGTATTGTACTCAACTTAAGTCTTTCTTACAAAGGGCGGGCTGACACTTGTCATGGGACCTCTTGTTTAATTTTATTAAATTGTTTCCATTCAATGTGATTGGCAAGGCAACACCTTCTTTGACAACAATTACGTCTCAATCCCAAGCAAGTTGGAGTGGTGTGTATATGAATCCTCACAGTTCATTTCACTCCAATTAAATCTCTGACAAGATTAAGAGACTGTTAGAAAACATTGGACCTAAAGTAAACATACTAACATGTCTATAACTTAATCCTAACTACTTGGTGTCGCTTATATAAATCTGATTTTTTCCGTTGTGCGCTATTTCTAGCCACGTTTGTATTGGATTTTAAGAGATTGCTTCCTTCCATGTGATTTTAGCTCGTTCTCTTATTAACACCTTGACTAACCATTGGTTCACTTGACACCTATATATCGGTACATCAGGAGGTCGACATAGAAAATGACTATATCATCTCAAGCAACTTTCTCTCATTTTACTTCTTTATGTGTGCTACTTGTACCTTATGCCAAGCATGACATTTTTAATCTTGTCTAATCTTGTATGATTGTACATTCATCTTAACACCCACATCTTTGTGTCACTCATTTCGTGGATATGTTTTTTTTGATAAAGTAAAAGTATTTTCATTCATAACACATGGCCATAAAGTAGCCGTATACAAGGGGTATACCAAAAGGTAGAGAATCTACAAAACGATATGATTCTTTACAAACACCACCCACTCATCTATACAACAAGGAACTTTTTGTGTGCACCAAAAGAAAATAAGGGAACAGAGACTACTCCTCAACTGAGAAAAACTCGTCTCTACTCCATAGAAAGCTCTCCTATTTATCGAAAGCTCTCCTATTTCTCTCTCTCTCCAGACAACCCACATTAACGCAAGTGGAACCACGTTCCAAGCCCTACGTCTTCTCCTCCTCCCGCTCTTCCAACTGAACAACAAATCTTTCACAGTATTTGGCATTACCCATGGAGTGCCAAACCACCTAAACATAAAAAAAGGGCAGCCCGGTGCACTAAGCTCCCGCTATGCGCGGGGTCCGGGAAAGGGCCGGACCACAAGGGTCTCCTTACACACCATAATCTCATAGTCAAATCACATCTCCTTACACATGTAACACCAACTGACACAAACCATCTTCCGCTTCCTGAGATTTTCCGTTGGATAAAATTATTTCGTGGATATGTTGGACTTTAGATGCTCAATATACTTTACCATATAACATCACAAGTCTTATAAATGTTCTATGGGGCTTGCCTTTAGGTATCCTTCTATTAGATAGCACTTTGACTGCTTTCCTTCAACTTCTTTGACAAATGATAAATTAAACCCATTTATAAGGCATATGTATGGTGTAGATTCTCTCCTTTTGGTATACGGATATTACCCCATTTGTTAATAAAATTATTTACCTTATCAAAAAATAATAAGAAATAAGGCATATGTACCAACTGATTTTCATCTACTGAACTTTTTGAACTTTTTAATTTTATAACAATTTCTGCTTAATGTCTCATCAACTTTTTTCTACATAACACTTTGATTGCATATAAAACTTTCGTCAACAATAAAATATTTATACTTCAACTACTTAACTGTTGGGTGATGCAATGTAAATTGGAATGAGTCTCATTAATTTCACTACATACCAACAACAATCAGAAGAGGGCTTGTCAGTCTCTGCATCTATAAATTAATAAAGTATTAAAATTTTCTCGTGTTGTAGACCATATTCTTACAGTTTTAAACAGAGGATCTTATCTTTCCAAAATAGAAGTTGCTATTAGGGGTTTTAGAATGTCTAGAAATCTTGGATATTCTAGTTCCAAACTTTTACATCCCAAGATGTTGAAATATAAATTACGCAAAGGAGTTTATGGAGATCTTAGAGTGTTGTTTGTGCCTTGTATTGATTATTTCTACAGTTGTAGGCAAGAGCTGTGGATGGTATGGTTTTCTACTTCTTGCATTGTATGTAACGTTAATCTTTCCATCTATCTTCTTTTTAAGTACTTCACTTTGTTAGTTGTCCTGCTCAAAAAAGTACTTCACTTTTTTAATTAATTGCGGTGTTTGGCCAAATATCGCGTACATCGGCAGTTCCACCGTGTACTTTGCTCATCTGCTAAGCCTTGATGGGGAGAATAACCTAGACACCACCGTCATAAAGAGAAAAGAAAAGAAAAAGAGAACATTTTTTCTCTCTCTGAGGTCCAACTACTAAGTGAAAAATTAGGGAATTTATTTGATGTCTTGTTTTGCTTTGAGGAGACTTGGCATTATGGGTACATATTCCTTTTTTTACCAAAACAGAAATTGTTAGGTGCAAAAAATATTGAGAGAATGTCAAAACATTTGACTCGATGGATATTTTTAATAGCATTGATTGAAGAGATGGCTGGCCCTTAAATGTGGGATATGATTATTACATGATTTGATCTTTAATTTGAAGGTTGGGTGCGACTTTTCTTTGGGTTTTATATTTAAAATTGACATGATTTCGTGGTTTCCTAATTGTAGGTTTTTTGAACCTGCTCTCTTTGATAATTTTCTTCATAAAATCAATTTCCTAATTCATATTTTTCATTTTTATCTGGTATTAGCAGGGATTAAGAGCCCAAAGATTACTTTACCTGGAGGATGGGTGATGATGCTTTTGATGGCCAGCTATTGGCAGAAAAACTGTCTAAGCTTAACAGTTCACAACAAAGCATAGAATGTATCCTTTTTGTTTGTGAAGATTTTACTTCATGCACATATTGCTCTGTTATTTTCTAACAGAGTTCATGGATGAGTAATTTGGGATCTGACTTGGTGGCAGGGGATTGTCTTCCCATTTCCAATTTTAATCTATAACTGCCACTGTTGTTAGCTCTTAAATCCTAAAATCTATGTCCTCCTTGACTTAACTACTTGAGCTTTTTAGCTGCTATCCTTGTAACTATTTTTTTTAGTGTAAGTAATTAAATTTATATCCCGTCTAAAATGAGATAATTTTAGAGACATTCTCGTGGTTGAAAATTACGCTTAGCTCTTGAGCTTTTGTGACCCTATTGTACATATTTAAACTCCATCTTAGTGCTACTTCACAAAAATAAGATTTAGTACTGTGAAAAAGAGCTCTAATTTGCTTTCACCATATTGTATATAAAAAGGAGACAGTTCATAGATGCATACTTCTCTTGTAAATTCTATAACTTATATCTTATTTTTGAACATAATACTTCCATCTTAGTGCTACTTCACAAAAATAAGATTTAGTACTGTGAAAAAGAGCTCTAATTTGCTTTCACCATATTGTATATAAAAAGGAGACAGTTCATAGATGCATACTTCTCTTGTAAATTCTATAACTTATATCTTATTTTTGAACATAATACTTACAGAAGCACGTCTTCTCACTTGATAAAAAAACAAAAGCATGTCTTCTTTTAAATGTAAATTATTAATAGTGCTTAATTTTCACAATTAATTGTCTTTGGTATTTTGGCAAATTCCTTATAAAAATTAATATTAGTTAAATTTTGTGTTTATGATAAAATTAAATATTAGCACAAAATATTAAATATTAATGGTTGAAGACATAATCAAATAAATAGAAGTGTGCTCTCTCTAACATTTTAAGCTTTTGGATAAGATGGTCACGCAACTTTAACATGGTATCAGAGCAGGTATAGGTCCTATATTCGAGTCTCATCACTATCCGTTTTAAAAAATTCCACATGCTTGATTCATATAGGCCCACACGCGAGTGGGCGACGTGTTGAAGACATAATCAACTAAATCAAATTCTGTTAGCTGTTAGATGAGATGATCACACTTCAATTAACAAAGGTCAACATGCCATTATTTTTTTTTCTCCTTTTCATTTCAAATATCCTTCCATACTAGTAGTCGTAGTATTATTCTTATAGTTTCTTGCCCTTCGATTTTCTGCTACTATTTGTTGTTTCTTGTTCTTTGACTTATCTTATTAGTTTGTGGTTGTTATTGCTCCTTTTTGTGGTCGTTACTACTCTATCATGCTTTTATAGTATGTTGCCATGTTTTATTCGTTTCCGTTATTTTTTTTCATACTGCTTTGAATTGCTTGTCTTATGCCGAGGGTCTACCGGAAACAACCTCTCTACCTCCCAATGTAGGGGTAAGGTCTGCGTATACTTTACCCTCCCCAGAACTCTTTCTTATGAAGTTGGATCCTTGTAAATAGGTAATACACTTTATTAGAGTAAGTTAAAACTCCTATATAGTGAATTTTTTGTGTTCAGTTTTAATCACCCGCTCGTTGCATTGTATTCTGGGTTAGTCCAGTTGTCGAATTTGTCAGCCAACCACATTGGAAGCTTAGTCTTGATGACATGACCATAATGATCAAAACATTGACCAGTTTCACGGTGGTCGCCATCACACACCATGAAAGTATAGAAACTTACCGGGGGATATGATCCACGCTCTGTGACAAGTCATCACGATGTCAACCCCGTTGGACCTCCCAATCTAGTCAATGCCACGTGTTCGCACATATTAATGCTATGTTAGTATACACGTCATTGTTCATCAGTTATGTGTTGCTTCTTTGTAGGTCTACATTTCAACTTAGTTAGACTTGTTAGTCACGTTATCAGCTAGGTGCTTCCACCTAAGCACTCAGTTGGTTTGCCATGTTAGCCTTTTTTCCATGTCAGTACTGTCACGTGACAAGAGGTACAACGTTGTAGTAATAGATCGTTTTTGTAGTCAGTTAGGTTAGAGGAGGATTTGTTCTCTAGACAACAACATAAGTGCTTTTATTCAAATGGACATGTCAGAGCAACATGCTAGGATCTTCACAAACATCCATCTTGCAATGATACTGTGACATAAGTACATAATCAAGGTGCACTTAAGGATGAGATCACAATGTGATATTTGGTACTGATTTCAACAATGTATAGAAATTCAAGGTGGCTAAGAAGTCTTGAACCATCTATGTCTTACATACGGTAACTCCGTTCTTTGCTTTACTCACTTCTCGTCTCTTGTTCTCTGGATCGTTAGTTCAAGTGCTTCAGATCATATGACTGGTAATAGACATTTGTATTTCTATCTTTATGTTCGTTTATCACCCTTGTCAATGGTATCAAAACCACACTAGGGGCATTGTTGGGTCTCCGTGAATGCCCTTTTAGTCTAATCTTTATTAGCAAAACTTACACATGCTTCCGGTTGTTGCACAACCTTTTGTAACATTTGTTTTGGTGTTGGACTGTGGTACCACACATACAATTGACAAGGGATGCGAGTCCCAAGTCTCTATTATCTCTCATGTGCTTCCTCTTCCACCGTGTGCACTGCCAATGAGCATCTTTACCTTTCTAGGTTCCAGTAATTTTTCATGTTGTCACTTCCTTACCTGTCGTGTCATATGGAGAAGGAGAAATGTAGTTATGCCTTAAAACAAGTAGAAGTCGTGACAAGTTCCCTTTTGAACTTGTTCATTTTGATGCTCGGGGGCCTAGTTCTATTAGTTGTTTAGTGGTTTGTAACTTTGTATTACTCTGTTTGATGACTATTCCCGTTATACTTAGCTTTTCGATGAATGAGATTTTTGTGCCGAGATTAGGAATGCTTTGAGCCAATTTAAAGATTTCTGACCTCTTAAAGAATGCTTCATTAATCCGCGTCTTCATACTTCTCAACAAAATGGAACAATTGATCATTTAATTGGTACAAATATTGAATCGACAATTTGGAAAGAGAGGAACTCTAGATGCTTTGAAAACAACGGTAACATTTTGCAGATGATCAAACTTAATTGTATTAAGCTTTTCTGTTTTTGGTGCAACCAGATTTACCCAGAGGATACTATATCTATCTTAGACACATTAGGTTCATGTTAGAAATGTAGACTGGTTTTGCTATCTTTTGCTCACTGTAAATATGGTTTCAGTACAACCTATGTACTGTTTTGTGTTTAATGCATACAAATGTTGCCTTCTCAAAAAATAAAAAAAGAGCAGTCACAACGATCATTGGGAGAAGAGGAGTGACTTAAGCCACCAGAGGCGAGAAGCTGTATATCAGAAAAGGAGCCGCTTTGGCTATCTTTTTTGCCACGTTGGTTGTCAGAAAAAAGGAACATTGGTGATTGGACATGAGATGGAGAGAAATAGTAGCTTTGTGCCAAAGACACTGTTGAGAATATAACTAAATAATAAAAGTGTGCTCTCTAACAACTTAGCTTTTAGATGATATGGTCTCACACTTCAACATGGTATACGGTTGTGGGATCGAATCTCATCGCAACCCATTATTATCAAAAAGAATTTACACGTGCTTGGCCCATGATAAAGGAATCAGGCCCGCACGTGAAGGGCGTGTTGAGAATATAACTAAATAAATAAAAGTGTGCTCTCTAACAAAAACTTTTAGATGAGATAGTCCATACTTCAACAGACACAAAAGTAAAATTAATAGGGCCGGTGGCATTAGGTTTTCCATATGTAGCGGTTAAAAAGTTATTTGAGTTTCTATCAAGGTCAAAGAGGTAATGATACGATATTGAATCGATTGGCCATGTCATCTAAAATGTTAAGCTATCGAACTGTGAGAAGAAAATTTCTATTTATTTAATTATTATTATACACACCTCCTCATGTACGAACATGATTCTTTTTTCTTGGACCTGGCACATGGAAACACTTTGTTATTGAGTGGCTGCGAGACTTTAGTCGAGGATCTCTGTCTGCTCGGGTACTATCTAAAGGAAGAAAAAGTAGTAGGTATTTTCTTGAGGATTGTTTGTTGACAACTAATAATAGGGGCTGTTGTCTAATATGGCACAAGAAGGTAAGTGATTATTTTTCTACTTTTAAGTAGTAGAGAATGTTCTCGAATATCATACAATTTTATCGCAGTGTTTTGCTAATATAATACAATAAATCTGTTCATGTTGCGAATCGAGAAAACCATGTAGGTATATCTCTCCTGATAGAGATATAAACAATCATGGATAATTACGTTATGAGATCCTACCAATATTTGATAAAAAATTCTAATCGAAAATATTTTTTTCTCTTATCAAAATATTTTTAATTTACAGAGAGGCTAGTACAACATCATACCCATTGAAATCCCACACCGTGGGGTCTGAGGAGGGTATAGTGTACACAAACCTTACCTCCACCTTGGTAGGTAGAGTGACTGTTTTCGGGAGACCTTCGGCTCAAGAGAAAGCATAATCACAGGCAAAGCAAAGCATAGCAAAGCAAGAGAGACGGTCAGACTCAGACGATAAGTTAAAGCAGTAAACAATAAATTAAAGCAGTATGAACATGTAGATATTAAAATCGAATATGCCATGGTAGCGCATTCTATCAACCGGAAGCAGTAGCTAACACAACTAAATAGGATAAACAAAGTACACTAAAGAACACATAGCAGCATAAATCAAACTACATTGGACTATAAAACAATAATGCGCCTATAAGTGTGATAGGCTGATCGAGCCTACAGTAATAACACTACACTATCATTTTGTAAGCGTAAGTAGAACTACGCTCGACTACCTACTACCTTTCTACCCTAATCCGTCTCCTCCACAACCCCCTATCTAAGGTTATGTCCTCAGTAAGTTGCACCTGCGCCATATCCCGTCTAATCACCTCTCCCCAATACTTCTTCGGCCTACCTCTACCCCTCCTGAACTCGTCCATAGCCAATCTCTCACACCTCCGCACTGGAGCATCCATGTCTCTCCTCTGCACATGCCCAAACCATCTCAACCTCGCTTCCCACATCTTAACCTCCACCGAAGCCACTCCCACTTTACCTCGGATATCGTCATTTCTAATCCTATCTCTCCTTGTATGCCCACACATCCATTTCAGCATCCTCATCTCCGCCCCATACAACATAGTCGGTCTAACCACCACCTTATAAAACTTGCCTTTAAGTTTTGGTGGAACCTTTTTGTCGCACAAGACCCCAGATGTGAGCCTCCATTTCATCCACCCTACCCCAATACGATATGTGACATCGTCATCAATCTCTCCATTTCATTCCCTTGGATAATAGACCCTAGGTACTTGAAGCTTCCTTTTCTTGGAATGACCTGAGTACCAATCCTCACCTCCACGCCTGTCTCAAGGTCGCTCCCATTGCTGAACTTGCACTCCAAATATTCTGTCTTGGTCCTACTCAACCTGAACCCTTTAGACTCCAAAGTCTGTCTCCAAACCTCTAGCCTGTCGTTCACTCCGCTGCGAGTCTCATTAGTTACAGAGAGGCTAGTGTATTTTTTAAATCTAGAGGACATGTCTCTTTAATTTTGTTAATTTATAGTAGATTTCAATGTACCAAATATTTTTATTTGTTAATGAATAAACGGTTACAAGATCATTTGAGAAGTATCAAGTGCTAATAATAATTGAGGGAATGTGCTGTTGTCTCTTTATGGTCTTAAGCAATATTCTCTCGTGAGCTAATTTAAAAAACCATTTTTTAAACTTGGTAGAAGAGACAAACGGATTTCAATTCTTGGTTAGTCCAATATTGGGTCCCTGTGCTATATTCACGCTTTAGATGTATGGGAGTACGGGGAAGTGTTAAGTGTCCCACGTTGGTCGAGTCGATCTCCTTAAATAGTTGCGCAATGCTCACCTCAACAAGCTTTAGTGGTTGAGGTAGACCCAATGTTCATTTTCTAAACAAGATGGGTACACTTCTTATTTTTGACTATATCCTATGTCGTAAAAATAGTGTAACTTCTATCTATTCGGGAAAGTATTATTCAATAACGATCATAATTGGAGGGAATATTTTTGTACTTGTAGCAGAAACACTGTTCTTGTTGTCTTTAGGAAACTTTTTGTATTATGAAGTGCTATTTTTAGAGTGTTTGTTTCAGCTTTGGTACGATTTCCTTTAACACATTGTCAGCTTTATCACGCTGGTGCATTTCACATCGTAAGAAAGCCAAGCAGATCGTTGAAACGTGGGATAAATCGTTCAGATCTGCGCAGCGGGAGCAACGTGTTTCATTCCTGTACTTATCCAATGATATTCTGCAAAATAGTCGGCGCAAAGGCAGTGAGTTTGTTAATGAGTTCTGGAAGGTCCTTCCTGCGTCTCTGAAGCATGTTTTTGAAACTGGTGATGAAAATGGGAAGAAAGTGGCTTCTAGACTGGTAATCCTCTTTCTGCTTTCTGGTAGGTGTATTTATATGTTAAGTTAGGATTTATTCGCAAATGAGAAATCAACTGTGCATCAGTTAGCCCTGAAGCTAGGAAAATTGTGTGAAGATTCTTTTTCTTCATATATATTTGTGTTGTTGGAAGTTGGCTGATAATGCCTAGAACGGTTGTTTGCAAATATAGTACTCAACGGGAGTCGGGGTCGAATCCCACGGGGAACTATGTATAGGAATACTAAGAGAGCAAATAAAACCGATCAATGGCAGTCACAAGGGATTTGGAACCTAGGATCTCAAACTCAATTCAAGTCCACTAAATGCATTACCTAAACTTCACTAATTATGCTTAAGTCAATGTTAATAGCTTTGAAATGCAGTTACCAATTAGAGTCCCAGCAACAAATGAGATTCTTAGTTACTGATTAATGTTCCCACAACTAGTGAGTCTATCTTAGTTAATTCTCACGAATTCACTGTTACCTTTATAAAAAAAAATTCTAACGAATTCAACTAAGAACATTAAGTATATCCAATTATGGCTACAAGAATGAATTGGTCCATCCCTAGCCTCGATCAAATGTAGTCTAGATTAAATTAGTCTATTAATTAATTCAAAACCCTTGTTAGTTAATCTAAACCCGACCTTAGTTCCCCTTTCTTAAGTTTCTGAGGTAAATGGAAGTATCTTCGGCTTGGCCAAACCTTTGGAAAACAAACAAATCAAATAACAATTAAGCAATTCCTTAATAAGCAAGAAATTCGTCACTACATTCAATGAACATGAGAGTAATTCAAAACCCTGGTCATGAAGTCTCCCAACTACTATGTCCATATCGGCAAAATAAATCAAGTATGTTTAGATGGAAGATATTTCGAAAATTGGTCTAATTCTATTCAGAAAGTCAAATGGAATTGTATATTGTCATTGTTTTTTGGTGTAAACAACGTTGTACAGAGGATGCAGATCAAATTGTAGATTTATTAGGTTCTTTGGAAGTTAGTTTATTTTCTTCAGTTTGCTCACTTTTTGGAGGTTGCTAGCATACCCTTAATGCTGGGGAATACAACTTTACCAGTTTCAAAATATAAAATTAAATCAAGTACGTTTAGTACCCCAGACCCAATTGTGTGATTACACTGGGTATGTTGTTGGATAGAGGAATAGAGAACTCTCAAAGTGTAGCTCCAATTTTTATGTGTAATAGAGAGGTCGAAAGCTACAATCATCTCCTTTTTCATTGTCCAGTGGCCAACGAGATTTGGTCATTATTCTTTATCATATGCCATACTCTTGTTAAAAAGCTACTCTCTCCGTCCCAATTTATACGAGGGTGTTTGACTTGGAACGGAGTTAAAAGTATGAAAAGAAGATTTTTTGGAACTTGTGTCTAAAATAAGTATAGATATTTGTATGGCTAGAAAACATTTCATTAAGGGTTAAGTGAGAAGTTTAAAGTTAAATTGTGAGTAAATACAGAAATATGTCGTCCTTTTTGGGACTGACCAAAAATGAAAGTGCCACATAATTTAGGACAGAGGGAGTATTAAATTACTGGGGGCTCAAAGGAATCAATAAGCCAATGAATAAAATTTGGAATACAGTACTTGCTTGTGTCTATGGGGTTGTATGGAACGAAAGAAATGACAGATGTTTTCAAGGGAAAACATATACCATACAATAGCTCAAATACAGACGTTTGTGGTTTGTAGGCTCTTTGGTGAAATCTCTAAGAATGGACACAACATGCTAGATTGTATAGATACTTTACAGGAGCAAGTTTTTGTATAGTGGAATCCTCTCTTTGTTTTTGTTTGTTACGATGAATTCTTTTGACATTGTACTGCCTTTGCACTTTCTTAGTGCCAGACTGCTTTGTCTTATAATATATTGCTTACTTTCCCTTTCATAAAAAGTGCATGCTCCAATCTTGCTGGCCCAGTCACCACGGTTATAAAAACAAGTGAGCTCCAATCTTCAATCCATGGTGGATATGTTGAAATCCTCTCCCAAGACTTTGTTCTTTGCCAAAGATATGAAAAACACCACTAGAACTTCAATTTATGGTATCCAAGTTATTTAACAAGTCCTAAACTGTCCCTCCGGAGTAAAAAAACGTGGACCACATAATATTTTGTGGTCAACAATTTTTCGGGTTCAACCTTCATGCGCTCACTCAGTAACACACCTTTCTTCTAAGTTGCACCGACTCTCTGCTTTTGGTGTCGTTCCCTTCTCGATACGGGGGGATAGGGTGCGGGAACGTGATACGTCCGGGATATGATCAACCAACTTCGGATACTTTGATCGGAGTACATCAACAAATCTAGGGGAAAATTGAGATTTTGATTTCTCAAAATTAAAGATAAAACTGGTTTAAGATAAGGAAAATGACATACCTTCAATTTTATAGTACTTTTGTCTCATTTTTGCCGCTTCGTGTTTCAAAGAAACAAAAATTCAATGTCGTTTTCTGAGTTCTAACGGTGGACAGTAGCAACGATATATCTTGATAGCTCTCTTTTTTATAATTTTGCATTTTCTTAGCCTAATTTCCGCATCCGTATCCATACCTGGATACACACCCCCGAATCTTGAAATTTATATTTCGCTGAATCTGACACTCGGATCCGTACCCGTGTTGGATACCCGCACCCAAGTCCGAGTAACATAGCTTTTCGTAAAGCGTGGTCAACATAATATTTCGTGGACCACAAAATCCCAATCTTCGAAATCCACCTCCGTAGTTTCCAAATAGCGCGGTCTACACGATATTTCTTGGTTAGCACTTTTCTGCTACATTGGACTTTCGGTCCACGTTATTTTCTGTGTTATTCGGTCCACGTTATTTTCTGTGTTATGCGGTCCACGTTATTTTCTGTGTTATGCGGTGCGGCGGGGGGCGGGTTTATGCGGGGCAGGTCTATGCAGGTTTGCCCCCACAACCATCCCGCCCGCCCCGCACCACTTGCCATCCCTATATACACACCTAAACTTTGCGAGCTTCCCTGTACCCCCTTTTATTATTTGAAATGAGCTTCCCTTCCCTTCACTGTTGGCTCTTATTATATGTGGTTTCTAGTGAGAGAGGAATGTACTTTCCCTCCATGACTCCATTTGTATCTCTAAAGCACCGTGGTGGCAAGGGGTGTGATCTTAGCAGTGCAGAATTTGCGAAAGAGGAGAGTCACCTATGTTAGTTGGTGCTTTATGTGTAGAAGTGCAGGCGAAAGTGTAAATCATCTTATTTTGCACTGTAAGGTGTCTAGTCGGTTATGAGGGTGATTCTCAATTTGTTTAGGATGCAATGGGTCATGCCGTATACAATGTAGGAGGCTTTGCAAAGGTAGACTCATAGAATGGGGAAGAAAAGCCTGAGGGCATGGTGCGTTGCCCCCTTAACGATCATGTGAGTCATTTGGGAAGAGTGGAATAGGAGGGCATTTGAAGGGTTGGAACTTGATTTTGTTAAAATGCAGAGTAGTGTTTTGTCCTAGTTTCTTTTTGGTGTACTTACGAGGTCCCAATTTGTATTAGAGGATTAGATCTCTTTTGTTGACAACCATTTTTTGGTGTAGGTTCTCTTTTTTTAGTATATAATTATTACATAATAAAATTATTTACCTAATCAGGCAGCGATAACAGGGGTATCTTGAAGCACTGTATTTCCATCTAAGAAATTAGCGTTTCAATCTGCTATATACCATCTTTTCTCTACTGTAGCTAATTAGTTTCAATTCCCAACCCGTTTTATTTGCTTGATCTCATCTGAGAAGGAACCAAAGCAACAGGAAAAGAGTGAATGAGCAAAGAAATGGTAAAAGCTAATTGGTTAGTGAATTTGTCTTTAAAACATGAATATTTAAAAGAAGTGAATGAAAAAATAAAAGGAAAAAGTAAAAAAATGTAAAACGAAGTAAAATCTGACGTGGCTTTGATGTGGTGGCGCCGGGCGCGTGTAAAACACCGCCATCCTCAACACTGATTTTGTATTTTCAAGGGGTAATTTTTAAGCATTTTCCAAAAAATAAACAAATTTAAATGTTATAATATGATGTTAGAACTGTTTGTCCTATATATGAGTGCAAATATCTGTTGGGTTTATGATGCTACATGCATGCAGGTCAAGATGTTAATATATGGTATCAAATTTTCTTTTGTGAAGGCATGAATTTGAACATTTTTCTCATTTTTTTGACAAGAAAGTTTCTTGCAACAATTTCTCATAGGATTTTATATTTTGCTTTCACTACGTAGCTAGAGCAATATTATTACAAGCAGTGAGGTTAAAGCTTCCGCAACAGGCTTTACAAGCCTAAAGAACCTCAAATTGTAATATTAGGTCGTATTCTGCTGCTAGTTTGTGTAAAATCACCTTCTGGTGGTACTCGAGTGGTGTCAACTGTTTGCATTGAAGTTTGAGAAGTCTCTCATTCCCATTATTATTAAGGGCCATCATTTTTCTCGGTGTACCTGGTTAAGTTACCGTTGACAACACAAAGAAAAAGGATCAATTACAGACATGGCTATTAGTATTTGTTGTCTCGTTTGCATGTATCTTGCTATTGTGCTGTCATATTTTCACTTGTTATCTTGCTTCAAACGCTTTCTTTTACCCCACAAAGGTAGTGGGGTAAGGTTTGCGTACATCTTACCCTCCCTAGACCCCACTTTGTGGGATTATACTGGGTACATTGTTCTTGTTGTTATCAGAAGTAAAAAAAGGCTGTGCATTTTCAATTTAATTCCAATTATTTCATTCCAAAAATGTCTTGCAACGGTTTCTAATTAGGCGATGAGTCCTAGAAGAAAATCCACTTACATTCTCTTCGGACTCCAGTAGAGTTCTTGCAACATGGGAAAAGCCACGAGTAGAACACTGTCTTACTCTACTCCAATGCTTGGAGAATGCCCTTATATCTCTCATCTTTGCCTAGAACCTGGACCTCATGGTGATGAAAGCACACCTTAGTGTCTTGGAAGCGCTTGACATGTCATCTTGGTTTATCAAGACAAACTACTTTAGATCTGCAATTACTTAGAAATTTCTTCACAATGTCTCTTTATTTTCGTCTTAATGATTTTAAGCCTTGGTGTAGTTCTTAAGCTTACCATCAGTCGAAGCCCATGTCACCTTTTTACTTATTCCCTTCCCTTTCTGCTTTGTTTTTTTTTTTGGCGGGTAATGTCAGGTTGATATATGGGAAGAGAGAAAAGTTTTTGGATCCAGGGCTCAGAATCTTAAAGACGAAGTGTTGGGCAAGAGTCCAGCTCCGTCAGTAAGCAATGGGAAGAGCTCAAATCCTATCAAAGTTGTGAAGAAGGATGCTCACGCTGTAAGGATTGTGAGTATCAGATTAAAATCTTCTGTTCAAATTCACGCTGGGTTTGTTATCATGGTTGTTGTACAGGTAATCTGAATATTTTGTTAATTTCAACATCAGAAATTGGCTGTTGGCTGTACTCCAGAAAAAATCGTAACAGCATTCCAACTAGTTCATGATGAGAATGTGAATGAGGAAGATGCTTTGAACAAGTGTAAAGATGCAGTTTTCCGCGTTGGGGAAATGGAGAGTGATATTGAAAACCTTTCCTCCCAAGGTAAAATAGTAATTGGCTGCTGGAATAAAGTAACTCAAAGTGAAGAATAGCTCAGTCTTTTCCCTCTCTTAAATTGATGTTGCATATCCATTTTGTGTCATTGTTTAGTTATAGTGGAGACATCTCTTGCATTCTTAGAACAAGATTTTCAAGTTAATTGTTGCTGTAAGTGGAGTATTTGCTCAGTATGCCAGCTATATGACGGTCTATAATTTGACAGAAGCTTCTGGTGAAAAGATGATTTAGCACCCAAGGGTGTGACCTAGTGGTCAATAAAGTGAAAGGAGAACTATCAGGTCTCAGGTTCAAATCCCGGTGGAGGCAAAAATACTAGGTGATTTCTTTCCATTTGCCTAAGGCTTGGTGAGCAGGATTACTCGGTACCTACGCTTGTGGGAGGTAGTAGGTACCTAGTGGAATAGTCGAGATACGTGCAAGCTGGCCTGGACGCTAGCAGGTCTTTCCTAGAAGTTCATAGCCAACAACCTTTTGCTCTTTGAAGTAATCAATACTTTTGATGACTGATGCAAGTTGTTATCTATCTTTTGGAGAATCATATTCCTGGTTTCTGATTAGGTAGGAGCATGGAGTCATTCCCCTTAAGCTAGCATGTGGCAAGTGAATGAGACGTCATAAGATCCACGAAAGTTGGATATTGAGCACTTCAACCTTATAAATATGAAAATTGTTTATGTCTAGTGTCCATACCTTTGTATTATCGGTTTGTTTCAGCAAGTGACGGCCTGGAACTTTTAATCTACACTATTTATTTTTAGCTTGTTAATATTTGATTATTTATTAACTAATTAATTAAACTCAGCATTCTAGCTATCAAGAACGTTCGCTGTCTTTAGTGATAAGTAGAATTTGTTTCAAAGCAGTAAAAGTGACACAATCAAACCTCTCTACAACGACATCGTTTGTCTGGATTTTGTTTGGCTGTTATAGCGAAATGTTGTTATAGGGACATAATCCAATATAACATGAAACGGTTAAAAAACTGTTTTTTAAGTGGAATTTTAGTTTTCCAAATAAGCTACCAAGGCCATACCACTGTCAATGAATCATCTTTAGTCTTATTCCAGTCTAAGTTGCGCTTTGACAGGAGTACATCGAAATTTTGGGGGAAAAAATTGAGATTTGATTTCTCAAAATTAAAAATAAAACGGATTTAAGATAAGGAAAATGACATACCTTCAATATTATAGTATTTTTGTCTCATTTTTGCTGCTTCGTGTTTCAAAGAAACCAAGAATTCAAGGTCGTGTTCTGAGTTTAGATGGTAGACAGTAGCAGCGATATGTTTTTTTAGCTCTATTTTTTTTATAATTTTGAATGTTCTTAGCCGAATCCCCTCACCAGTAACCATACCTGGATACACACCCCCGAATCTTAAAATTTAGATTTTGCCGAATGCGACACTCAAATACGTACCCGTATCGGATACCCGCACCCGAGTCCGAGCAACTTAGATTCCAGTACACTGACTTAACAGTGAAAATCCTCTTACTACACAACTTCTAGACTAGTTTGTCTGGTACATTGGAAGTGCATGTAGCTGTAGCCAAAACCTGAAACATACTTGTGACTATCAATTTCCCATTCATTTAAGGCTCTCCTGAGTTCAGACCCCATCCTTGATCATTCCTGATATGGGCAACTCTAGCATCCTTTTGAAGACTAATAGGATATAAATCAGGGGAAAGAGTTTCAAAGTTGTTTGGCCAATCCTATGATCTTCCCAAAAGGAAGTTTTTACACCATCACCAACCTTTATATACATGTTGACACTGCAATCAGGTTCAGGCCACAACCTTCTAGTGGTCTTCCAAAAACTGCATCCATAGGTGATGATTGTGAATTCTGAGATTCTTAATTCTCAACCACCCTGCTTTTTACCAAGTGTCAGGGTATTCCATCTCACCAGATTATAATCTCTTTTTTTTTTTTGAAACTGGTAACTGTAACTATATTTCATCATGAGCAAAGCAGTACGTGGTTGTACTGAAACCATATATACAAGAGAACTCCAAAATTCTGCTGTCCTCTGACTATATTGAATCTAAAACATCAATGATAGAGACAATATCATTTGAGTATGTCTGATTACACCAAAAACATAACAACAAAATGTAATTCAGCTTGACTTTCTGCATGCAGGGACAATTCTCGAAACATCTAGAGTTCCTCTCCTTCCATATTGTCCACCAAATACAAGCAGGGACAATTCTCCATCTACTTCTGTCTTTTGCCTGCAAACCTGCTTCCTCCCAACTCTTTAATGCTTCTGAAACCTTACCAGGCATAGTCCAAGATATGCCTTTCAGGTTTAAGAATAATCTCTCTTTTCTTTGTTGCCTTGCCAAAGGAAGTCCCTTCTCAATATGTTAATCTTTTTCTCTATAACCCTAGGAATGGAAACAAAGGCATCATATAGGTGGGAAGTGCATCCATTACTGAATTAATCAGTGCCATTCCACCCCCAGAGACAAAAATATATGAATTTGAATTAAGGTTGTTTTCAGTTATTTCTTATTTGCTAATTGCTATCATACTTGGATAAGTAATTTTTCTCAAAGAAAACACTTATCTATGAGATTGTGATTTGCAAAGTATTTCCATTATCATGTAAGTCACTGTGCAAACATATCATGTATTACCCAGGTATGTTAATTTGGATATAACTTCAAGCAAATATGTTGCTTGGATTCAAGGTGGTTTGTAGCTAGTTGCGTAAGTGCATTGTTAATCAATTTTAAAAAGATATTAGGAGGGAAATTTATTAACTATAGCTGGATTTAAAGGTGGAGTATAGTGTTGCGAATAAACAACAACCGGGTTGGCTTTTCCTTATCAGAAATAACAATCGGGTTGGCTTTTGTAAGATTTATAGATGAACTCGAAGAAGCTGTTAGAGTTCAAGGTAACAGGAAGTCTGTGGATTTTTGTTTATACTTGCACGGCTTATTCATGAACTCCATCACTGGCAGTATTTTCTCTTTCCTGCTATCACTTATTGTTTTTTTTGAACTAGAAGTCCTTCTTGAGCTAAGTAATTGTTCCTTTTAAAACTTCTGATATTGTGTTTTCTACTGACTGTTGCTCAGGAAATCTCCAGGGTTCTGAATTGATGGATAAGATGCAAGAACAGGAAAATATACTTCAGCAATGCATCAGCCACCTTGAGAATGCTGAATCATTGAGAGTTACCTTGGTTTCTCAGCTGAAAGATGCACTTCAGGATCAAGTACAGTATTTCCCTTTATCTCTCACCTACTCCCACCCCCCACCCCCCACCCCCAAAAAAGGCAGCCCGGTGCCGCACCCCAAGGGGTGTGATGTAGACAGCCTAACCTAATGCAAGCGTTAGTGGCTGCCCTCTGTGACTCCTATCACTAGGATTTCATAATCCTTTCTAGACCTTCTATCGTTTACTTTATATTTGATAAGGTGTTTATAGCAGAGAAGAATTACACAAAAATTACATGACTCTGTTTCACATCCTCCTGTTGGCCGCTAACCAAGTTCAGTGCCTTTATTTTTCTATGTTCGCATTTCTATCTTAACACTCATGTGAACCCTAACGATTTTTTTTCTTCAGGAATCTAAGCTAGAGTTATTACGCAGTGGGCTGCAGGTAGACTCAATCCAATCTTTTATTGCTCACATCTCTTTATATTTTATCCACTCACGAAAAAAGGGATCAGAAAATTAGGAAGAGATGTGCAAAGAAACCACAGTGCACGGAGAATTGATTTGTGTTTGAATTATCTTACATATAGTATAATTTAGTGTGGAGCAAATTTGTTTGTTTGCTTTGAGTTGAAGAACAGTCAGATATAGAGCAGTTTTTGTACTCATCCAATGATGAAGTCTGAATTCTTGGGGAAAGTTAAGTTTTAGAAGAGGCAAGGTGCAGAGACTAGTTTTTTATGCTTTGCGACCAGCCAAATGGACATATCATACCTTTTAGATTCTTATTTAGTGTGCATGGTTTTCCTTTAGATTTTATAGGTTTCCCAGTTTCCAGTACTAGGACCAAAAATGTGATATCAGAATTCCTGTTGTTTGCAGAACAATCTGAGGAAGGCAGTTATGTATGTTTAAGAGTGTATATTGATTTTAATAATTTGTAGCTGCTGTGAATAGGTAATATAGTCTTTTTCCCTTTTGATTCATTATTACATTTCTTTTATGTAAATTTGGATACGGAGACTGCTGCTACAGTTGGTCTTGTGTAGTGTGTCTTTGACGACTTACATAGGGTGATGGGTTGGGAGTACAATAGCCTAGGCTGTGGTTCCCTTCAGTTATTAAGAGGTTCTGGAGTTATGGAAGAAGGTTGAGAGGTTTGTCACCATTTGATTGGGCATGGGAGATGTTGAAGCAAGTGACCAGATTTCTCGTTTGACGGGAATCTGAGGGGAGGAATAGTATCCACCAGAGCTTTATTTTGCAAAGTTTTGGTTTCATGGTGGAAATTTGATGGTTGTAGGAAAAAGCACCGCTTGAGGTTTTTTTGGGTGACCACGCAATGATTTGAGAGAAGGCAAGCATGGCGGGACTCCTTGAAGTTTCACATCGACACTGAAATTGATGGCGTGTTGCTGGGTTGGGGTGAAGTTGGGATTGGAAATGGATAAGAGTAAATGAGCTGTCCAACATGTAGAAGTTAACTTTTTCTAGTTTGAATTGTCTGAGGTGTAGGAGATGGCTTTTTCAATTTTTGAATATTATTTGGAAGGAGGTTGAAGAACTGAGCCACTCATATTGAGGGGTGACTACTAGTGAAGAGTCACTCATACAGAACTTGAACTTGTGAACAGAACTTTCCAAAATTTTGCTGGTTAGAACGCCAGATACAAAAGCTGCTAAATGGGCTAATGCAAGTATGCATTAATTTACAAGTGCAGCTTCCTTTGGAATGAGCCAAAAGAAAAATGGGTCAATGGGACTGTTGAAGCCATGCACAATTATCTCAGCATGATTGGCCTTAGGTGGAATATGCCAAAGTCCACAGTTGACCTTCGGAGGTGTTGGCACAATCAGGGCAGTAATGTAAGACAGAAGAACTGGTTGAACAGGATCCCACCTTGTATTTAGTGGATAGTTTGGAAGGAAAAGAATGCTAGGTTTTTTGAAGTTAGTTGCAATTCAATTCAGAGGATAAAGATGTGAATTGCACGAGGCTTTTGCACTTTTAGTATAAAGAAATTTTTGTGAATAATGATGAATCCATACTAGACATTATAGAGTCCTTGTAAGAAGAACAAGGACATGTTTTGCACTTGAAGCCATTGTGCTGATGAGTAATACAATCATTACCTTTCATTAAAAAAAGTTGAAGCATACTAATTACATTGGTTAAAAGTGTGCTTTCTCTAACAATTTAAGTTTTTAGATTACATGGTCACGCTATCCAAAATAATATTAGGGTCAGCAGAGGTATCGAGTTTAATTCTGATTGCCTCACATTATTAAAAAGAATTTTCATGTCATAATCCGGGCCCGCATATGAGGGGTTGTATTGAATACGTAATCAATTACTGAAGTGTGCTATTTCTAACAAATTAAGATTAGACATAATAATAAAATCGACCAAAAAAAAAAAGATAAGACATAATGATTAACTAAAAGTGTGCTACTTCTAACATATTAAGCTTTTAGACGAGGTAGTCAGACTATTCAATATTAGACATATTAAGCTTCCTTTAACTAAAAATAAACCCAAAATACAAACAGAATAAGAATGATTCTTCAATAATCTCAATTGCGTTGCATGATTAGGCACTTTTTCCTTTGCCATTACATTACATTCCATTTTTTCAGAACTCATGTTTGTTATTTGGCAGTCTTTTTTCCTACTATTCTCATTTCTCATGACTTCATCTTCTTAGCTGCATGAGATTCCTAAAATATTCAAACATTTTTTGTTTTGCTATTCTGGATCTGATTTTTTTTTTTGTGTATATTCTGGATCTGATTTTTTTTTGTGTATATTCTGGATCTGATATTCTCCCAAACCCTTTGATCACATCCAGAATCCTGACAAGCTGTATTGCATGCATTAGTTTTGTTGGCTTTGCCATGTTTATTGGTTCTTTGGTTGCTCTTGTAAATTGCATGCCTTTGCATCTCATCGCTACATATGCCTAACAACAATCTGTCAAAAATTTCACCCATTCAACCTTAACCAATTTTAATCTAAACCAATGTTTTCAAAAGTCAGCTTCGTCGCTTAAAGTAATTGAATGGTTACTAAAATAACACTTAAAGTTAAAATAAGTTTGATAGATAATATTATTAATTAAATTATATTTTAATACTTGAAATGGTAAATGATATTAAATATTTTAAAATTCTCCAACATGAATGTTACACAAATGTGCATTGTAAGGAGGGAATACTCTAGTCAAGCTAGACAAGTCTCACCATTAGATTCCACATAATAATACAATATCTAGTGAGTGAATTAGGAAAATAATCTCCATAAAAGTAATGCAGCGTTTGGTTGGCCATGTAAGTAGAAATATTCAGTGCATAACTCTATGCAACACTTGATTAACAATATTAAGTAATGGTTGCATTAAGATTTAGTAGAAATGTATTATTTTATGCTGGATAGAATGTGGAATAAGAATACGCGATCACTTCATGAGCTTTTGATTATTATAGGGCATTGGATGCTAAAATTAGTAACTTAATTTGCAATTCGATGTTATGAGTACATTCACGTATATTAAGCAACTTTTGTATTATCTTAAACTATGCTCTTCATTTCGCGAAGCATGTGCTTCACTTCTCAATTAACACCCTCTCAGGTTTGTAGCCTTTTGTGCTTTTCGGTTTTGATTACATTGTTCTACACCCATTTATCTTCGAGAAGAAATTGTTTCTTGAACAAATGTTTACCCTGCAATAGTAATTTCTTACCCTGTTTGTTATTTTGTGTGACTAGAAGTGGACAACTATTTTGTTTTTGAAGATGACTGACTTCATTATCCTGTTTGTCATTATGTGTGACTAGATGTAGACAACAATTTGCAAGATGACTTAACTTCTTAAGGGAATGTGTGTCCCAACTCCGGAGTGTGTGTGTGTGGGGGGGGGGGGGTGTAAGCATATCATTGTCAAGCATGCCATTTTGCATCTTCTAAGAAACAAGTTACCACTATAATACTCGTTGCCTTCCAAATTTCCCCATTTATTCCAAAAAAAGAGGACAGCACGAGTGTAGCGCATGATGTATGGGTTAGGCGTACGTCACGGGTTCGAACCCTGCCACGGACAAGAGCTTGCTATTTAAGTGGAGAAAGGTAGAGGGGTGGGTGCATTATCGACTGAGTTTCTTCTTGTGCCGTTGGCCCTTGGGATTTTCTCGGTTATCAAAAAAACTTCACTTGATGAGATAATTAAGATTCTTCCGACATTATTTTGGACATTTTCCAGCATGACTCTTTATTGTTGTAACTCTAAATCTGCGTCTTAGGTGTAGGTCTTGGTCAAATAAAGGGGTCGGAGATTTTGTTCTTTTCCGCGTCTTTTTCCTTTGATTTAGGTCCCCGTTTATGCTTTTAAAGTTTGGTTTCTGTCCCTAAGAAGAGTGACTAGAGAGGAGTCAGAAGCAATGTCCTGTTCGTGTCAATCAGGGTGAAGGAGTGGTCCTGATGCCTGTAATGACTCGTGTCAACTCTTCCTCCATAATATCATCAGATAAAACAATCATGTATGTAGGGGTGACAATCTATTAAATCAACTTGCATAAATTTAGCCTGCTCAATGCTCGCACTGGCATAGCAGACCGGGCTGATTCTCTTGAACTATTATCATTGAATGTAGCATGCTAATGACATGTTTTCGAATGCTTGGCATTGGTGTGCAAGCACCTTCAAGTCATTGGTGGAATTGCACTAAACCACAGCATGATTGTGTATCATTTTCTTCCACATTTTGTATATAGGCACGTCTCTCTTCCTTTATGTGTAAGCTGTGGATATTTGAGTTCTTATAGTTTGAAGTCTTTGGGTTTCTCAAGAACACCAGAGATGCAAAGCACGTGGCCTTGTCTAACAAACGATGACTTTCGATTCTTAATCGACACAGGTTTCGGCATTGTAGTTCAGCCAGTTCGATAAGTAGTCTTAAGACTGCCATATTTTTCATTTTTTTTTACCCTGAATCATTGGATAGCTTATATAAATGAGAACTGCTTATATGGTTCCATCTTTGGTTCTCTTGAATTTTCTATGCCGCTATCCTGTTCTTAAAGGTGAAAATATGTTATAATTTGTTTCATGATTCTTAGAAGATAATTTTCTGTGGTGTCTCCATTTTCTTGCATCAGATACAAACTAATGCTATTTCAGTGATGAGGTTGGTATTGACACAGCTGGTTGACATGCAGGTTGTGCGTGGTCAGATTGAACTAGCAAAAAATGTAAGACGGAGGCGTCCCAGTGTTGCTATTCCACCATCGGATACTGGTATCCTTCCAATTGAAGTCACAAGAGCAATTGAATCAACCCCACCTTCAGTGCCTTTAACCAACATACCTCCTCTGCCTCCACCTTCCAATCCCGTAACTTCTTTTGCAAATTCCAAAACTAATGAAGAGGAAAGCAAAAGGGCGGCAGCAGCAGCTGTTGCTGCAAAACTTGCTGCTTCAACATCTTCTGCTCAAATGTTGACCTCTGTTCTTTCATCCCTTGTTGCTGAAGAAGCTGCCTCACTGAGCAGTGGATTGAAATCAACTGGCTTCTCGTCTAGCTTACCTTTTGCAGCCCCAGAGAAACGACTCAAGTTAGACAAGCCAATGACTTTTTCTGATATGTACAGTTCCGAAGGGGGTAGCTCCACTTACTTCACTTCATCACAGCAATTGATTACTAGCATTCCTCTTGCCCTGTCCTCAGGTTTGCAATCTGTGTCCCAGCCAAACCAGATGCAAGCTCCATTCCCACCCCCACCACCTCCACCACCTCCACCACCTTTACCTCCAGCAAATTCCCCTGCAAGTCAGTTAGTTCAATCTGCAGCTATGATGATGGGGGTGATGCCATATGGATATAGTGCTGGACTTCAACCACCCCTGTCTTCTCAAATTGCAATGGGACTGAGGCCGCCTCCTCTACCTCAGCAAGCACAACAGCAACAACTGCAGACTCAGCAGCCACAGTCTCAGCAGCAGCCTGCTAATGGTGGATTTTATCGTCCTCCTGGTATTGGATTCTATGGACAGGCCCATCAGCAGACGACACCAGCAGCACCCCGGCAGTAAATCCCTTTGGATTAGGGAGTGCGTTGTTACATTGTACATTAATAGTAAAAGTAGACTAGATGTAGTTACTGTTTTCCTCATCTTTTCATACTTCTGCACCCGACATCCTCTGCAATACCCGCCCCCTCCTTCAAACCAATGTACCCTCTTTTGTTTTAGTATTGGGTGCTTTGCATCCTTTAAGCGTACCTGTAACCTTATGTAGGTGCTGTAAAATTAGCTGTAGATTGAAGGTCCATGTACTTAATATCTTCAGAACCAGGAGCAGAAAGAAACTACTAGGTGAAATTTTAACTTGTTTCTGCTTTGTGGGCCTGTCTATGGGCAATTCACACAAATGCCCTTCTTTCGGGGTGGTCTTTAATTTTTGCCCTTGCCCCAAAAATCCCTTGATTTTGGGTTTGAACCACAACTCAGTCAAAAATTTAAAAAATAATTCGCTAGGATGAGTTTGTATTTGGCAAGCCTTAAGATGGAGTTTGCCTTATGCATGAAGGTAAATTTGCCTTGTGAATTCTTTTTTAATTTTTGATTGAGTGGGGTTCAAACCCGGGACCTTGGGGTATTTTCAGCCATTTTCTTAAGCCAAGGGAAAAAGCTAAAGACCAACAATTTGAGGGGCAAAAATTAAAGACCAGTGCCTTTGAAGGAAATCCGTGCAAAAGTGTAGTCCTTTTGAATGTTTGAAACTATTGGTAATCATACGATTTTAACTTAGGTTCTACACTGTATTTCGTGGATATATCCTCCCAAATACATCTGGCAGCAAAACCGAAACCACATTAAGTTTGTAGGTTAAAGGTAATAGGGCTTGAACTTCCATTAAATTTTCACCAAATACGTCTGGCAACCAAACCAAAACCAGTTTGTAAGTTAAAGGTGATTGGGCAAGAATTTTCATTAAACCGGTATTGGCACATGCGCTGCTAAATGCCATTTGAAATATGGAGATGAATGGATTGTTTAAAGTAGTAATAATATGTGCTTGTTAAGTATATATAGCTTAATGACGCAATGATTTGCTCTAGTCTTAGAGAAACAAAGCTGAAACCACAATAGTTACCTCTGGAACTTGCATTTTGTAGTTAGCAACACAACTCATCAACTACATGGATTCCAATCACATTAAATTAAAAATATTTCACACCAAAATGAGCAGTACTTGTTCCTTGGATATAGTAGTGGAGCCTTAAAGATCAGGATGTCTAGAAGCAGTTCCAGTATATGTACAACTGGCAATTGGATCCTACTATTCAATCGACAATTTCCACATGAATTGACCATCCTTTGATCATCAGGTGGTTAGACAATCTTGAACCAATTATGATGACAAATAAACATAACCCTAGCCTCGCTTCCCTCCTTAATACCTGCACAAGCCAACATAGAATCATAACTCGTAAGATCTTAAAAGACAACTTTTGGCCAACATTATCAAATAGCAAAAAGATCATGGTAAGACTTCTATAGCTTCCTATTTAAGTATCACGGTTGAAGCTCACTTATTAAATACTCGCCTTTGGTTTCATGTGACAAACATAATGAGAATAGAGAACTTGGTAACCGCAGCCATTGAACTATAAACTCAACTCAGCAGCCAACTACTGTAGTTGAACTGAAAGATCACATACAAAGTGACTACCTCTTCAGCAAATTTTATCAAGATGGTTGTCTGTCGTCGCTGCTTCCCCTGGGAAACCTGCATTTTCCAGCACACCCTTCAAAGGAAAAGAAGAAGATAAATAATAGCTCTAGACATCTTCACTGCAGGAAGGGGTAAGGGTCGACTCTGCTACATCGTAGTGCTGGTTCTTACAATCAATAAAATTATTGTGCATACCAACTAAAAAGCAGCTCTAAGACAACATTGTCAAAGAAAAGTTGATTTTCTTACCCTAACAATTCCAGCAACAAAAGCTCCACAATTGAAAGCACCCGTATCTTTTGGGATAGAAATAAATCTACTATGCGAAATGCATATTAACAACAGAGAGAGAAACAACATGCATTCCGAATGGAATCAGTAAATATTACCTGTTGACAAGGAGCTCCTTCTCACTAATCATATATTCATCTTCATGTTCAGTGCCTTTCTCAAGTGAGTCAGCAACCTGGTACAGAAAGCTAAAAGTTATCACCAGCAGAATGATATTTGAGAGTGAAGAGCTTGACACCATGCAACTCAATCATAAGGATCACATCAATAAAAAGCTAAAAACTGCAAAAGGTATACACTTACTTCAAGTTGTCCTTCCTATATAATTAAGGCCTGGTTCTTAAAGAATGTAAGATCACTGTCAAAAAATTGACAAAAAGACTATGAAAACAATAATTAGCTATTATAACTTAACAGAGTTTGGGGCAAGAGTACCTTGCAGTAAAATAAAAATTCAACCAGTGGAAAGCAGACAGGCTTACCAGCACCACAAACACAAAGCAGACGCTTAGAATACCAGAATAACTGAAATCAGTTCCAATTGAACAAATTATTCTGGACAGCAAAGATTGTTATCTGTGGGAGCTATGCACCTCCACACACAGACAATTAGCTTCCCTATTTTTGCCATACGTATCATGAGCGTTTGGTGGGTATTAACACATGGAATTTTATGAACTAGCGCAACGGACTATGATTGGCGTGAAATTCGACTAGTTCATCCCAAATGGGCTGGTGAGCGATACTCACAGCTTCGTTGTGACCGACATTGCTCATTTTTGCATTTCGGGGTCTAGAAATCCGAATTCCCCGAAACGCGATAGAATCTAATTGGCGTGAAATTCAATCGATCCATCACAAAAGGGCTAGTGAACGTTACTCACAGCTTCATCGTGACTGACGTTGCTTATTTTTGCGTTTCAGGGTCTAGAAATCCGAATTCATGATATAGGAGCTTTCAGTGGGTATTAGCACATGGATTTTTATGAACCAAAGCGACAAACTTTGATTGGCGTAAAATTCGGCTGGTCCATCACAAATGGGTTGGTGAACGATACTCGTAGCTTTTTGTCGTGATCGACATTGCATATTTTTGCGTCTCGAGGCTCAAAAAACTGAATTCATGATATAGGAGCTTTCGGTGGGTATTAACACAGATTTGTATGAACCAAGCGACGGACTCTGATTGGCGTAAAATTTCAGCGGTCGGTCATAAATGGGCTAGTGAGCGATACAAACAGCTCTATCATGACCGACGTTGCTTATTTTTTGCGATTCGAGGCCCAGAAACCCGAATTCATGATATAGGAGTTTTCGGTGGGTGCACATGAATTTTTATGAACCAGTGCGATGAACTCTTACTGGCGTGAAATTCGACCGGTCTCTCACAAATGGGCGAGTGAACGATACTCATAGCTTTGTCGTGATCGACGTCACTTATTTTTACATTTCGGGGCCCAGAAATATGAATTCATGATATATGAGCTTTTGGTTGGTATTAGCACATGGATTTTTATGGACAAGCGTGATGAAAAATTATTTGCGTGAAATTCGACTGGTCCCTCACAAATGGGTTGGTGAACCTTACTCACAGCCTTGTCGTGATCGACGTCGCTTATTTTTGCAATTCAAGGCCCAGAAATCTGAATTCATGATATAGGAGCTTTTAGTGGGTATTAACACATCGATTATAATGAACCAACGCGACGAACTCTGATTGGCGTGAAATTAGACCGGTCGATCACAAATGGGCTGGTGAACAATACTCTTTTTTTATTAGGTAAAAGATTTCATTGATTAAAACAAAGCCAACTTAGCCGTATACACGTGATAAACAAAAAAAGGGAGAAACCTACAAAATATGATTCTCTTGAAAAGACACTCAATCCTCTATACAAACATGACTGGTGAACAATACTCGATTATTTTTGCGATTCGAGGCCCAAAAACCCGAATTCATGATATAGGAATTTTCGGTGGGTATTAACCCATGGATTTTTATGAACCAACGCGAGACTTTGATTGTCGTGAAATTTGACTGTGCCATCACAAATAGGGCTACTTATTAGGCGGATTGGACGGATAATTAATAAACTGAGAAATTAAAGAGAGTTTCCTGCTGAAGAGCAATTCCTTAAAATTAGGAAACAATCTGGTAAAATCAAACTTCCATCGAAGAGAAGCAAATGAAAGACTTTCATAAAAATTCTCGTAGAATCGAGAATGAAGTTTTCATTCTATACATGCCAGATCATGAATTAGTAACTGCTTCCAATTTCCAAAAAAAAATCCCAATTGTGTTGAACTTTCCATTTTTGGAATAGTTACGGAATCTCCATGAATAGGATCAAACCTTATTCCATGGTATTTACATGAGGCATCAAGCTACTCTTTCTAAGCAAAAACTAAGTCTAAATTCAGAACCATAATTACGAGCACATACACTTCTGCAAACATTTTACTCCTTTCCAGATGAAGCGAGGTCAATTGTAAATAATCTGTAAATTAAAGTTCATGCTCCTAGAGTAAAGATCAATTTATCAGCTTCCACACAGAAAACTCATTCTTCTAATCTCTTAGAAATCAAAGACCCTAAATTACTTGCAAAGAGCTATAAGTCTACTGAACAAGGTTAACTGTTCATCCCATTCCCATCAATATGCATTACCAATTTTTATATTTTTAAAAGGTCCTTTGCTACGTAAGTATTACAGTGAAATATGTAAGGAACACTACCATTAGCAGAATCAGAGTATTTCAGCAAAGCGCCATTATTGGAAAGAGCAAGCTTAGCAGCGCCTATCCGAAGAACAGATTGAGAAGATATGTTGTTGGTTTAGAACACATATTTTATATACCTAGGGGTAAAAATATAAAAATGATAATTCTTAACGGGTTAACGGTTTACCCAATAAGAAAATTGAGTAATCCGCCCCCGCACCATTAACTATAAAATTTTAATCCGTTCATCAACCGTTAATCCGATAACCAAATACCAATAAGCCAATTTTGCGGTTGGGTTATCGGTAACGGTTCGGTTTTGAACAACCCTAATCACAAATGGGTTGGTGAACGATACTCACAACTTCATCGTGTCTAACATCGCTTAATTTTATATTTCAAGGCCAAGATATCCGAATCCATGATATAGGAGTTTTCGATGGGTATTAGCACATAATTTTTTATGAACCAGCGATAGACTCTTATTGGCTTGAAATTAGACCGGACAATCACAAATGAACTTTATCGTGACCGACATCACTTATTTTTGCGTTTGAGGGCTAGAAACCCGAATTGATGATACAGGAGCTTTTGGTGTGTATTAGCACATTGAATTTTTTTGAACCAACGCGACATACTCTTTGTCGTGAAATTCGACCGGTCCATCACAAAAGGGCAGGTGAATGATACTCCAAGCTTTATCGTGTCCGACGTTGCTTATTTTTGCTTTTTGAAGAACAGAAACCCAATTTTATGATATAGGAGCTTTCAATAGGTATTAGTATATACATTTTTATGAACCAGCGCGACGGACTCTGATTGGCGTGAAATTCCATCGCTCCATCCCAAATGGGCTGGTGAGCGATACTTGCACATTTGTCGTGACCGACATTGCTTATTTTTACATTTCAGGGGCTAGAAATATGAATTCATAATACAAGCAATTTCGATGGGAATTAGCACATGAATTTTTATGAACCAGCGTGACGGACTATGATTGGCGTGAAATTCAACAGGTTCATCACAAATGGGCTAGTGAACAATGTTAACAACTTTGTCGTGACCGACGTCACATATTTTTGTGTTTCGAGGCCTAGAAACCCGAATTGATGATATAAGAGCTTTTGCTGTGTATTAGCACATTGAATTTTTATGAACCAGCGCGACATAGTGTTTGGTGTGAAATTCGACAGGTCCATCACAAATGGGTTGGTGAACGATTCTCACAGCTTGAGCATTACTTACTTTTGCGTTTCAAGGCTTATAAACCCAAATTCATGATATAGGAGCTTTTGGTGGGTATTAACACATGAATTTTTATGAACCAACACGACACACTTTTTGGCGTGAAATTTGACCGGTCCATCACAAATGGGCTGGTGTATGAAACTCACATCTTCATCGTGTCCAACATTGCTTATTTTTGCCTTTTGGAGAACAGAAACCTGAATTCATGATATAGTAGCTTTCAGTGGGTATTAGCATATGGATTTTATGAACCAGCTCGACGAACTCTGATTGGTGTGAAATTCGATCGATCCATCACAACTGGGCTGGTGAATGATACTCACAGCTTCGTCGTGGCCGGCGTCGCTTATTTTTGCGTTTCGAGGCCAAGAAACCCCAAATTCATGATATAGGTGCTTTCAGTGAGTATTAGCAAATGAATTTTTATGAACCAACGCGACGGACTCTGATTGGTGTAAAACAGTCTATCACAAATGGGTTGGTGAACGATACTCGAAGCTTCGTCGTGACTAACATTGCAAATATTTTTGTGTTTTGAGGCTCAGAAACTAGAATTCATGATATAAGAGCTTTCGGTGGGTATTAGCACGTGAGTTTTTATGAACTAGCGTGACAAACTCTTTGGCGTGAAATTCGACTAGTCCATCACACATGGGTTGGTGAATGATAATCACAGCTTCATTGTGTCCAACATCGCTTATTTTTGCGTTTCGGGGAACAAAAAATTGAATTCATGATATAGGAGCTTTGAATGCGTGTTAGTACATGGATTTTATTTGAACCAACGCAACGACTCTGATTGGAGTGAAATTCAACTTGTCCATCACAAATGGACTGGTGAACGATACTCACAGCTTTGTCGTGATCGACGTTGCTTATTTTTGCATTTCTGGGCCAGAAACCCGAATTCACTATAAAAGAGCTTTTGGTGGGTACTAGCATATGGATATTTAGGGAAGAAGTTCGATGTTATTTTTACAAGCTTTTCGAGTTTAGAGTTTCCTAGTTCAAACTTTCCTAGTCAAGTTTTACTATTTAATTATTTCAATAAGAGTAGAATTCGTATCTCATGCTATTTGGTAGAAAAAATGGCCAAATGACCCCCAATGTATAACCGGATTTCCAACCACACACATACTCTTTACGAGGGTCCTATTACCCCCTGAACCATTTAAAAATAGATGTTTTACCTCCTTAAATGCTTACGTGGCAAAGTGAGTGTATTTCACTCTCATTGAGAGAGTGAGCGTGAAAAAAATATTTAAACGTTATTTTTAATATTTCTTTTAATAAATATATGTATTTTTAATTATTTTTCCTTATTTATTCCTATCCCAATTCTAAAATGTGTTTTCCTTATTTTTTAAATTTGTGCACTGACTTCTTCTGCATCATCACCAAATGCCGACGAGATCTTCCATCTCCGTCGCCTCAGCTTCTGCCACCACCCTTTTCATCTCCTCCTTCCGCCTTTCTACCCTCCCCCATTTTTCTGCCACTTTCTCGACGACCGCCGCTTGCGCGGTACCATTAGCCTTAACCTGCACTCAATTTGATTGACTCGATTCGTTAATCTCTTCGACGGGCGCTTCCATGCCATTACCACATGCCAATTTTGTTCTTTGACGAGTATTTTGAGGTCAATTTCGGATTCTAACTCGTTAATAAATGAACGGAGGAGATTTATGGAGAGGTATGCGTGAAGGTCTCCGAGGTACAGGTTTTTCCAATGGGTTTCGTCAATCGGGGAAAGAAGCTGAACGACGTCGTTTGGGGCAGCGAGATCTAGGGCTTGGTAGTATTTTAGAAAGTGACTGTGCATTACCTCGATGTGGGAAGCAAGGAGAATTCGGCCGGAGGTGGAGGATGATGACATGGCGTGACGGAGCTGAGGAAGGAGGACGAAGATTTCTTGAACCCAAACAGAGCTGTATCAAAAAAGAGAAAACGAACATAGGTTGATTTATTGAAAAGAAATGTATGATTGAAGATGAAATTTAATGTGCGTGTGTGTGTTAATGGAGGAGTGAGTTCACCTATGGCGTTGTGGATGTTGTAGAAGAAAAGCGTTTTTAATTGAGGAAGATAAAGGAAAGAAAAAGAACAAGAAATTAAAAAAATTTAACTGAAATTTACAGGTGCCAAGCGAGTGTACTTCCTCGATCAAGGTTGGGAATGGTCTAAAAACTCTTTTTTGGGATGTATTTGGACATGTCAAGCCCCTCCCAAACTTTATTCTATCAGTTTGCAACAACAACCAAAGGTTAATCAGATATGGGATCAACAGGGATGGAACCTAATTCTTAGGAGGGCTTTAAATGACTGTGAAATTGACAAAGTAGTAGAAGCTTTCAAGATCACCCCTGAAGTTCCTACAAGCCAAGTTGGAAGCTGAATAGCAAAGAAACTTTCACTGTTAAATCTACCTACTGAAATCTAAATCACAATACCTCCATTACAGTGTTGTGGCCCTGGAAACTCAATTGAAAAATCAAGACCCCCCCCCCCCCCCCACAAGAGAAATTACAGAGAAGAGGTTTCCAGATTTGCTCTGAATGTTCTTTATGTGGACTAGATGGGGAGACCAATGAGCACCTACTCATCCATTGTAAGACAACAACAAATCTTGGCACATGTTCTTTCGTATCCTAAGTATCAGTTGGGTCATGCCCAGAACCACTTTTGACCTACTTAGTAACTGGATGGAGATTGGGAAAAGACATGGAGGTGAAAATTGATGGTCATTGACTCCTGCCTGCATATGGTGGATAGTTTGGACAGAGAGAAACTCAAGAATTTTTGAAGATACAAGCAATTCCATTCAAAAAATTAGGATGAAGTGTCTTAGTCTTTTCTACTTTTGGTGCAAACACAATCTTTTGGGGGATACAGGGGATTTGATAGATCTAATAGGCAATTGTAATCTTCCAGCTTTATAGTTCTAAACAGTCTTCTTTTGGCTCTTATATGAGTAATTACCCTTTTCAGCACTACCCAAGTGCTGCCTTTTGCTATATGTACAAGATTGTTACCTTTATCAAAAACTAATACAAATGTGGGTGTGGCTTTTAAGGGTGTAAAAATTCCGTTTTAAATAGCTCAGGGGTAATAGAAACCCCGTGAAGAATAGATTTGTAGTTGGTAATCCCGTTATATGTTGGGGGGGGGGGGGCATTTGGCCATTTTCTCCTATTCGGTATAGTTGGTATATTTTGTTATTATTGAGAGTTCATTACACCATTGTGTATTGACTGCTTGGGATTTATCTTCGAAAAATTTCTTTTAAGAGATAAGATTAATTATGTGTTTGATATCTTAATTGGAGAAGGTATTTAATCATACTAATTATTTTCTTTAATTATTCCATTAGGGGTCTAGATTACTTTAATCTAAGTTCTTGAATTAAATCTGCTAGTAAATATGATTAGACCTAATCCACTAATTAGGTTTACTACAACCAATTAGGATTCTCAGCAATTACGTTTGAGATTTGGGGATTTATTTCTCGAATTTCATCTATCTTATATTTCTAGCCTTTAATCTTCATATTTTTTGGCTTCCGCATTATTTTCTTATTTTTTGTTCGAAGCAACCCAATTCTTACCAGATAGCCAGCCAGACCTGTTGAAAACATATAAAATCAAGGTAACAGTGTAGTTCACAAGCTACACCTAGTGAAGTAGTCAAAAGTCGCCCTTCCGAAATCTCTTGGTGGTCTTGGTATCAAAGATCTTGCTTACATAACAAGTGTATGTTTATGAAGTGGCATTTGAGGTTATTCAAAAGGAAGTTGGAATATGGAAAGAAGTACTTTTGGCCAAGCATGGTTGTAAGATTCACGGGTGTACAAAATAAACTAGACTGTGGAAGGCCATTAATAACCTTTGGGCTAAATTTTTCAGTCACACCCACTTTAAGAGGTAGGCAATGGAAACCACATCACATTTTAATTAGACACAAGGACATGAGACTCCACACCGAAAGAAGCCTTTCCAACATATACATCATTGCTCAACTCTTGGAATTTAAACCTAAGGAGGAATCTACATGATTGGGAAATCGGAGAGCTCTTGAATTAGCTTAAAAACCTTGACAAGTGCACCACTGATAGTCAGGTCAGAGATAAGCTAAAATAGGGTTGCAACGAAAAAGGATATACATAGTCAAGGCAAGCTATGCACAATTGAGCTCTAATAAGATGATGATTGATATATGGCCCTGGAATTAGTTTGAAAAACTAAACTCTCCTCTGAAGTCTCATACTTCACTTGGATTGTCCTAGAAGGGGCATGCCTCACTCAAGACAATCTTATGAGAAGAAGCTTTCAATCGGTCAATAGATGCAATATGTGCTAATCTACTTCTGAAAGCATCAACCATCCCCTTGGAACATGTTCTTATTTTTGGTTTGAAAAAGTCTATGCCACCCAGTGTTAGAGAATCTTATGCTAGTTGAAAAATCCATTGGAAAATATGGTCCATGGTCCCTGCCTACATCTTCTGGTGTATTTTGACCTATGCTGCACGCACTCTCCTAAAATGTTACCGAACCCATGTTGGATCCCCCAAAATGCACTATTTTGGGAAGATTCGACACGCACGAGTTGGCATTGTGAAGAGTCCGAGCAACATAGATTTGGACTGAGAGGAACATAAGATATTTTGATGGGGTTTCAACTCAAATCTGTAAACTCGAGGCTAGTTGTTTGGTTAAACTCTTTACTTGGGCTAACCTCTCCCCTGTAAATAACCCAGAATCACTTCCTTAGCTTTATAAGTTTCTTGTGTTTTTAAGCTGACAGCTTCTATCCTTTTGTAACTGTGCATGCCTTAATGATAGTTCACTTCATAAAAAAATGTAAATTTGATTGCTTTGGATAAAATTTCACCGTGCTGAAAGACCAATACTAATCTCTCGAAGTTTGTGGTTTGTACTTTTGCACCGACAGCTCATCAACTACATGAAGTGATTGAGAACACATTCTCAAGCCAACATTGAAAACAGTACTCCTTCCTTCCGTGTCAAAAAAATTGGCCTAGTTTAACTTGACACGGAGTTTAAGAAATAAAGGTGGTTCAAAACAAATTTTAGATATTTGTGTGGATGTAAATGATCTCATAAACTTAAATTATTTCTAAATATAAAAATGCGACAATCTTTTTTAGATAAACTAATAAGAAAAGTAAGCTAATCTTTTTGGAACAGAGGGAGTAATATTTTTCTTTTCCTACACAACTAGCAAGAAGGACCAACTAAAAAAGTACTTTTCTTCTGTTTTCAATCCAAACTAAGCAAAAGAGAATATTTAAACCTCCACTTGTGTTCCCTCGTTTCCTGGAGAAGATTTTGGTACCAAGATGAATAATTGAGAGAGAGAAGACCATGCACCCCAACCTCCGAACCAACTGTACCCACACTGATTTTTTCCAATAGTTAGATAACTTCTCCCTCCAGCATCAATTTTATACTTCAGAAGTATCTCCACCCAAGAATGTTTTAGACCATACATATCATAGCCAACAGTGAACCACAGGTTCAATCACATAAAAATTATCAGCTAAAATTGCATTGCCGCTCAAAGGGCTTAATTTGTTACTGGAAAGAAGTGACTAATGATCATTGATCAAAATATCAAATTCATATTCTTCCTCAATTTTTTGAGAAAGCTCCATATTCCTCCTCCTAAAAAGGATTTCTTTCTTACTAAAGAAAAAAAGGAAAGAGTAAGAACTTAACTCTTGTGCAGTCTCTTTCATGTACACTGACAAATTTAGACGGTGTGCATGAAAATCTGGAACATTGAGTTACTGCAAAACAACTTATCCACAAAGCTAATTGATATTCCACTACGGAGACAAAAAAGTGAAGTAAATGGATGACAGGCATGGGTAATAATATAAAAGTTATTCCTAGAAGCAAACAAATTTAACTTGTCTAACAACGGCATAAACTGTGTTGATGAAGAAGAAGAAGGCAAATTCTGACCTTCCATACTGTGCTATGCACAAATGACAAAATTCCAACAAGTCGTGTCTCTCTTCTGTTTCCCTACAGCAGTATGAAGAATTTAGGACAATTACTACATCAATAAGAAAATGAAGCTTGCAAATATTACTAAAATAACCATCACAATTGCTTGCTTAAACATTAGAAATTTCCATTGCCTGACATTGTTCAGAAATAATATATAGCCTAGAGCACCATCAAAGTTGAGCAACTCTGCCATTTAATTTACTTTTTTTTCCTTGATAGAGTGGATATGATTTTCTACGAACACACCCAATCTTCTCTACATAAAGGAACCTCATGGGTGCACCAAAAGGAATCCTAAACTTTCCCATTGGAAAAAGGTTAGGATAAATGCTCTACTTAACACAAGATTTTTTTTTTTTTTGGTAAAGAGCTTTTTTTATTCAGCCTCTAGTGAAAGATCAATTTTCCAGAGCTAGCTGCTTTTCAGTGCATTGTTCTGAAGAAGCCGTGTTAATAGGAATCAGTAAGAAGGTTTCAGCAAAAGAATATGAAGAATATTTGAGCAGCAGATATGCTTGGAAAGTGACCAACTGTAATCTCTGTTATCCTTTTCTTTCTAAAACAATAAGAGAATTTCAGAAAAGGTTAGGCAATTCTTATACAATATATGTAATCTGTTTTTTAAAAGAAAAAAGTCTACAGAGTAATTGAATTATGAGTCCTTTTCAAGAGAAAACCATATCAGAATGAATGAATTCAAACCTTCAGTAGAAATTTCATGCTAAGATCTTTCTCACTTTCTTTGCATGAATTGCTATACTTTAATTGCCTCCATTCTTGGTGAATTTTATATAAGTAGTTACTAGCATGGAGTTGGTTGGCAGCCAAGGGTGTGGCCTAGTGGTCAATGAAGTGGGTTGAGAATCATGACGTCTCATGTTCAAATCCCAGCACAGACAAAAAACACTAGGTAGTGATTTTTTTCCATCTGTCCTAGCATTGGTAGACAGAGTACCTTGCACCTGTTGCTGGTTAGGAGGTGGCAGGTATCTCGTGTAACTAGTCGAGGTGCGTGCAAACTGGCCCGGACACCATAGTTATTTAAAAAAAAAGAACAGCATGGTTGGAAATTGCACTAGAAATTCCATACCTTTTCCCTGTGACAGAGGAATTCCAAAATCCGTGCTCCAACAGCATAACCAGCATCCTCTAACCTTTTTTTCAGAAGACCATTATCATCCACAAGAATGCAAAGTTCTTTAACGGTGAAGGCAAACTGGTTACTTAAAACAACTATAATTGTCCAAAAAGTCCTTCAAATTTAAGAGTTCAGAATCTGTTAAGCTCAAATTAGTGTAGAATTCTTCTTATTAAAATATTAGAGTCAGTTTGATGGATTTGAATTCTTGAAACTTGTAAAATTGTAGATACAAATGAAACTACATCAAACACCCAAATAGAAAGAGTAATATATAATTTGGAATAAAGGGAGTCAAATAAAATATTGTATCTGAACACAGAGAACATCACAAAGGTTTAATAAAACAAACAAACTAACAAAGACTTGAGTTGTTAAGAAGTAACCTTCTCTCCAATTCAGTAATATTATCGACTTGGGTCTGATTGTACTGAACAAGAATGCAAAAGCACTCAAACTGACCTGAAAAATACCTCAATCACTACCCACTACCCTGCAAAACAATATCATATAGCCTCTATCTAAAAACGTTTTACTGGTCGATATTAATGCAGAATTAGCAACAAGGGTCAATTCAACTATTATGGTAAAGTTGTTGCTATGCCATGTGACTAGAAGGTCACGGTTAAAGTCGTGAAAACAGTTTTTTGTAGAAATACAAAGGTAAGGCTGCGTAGAATAGACCTTGTGATCCTGCCCGACTGAGTGCATAGCGAGAGCTTAAAAAAAGTTAAAGTGTTGTAGGTATAAAAGATGTAAAGTGTGTACGTTACTGAGGGGTCTGTCAAGGACGTTAGTGTATTGCTTCATTTTCCCTACTCCGATCATCCTCTCCACTGATCTTACTTTTTACTCTTTATTTTATTGCGTGATGCAAAAGTTTGAAATGAAAAAAAAGGTTTAGTACTCCTCCGTCTCAAATTATTTATGGCTTTTTTATTTTATTGGCCCTTAACTAATATTAATTAGAAGAAATATTTAACTAACTTTATTTTTATTTATGTCTAAATTATAATTTCTCCATTAAATATTTAATTTATTTTATCTGTAATCTTCATTAATAACAAAATTTTACTAAAGGTAAAATGAAGAAAAAATCATTAATTGTGTTTTGAACTTATAAAACACAAATAATTTGAAACAATTTTTTTAATAATCATGATAGATAATTTGAGACGAGAGAGTAATTAGCTTCTTTTTTGAAAAAAGAAGAAAAGCAAAAAAAGAAACGAGACAAAATGCAAAAAGGTGTCTACGGTGCTTGCTGCTATTAAGTAATACTATAAACTTCTCTTCTTTTATTTTTCTTAGGATTGTCGTAGAAATGTTAAAAGTAAAGTCTCACTATGGTAGCTTGCTAATTGCTATAGCATTGACCTGGTGCGCCCCGCTTTAAGTTCAAATAACTTTTTTTCTTCTTTAAGTTTTAAATGAAATTATGTTCCGATATAGTTTGACTAGGGAGGATAAATATAACTTACAAGATGCTTGAATAGATTCATTGCATTGAATGTAGTAAAGATGTTAAAAACAATTTAAAATAAACTGTTATCGTACATGTTTAGATATAAGTGTTGAAACTGTTAATTAACGATTAGAATATTATCGAAGTCACGAGAAATTGAATTTGATCCACACCAAAGCTTACCGATATTCAACAGTCTGAAACAAGATTGGTTCTGGTTAGGGGAGAAATGAACACTTCTCAAGTTATAACAAAAACACTCGAGTCAAACAGCAGGATAAAGCCTAATGCAGAACAGAATCTGCTAAAATGACTGAGTCACAGCAATTATAGACAAGTAAATTTCAATTTTTCACTTTTTGGCGTCCTATTGAAGTGGGAAAAAAAACTACAGTGGTTTAGCTGTTGAAAACCATTATGGAAACAAGGAATAAACACTACAAAATTTATCAGCCAGTAAAATGAACAAACTGTTTACTTGAAGAGAAATTGTCTGAGTAATCAAGTGAAGAATCCAGACTTATAAGAATCCTAATATAATAACGAAAGAATATATGGTATTATCAAAACCTCTCATAAATTATACACTACTGAGGCAAAAAAGCAACAAAACTAAGGCATCACTAGAACTAGACAGCATGTTCCATCAAATATAATCAAAGAGGAACTTTACAATAGCTTACAGAAAATTTTGGTCTAAATGACCAAGATTCAGTGGAGAAACAGACCAACATATTCCAATTCTTAACGGTAGGTGAGTTTCATCACCACCTCTTTTTTTTTGGATTAGTGTGTTCCATAAGGAACTATTTTGTAGTATAAAGAAGGAATACATAAACAAGCTAGTCTAATTTACTCTGAGTCCGACGAGTCAGGATTTGAACTCTGCCTGACACTCTTCTTGGTCTGAGCTTTGGATTTTGATAAAATTCTCGACGATTCAGCCTCAAAAATGACAACTTCAGCTTTAGCTAACCTCTCTTCAAGTTCCTCGGTGCTAAAGTCATCTGTGCCCCCTAGCTCATCAAATCCAACCTATTTTCCATGGAGCCAAATCATGGCAAGATAGCATGAAGAGACAATTATAAGATAATGGCTCAGAATTAAGAACAAACAAAATAAGTCCAAACATGTAAAAATGAAACGAACTGCAAGTACTTTAAGTTTATTGTCAACTGGACATACCACATAGTTATCCACTTTAGCATTTTTAATGACGGCAAGGGTGGGAAGAACAACAATTCTGAGCTTCTCTGCCAAGTATGGGCTTTTCTCTGCATTAATTTTCACAAAACGTGTCTCTACATGCTGTTTTGCCAGTATGCTCAAATGCTTGTCCATCACCTGCAATAAAAAATTGTGTGAATTATTGTCTACAACAACATACCCAGTGAAATCCCACAACGTGGGGTCTGGGGAGGGTAGAGTGTACGCAGACCTTACCTCTACCTTGGTAGGTAGAGCGGCTGTTTCCAAGAGACCCTCAGCTCAGAACATGCAAAGCAGACAAAAAAAACACAGTCAGACCCGGTTAAAAATTTATAGTAGTATGCAAATGCTGATAGCAAACGCGAATACACCATAATAGCGCATCCTGAAAAAGAAGGAAGAAGCAGCAACTAATGCAGATAAATGAGATAAACCAAATACATTAAAGAACACATAGCAGAAGAAATACAACTACAAAAGACTATAAAGCAATACTACGTCTATTCGTATGATATGCTAAGCGGACCTACAGTAATAACACTACAACTACCAGTTTGTAAGCGTAAGTAAGACTACGCTCGAGTACCTACTACCCCTCTACCCTAATCTGTGTCTCCTAATTCTAATTCCCGCTGTGAAAAACAACCTAAATTCATCCTTTCTTCTAGTCTTTTTAAAAACAAAATATCTCAAGTAAAGTGCAGAAGTATACAAAAGCCAATAACAATCTTCACAGGACAATTCGAACTAAAAGTAAATGAGGAAAACTAAATAATCTATACTGATTGAACAGACAGAAATAAACACATAACATAACCAATACACACACATTATATGTCAATTGGAACTTGGAAGAGGGGCAACTTCGCCCGTGAACCTGGTCTAAGATTCCTAATTGTCTTAGTGCACACACTATCAGCTGTTGAACATTTCTTTCGCTCTTTCCTTTTTCTTTTGGCCAAATACATAAACAACCCCTTAAACTTGACACAAATTTTCATTTCGACACTTCAACTAAACATGTTTCCTTTTAGACACCTAAAGTATGTCCTAAATGTACCTATTGAACACCTCATTCACAATCTCAACAAAATTGAAGTGTGTGATATTCACCTGCTTTTGACATGGCAAATCTTCTAATTAAAATATGACACGTGGTTATCACATTTTTCCTTTTTTCCACTCTCATTTCTCTTTTTTCTTCTTCACTTAATTCCACTCCCTGCGGCATTACAGATCGTCATAGTATGAGAAATAAGGCTCTTGCTTTCTTCACCTTTTTTAGAGCCAAATTGAAAGCTTCCAGAAATGGAATTGTGAATAATAGAATTCTCCATCAATTTTTTTAAACTGAAATTGAAAGTTTCCAGAACTTGGGCTGGGCATAAATGGATGCGAAATCAAGAACTAGAAATGGACTAGTCGGACTGTTTTCTGAAATTTCGACAAACATACGTACCGGTCAATCGTCCAACTCACAATACCAAAATAACCCAACAGTTTCCCATTCTTAATTTGTTCGTACATCATGACAAGTAGAAAATTAATCCAAACGGAACATCCAAAAAAATGTGAAAACCAAGCTCCTTTGTGTTTTCCTCATGGCTCAAAACATCTGTGAAGTGACCAGAACAATGACTAGTCTCTGCCGGGAAACAGTTCATGTTAATATTAGGTGGAGATATTTGACAAAGTTTTAATCTTTAGAGATTATTTTTCGTTTCAATTGAGAAAGAATCATTGTTTGCTCAATTAGACGAAGCCGACGTTTTTCCTCGAAGAATTTCATCTCCGTCCATGGAAGAAGCTATATGGGGTAGTTCTATGGTTTGAAACTGAAGTTCCTTTTTCTTGTTTTCTGAAGATTCTGGCTGGGTGGTGTGGGGTTATATCTGGGTTTTCGGAAGTCTGTACAAATAATGATGGAGATGCAGTAGTGGCTGAGACGAGATGGAGAAGGTAGAAGAGGAAGAAAGGGAAAAAAGAAAAAGAGTTACATTTCAACATTCACGCGCTCAATTCTATGTGAAAGTCACTCTTTGTGCCACATAAGCAAAAGGTGTTTAATAGGTACATTTAGGATATACTTTAGGTGTCTAATAGGAAACAAGTTTAGTTAAAGTGTGTAAATGGAAATTTGTGTCAAGTTTAAGGGGTTGTATATGTATTTGGCCTTTTCTTTTTTCTACTTAAGTTGTTTTCATTAGATGCTGAACCAAGTGAGGCTTCTAGAGAGCAGGGTCAGTTGTAAAAGCAAACATTGAGGTAAAGACAATGTTGACAAGTAACAAAGTTATTGCTAGCTCAAGAACAATACACACACTAACATACATAGGGGAAATCTGGACTAAACATAGGCAACATTTTGATTCCCTTTTCTTTCTTTCATGACTCCCGAAAATAACTCGGGTCTATTACACAGGGTACAGTGTCTCATACAGTCATAAATCTACAGCGAAAATAATGAAGTGATATGTAGATGTGGCTAGATCTCAATTTAAGGAAAAATCAAGTATAGTATGTTCTGCATTCCTACATGTGTTAACCTTGCTAGAGTAAAACATCTGCGTATCTGACAAGCCTAAAGGGGAAAATTGTATGCAGATGATTTACAAGGAAGAAGCAAAATCTGGAGCTGCATCATTCTGGAAAAATTGGTATCAATAGAGGGGGGTGGAAAACAGCAAGTATCACAAGTCCTCATGGAATAGCCCTTTGGAGAGATCATGAAAGGGTGAGAAATATTGCAAAGCAAGTCAAATTCAAGGTGGGGAGGGAAACACTAGTAGAAAACTAAATCTTGGGGAAGCAACGGTGTGGGAATAACACTTTTAAACTATGTTCCTCGGACTCTTCAGAAATGTTGACGGGTGTGTGTGGGATTCTCCAAAAGTAGTGCATTTTTGGAGAATCCGACAGGGGTACGGCAACATTTTTTTGGAGAGTCCGAGCAACATAGCTTTTAAGGCATTGTCAAGCAGCTCTTTGCAATCTCAACAACTATATAAGAATACAATGGTGGGTGATGTGTCAAAGGGGAAGGAAACTTTTTGTTTGGACAAGCAGCTTGGGAGCTATGTTGATGCTCAAAATCGAAAACTGAGGAAATGGATATGCATAAGTTGGTACTTTCTTATGCAAAAGAGGCAGGAGATTTGTCCACCACTTCGTATATTATATGTAAATGGGGTGGGGGTAAGGTAAAGGGTTTCTGGAAAGGCTCGGCTTCAAAACCGTACGTGGAGCTTCCGCCCACAAACAGATGGCCAAACTGAGGTTGTTAATAGGATTTTGGGGATTCTTTTACGGAGCTTTGGGGGTGCAAATATTCGGCAATGGGACTTGCTTTGCTCTTTTCATTGATTGTACAACTTTCTCTAAACAAGGAATTTCTAGGGAGTCCTCCCAGTCGGCTAAAGGCGCAATGGCTTTTGGTTTTGAATCCGGCTAAGGTGTGAGTAAGGGTATCTTCTTTGGGGTCTATCACCATAGCCCTTTCCTTTAGCTATTACGCTAGCCTTCTAATCGGCTAAGTTGAATTTGCTTTTGCTTTAGTTCGACTCCCCAACGAGAAATGTAACAAATTTTGTATAGTATAGAAAAAATCGCCTTATGATACAATATAAAGACCTCTAATTCATAATAATTGAGCAGATTGCTCCACCTTTAACCAAAATGATTGAACAAATTGTGCTAGTCAGGTTAGTCTTAATACAACAATCATGCCAATTTGTCTCGGATAAAAGTTATCCCCAATCAATTTGTCTCGGATAAAAGTTATCCCCAAGTTGCAAATCTAACTTCTTCAATCTAACATGTAAGTTGCAGAAACAAATTGTGTAATGCATACATTGATGAAAGGTTAACAAGCTGATAATTAATTCATATAGCAGCAAGCGAACTTACCTTGCAAGGCCAATTTTCACGGTAAAAATGGCAAACAACGCGTTCACTAGCCTTAACTACAGAGAAAAACTCCTTCTCGTTTGGGATCTCGGAGTACTCCCCGTGTCCAAGAGACATCCATCGACTCCTTTTCTCAGCCATTTTCTTCATCTGTTGCAATCTACGTTCTCTCAATACCTCTATATCATCTAGATCTAACCGATCCAGGGCCGAAATCTCTTCATCAAGCTTGTCCTCTACCGCCTTTGCAACCGTAAGCACTTGCTTCTCCACTATCTGCAAATCACACAGATCAATACTATACAACACCAACATATCCCGTGTAATCCCACACATTATGGTCTGGGTAAGGTTGACGTACGCAGAGCTTAACTCTATCTATAAATATAGTATGAATACATTAAATGTGCAAGAATGAATCATGTAAAATAATAGAGTACCTCTTGAACCTTGTCCATGGCTAGGAAAATTGGAAACAGAGCAATATGTTATTCACAAGTTTAAATTGTAAATGTTTTCTTCTGCTTTTTCGATAGCCCTAAGTAAGAGATGGGTTGGACCGACCCAACCCGATTAACCCTCTGATTTCAAGTAAGCCATCCGTCTTAGGAGTACTTTCTTTTCGAGAGTACAAACACAAAAAAAATTCATGAAAAAATGGTTTTGAAAATGTTTCATTTTATAATAAAAAAAACTGTGTTTTGTTGTCGGATAAAAGTTTTTATGAAAAAAAATGCTATTAAAAAATATTTTGTGATGAATTTTTTGAGTACTTAAAATTAATAATATATCTTAGTATTAAACTATTAATTGGAGCTAGGATGGTAACGGAGCGAGGCGGGTGCGTGGCGCGTTTGGCGTTATGCAGGGCAGGGTGGTTTGATGTTATGCGAGTGTGGGGCGTGCTGAAACCATTTTTTGAAAAACTAATGCGGGGCGGGTTGCGGATTTGTTGTCTTCATTTATTTATTTTCACTATTTTCCTGTCGTGTTTTCTCCCTATTTTTATGTAATGCTTCCCCTTTAATAGTTACTTCCTTCATCTCAATTTATGTGGCACTATTTGATTTGACACTGAAAGAAATAATCTCTTGATTATTTTCATTAAATGAAAAATTATATATACAAGTTACATATTTCTATAATAGGAGAATCATATTCCTATTCTATTTCTAAAATATTCTACTTGGATACTAACTATACATTTATGGTAATACAATTATTATGGTAAGTGTACAATACTAATTACATTACAATATTACCTAAACTAGGAGACTAAATATTTTCTAAATATATAGAGTATATACGGTAATAGACAGACCAAATCCGAGAGCCAATATACACATGTATATTGTGTATATTTAACACACCCCCGCAGTCATAGCGGGCGAACTTCGAACGCTGAGATTGTCCCTAAAATCTTCAAAAAGGATCGAGGGAAGACCTTTTGTAAAGATGTCGGCAATTTGTTATCTCGACGGGACATGGCATACGCGAACTTGACCACGGGAAACCTTTTCACGGACAAAGTGAATGTCCATCTCGATATGTTTAGTGCGTTGGTGCTGAACCAGATTACCAGAAAGGTATATGACACTAATATTATCGCAATACACCAAGGTTGCCTTCTGAATGGGACAATGAAGCTCCAAAAGAAAATTACGTAACCAACATGATTCTGAGACCACATTAGCTACCCCTCGATATTCAGCCTCGGCACTTGAGCGGGATAGAGTCGACTGACGCTTTGCAAACCAGGAGACCAAGTTGTTGCCAAGAAACATACAATATCCTGACTTAGACCGTCGGGTGTTGGGACAACCACCCCAATCAGCATCTGTATACGAGACAAGTGTGGACGTCGAGGAAGGATATAAATACAACTCATAGTCAAGTGTACCTTGAATATACCGAATGATGCGTTTGAGCGCATTCATGTGCTCAATTCTGGGATCATGCATGAACAAACACACCTGCTGGACAACATACATAATATTCGATCTCGTAAAGGTAAGATATTGAAGGGCCCTGCAAGACTGCGATAGCGGGTCGGATCCTCGTAGGGCACGCCGGCCGCGGCACTAAGCTTGGGTTTTGTATCAACCGGAGTGGAAGTGGACTTACAGGATGACATCCCAGTCCTTTCGATGATCTCAGCTGCATACTTTCGTTGAGACAAGAACAATCCATCTGAATGACGATTGACGACAATCCCTAAAAAGTAACTCATAGGCCCTAAGTCTTTCATAGCAAACTCAGAGCTAAGCATGATCATGATAGACTGGCGTAAGGCATCGGAAGAGGCAGTCAAAATGATATCATCCACTTACCAACAGAATATAGGCCAAGGACGAACCACGATGGTAGATGAACAAGGAATTATCTGACCTGCTGTGAGTGAACCCAATAGTCGAAACGTAGTCAGCAAACCTTGTATACCAGGCCCGTGGAGACTGGTTAAGCCCATATAAGGACTTTTTTAACAAACATACATGATGAGGATGGTTGGGATCCCTGAATCCCAACGGCTGATGCATATAGACTGTTTCCTTGAGATCACCATGTATGAAAACATTCTTGACATCCAACTGATGAATATGTCATGCCTTCGAAAGTGTCAAGCTAATCACAATGCGAATGGTAGCCGGCTTGACCACCGGACTAAACGTCTCACCACAATCAATACCAACCGGCTGAGTCTTACCATCACCCATAAGTCGCGCCTTATGCCGGGCAAATGAACCATCAGAGTTCTCCTTATGAGAAAAAATCCACATAGACCTGATCATATTAATATAAGATGGACGGGGAACTAACTCCCACGTCTTATTATCAATAAGAGCATTATATTCATCCGTCATATCAATTTTCCAATTCGGGTCGTTTAATGCAGACACATGATTACGGGGCAAGGGGGATTTAGAGACATCTGAATGTAAATTAAAATGTCTTTTTAGTGTAAAAACACCCCGCTGACTACGAGTGACCGGTCTATGACTCGAGGAAGAATTTGGTGAATTTTGGGAATTTGATGGGCTCGGGAATGACCGGCCAGCAGGCAGTGGGCTTGCTGGCCCAAATCTGGACTCGAAACTCGATACTGGCCCTATCGCTAGATTGGGCTCGATAACTGGGCCAGTGACGAAAATTGATGCAGACCCTGGCCCAAATCCAGAACTGGAAACTGAGGGTGGACGCGACACTGTAGATGCAGGGGGTAGTGGCCCCACTGGAGAATTTTGGGTGCGGTGTATGTCCGAAAAATGCTGAATAACATATGGTGATATATTATCACCCAAAAAATTATACGAACTAGGCACAAGAGTATTATCTTTAGAAAATGGAAATTGAGACTCATAAAAAATGACATGGCGATTAATTATGATTTTATTAGAGGATAAATCAAAGCATTTGTAGCCACGCTGATTAGATGGAAAACCCAAAAACACACACGGAGTAGATCGGGCCTGAAGTTTATTAATTGTGGTGGATGGGAATAACAGATAACATAAACACCCAAAAACCCAAAGATGAGAATAGGAAGGAGTTTTATTATATAAAATTTGAAGGGGGGAAGAATATGTCAGACCTTTGGAAGGAATTATATTAAGGAGATATGTAGCCATTTGAAGAGCATGATGTCAAAAATATGGGGGTACGGAAGCATGAATTAATAGAGTGCGGATAATGTTATTTATGGAATGAATTTTACGTTCGGCTTTCCCATTTTGTGAAGATGTATGAGGACAAGAGAAACAAAAATTTATCCCATTATTAGCACAAAATTCCCGAAACACCCCATTGTCATATTCTTTGCCATTATCACACTGAATATTTTTGATTTCACGGTCGAATTGGGTTCTGATGAATGCTCTAAATTTTAGAAAGATGAAAAAAACTTGAGATTTCTTTGCTATTGAAAACGTCCATAGAAATTTAGAATAATCATCCAGAAAGAGAACATAATACCGATGACCCACAGAACTAGGAACATGAGACGTCCATAAGTCGCTATGAATAATATCAAATGGCATTAAAGTATGAGATTTTGATTCTACAAAAGACAACTTAACATTTTTTTCTAAAGAACAAGAGTGTCAAATTGGAGTACGACTAGTACCCTTACATGAAATAAAACTATTTTTATCTAAAGCTGACAAAATAGAGGATCCCGGATGACCAAGACGAGCACACCACAATGAAGGAGAAATGGCTGCAAAGGTTGATGGCAGGGCTTGACTCGATGGACCGGAACTGGGTGTGATAGAATAAAGATCTCCCCTACTATCACACCTCATGAGAGGACTCTCCGTCTTGAAATCCTTCACAGAGAAATCAAATGGATCAAATTCAATAGAAACGGAATTGTTAGTAGTGAATTTACGGACAGAGACCAAGTTTTTAATCAATTTGGGGGTGTGTAGGGTATTTTTCAAGATAAGAGGTGGATGAGGGGGAGATAATATTTTATGGCCATAACCACAAATTAGAACAGAACTACCATTACCAACAATTATAACGCGAGAGTTGATCAAATTGGAATAAGATGAGAGAGTACCTGAATCGAATGTCATATGGGTAGTGGCACCGGTGTCCATATACCAATTCGGGTCTAGCTGAATCAAACCCAGTGTGTGCATCGCGACCTCGATATCGATCTGAGTAGGGCCTGCTGCCTGGTGAGCTTGCGAAGGCCGAGGCCGAAGAATTCCAGACCTGGACTGTCCTGGGTCGAAACTGTTGGAGCTTGAATTACTGGGCCAGTGGGCAGTGGGCCGTCGAGGCTGCTGGAAAGCCCACTGGCCAGACACTGGAAATTGTTATGGAGGTGGGCCATAGGGCCACTGTCCACTGGTCCAAGCCCACGACCCAAGGCTAAGACCAGTGGGTCAGGCCCATCAGAATCGAATGGGGTCCATCGCCATCGCTTTGTCCACCGTGGATCGCCGGAGCCGCCGCGTTTGCCCCCGCGATTTTTCCCATTATTTTTCCGGCCATTCTTGTTGCCCCCGTGAGATCGGTTTTGGTTCGAATTGTCACCAAAATTTTGAGGACTAGTGGAGGAAGTCATCATGACCACGGGACTAGCATTAGTAGCCACCTTTTTAGCCAAACCGGCTTCTTCCAAGGTAAGCATGGATCGGGCTTGATAGAACCTTGGAAGAGGATTACTTTGACGAAGGAGAGTTCCAACGCCACTATAGGCCTCGGAGAGGCCGACAACCATCTGTAAAATAAGACGATTTTCACTAACTGGCGCACCAACGTTGCGGAGTTGGCCCGCCAATTCCTTTAACCTTTTGCAATATGCTGAAACGTTCGGGAAATTTTCCATGTTGACGTGGGAAAAATCCTGTTCAAAGGTAACAACTCTGGAATTTTGATTATCCTGGAATATGTCACGCAGTCTATCCCATGCAGCCATTACCGTAGTGTCTGGCTTAATAATCGTCTGCAATAGGTCGGTAGAGATAGTAGAATAAATCCACTGAAGGACGGTGGCATCAAGTGTTGTCCATAACTTAGGATCATCCTCGCGTTTAGGAACCTCCGTATCATCAGGAGCTGCGGGGATTATGTGATGGATGACTTGATGCGAACGAGCGTTAATTTTGAACAACTCGGTCCACGTCGCGTATTGGACGTTTTCTATTTCAAGAATTAGAGGGATATGATTCTTGATGTTAGAAACAACAATGACAGGGTGAAACGTGTTCTTTGACGTATACATAACAAAAGAACAATAGGTGATAGAGGGATTTGGAAGAGAGATTTGGAGAGCGGAAGAACAAATGGCAAACCCGAGGGGAAGGTTCGTTCTTTTGCCGAGAATTGCAACAAAAATTCGAGAGATTTTTTTTGTTTGACCTAGACTTTTGATACCATGAAAGAAATAATCCCTTGATTATTTTCATTAAATGAAAAGCTATATATACAAGTTACATATTTCCATAATAGGAGAATCATATTCCTAAAACCTTATTCTACTTGGATACTAACTATACATTTATGGTAACACAATTATTATGGTAAGTGTACAATACTAATTACATTACAATATTACCTTAACTAGGAGACTAAATATTTCCTAAATATATAGAGTATATACGGTAATTGGGAGACCAAATCCGAGAGCCAATATACACAATATACACATGTATATTGTGTGTATATTGTGTATATTTAACAGACACTAAATTTAAGAAAAAAAATAGACTTTTGAAATGTGTGATCTAAAATAAACCTAAGACAATTGTGTAGCTATAAATCATTTCATTAAGGGTAAAAAGGAATTTTAAAATTAAATTATTTTTAATTATAGAAATATAACATTCTTTTTGGATCACACTAAACAAATAGTGTCACATAAATTGAGACAGAGAGAGTACTCGCTAAGCACTGTTGTGTGTTTTTCTGCTGTTAAAAGCTCTGATGTTTCCACCTTTTTTGTTTGAATTTTTTCCTTAATAGGCTAATAGCTGTTGATATGAATATATTGAAAACCCAGTTCATGAAAAAAAAATTGCGTGATCATTTTCTATGAATATATGTCAATAAATCTAAATTGAGCTTTGCACGATGCAGTTGAAGTTCCTAAAGTTTATTAGTAGGTTGTAGCAAATTAATTAATTTCTGTTAGAAACTTTTTTCTAGTATCTCATGCTTCAGTTCAATTTTGTAATAATTGTATCGTAAACATGTAGTTCGAATGGTTACTGGATTAGTGTAGTTGTAATTATAATAAATAATGATGTCAACTAACAAAAGTAGTTTGAATGAAAAAAATAAGCAAATTATGAAGTCTTCCCGAGTTTACACAAGTTTTTGTCCCGCAACCGTTTGCCATTGGAGCAAATAATATTAAATTAAAAGCTGAGATACTTGTATGGAAAATCTGCTTATAATATAAGTGAGAGGATTCTTTTTTAGGAAAATATTTTAAGATAATTAGACACCAAAAATTGACTTTCTTAATGAAATATTTTTCCTACATATCAAACACTGTATTAACAACGCTATCTTGCCAAAATTAATGATTAGCATAGAATTTATAAATAATGAAATTGAGATCATGTGATAGTGAAAAGAAAGAACGAACCTTACACGATTAACCAATAGTCAGTTTAAAGCTAGTAGAACAAATCACCTTTATCAAATGCTTGAGTTCCAAGATACTAAAATCAAGTCTGCAAAAGTTTTCAAGTATGACAATGAAAGCTAGTAGCTTCCTAAGTACAGTTTATTAACTTCACTAAGCTATAACATGCACAATTTGTACAATCACCTCAGTTGTATCTGCACAAATTAAGAATCTAAAAACGAAATATGTCCTCCAAAGTCGATGGGTGTGACATTTTCATTCATCTTCCAATTCGAGATCTCGTACAGGTGATGAAACTAATTAATGATCATAAGAGTTTATCTTTCTCTGTTGTAAGAAATCAAGTGACCTGCAAATATAATTTATCAGGCATCTTAGTCGACTTCAAACACCAAAGACCAAGTTTTGCTTGTTTGAAAAAAATGAAAGGATAAAGTGGTAGTGCAGAAAGAATTCCAACGTGAAACATAGATTGCATGTAAAAAAAATTCAATACATGTAACTGTTAAATCAAATGACTGCTACTACAATACAACCCAAGAATGAAAGAAAATAATGTACATGAATAGAAACTGACAGGGAGTAAAATAGGAGCATCTTTCTAAAAAGGAATTATAGACGTTACTCACGTAAATTTTACCACATCTTCATTTTTCAATGTTTTCAGGAATCAAAGTGAAATATAAAAAGATGAGTAATGTATTGCTACATTTAAGTTCAAAATTAAATTGAAGTCATTGATCAATAAATCTGGCTATATGCTTTAGATAGAGTAATGTATTGCTACATTTAAGTTCCTCATATCAACAAATAATTTTTTCTTAGGTAATCCCTTCTTTTGGGATTTCGATCATGAGAAACTGTAGTAAACACTTGATCCTTAATATGTGATTTTACATCTTATAGTAGAAGTTCTCCCCTTATTTGACATTCAATAATATGGAGATGTCATGATCATGACATTATAAATAAAGGCGTGGTAGAAGCTTAAGAGTGCAGTAATGTAAAATTTATTCTTACTGTGCAACTGTACAGTTACTAAACTTTTGTTCATTCTTGGTATTGTGCAAATTGCAATACAGAGAGATATGAAGCATGCAGCGGTCAGGCTTCTTCAGGAGCTTCACAGAATACCTGAGGACTGAAAAAAGGAAAAGAGTAGTTAGAATCTATTTGTGGTGAAGTTATTATCAACAAGAAAAAGGAGATCCTAATATCTTAACCAGTTCTCAACACCAAATATGCGCACTCTCTGAAGAATTTTCTTTGTACATCTTGTGCAAAGTAAGACATTTTCCATACAACATACATGGAGCCTTCAGCTCTAAATACCGGGCTGCCCTTTTTTAATCTGCATCAACAGCTCGGAGTTCTCCAAATCCTTCGACTTATGAGGACATGTCCTCATCTTGAACACATGGAGCCTTTAGCTTCTAAACCAGGTATCAATCTTGTAAATTGGCTGCTCCATTTCAGTATCAGTAAAATACATGATGACTTCCTCTATATGTTACCGTGCTCTCTGGAAACTCCTCTTAAGTGTAGCTTAATGATCTCTTATCTTCACATAGTAATTTTCAGAGTTCCATGATTTTCACATAGTGAAATATTACAAGTTATGATACCAAAACTAATACCTTTAACTTGATTGTGGCACAATTTCCTCTGTAACTGCAGTTCCTTCTAATTATTCAAAAGTCGAGAATATAAAAATCCTGAAAGAATACGGGAAACAGTCAAATATCTAGAGTTTCATTATCTTGATAGTGGAAAAACTCAGCATGATACAAATTGAATACAACCACAATTATAATTTGGCCAAAGCATTGTTTTCTCACTGATCTCCAATAATTCACACTCACAGTAACATATAAAAAGTTGGGTATAAAAACCGCTACCTTTACCTATCTGACACAACTTCCACTAAAATGGAGGATATATCAATTAGGTATTTTTAATAGCAATTAAAAGAAAAAAAACATTAAAGATCTTGGAGTAATATTTTGTCTGCATTACTGCACGATTTTAGCAAAGCTAAAGATGATATGTGAAGCAAACTTTCAATTTCTGCGTCATATCAGATATTCGTAACCGTGTATACCACTTGGACCGAATTTGTATATTAAATTTGTGGGTAAAACAATTGTAGGAAACGGAAAGTAAATAAATTTACAAATGCTATAAAGGATAAACTACTCAAGATTACAATAAATTGGAATTAAGAACGATTACAAACTCCTTGTGATTTGCTGAGTCGAGTGATGACACTCTGTCTTTAAGACAAGATTGCCCCGTATATCTCCTTTACGTTATCGGGCAATAGTCTCCCAAGATACAACAACAACTTAACAAATGAGCAAAGGAAACTCAAGTGTTACTCTTGCAGAACTTTGAATATAGAAAAATTTGCTAGAGAGGAAGAAAAAGATTTCAGAAAATTTCTTAGTGTTGAACAATTGAGCCAAAGGCCTCAATTTATAGTGTAAGGAAATGACCCCTCAACTAGCCAACTAATGACCTTCAATATCCATGTAATGACACTTATTGAGGGGTTACATTCAGCCAAATAATGGAGATTCAATGCTCCAAAACCAGCTCAAAAGTCAGAACTTTCCATCTCCCCATCGCAGCATTCTGCCTCCGAAGCGATGTGACTCTGCGAATTAGCACCACAACACCTCGGCTCCAGTAGCACAAGCCACCATTTAGCGCTGCGCCGCAGCCATGGGGCGCCGCAGCTCCGACGGTGTTGCGCCGCGGCCCTTCACAGCTCCACGGCGATTTCCGACTCGTTTCATCTTACCATTCGTACACTTCTTCCTTCATTTACCAACGTGGAATACTTGTCATTTGGCCAATAACCGTCCATCATTCTATGTCTCAAACGTATTACTTACGTACCAATATCTCTTTCACTAATGAAATTTGCGATACTTGGCACTACAGGTACACGTGTGTGGAAATGACATTTTCGACGTGCGAGGCCCCAATTGTTCGAGTTATAAATAATGGGATAAACTTAATTCCACATTAGTAAATTTTCAACAATCCCCTCTTGAAAGGGATTTTGACGTTCTCACATGGTGCATTTTTCAGCAATCTTTCAGCGGACAGATGTTGCATCTAGATAGGTAGCTTTCTCTTTGAACCTTCCATAGTTGAATACCATCGGACTTACTTATTGCGCGGTGAACGTAATGTCTTGAACCGTCAGTGTTTAGTGTAATCCAAGTCAACGGTACCAACACAACAACTTCCCGTACTCTGTTCTTCGTAATGTTTTGTCCGTTGTGGCCGTGGACACTTCTTGGATTCTTAAGTGCGTTCATTTGAGGTGGTCTGTCCTCGCAGTTAAATATGTGGTCTCCTACAAGATATCCTACTATACCCCACTTTACAAGTGTTAGGAACCATTAAAAGTTTCCCCAAACCTAACCTCAACCGTTGAGGATCATTAAAGGTTTTAGAAACTTAACCTTTACTTACACTGCAGATATCACTTAACGTCTATCGCGGGAACGACTTTGGGTTTATGTTCCTTATAGGGATCATAACCCGAAGTGCTCTTTCTTCCACCGAAGCGCTCAACTGAACCTTTACATCTTAGTTTTCTCATTGAACCAAATTCCTGGGATCTCCAGTCAGTAAGGTTGGGTTACCATGGTCCTTAAAGCTTGGGTTTTAAGCCCATTCCCCTAGACAAACAGAATATTTGATCTTTGGGTAAGCCCTTTGTCAATGGGTTCGCTATGTTATCCTTTGATTTTATGTAATTAATGGATATTATACCCGTTGTGATCAGCTGCCTAACAGTTTTATGTCTCCGTCGAATATGACGAGACTTGCTATTGTACATAGAACTTTGTGCCCTTCCTAGAGCCGACTGACTATCGCAGTGGATCATTACAGAAGGTACGGGTTTGTCCCAACAAGGGACATCCTCTAAGAAGTCGTGAAGCCACTCAACTTCTTCTCCTGCTTTGTATAAAGCGATAAACTCCGATTCCATAGTGGATCGGGCGATGCAAGTTTGCTTAGAGGATTTCCAAGACACAGCCCCACCACCAATTGTAAATATATACCTACTGGTGGACTTGGTGTTCTCTATATCAGATATCCAGTTTGCATCACTGTACCCCTTTAGTACATCTGGATATCTCAAATAATGCAACATGTAAGTTAGCGTGTATTTCAGGTATCGTAGTACCTGATTCAACGCCTTCCATTGATCATTACTCGGATTACGAGTAAACCTAGCCAACTTATTGACTTCATAAGCAATATCAGGTCAGGTGCAGTTTGTTATGTATATCAAACTCCCAATCACTTGTGCATATTGCTCCTGGCATACGGGTGCACCATGATTTTTATCAAGCTTTTAATTTCTAGCCAATGGTGACTTCATAGGCGAATTGTCAAACATCTCGAGCTTTCTCAACAAATCCTCGATGTAGTGAGACTGAGATAAGACCAGTCCGTCAGACGTCTTAGAGATCTTTATCCCTAAAATGACATATGTTATACCTATATCTTTCATGTAGAAGCATTATTTCAACATATTCTTATTCTCTAGGATCAAGCTAGGATTGCTCCTTGTGATCAACATGTCATCTACGTACATGCATATCATGACGAACGAGTCAGAGTTACCTTTCGTGTAGACACATTTGTCACACTCATTAATGGAGAAACCCTTTTGATAGTAGAGTACTATCAAATTTTCATGCCATTGCTTCGGGGCCTGTTTAAGCCCGTACAGAGATTTGACAAGTCGACAGACTTTCTTCTCTTACCCTGGAACCACATACCCCTCGGGTTGTTACATATAAATTTCTTCTTCCAAATCACCATTTAGAAAGACTGTCTTGACATCCATTTGATGTATCTCAAGGTCACGCAACGCTGCGATCGCAATGAATACTAGTCTGGACGTCATCCTAGACACTGGAGAGTACGTGTCAAAATAGTCAAGGCCTTTCTTCTTCCAATAGCCCTTGACTACCAACCTGGTCTTGTACTTTTCTATAGACCTATTTGCTTTATACTTTCATTTGAGTATCCATTTACAGCCCAACGGTTTATTTCCCGGAGGAAGATCAACCAACTCCCAAGTATGGTTATGCAGAATGTAGTGTATTTCGCTCTCAATAGCTTTTTTTCAGACTGGTGCCTCTGGAGTTAACAATGCTTCAGTAATTGTCCTTGGTTCGTCATCAACCATATAAGCTACAAAGTCAGGATCGAAAGATTTATCCTTCCTGGCCCTATTACTTCGCCTCGGTTCCATCTCTGGAGTCTCCAAGTTCTGAGAATCTGGAACACTAGATTCCGGATATTCAGCCACTTCGAAGTCCACTAGATCTGAATCAACTAGATCCGGGCAGTTAACGATTCCCGATTCTTGAGAGCTTTGTTCATAACTTCGTTTGCGAGAGGTTATGTCTTTTTTCTTTCTAGGAAAAGTATCCTCAAAGAATTGAGCATTCCTTGATTTCATGATTGTACCCCCGTGGATATCTGGAATATTTGACTTATGCACTAAGAAGCGATAAGCACTACTTTTATTTGCATATCCGATGAAAATGTAATCTACCGTCTTAGTCCCAATTTTGACATGCTTTGGCTTGGGCACTTCGACCTTTTCTCAGCCAAATTTGTCTTTCCCTCAGCGGGTTGTTTTCCCCTAGGCAAGGCCTTCTTATTATCTTCATGAATCTGGAGTTTGATAATAAGTTCCTCAAAGATCATTTCCTTTGTCTTGAGTTTTAAGTAACTCATAAACTCATTCCACGAGAGAGGTAACTTCTCAATCAGTGATGCAACCAAAAACTGTTCATTTGGTTTCATACCTTCCAAATCCAGGTGATGTAGAATCATTTGCAATTCCTGGACTTGGGACATCACAGTTTTGCTATCCACCATTTGAAATTTCAGGAATTTCCCAACGATGAATTTCTTCGTACTATCATTTTGTGCGTTGTACTTCTTCTTCAGCTTTTGCCATAACTCTTTGGCGGTGCTTACGGGGTAATACACCGTGTAGAGTGGGTCTAACATACAGTTCAAAATATAGTTTCATTAGGCTGAGGGTCCACTTCATCTCCAACTTGTGGAGGATCTTCTGTTAGGAAATGAGTCATTCCCAAATAGTCAGATAAAACAACATCTTCTGATGTCATCTCTTGAAGTTGGAGCCCATAAACTTCTCTGGGCATTCATTGTGGAAACCAAAGGGTGGGGGAACAGTAACGTTCCCTTGAGCAACCGAAAAGGCATTGGGTGTGCCTTGAGCAGTGGGGAAGGCAGAAGGGTTGCCTTGTGTAGCAGCAGCAACAAAATCAGAAGCGAGTTATTCTCTTTCAGTCATCTTTCTAAGCACTTACAACAATTTTGTCTTAAAATTATAGGTACAACAATTGTAGGAAACGGGAAGTAAATAAATATTACAAATGCTAGAAAGAATAAACTACTCAAGATTACAACAAACTGGAAATAAGAACGATTACAAACTCTGTGTGATTTGTTGAGTCGAGTTATAACACTTTGTCTTTAAGACAAGATTGCCCCGTATATCTCCTTTACGTCATCGGGCAATAGTCTCCCAAGATACAACATCAACTTAACAAATGAGCAAAGAAAACTCAAGTGTTACTCTTGAAGAACTTTGAATATAGAAAAACTTGCTAGAGAGGAAGAAAAATATTTCAGAAAATTTCCTAGTGTTGAACAATTTAGTCAAAGGCTTCAATTTATAGTGTAAGGAAATGACCCCTCAACTAGACAACTAATGGCCTTCAATAGCCATGTAATGATACTTATTGATGGGTTACACTCAGCCAAATAATGGCTGAATTCATGTGCCAAATAATGGAGATTCAATGCTCCAAAACCATCCCAAAAATCAGAACTTTCCATCTTTCCGTCGCAGTATTCTGCCTCCGAAGCGCCGCGGCGACTCGGATCCAGTAGCCCAAGCCACCATTTAGCGCCGCGGCCCTTCACGGCTCCGCGGCGATTTCTGACTCGTTTCAGCTTACCCTTCGTACACTTCTTCCTTTGTTTACCAACGTGGAATACTTGTCATTTGGCCAATAACTGTCCATCATTCTATGTCTCAAACGTATTACTTACGTACCAATATCTCTTTCACTAATGAAATTTGTGATACTTGGCACTACGTGTGCATGTGTGTGGAAACGACATTTCCGACGTACGGGGCCCCAATTGTTCGAGTCATAAATAATGGGATAAACTTAATTCCACAGTAGTAAATTTCCAATAAAATTAACATATTTGTAGAATTCTTATACAAGTGTAATTAAGATATTATTATTGTATTAGGAAAATGTATTAGTATTGTATTAGGAAAAAAGATTTATTTTCCATATTTAGATATTGTATATCATGTATATATATACATCTTCATTAATGAAAATAGTCAAGTGATTATTTTATCTCATGGTCTCAAAAGTCTAGGGCAAATTCTTCCTTCTCCAAATTATATGTTTTCGCCGCCCTACTCAGTAATACCATCGGCCGACGGCCGCACAACCTCCTCTCTCCCAAATTTTCTTCCAAATCCCAAATTCTCCTCTTGTTCTTTCTTCATGTCTACCTCAAAGAACACATTTCATCCTGCCCTTACGTTCTCCAACATCAAGAACCGCATCCCTAGCTTTCTTGAGATGGAAAATGTCCAATACGCGACGTGGGCAGAATTATTTAAATTTCACGCACGCTCGCATCAAGTCCTTCATCACATCATCCCCTCGGAAACATGCAAGGAGAAGGTGCCTACTGCCGATGATGACCCTGTGTTATGGACGAATCTTGATGCTACAGTACTTCAGTGGATTTATTCCACTATCTCTACGGACCTTTTGCAGATGATTATTGAATCCGACGCCACAACGATGAAAACATGGAATAGGGTGTGTGATATATTCCAAGATAACAAAAATTCCCGTGCCATCACTCTTGAGCAGGAATTTTTCCATGTCAATATGGAGGATTTTTCGAATGTCTCAGCCTATTGTAAAAGGCTGAAGGAATTGGCGGATCAACTCAAGAATGTTGGTGCACCAGTCACAAGTGATCGTCTTGTTCTTCAGATAGTTGCAGGCCTATCCGAGGCTTATAATGGCATGGGGACGCTTCTTCGTCAAAGTAATCCTCTCCCACCGTTCTACCAGGCCCTTTCCATGCTCACATTAGAAGAGGCCGACTTGGCTAAAAAAGAGGCTACCGGAGCAAATTCCGTCACGATGATGGCCACTTCCGATGAACCTCACTCGTTCTCAGATATTCTAGCCAAAACCGTAACAACGGTGGCGGCAAAAAGGTCAAAATCAAAAAAATGATGGCAAGAATCGGCGGTCATGGCGGTAGCGACAGTGGATCGGCTGGGCCCCAACACCACTAGTCCTAGCCTTGGGCCAATGCACAGTGGCAGTGAGGCTGGGCCAGTGTGGCCTACTCAACCCTTTTCCTTAATTTCCATCAAATTGGGCAAGGCCCAATTATTCCCAGCAGAATCGGACTGGGCCCTGGCAGCATGCTGGCTTGCTTGGGCCTCGGCCTTAGCAGGCCTTCGCTGCTGCGGGCCCAGCTTTGGTTATGATACATACGAATATTGAGGCCAATATACATATACTTGGATTAAATCCCTCGGATGTAAATTGATACATGGACACCGGTGTCACTTCTCATATGACGTCCGCATCAGGTAATCTCTCATTTTATTTCAATTTGAGCAAAAATTGTGGCATAATTATTGGTACTGGCAATTCAATTCCAATTCGTGGTTATGGTCACACAAAATTATCCCCCCCTGCCTACATCCACCTCTAGTCCTGAAAATGTCATTCATGCCCCTCACTTAATTAATAATTTGGTGTTTGTCCGAAAATTCATAACTGATAATTGGGTTTCTGTTAACTTTGACCCTTTTGGATTTTCTGTGAAGGATTTCACGACGGAGATACCTCTAATGAGATGTAATAGTCGGGGAGAGCTTTATCTAATCACCACCACCACCACCACCACCATTTCCACGGGTCAAGCCTCACCATCAACGTTTACCGCTCTCGCTCCTTCCTTATGACATGTTCGTTTGGGTCATCTGGGGCGTCTATTATTTATTCTCTTAAAAATAATAATTTTATTAATTGTAAGAGTACGCATAGTACTCCTATTTGTCTTTCTTGTCCTCTAGGGAAACATGTTAGATTAACTTTTGTAGCCTCTAATTCTAGTACGTTGATGCCTTTTGACATTATTCATAGTGATTTATGGACACCTCCCGTTTTGAGCTCTTTGGGCTATCGTTATTATGTGTTATTCTTGGATGATTATTCTAATTTTTTTTGGACCTTTCCTTTGTCCAAAAAGTCTAAAGTTTTTTCCAATGTCTTAAAATTTAGAGCATTCATCCGTACCTAATTTGAATGAGAAATTAAAAATATTCAATGTGATAATGGTAGAGAATATGATAATGGGCAATTTCGGGAATTTTGTGACACTAATGGCATATCTTTTCTATTTTCTTGTCCTCATACGTCCTCACAAAATGGGAAGGCCGAAAGAAAAATTCATACCATTAATAATATTGGCCGAACCTTACTAGCCCATGATTTATTACCTCTTTCCTTTTGGTATCATGCTTTACAAATGACTACTTACCTCCTTAACATACTTTCTAGCAAAGGTTTAGCATATCAATCACCCCTTAAATTTCTTTATCATAAGGAACCCTCGTATTCTCATCTTAGAGTGTTTGGGTGTTTGTGCTATCCACTTTTTCCGTCCACTACAATTAACAAACTTTAAGCTTGTTCTACCGCTTGTGTATTTTTGGGTTATCCATCTAATCATTGTGGTTACAAATGTTTTGATTTATCTTTGAATAAAATCATAATTAGTCGTCATGTTATTTTTTATGAAACTCAATTTTCGTTTGCTAAATTGTCTAATTCCGTATAATTTTTTGGATGATGGACTCTCAACATACGTCATACATCACTTAGCCCACACAGACTCGTTATCCGATTTTGCCAGCAGGCCCACTGCCTGCTGGCCCAAATAGTCACGGTATTACCTCTGTTTCTCGGCCAGCAGGCCTACTGCCTGTTGTCCCAATACTATCTCCCAATCTCGGCCCAGTTCCATCACCACTACGTCCGCATTCTGGGCCAGCGGGCCCACTACCTGCTGGCCAGTTCAGACTAGACCCATAGCCAACTCAAAACCCGTCCCCTTCTATTTCGAGTCAAGGGTCCGTTACTCGTAGCCAACAGGGTATCTTTAAACCTAAATGACATTTTAATCTAAATTCTAATGTCACTAAATCGCCCCTACCACGTAACCCAGTGTCTGCCCTTCATGACCCGAATTCGAAAATGGTCATGGATGATGAATATAATGCTCTTATTGAAAATAAGATGTGGGAGTTGGTGCCATGTCCGCCTGGTGTCAATATTATTCGTTCTATATGAATTTTTACTCATAAAGAAAATTCTGACAGTTTTTTTGATAGGCATAAGGCATGTCTTGTAGGTGAGATAAAACTCAACAGGTTTTTTAAATAATTCTTTCCTGGGAAGCAACCACTATGAGTGAAGCACATAGGAAAAGTACATGTATATTTAACAAAGTTCCAATATGAAGCACTTAATAGCCTAGCGATTATTTGTCCAGCCATCTCTGATGTAAAAAGAACAACAGCACAACCTAGAGACAGGAAAAGTAGCAGCATGCACTACAACAACAACATACCCGGTGTATCCCACAAAGTGGGTCTGGGGAGGTTAGGATGTACACATACCTTACCTCTATCTTTGTGGGGTAGAGAGGTTGTTTCCTATAAACCCTCGGCACAAAAGGAAAGTAATCGATGCAAGATTGCAAAGAAAATAAGAAAGTAGCAGCATGCACTAAGAAATAGAACTAAAATAGTGTATCTCAATCTCAACTCAGCATTGTACTTTTATATTGAATGTTTCTATTTAATCTTACAGCATATACAAAGATTTAGATCGTTTTGTTTTTGCCACATATATAGTCACACGAGAAAATATGACTGAACAACTTCTTTTTTTTTGAAAAAAATGGTAACATTGTATTCATCAGCATTAAGGAAATGCTGGAGACCATATTTACAGGGAAGGACATACAGCACCAGAAATAAAGAAAACCTTTATTCTTCTCACAAGGTTTCAACTAAATTTCTAAGAAGTCCAATAAAGTTTCAGTATCTTCTACACATCTTTCTTTACACCAAAAATATAAAGACTATACAATTCATCTTGATTTTTTAAATTGAGCTGGTCCTGTCTTCAAAACACCTTGCATTTCTTTCTTTCCATATTGTCCACCATATACATGTTGGAATGGAATTCCACCATTTCTTCATTCTTCCCCTACCTCCTGCTTTGTTTCAGCACTTTACCAACTCCATTGTAGTCCCTGGCATGACCCAATTCAAGTCATACATACTTAGAAACATCTGCCACAATTGTCCAATCACTTTACAGTGAATGAACAAATGACTGTTGTTTTCTAAAGTTTCCTGACAGAACATCTTGAGCTCGACTGGATTCCCCTTCTTTGTAATTTTTGGTGAGTCAAGCATGCTCTTCTGAACAACTCTCTTCTTCTCTTTTTCAGTTGAAAGCTACCAAATATTGACTTTTCCAAGAATGTTATACTAAAAACTGACCAAATCCACCATTTTAAGGCATTGGAAAACAATTATAAATTCTCATGGAACAATATTAACAAAAATAGAAATAATCTCAAACATAGAGAAAAAAACATGTATGCAGAGGTGCATTCTTATTTAAGAGAACAAATAGAGATGGGATATGGGTGGCAACTGAAAAGTTTACCATAGAAGGGCATCTCTCTGATGAATTAAAGCAAACACATTGTGTGACAAAACACATTTCAGATATTTTTTATCAAAGAATTCCATTCCCGTTTCCGATATTTTTCTTTTCTGTTTAAAAAAATGGAAATAAATTGTGAGCTCTCCTTGTGAATGAAAGGAACAAAATGCACCTACCCATAAAATGCACCAGGAATCGACTGGCATTCCTAGCTGCTTTCATCTCTATTGTTTGGCTTCTTTATTAGTATTTCTTCTTCTGGTTCTCTGGGTATACTTGAATCAACAAATAATTTCTGGAGAACTGATAACAGCAACATATGTACTCATCTGCCTACAAAATAAAGCAAAAGAACAAACAAGAAACAGATGTAGAAAGAACCCTAAGTCGGAAAAAGGAAGTGTAGGAAATACAAATACTGGAAAAGAAGAGAGAGAAGCATGTGGGCAGTACACATGGTTTGCTGAAAAAGAAGTGTAATATACGTGCTAACAATACCGCACCGTACGATTTTCATAATTTTTTGTACAATAGTAGAATGCACTGTTCGTACACACTTTGGTATCGTTAATGCAACATAAAGTACAACTTTTTTAAGCTATGTTCGTACCCCTCTTGTTCACTTATTAAATATAGAAACTACAGCGGAGAACTCTTGTTACCAAAATGCACTCAGGAACATGCAAAGATTGCAACTAGTTAAGAATTTTGAATTCCCTAAAACCATTTCAAGGAACACCATTACTTTATCATGAGATTGATGCAGCAATAAGTCCATTGTGTCGGTTCGTCAAGCTGAAGTTCAACCAAAGAATTTGGAGATCCTGATCAATCATATGTACTTCACTGGATTAGTTACAAGCACACCCTTCACCGTGGATGAGGCAGTAAGAGATATCCAGGAACAGGACTTGGGCAATATTTACTCTTCAACGTTCTTGCTTTCTGTCTCACTCTTCACACAATTTCCAGCACCTTGGTTAAGCAGTCCGTTCTTATAAAGTATGTCTAATTCATGGAAATAGGGGCATGATCTGTAGTTTTTTGGACGTGTCTTACCACTGTCAATCGTCCTTTTATAGTACTTGTTAATGTTCTCCCATTTTTCTTTACACTTTTTTGGAGTCCAAATGTAACCCATCTTAGCCAATCCATCAGCTACCTCTTCCCACACAGATCCTTTAGCCCCTTTAAGAAACTTGTGATCTAAAGCAGTTCGAACTGATACAAGGGCTTGTACTTCAGATTTTGGCCATCTCCTATTACATGGATCAGATCTAACATCAGCTTCTTGACCATGAACTTCACCTTCATCTTTAACTAGTGTTGATATTTTTGATGATTTTGGAATTCGGAACTCTTCACCTAACAGATTCTCAAGGAAAGAAATAAGAGCCAAGTTTCTAGATGTCTCTTCAGCTCTCAACTCCTCGTCCCGCTTTGCCCTTTCTACTTCTTGCTGATTCCAAGCTTCTTCCCGGTTGATTCTCTCCTGTTCCTTCTTCTCTATCATCTCTATTAATTGTTTGTGCATCTGCTCTTGCTTGTCCATAAGCTTCCTTACCATGTCTTCAAGATATAATTTAAGACTCCTCCGTGTTTCCCTCTTCCTCTTCCTAATTAAATGTTCTTCAATTGCCTCTGATGATTCACTGTCATCCGAAGATGAGCTGCATCAAGGTAAATGCAAGGTAAGAGAAGAAAGTTATGGCTTGGAAGTTCACATATTCTTTTTTTGGAAACTGAAATATTAGGAAGTTCAAAGATTCTTGTAACATACTATTACAAATTCTTTCATATCTTAAGAATTTTAGAGACCAATCTTTCCTAGAAAATCACTTATATTAGTTGAAAAAGTCGTTGCCATGCAATTATCTGGATTACAATAGGTAACATTATCCATTAGAACTATGTTGGAGTATTTTGCTGGCATGAAAAAACCAAAAATTGACCTTGGCAGTAAGCTTGAAGCACGGACAACTGTTAACTCCAACGAAACCAACAGTATAAGTTCAATACCTTATTATCCAAAAACCCACTACTTTCTTTTCCCTATATGATATCAACCACCAATCCACTAAATAAATGTAGCATCACATTGTGATATTCCTACCGTACTTTATAGATTAATCAAATTAAAATGACTTCTAAGGTCTAAGGTCCAAAATTTAAAGAAAGAAGAAAAATTATGAACCATTTCTAAGGTCAAAGCTTTTACACTTTCTCTAAAATAAGTTTCAAAAAGCTCAACTTTTTTTGACAAAAGCACATTAAGCTTAAATTTAAAGTTTAAGGGTTCTTTTTATCAGGAAAAATAAAGAACCTGGTAATGACACCAAGTATTTTTCATTTTGGTCCCAGCCAGGGCGGAGCCAGTGTACATGGTACAAGTTCCGCCAAATCCAGTAACTTTGGTCTAAACCCTATATTTGTCTTAAGAAGTCCATTAAATATGTACACAATCTTAATTTAGAACCCAACTTAAAAGAACTAGAATCCCGAACCTAGTAACTTCAAATCCTGGCTCCGCCTCTGGTCCCAGCTTTATGTGACAAAAGAGCATTGAATATAATTAGCAACAAAAACTATTGGAATTAAGAAAGTTAATAAACTACTGCAATTACAAATCATCTATGCTCTAAATGAATAGATGAAGAGTTAATACCACTAAACGAAGACCTTTGCTCACATAACAACCACAGAGGCCAACATATCAAAGTGCATAATAACGCGATTACCGAAATGCCGCTATAATTAATATAAAAAATACACAAAATTACTCCTTCCGTCCCAATTTACACGACAATCCTTCCTTTTTAGTCAGTCCCAAAAGAACAAACATCTTTCTATATTTAATAACAATTCAACTTTATATTTACATTTTTACCCTTAATAAAATGATTTCTAGCGATGTATATGAGGGGTGTAAGTGGGTAAGTGGGTCGGAGTTTGGTTGTAAACGGGTTAACCCGAAAATGGCCTTGAAAGTGGGGTTCTCTGATTCTACCGTCAGTGTGGTGTTTGGTGGCTGTTTCGGGTAGTTTTAGGGAGAGTTGGGTTTACGCATTTTATGAGGTTATTGTAGACACGTTGGGGGTTGTTCTAGTGATCGGCCTTTGTTAGTTTGGTGTTGGAGGATGTCGGAAGTTTACTGAAACAGTGAGGTTCTCGGTTGGGGTGTGTAGTGGGCTGTTAGGTGTTGTCGGGATGATACGACTGATTGTGGATGGTTTCGGTTGGTGGCTTTGAGTGTGGGTGTTTGGGAAGTCTTGTGGGATGTGGTGGTAGAAAGGAGATGGTGGTTTGAACAAGGAATGAACACGGGATGCTAGGTGCAAACTCGAGTACAAACCAAGTATAGGACGGTCGATATAGCAAGGATAATGACACGGGGGTTTTAATGCTCGAGTCGACACCAAGATGAGTTTGGCCAATTGGACAAGGTCTTGACCGAGGTTGCTAAGTACAAGCTCGTGAACAAGCCAAGTGAGGGTGGCCGATAACCTTATGATAGACCTTAGGCTTGGGTTTGGTTGGATCACACAAGTTCCAACGTCCACTCGCACCAATAGGGTTCCTTAAGCTTGGGTTTGATTAGATCACACAAGTTCTAACCAAGATTTACACCGAAGGGACATTAGCTTGGGTTTAACTAGGTCACACAAATCCTAGCTTCAACTTACACTAAGGGGTTGGTTCATACAAGAGCCGAAGGCCCACACAAGGACCTACTAAGGTAGACAACACACAAGTTGAATAGCATTTGAATAAAACTCAAGTTTTTCTATTCATCAACTCTGCCTCTTTACATTACATAAGGGTCCTATTTATACTACTAGATGGACTATTCTAGAAGAGTAGATAAAGGGACACAAAATGGAGCCATTTCGGCCAAGGTAGGAACGGGAAGGGAAGGGGTTCTTGACCGAGTGGGGAGCGAGAATGAATCCCAATCTTCCTTGCCTTCTAGATCATTCCTTAGTATTCTTCACACATAAACTAGTTAGTCCATAAATGGTCTTTCTTGGATAATGTTGAGAATCATCCCCTCTTGGCATGTACTTAAGATATTCATGATCCATCTTCTTGGAATCCGATGAGAAGCTTCTTCCTTGAGTGTGTAATCTTGATCGAATGGTTATGTGAGTTGCACGGCCAACTCTTCACATTCCCTAAGCCAATCTTGATGTCTCCAAGTAGTCAAGTTCATGAACGATTTATCCCCTTTGGAGGCCACACTTTCTAGATGATTCCTAATCCTTGTCACCTTATCCATTCTCGCCCAAGTCACCCGTTTGGTAATAACTAATAACTCTCGAAGTAGTCATCCTCCTCTATTACATGGTGCATTGGTGGTGTCCTAAGGGAAACTAGGAGTTATTACATGTTTCATTGTGTCCTAAGGAACTAGTAACTAATCTAGGAAATAAAAACAACAAGCTAAAGGAAAAGCATAGTCTCGGCCAAGACCAACACAAAGGCCGATAAAGTTGTCCTTTTAATAATAATCAAGTGATGTCCCCTAATCCGCTCCAAATCCCATACCATTCTAGGCCCTTAGTCGTAGGTTGATGGTTAGCCATTGACACCTTTGGGACTTCACTTAACAACTCGAGTTGAGGAACCAAGTCCGAGGTCTTTCTTGCATCATCTAACCACACAAATTTTTACTCCCTCCGTCCCAATTTTAGTGTCTTAGTTTGACTAGGCACGGAGTTTAAAAAATAAAGGGAGATTTTTTAATCTTGTGATCTTAAATTAATTAAAGACAAGTGTAGTCATTTAAATCTTGTGGTCTAAAACTTCTCAAAACTTACTATGTCGCGGTGCTAAGTATCTTCTATGAAACTTTCTCAAAAGAAGTATATGCATCTTCTAAGGAAATAAAGTGTCAAGCATACAGAACGAGAATTCTATCAGAAGAAGGGCTGTTTTCAAATATATGTTCTTACATTAATGATTTAAAAAGGCTTACTGGATAAATTCTCCATTTAACTTCTTTTTTTCATTATACTTGCAGCAGGGTGTTTTCTGCAAAGGTTAATACTTTACTGAGGGAACTTCGAAATCCAAATATTGTACATTTTCTTGGATCAGTTGTGCATGGTGACGATATGATCTTCATCACAGATTGCCGAAAGTATGTTGTTTTGTTCCATTAGTTGTATTGACAGAACAGTTCAGATGTTTAATTGTAGGAGGGCACCTCGATAATAATTTAGTGAGACATGATGCAGATATAAGTGCATTTTGTAGCCATGCCTCTAAATCCATGGACCGACCCCATCATCTCCACCCCGTAGGAACTACGAGATCACCCCAAGGACGCCTTAATGGATATTAATTGCCAATGCACTATCACCTAATATTCCTAGATGCTAATTGTAATGGAACTTATGACTCTGTAGTGAATTTAAACATTGACCTTCAAAAAGCTATGGATGCCCATCCTGTAGTTGATTTATTTCTTGTAAGGTGTTTTAATTATTTTTCTATTTCTTTTTTGTTTTCCTTTCTCATTATTTGGTTCTTTTCCCTTTTCCTGTAATAAACACGTAAGGTGGCTCAAACACAACAATCACAAATAATATTTTATTGAATTTCATAAGTGGACTCCTCTTTGTTTAAATTCTAAATATCACTTCTTTCATTCAAGGCACTTTAAACTTCATAAACTCTTTAGCCTATTGCGACTTTTGTTTTTGGCATCATTATTGGGATCCTTCACCCTTAAATTAGAATTGTCGAGTTCAAGTCTAAGGAATTGAGAACTTCTTGACGGGAAATGTTTTACCCTATAGTAGGCTTATAATCATGCCAGTGGTCGCGGGATATTGGATGATTAAAAAAAAGGAGGAAGATTAGAGCATGGTTCTTATGGCTGCACGGATACAAAACTATACTCCTATTTATTATTGAACTACAACAAAACATTGATGAGGAGACTGATCCGCCTCGAATGTTGTATAATTGGACATTAGAATAGTAATCTCCAATTAAAATGCAATTATTCCCTATTGATCTCATAAGGCTAAAACAAGTCATTCATGACAACGTGAAGTGCGGGTAAATTACCCAGTATATAATATATATAGAAAAAAAATACTCTTTTTGGGATAGATAAAAACGGAAACTTAAATTTAGATGGACAAAAAAGGAAAGTGGGACTGGAGAGTATGGTTTATTTTAGTTTTCTTTATTACTTAAACTTTGTGTCCAGTCAAACACGAACTTAAACTTTGTGTCCAGTCAAACACGAAATGGGAAGGAGGGAGTACCTAATTTCCGCCTCGAAAATACGAGCTTGGGATATCAAGTTGAAGTAATCAGCATGAAACTCCGACTTCATTTGCTGAACTGCCGAAATGTCCAATACGCCATTATTAATGTTAGACGCATTTTGATGACTTAAAAACCCTAAATCGGTGCTGCAACTCATCAGAGCTTCGTCCATTTCCATATAGCTGCTACGGCAGTTTCCAAACCGCACTGGACGGAGCTTACGGACAGGTGAAACCGGAATAACGGCGGATGGATTCTCGTAAACGGCGTTAGTGGATTCGGGAAAAGGAGCAAGGTTGTTTGGGAATGAAACGATGTCGTTTGATGGATGGCCATTACCGTTACCGTCGGTGAGGGGCTCCATGGGAGAGGTAAAAAAAAAAAGTAAATATAAAGCGGCGGCGGAAGGGAAAATGGAAGGCTGGTAAAAGCAAAGTAAAATGGGGTAAAAGGGAAAGGAATCACCGAATTAGCAATTAAAGTGGAACTCTTATTTATTACGTGTCAGATGGTTAGCCTATCGTCAATCTCACCCCGGGGTAAAATTCTCAATAAACCTCTGAAGAGCAAATTGATAATGGATAATTATTTTTGAAATTAAATTTGAAATGTATTTATCTCACGTTTAGTTAAAATAAAATTATGATATAATTAATTTCATAATCTCGAAATTATAGTATTATTTTATATCTATAGAGTGTGAAATAACTAATTTTAAAATTAATTATCCTGTAATAACTTGTTTCAACCAAATAACTCCTAAATGTGTAATTTATTATGAGTTGCGTACTCTTAATGGGTGAAGTGGTATTTATTTAACACATAATTGCATATCTATTTCTATGTTTGTATTCTTTCTTAATTTTCATTTTTATTCATCTTTATGAATCTCGTTGAATATAAGATTTTCTTTTGTGAACTATATATAAATGTGTTTTAAAGGTAAAAATTAACTCTGCATTCCATATTTACTCGAATCTAATGAATAATATGATAGTATATGTTTTTACAAGTACTCTTATCACTAAACTCATTATAGACATACTTGAATAGTAACCCTAGTTAAATATGCTACTCCCTTCGTCTTATATTAACTGTCCACATTACTAAGAATATTTACCCCAAAGTATGTGTCAATTCACAAAATTCAGATAAAATTAAGTAAAGTTTTCCTATTTTATCCTTAACATTAATTATTTTTTAAAGTAGTAAATATTAATTAGAATGCAATTTATTGAAGAGAGACAAGGATAATATAGTAAAAATGCACTTCTATTTATGATTTCTTAAGTGGCGTGTAAAGGAAAAAGTGGACAAGTAATATGGGACGGAAGGAGAATCTTGTTTCCCGGGAGAACAATCCATCCATTTGAATTTAAATGAAACCATTACCAATAAATAACATCATGTTGAAATTTTAATCTACTTTATATTAAGGCTGGCCAGTGGGCCCGGTCCCGCCCCGAATCCGACATTTAAAAAAAAAATTGCAGTATCGGGACTCGAACCGGGACGGGACATGGTCTCGTCCCGACCCGTCCCGGCCCGCCCCAAGCCCACCAGTCCCGACCCGATCCCGGTCCCGCCCGAAATCCATCTTTTCCAAAAATAACCGTTGCACCAACGACCATTTTACATTTTGGCCGTTGTGCAACGATCATTTTACATTTTGGCAGTTGTGCAACGGCCATTTTTGGCCTCCCCTCCCCTAACCTCCCCCCTACCCCTTAATATTATTTTTAACCGATAAGTTATTATATTTACACTTTAACCCAATTTTCAACTATAAATCCCTCATTTTCTCTTCATCTTTCTCACAAATCTTCCTGCAATCTCTCTAATTTCTCAATCTATCTCTCTACAAGTCTACATTGTCTACTAAATATTCAATTTTATTTATTCATTTGGGAGTGAAGTTGGCAACTAGCTTGAGGATTTTCCATCGAGCAAAGTTTTAATTTTCAACCTCTCGATTACACATCGACGTTACGTCGGCGTTTGGTACATTCGTTCCTTCATTAAATTATTATTGTCTGTTTATTTTATTTAGCGCACTTAATTTCATTTACTTTAATTATTTATTAGTATAATTATAAATTTATAATGGAAGGATTTAAACGTATGCTTACGGGTAGGGGTCATGCTTCTTCTAGTAGGGGAAACAAGGGCAATGGTCCTATTCCTAGACAGAATCCTATTCCTACACAGGATGATTTTGTTGATACTGAATATTTTCCTACAATACCATTAGATTTAGACGAAGAGTTATTTTCTGAAACTTAAAAAGACTTTAATTTAGACGATGATCTAGATGATACACCCACTAATGTAGATGACAACACACCCACTAGTGCACCTTCAACTGAAATGTCTCATATTGCCCCTAGTATGAGACAGGGTCCAGCAAAACGAACATTAAAATCAGATGCATGGACATTTTTTGATAGGGACGTAGAGAATCAAGTAGCTAGATGTAAAATTTGTAAAGATTTTTAAAATTTAAAATTGGAAAAGATCACGATGGGACGGGGGGTTTAATGAGACACGTAGAAAGGGCTCATCCAGCTAGGTATGCCCAATATGAGGCTTCAAAACCGGGTGCGCAAACGTCCGCTCCATCGGAACAAGGTTCACATACTATCCTGGACCAAGTACAAGGTCAAATTAACCCTATGACGGGGGGAATTGTAGGTCCTAAATACGATAAACATAGAGATAGGGAAGCAATAGCAAAATTAGTGGTTGTGGAGGGTTTGCCTTTTTCATTTCCTTCATCTCCCGATTTTATTCATTATGTTAGAGATATGTATAATCCTGCTTTTAACGGTTTTCCTACATCAACTGTTAAGAGAGATGTATTTAAATTATCACATGAATATCAACAATATTTACGTTATTCATTATATCATTTTAATGGCTATCACTTCTGATATAGGTCGTAGTACTAACAACCATGATTATTTAACGGTAACATGTCATTGGATAGATTATAAATGGTTTATGCAAAAACATATATTAGCGTATAGATATATAGATGATAGACACACTAGTACTTTTATTGCAGAAAATATTTATCAAGTGTGCGATTATTACGGAATAACTGATAAAATTATTACTATTGCATTAGATAACACTTCTTCTAACAATTACGCTATTACAATTTTAAAAAAATAGTTTAACTCCATCTTTTCCAGATCATTTTCATATAAAATGTGTGTATATATAACTTAATTGTAAAGGATGGTCTATCACTTTTTGAAGACATTCTTAGTAAAATACAATTTGCTATAAACTTTATTTTTAAAAATAATAGAATACAACGAAGAAAAGAATATAAAAAAAACTTGTTACGATCGCCAACTACCTTATAGAAAAATTTCAGAAGAAGTACCCACTAGCTGAAATTCTTTATACGAGCAACTACTTGTTGCTTATAATTATAGAAAACCTATAACTTTATTTTTTAACTCTCATAATCAAAATTCAGCTGATATGATTGTAGATAGCGATTGGGAAAAAATTTCCGAACTTATTGTATTTTTAGAGAAATTTTTTCAATCAACAAAAGAATTTCCGATATATATTATCCTACTATTTCAACTATGCTGTTTTATATAGCTCTAATATTTTTACTGCTTAATGAATATATGGATAAACCAGTTTATATGACAGCTATTAAAAAATGTTTATCAAAATAAAAAAATATTTTATTCCTATTCCCACTATTTATATTATTAGTGATGTATTAAATCCAACTATTAAAATAGACGGTACTAAATCACTTATTGAAACTATTTACGATTGTATAGCAGTACTACCACCTCCAAGTCCCAAAAATCCAAATCACCCACCACTTATTGAATAAAGAAGAAGTGTTGTCTAGCATAGAAGACGAATGCAAAAATGTATATAGGTTTTACCAACAAGAAAGTGCTGGCAACCTATCGGCTTCCATACCATCTTCTTCTTTTTCAACACAACCTCACAAAATACATGATGTTTCTGCGGCTAGTATTGAAAGACTCAGAAATAGAATGTGCGGTCGTACCGCTACTAACCAAATTAGCGAGTTTGATATTTTTATTTTGCAGGGTTCTGTACCGTACCAAGCAGTTCTCAATAAAGAAGGATGTGAAGACTTGCTGAAATACTGGAGGGGGAATGAGAAGACCTTTCCGACACTTTCAATGATGACCCGAGATGTTTTGAACATTCAAGCGTCATCAACGTCGTCTGAAAGCGTTTTTTCTGCCGACAGCTATCAAATAGGAGAGCACAGACACTCATTAGCCGGAGACAGCTTGGAGATTATAGTATTATTTAGAGATTGGATACGAGCGGAGCGGAGAAGGTGCGGTCAATCGGAGATCAACGAAGAAGAAGACGAAAACTACAATGAAATCTTATCCGAATGTGGTGGAAGCGACGTGGAGCAATTTGACCAACAAATACCAATTTCAACCGAAGAACCACATGAAATTATCAAGAAACTAGAACAAGTTTTTTTCAAAATGTAATTTTTATAATTGCAATTTTACTATGTAATTTACAACTTTTGAACAACACCACAAAGTTGTAATTTTGACAATTGTATTTGTATTACAAAAAAAATCATGTCTATTAAATAATATAAGAGGCACAAAAACAGTCTTGGATGTTTTTATTACACTATCTTGTTTAATTATTGATTTTTTTATATACATGTTATTTTTTAAATTAAGTGCAAAAAAAAAATCCTGACCCCGCCCCGACTCAACTCCGACGGGATTGGAAAAGGGAAGGGACGGCGGCGAATCCCACCTGTCCCGATCCCGCTAGGCCCGCACCGACTTGATCCCGCCGGTCCCGACCCGACAGACCCGATCCCGGCCCATTGGCCAGCCATACTTTATATTGTTAATACTTGTCATTGTATATAGGTAACAAACCTTTGTACATAATTGTTAGCAATTGTATTTGATACTGCATATGAGGCAAGCATTGTTTCTACATAACTGTTTCTCTGATTATCATTCAATAAAACTAAAGCCAAAATTTTCATTCAATTCTCCAGTGGCCAATTGGGAAGGAAAACAAGATTATGGTTCATGGAATTCCATTAAAATCTTAAACATCCTATCCTATCTACTAAACTCTAGATTCCAGCACAACTTTGAGACTCCTCAAAAGTACAACAAGCACAGCTTCTCTCTTTCAGCCGTGTTATTTTTCGTGTGGCCATGTCAACTGCGAATAAGAGCCTAAGTGTTAAATATGGCAATATACACACAATATACAAGTGTATATTGCCATAATTAAGTGCCACGATTTATGGGACTAATTCTCGGTTTATGTGGCTGAATTTGGAGTTAAGAATACTGTATCTTTGAAAAATATATGTGTGGTATATTGTAATGTATTTGTTACCAAAAGTAGGATTATACACTACCATAATTGTAGAGTTAGAATTATGGTAGAATATGATTTTAGGAATAGAATAGGAAGATTTTGTATCTTGTATATATACATATTCAATCAATGAAAATAATGAAGGGATTATTTCTTTCATGGTATCAAAAGACTAGGTTTTACAAAAAATTTCTCTCCCAAATTTTTTTGACCTCTCTCTGCCGAGACCCCCCCCCCTTCGGGGTTTCTCTTCCAAAGTTCGTCTTCCACTCTCAAAAACACCTCTCCTAAATTTCCCTTCCTTCTTTGTTCTTCCAATATGTCTAAGAACAATTATCACCCTGCCCTTATGGTTTCCAATATCAAGAGTTGTATCCCTATTGTCCTTGAGATGGAAAACGTCCAATATGCGACGTGGGCGGAGTTGTTTAAAATTCACGCTATCTCTTATCAAGTTCTTCATCACATCATTCCTCCCGCTAGACCCTTTCCTGCGGAGGATCCTGAGTTATGGATTACTCTAGATGCTACCGTTCTCCGGTGGATCTACGCCACTATTTTGGTGGACCTTCTACAGATGATTATTGAGCCGGATACCACGTCTATGGCGGCCTGGAATAGATTGCGTGACATATTCCAAGACAACCAACATTCACGTGTCATCACACTCGAGCAGGAATTCTCTCTCGTTCGAATGGACGAATTTCCGAACGTTTCTGCATATTGCAAGAAACTAAAGGAGTTGGCGGATCAACTTCGTAATGTTGGCGCACCAATAACAAATAATCGTCTAGTTCTACAGTTGGTTGCCGGTCTTTCGGAGGCCTATAATGGTGTTGGAACTCTCCTTCGCCAAAGCAACCCTCTTCCAGACTTCTATCAAGCCCGCTCCATGCTTACTTTGGAGGAAGCGGGTTTAGCTAAAAAGGCGGCTACCGGAGCAAGCCCCGTCGCATGGTGGCGTCCTCTCCTAGTTCTTCGGTTTATGTGAATAATTCGGGCCAAAACCAAAATCATGGTGGCGGCAAGAATAATCGCAAGAATAATAAAAACCACGGGGGCAAACGTGGCGGTTCTAGTGGCGGTTCCGGTGGTCAGCAAGCAAGCGGTGGGTCCCATCCAGGAAACAATGGCCCACCACCACCCTGGACCCAGCAGTGGGGCCCATGGCAGTGGGGCTGGGGCCGTAGGCCAACAGCCCTTACAATTCAGCAACACAGTCCAGCGGCCAGTGGGCTGGCCAACAGACCAGGCCCAACACCCAACAGTGGCCCAGTAGCAGCGGCAGCAACAGCTACGGCCCAGCTCCATCACGGTCTGGAATTCACGAGCCCCGACCTCCGCAAGCCCATCATGCAGCAGGCCCCACTCAAACGGATATCGAGGCCGCTATGCACACGTTGGGGTTAACCCAACCGGACCCAAATTGGTATATGGACACCGGTGCCACGACTCACATGACTTCCGAATCAGGTACTCTCTCATCTTATTCCAATTTGAGCACCCCTCGGGGGATAATTGTTGGTAATGGCAGTTCTATTCCAACTCTAGGGTATGGTCAGAAAACATTGTCTCCCCCAAATTCACCCCTTCTCTTAAAAAATACTTTACATGCCCCTAAATTGATCAAAAATTTAGTGTATGTCCGAAAATTCACAACTGGCAATTCGATTTCCGTTGAATTTGATCCTTTTGGTTTCTCTGTGAAGGATTTCAAGATGGGGAGTCATCTCATGAGATGTGATAGTAGGGGGGATTTGTATCCTATCATGCCCGGTTTTAGTCCATCGTGTCAAGCATTGCCATTAGTTTTTGCAGTCATCTCTCCTTCCATGTGGCATGCTCGCCTGGGTCATCCGGGATCTTCTATTTTATCAGTTTTAGATAAAAATAGCTTTATTTCTTGTAAGGGTACGAGTCGTACTCCAATTTGTCAGTCTTGTTCATTAGGAAAAATTATTAAGTTGTCGTTTGTAGACTCCAATTCTCATACTTCAATGCCATTTGACATTATTCATAGCGACCTGTGGACATCTCCTGTTCTTAGTTCAATGGGTGATCGATATTATGTTCTCTTTTTAGATGATTATTCTAGATTTTTGTGGACATTTCCAATTGCGAACAAATCACAAGTGTTTTCCGTCTTCATTAAATTTAGAGCGTTCATTCGTACTCAATTCGAAAGAGAAATAAAAAATATTCAATGTGATAATGGGAAAGAGTATGACAATAGGGAGTTTCGGGAATTCTGTGCTAAGAATGGGATCAATTTTTGGTTTTCGTGTCCTCATACATCTTCACAAAATGGGAAGGCCGAACGTAAAATTCGTTCCATAAATAACATTGTCCGAACTCTCTTACTTCATGCCTCCATACCTCCATATTTTTGGCATCATGCTCTACAAATGGCCACATATCTTCTTAACATAATTTCGTCTAAGGGTCTGACATATTCTTCCCCCCTCAAGATCCTGTATAATAAGAACCCTTCTTATTCTCACCTTTGGATCTTTGGGTGCTTGTGCTATCCGTTATTCTCATCCACCACAATTAACAAACTTCAGGCTCGATCTACCCCGCGTGTATTTTTGGGTTATCCGTCGAATCATCGTGGTTATAAGTGTTTTGATTTATCCTCCAAGAAAATCATAATTAATCGCCGTGTCATTTTTAATGAAACCCAATTCCCTTTTACGAAAGTTCATACTCCCGAGCCTAAGTCGTATAATTGTTTGGATGACCAAATATCCCTGTATATTATTCGGAATTTTTCGAACATCTCCCACACCCAAAATCCTCCAGTGCCCACTTGCCATTTGGACGGATCTGCTTGACAATTCCGGTGGCTGGAGCAGTTCGAAAGTGGGCGATCCACCAATTTTGGAACTAGTCCAGACGAGTTTTTCAGTTACCAATTGGGCCTGCTGGCCAGTCCGTCCCGAGCCTAGAAAATTTCCAAAATTCCCTCAATTCTTCCTCGAGTCATAGACCGATCACTCGTAGTCAGCGGGGTATTTTTACACATAAAAGACATTTTAATTTACATTCTGATGTCTCTAGATCCCCCTTGCCCATCAATCATGTGTCCGCATTAAATGACCCTAATTGGAAAATTGCTATGACTGATGAATATAATGCTCTTATTGATAATAAGATGTGGGAGTTGGTGCCCCGTCCATATGGTATTAATGTTATCAGGTCTATGTGGATTTTTGCTCATAAGGAGAATTCAAATGGGTTATTTGCTCGACATAAGACGCGACTGGTTGGTGATGGTAAGACTCAAGAGGTTGGAATAGATTGTAGTAAGACGTTTAGTCCGGTGGTCAAACCGGCTACCATTCGCACTGTGCTTAGCTTGGCCCATTCAAAGACTTGGTCAATTCATCAGTTGGATGTCAAGAATGCTTTCCTACATGGTGATCTCAAGAAAACAGTCTATATGCATCAGCCGTTGGGTTTCAGGGATCCAAACCGTCCTCATCATGTATGTTTGTTGAAGAAGTCCTTATATGAGCTTAAGCAGTCTCCAAGGGCCTGGTACACGAGGTTTGCTGACTTTGTTTCAACTATTGGGTTCACACACAGCAGGTCAGATAATTCATTATTCATCTACCGCCGTGGTTCGTCATTAGCCTACATTTTGTTATATGTGGATGATATTATTTTGACTGCCTCTTCCGATGCCTTGTGCCAGTCTATCATGTTCATGCTCAGTTCTGAGTTTGCTATGAAAGACTTAGGGCCCTTGAGTTATTTTTTGGGGATTGCTGTCAAACGTCATTCAGGTGGTTTGTTTTTGTCTCAACGGAAGTATGCTGCTGAGATCATCGAGAGGGATGGGATGTCATCATGTAAGTCCACTTCTACTCTAGTTGATGCAAAACCCAAGCTTAGTGCTATGGCAGGTGCACCATACGAGGATCCGACCCGCTATCGCAGTCTTGCAGGGGCTCTCCAGTATCTTACATTTACCAGATCGGATATTACGTATGTTGTTCAGCAGGTGTGTTTATTCATGCATGATCCTAGAGTTGAGCACATGAATGTAATCAAACGCATTATTCGGTATATTCAGGGGACACTGGACTATGGGTTGCACTTGTATCCTTCTTCTACATCCACACTTGTCTCGTACACAGATGCGAATTTGGGTGGTTGTCCGGACACCAGACGGTCTATGTCAGGATATTGTATGTTCCTTGGCAACAACTTGGTCTCCTGGTCTGCAAAGCGTCAGGCGACTCTATCCTGCTCAAGTGCAGAGGCAGAATATCGAGGGGTAGCTAATGTGGTCTCAGAATCGTGTTGGTTACGGAATTTGCTGTTAGAACTTCATTGCCCCATTCAGAAGGCGACCTTAGTATATTGTGATAATGTTAGTTCCATCTACCTCTCAGGTAATCCGATTCAGCACCAACGCACAAAATATATCGAAATGGACATTCACTTTGTCCGTGAAAAGGTTGCTCGGGGGCAGGTACGCATATGTCATGTCCCGTCAAGATATCAAGTTGCAGACATCTTTACAAAGGGTCTTCCCTCGGTACTCTTTAAAGATTTTAGGGACAGTCTCAGCGTTCGAAGACCGCCCGCTATGACTGCGGGGGTGTGTTAAATATGACAATATACACACAATATACAAGTGTATATTGCCATAATTAAGTGCCACGATTTATGGGACTAATTCTCGATTTATGTGGCTGAATTTGGAGTTAAGAATATTGTATATTTGGAAAATATATGTGTAGTATATTGTAATGTATTTGTTACCAAAAGTAGGATTATACACTACCATAATTGTAGAGTTAGAATTATGGTAGAATATGATTTTAGGAATAGAATAGGAAGATTTTGTATCTTGTATATATACCTATTCAATCAATGAAAATAATGAAGGGATTATTTCTTTCACTAAGTATAAGTGATTACAGGTAAACTGGCAGTAGAGAATTTGATGTCGACACGTTCCTCTGCTGCTTTTCTTTAGTGGCCATGAGTTGAGACTTGACTTGTAATAATTTGTCACCGGACTTAAAGTTATTAAAAGATGTATCATCCAGACAGGTACCTTTGTATGGACTTGTAAAGTACAATTGTCACATATTTGGAGAGGAATCAGTTAGTTGAACCGAGTGCTACCACATACGGGGTACTCTTGCCCTTCTGCATGTAGGGGTGGTTAAGTACCACATGTTGAGGTCTTGATAAAGGAGGTGGAATTTCCATGTGAGTTGATGGAACATTAAGCAAAGTCATCTGTAGATGATGTAGAACTAACGGTGGCTCCTTCGCGTAATCCTCCACTCCAAGTTGCAATTTAATGTAGCTGCAATCTGGGGGCTGAGGAGGTTCAAAACAAGATATGCTTTCGATATCTTCTGGAACATAATCCTGCATCAAATAGCACAAGTTTTTGTCAATTTAGATTTAATCTTTGTCATTATGTGAAGGGAATCAATTGACACCAGGAAATGAAAGACTTAACGCATTCTCTTCTCAGTTTGAGAGAGCATATACTGTGTCTGTGATCATTAGGACAGTATTAAGAACATAGTCCAATAACACTCAAGGGTGTGGCCTAGTGATTAATGAAGTGGGTTGAGATCCATGAGGTCTCATCTACAAATTCCAACAGAGACAAAACACTAGGTGATTTCTTTTTATTTATCCTAGCCTTGGTGGACAGAGTTACCTGGTACTTATTGCTGGTGGGAAGTGTCAGGTAGTGCGCCACCTGATCGAACACCACGGTTATAAAAAAAAAGAACATAGTCCAATGGAAGTTTGGGTGCCCCGAAATGAAAATAGAAAGTATTTTCAGAAGTTTTGGTATTTCGCCAATAGAGTGTTTTAAAGTAGAGGGGAGGTGTCCGAGTCATCAAGGAAACTGTAATCAGTGACTCCGAATTTTTGGATGTTGGCAAATGGGAAAATGTTCTCATCAAACGTGACATGGCGGGAGACTAGGATTTTATCTGTGGATAACTCATATCACAAGTAACCCTATAGTTCGACGGAAACCTAGGAAGATGCAAGGAGTGGAGCGAGGTGCTAATGTATGAGGGACCATGGAGGCAAGATTTGGGTAACAAAGACAACCGAAAATTCAAAGGTGATTATAGGTAGGGGTCCGACGGTAGAGGATTTCGGTGGGTTTTCTATTTTGGATCATACGGGTAGGTAAGATGTTAAGAACGTGTTCTACCATTTTTAATGCATATACCCACAAGGTAGGGGGAGAGACGCATGAAAAAGAAAAGTATGAATCATATTGTTAATGGTGCGGAGAAGTCATCCTGCTTTACCATTTTGAGGGGAAGTATGGGGGCAGGAGAAACAAAAGACCACGCCATTAACCGCACAAAAATTATGAAAATGGGAGTTATTGAACTCACAACCATTATCACATTGAAACGTTTTGATGTCTTTTTCAAATTGCGTTTTAACAAATGTACGAAATTCAAGGAATTTAGAGAAAACTTAAGACTTAAGTTTAAGCGGATAAACCCAAAGGAAGTGAGAAAAGTCATCCAATAATACCAAAAATATTTATGACCTAGGTTGCTAGTTATAGAAGATGTCCATAAATCCGCATAAATAATATCAAAGGGAGAAAAAGTAATACTTAAAGAAGACATAAATGAAAGTCTAACATGTTGCCCTAGATGACAAAATGAGCAACTATGGGAAAGTTTCCCTTTATTACATTGAATTAAATTGCGGTTTCTAAGAGAACAAAAAACATGAGCTCCCGGATGACCAAGTCTATTATGCCACGTTGATAGAGATATTGCAGTTAAAGCGGTGGGTGGAGTGACACAGGCATCGGACGTGGATAGGAAAGGATAGAGGTCCCCACACTATTGCATCTCGTAAGAAGTCTCCCCGTACGTAGGTCTTTCACAGAAAAACCAAACGAGTCAAAATTAATAGATACAGAATTATCTATGACAAATTTTCTAACAAAGATTAGGTTTTTGATAATGTTAGGGGCATATATGATATTTTTAAGGGAGAATGAGGGTTGGGTGGTGGAGTTAGTGTGTGGCCAAACCCTTGAATTGAAATGCGATGATCATTTCCGATCATAATAGATTAATGAGTATTTAAATTGCGTAGTTGAGGAAGATTACCAGAATTATTTGTGAGCTGAGACATGACGCCCGTATCCATATATCACGCATCATCGGGCTGCTGAATCTTTAAAGAACCGAAAGCATGGCCCAAATTCGTTGGATTGAGGCTGGACGCTGTGTAGTGGGCCTGGTGGCTGAAAAGGGGTCGGTGGTGCTAGGCCGCTGTGTAGTGGGCCTCGACGGTCCACTGTTGCTATTGGGGATTCATAGTGCTGTAAGCCTGACTTAGTTCGGCAGGGGCCATGGGACCGTAGGATTGCTGTTGGGCCGTGGAGAAGTAGGCCTGGTGCTAGTGGCCCATGTACCGTGGGACTGGAGGTGGGCCCAGGATGCTGGGCTGCAACGAGGAATACCGTGCCATATCCGTGGATGGCAGGTGAGCTAAAAAGACGAGGTTGTTGAAGAACCCTAAAAGCGAGAGATACGCTTTTTAGGGCGGCGAAAAGTTGACGGAATCAGTTGGTGATGTCTTTGAAAAAAATGAAATTGTGTCACTGGAGAGCCTTTGATACTACGTAAAGATGATATTGTTGTTGTTCTCAAGTCAAGACAGGTAAGGTAGTGAATCTTTCTGCCGAGAAACCACCACACACGGTCACAACTGAAGTCAAGAAAACTCTCTCCTGACGGAAGGATGCCCACCTTTTTGGTTTAAGAATTGAAAATTGAACTATGAATTTTGGTTAACCCGTTATATTTCTATATGACTGACTTGCTATAAATTGCATCGCTGCTTGCACTTTTAGTGTCGGATAATTTTGGTGGAAACGACAGAAGCAATATTGTATAGAGGTTACGGAAAGAAGTATCTATAGGGATTATAGAGAGAAGGGATGGGTAGGGTTTGACTTCTGATAGCATGAAGAATAGTGTAATTCTCCTTGAATTGAGTTTTCTTATTAATGTAATAAATATAGAGTGTACAATTGTAGTTCTAATGGAATTATGATCTTTATTTTACATTAATTACACTAAAATATTAATTACAGAATATATTGTGAATATATTCACTATCAAATTCAATGGTACTTAATTTGCCACTGGGCTAATCAACCAAAATGACTGCTCCTTTAGTTTTACCAATTAATTGCACGATTTGTTCTTCAAATGGGCTGGTCTTTAATTTTTCCATTCAAATGGACTAATCTTTAATTTTTGCCTTCAAAATCGAACTTATGGCTATAGGGGCATTAGTTCTTTAAAAGTGATGCGTAGAAATAGCGATAACTTATGTGATATTATGATGCGAAAATGAAGTTATGCCTTGCAATTTTTTTATTTTTTTTTGCATTGAAGGGCAAAAATTAAAGACCAACACAAAATAAAGAAAAAGTGCAAATGGCCCGAGTTTTACTTCTTAACATTTTCCCTTCTCCTACACCTCTTTTCGTGCAAATAACGTTCGATAGTCTCGTGATAATGTCCTGTACTATTATTCAATTACAAAAGATAAAAAAGAGGCATATCTATGAATTTTACCCGGTCTTGTGTATAGCATTAATACATGTGCATCGAATACACGTGATAGTTTGGTTCGTTTGTCACCTATAATTGAAGAAAGGTTTAAAATCTTATAGAGAATAAAGATATGTGTACTGCAAATTTTTACTAACTTCGTGAATATCGATCATATGCATGTCACTGATCAGTTGTTGAAAAGGGTTTTTACATACTTGAAGGTATCACTCATGGAGTTACACTGAAGATTTCTCACACAACATACACACACTTAATAGTCTTTTCACGTACAACACTTAAAAGCTACACAAAATTGTACAATATGATAAAATCTTAACATCATGAGCATCACATCTCAATGCGTGAGACTGAAGCGCTATCTCAAGAAATTGTGTCCGGATGAATCTCTTCTTCTTGTCGTGAATTATATATATTTATGAGCTAGCTTTAAGAGTTAGGTGAATAGTCGGAGTGGTGTAAATGCGGATGCCATCTGATCCGATATTGGATGATGTTAGTGTGTACTGTTTCCTTTTTGTAAAAGAATGATGATCACAAACTGAGTACTCCTGTGGGAGATGAAGGATTTGAAAATGACATAAGTTTGGATCATCAATAGTAGCATGGAGATGAGAAGGGACATCTATTACGAACTCTCCATTTTCATCTGTTATATTTTGGGCCCATGATGATCTCCGTACCTTACTCGGCCCACTAGTTCCGCAAAATACCGCCACTGATGCACCTGCAGATAATATACACAAATTAAGACCAATTGATTAAAATTAATTTATGAATAGCTTAGCTAGATATATTATTAGTCGAAAATATATTCATAATTCATGCAAAATCTTGCAAGGTGAATTTAGTACTATATGTTTTTGTTTTTAACAAGTAATCCTATTTTTTTAGTAGCATTTTATGTGATATCATTTTCCTTTTTAATTCCATTTTAAAAAATGAGTCTATATTTTCATATCTAATTTGACTTAATTTAAAATTCTCATTTTACCCTTTTGGAATAATGTATAACCACAAAAATGTTCTTAACATATTTTAGACCACAAATTTTCTAAATATTTATTTTTAAAACTATGTGTCCAATCTAATGTCATGACATAATTTGGGAAGTAGGGAGTACCATTACTATCATTGATGGTGTTGGATTCTATAATAATCTCCAGAGCCTTGTGTTAGTAAGTAGTGATTCAAATTAATATTGCAGCGAGTCATTAAAGAATAGGATATGCTTGTTTTTGTGAATTCTTGTCGTCCGGTCCTTTCTCAAATTCTGTGCATAGCGAGAGCTTAGTGCACCGGACTGCCCTTTGCTTTATACATAACTTTTTGCAAACAAATTAAGAAATCATAACAAGCTGGCTAAAGGCTCATTAAATGTAATAAACTTGCTTTTTTGGGTTTGTTTTACATTCGGTGTCCGGTACCTACATTGGAGCCCGACTATATCCGAATTTGCGTCGCGTAGGGCCCCATTCGGGGCAAAGCGCTCCCTACTAAAAAAAATTTCATACCCAGAGCTCGAACCCAAAATCTCTGGTTAAGAGAGGAGCAACCCATCCGATGCACCACATCCTGGTAATAAAAGTGTTTTTCTTATTTGTATATATGGTTGCAATTAATTGTTCTTAGGTTAAAAGGGAATATAATTATTAGAAGGTGAAGGAAAATAGAAATTAAACCTGGAACTGGCTGTGGTGTGTGATCACCACAAAGAAGAGTACCATGGAGGATAACAGTAGAGAGCTTTTCTTCTCCATAACCAGCCATCTTTGCCAATTCTTCTCTGCTTGAAAGTTCTACTAACGGATTATTATTAATATTAATTCCCCAACTTATTGGCACAATTAACAAAAAGGAGAATATGAATATCATCATCATAATACTTCCTTGAAATAATTGAATCATCTTTAATTATGGTGTGTTTTTGTTTCTAAATATGATCAATATATATATATATATATGTATATGGAATGAAGAGAAAAGGTACGAAAAGGTAGCTACTATCTCCGTTATATATAAATTCCTTTGCATATATGGTTCACATATAAAAAAAGTTGGAAAATATGGAAGGTCAAACCATCAGGTTGGTAGCCTAATCTTATCAGCACCTATACATGCAATATTAATTCTATAAGAGTTTTATAAATACCCGTCGAAATTGTACACTATCTAGTGAACTTCCATATATCTTATTTTTAAAATGTAAATATTATTTTTTATGAAGTACTATAACATATAGATAACTTTTGAATAATACAATAATGTAAAAAGTTCGTTAAACTATCCGTGTATATAAATTAAATCATTTCGTAGTAGAAAAAAGTTGGGCCAGAAAGCAAATCTGTCACTTTGGTTAACTTTGGTATGGCAGGCAAGAACGCAAATTCCAAACAGTTATGGGTCAACTATTCTAGCCTGCCCCTAATCCATGATCATAAGAAACTGAATTTATTAGTTGAACGAATCACATAAATCAAACCTTCTTTTTTCATAATGTATTCGTTCTGGGAATTTTTGGTGGGGTTGGCTTTGACCAACTACTTTATTTATCTTAGCTTCCTTCTTTCTTTGTTGACCAAAACTGAGTTCGATAAAATACACTATGATTTATAAAATTTGAGTTTAAGTTTTGTGTACGGTCAATTACACCATCAAATAATCTCATATTACTTTCTTAGTATTTGAAATACATTAAAGGCAAGGAATCCTATTTTTACTCTAACTAAAATAATTTCTGAGTTTACTTATAATCAGAATTATTCTTTTTTCAAATTTATTAAATACTTGTAACGTGTTTTCATACCAAATTCTCAACATCATCATCAAAATCAATGATGAATATTTTGACTCTTTTGCTCATGAAAATATGATTAGGTTTCAAAAACCTCTTGATTCTAGGTCTTTTTGGTTTGAAAAGGTCCAACCTGTTTCTTAAATTTAGTGCATCTAATTCAAGAAGGCATAATTATATATACCAATTATGCAGATTGAATACATCAGAAAACTTTAATAAAATCAACTTAAATCACTGTGATTTCAGAGAACGATGAAGATGGGCATGTCTTAGGGGTGAGGAGAGGGGAAAAAAAAAGCCTAAATCTGTATTTAGAGAAGGAAAAACAAAATTACTCAATTAAAAAAGTAACGCAGTACCTGATGGTGTAAAAAACTTGTACTCATTAAAATTTTGTGAAGTCAAAATAATGGTTCAAACATTTCAGTTGGGGGACAATCAATTGCTCTTGTGAATATAAATGGAATTTGGCCAAGCTAGCCAAGCTAGTATTGATTGATATAATCAAATCATTTACCCAACACAAAGCTATCAGTTACTCAAAATTACAACAACAATTCTTAGATTTGTTTGAAGCTTTGAGCCCTCCAAGACTAAAACTCAACTAAAAATATTCAAACATCATTCGTTCTTCTTGTTGGGTTGGCTAGAAAACTGGACATCCTTTCACTATAATCCCAGGGGCTGTTGGACAAGTTGCTAAGGGACAGTGATCTAAGTCAGTTCCCCACCATTTCAAGTTTTTGCCCTCGTTTTGCAACGCAAAGAACAACAAAACCCCCATAAAAGCTGTTCCGGCATCCAGGGAAGCTGATAGAACATAGTTGTATTTCTTCCACCATTCTTTTCTGTATTTGAACACGAAATAGTTGAATATCATTCCGGTAATAAGCCAGCTAGCAATATTTGTCGGCGTGGCTGGTGGCATTCCCGCGAAACCATAGGATATAACGGGTATGTTGATCAATGGGATCCATTTCTTATCGGGAAAGATTTTGCTTAGCACCCAAATAGGCACGGGTAGCAATGCACCTATGAGGAATAACCATACCAAGTTCCTGTATAATCCTCCGGGACCAAACAACCGTTCTGGTCCAATTAGACCCCATATGACAGAAGCGTCAAATGTGACTTTGAATTTCGGACAGGTCCATGGGCTGTCGGGATGAAGAGTCTCAACGTCACAAATGTTCTCGATGCTTCCTAGCATCCACCATGCTACAGCAAGGTTGATTGTACCGGCAACCAGTGTCCCCACAAGCTGGAAGACAGGAAATAAAGATGAATGAATTGGAAACTAGGACATCCTTGCAAACGTGTTATAGTTCAAAGAGTGAAAACAGAGAAAGAAGTTACTAACCTGAGCTGTGTACATGCATCGTGGCGGAATTTTCATGTAGTGACCAAGTTTAAGATCCGCTAAAAAGGAGAGAGCATGAACTGTACTGGTCCGGCCATAGATTTTGAAAAGCAAGTTTGCGATTGGTTTTCCTGGGAGGATATAACCAATTATGAACTGTGCGATGATGTCATATCCAGGTTGCTGCAACGCAATAAAAATTATGTCAGCAAATCGAACTTTTATAAGGTCAAAACCGAGGCCATATTATGAAATAGCACTTAAAACAATTAGGAATTAAGCTTTCACCTGGTTGGTAGTCGCTTGAATGACTCCTATAGGGAGAGTTACAATAAAAGCAAGTCCAAACGCAAACAGCATGCCCCACCACGGCAGTTGAACATCTTCTTTCCACACAAAACACATCATAAGCGATAGGGCTATGCTACCGAACAATAATACGAGGAACCACCACTGAGGGACTTGCTTGTAACTCTTCATCAATTTTGCATGGATGTCCATTTTGACATTCTTCACAGCTGATCTACTTTGCTTCCAAATATCACTGGCCGAGGAGAAATTAAACAGATTGTCAGTTCAAAAACTCATTTGAGCTATTTCTCTCTTTTTGAGAAGCCATTTCATTTAAGTTGCTCTACATAAGTCTAGCCAGACTTCAACGAACCTCATTTCATTTTCAAGAGAAAGCGACAAGTTCTGTAGTCAAATAGCCGAAAAAGGCTTCAAGCTTCTAAGAAATTCAAAATGACAAGATATATTCAAGTATATAAAGCTTATGAGAGGCTAACCTGCCATTAAATAGTGCAACATGTGTGAGGGTCGCTGTAAACCTTGCGAATCCCGACCCGATTGAGAGGGCAAACAAAGGACTGAGGTAGAGCTTGCTGTACTTTTCATAAGCAGCAATGTTGAGATCGAATTGTGGAGTCAAGATTTTAGTGGTATCGTATTGTTGCCCGCTAGCTGTGAACAGCTTATTTGAAAAGATAGGAAACTTCTGAGCATCAAAAGTGTTGTACTTCCAGTAACATAAAGGAACAATGATGTATATGAACATGATAAATCCGACGGCAACATTTAGAATCGAGGACCACGGTGTCACCAGTGGACTGCCATGATAAGCTGATATACCAGCCCAATCGAGGGTGAAAGCACCCACACCAAGGCCACGGTATCCAGAGCCGATTTGCTGAGCTGTGATACTGTGTGGAAACGCCCAACAGACCCACGAAAAGAAGGTCAAAATCGGAAATAAATAGCCTGGGAAAGTGTAATATGCAAAGCTTGCAGCCATAAATACAAGGAAAAACTGCATCCTTGTCAAGCTTCTTGTTTTTGGTTCCTTCTCGTGAAGTGCCCTGTTATAAGAAAGTCATATAAATATAAAGAGGATAACATGGATAGCAAAGATGATATATAACACTCTGGAATTTGGTAACTTGCTATAAACTATTTAGTGAATCACCATTAGTATCTCTTATAAGATATCTTCAATTTACATTACATTCTTATAATTTTGCTGCGAATGCGAGAATTGTCATCAGAAACCATCATCGAATTGAAAAATATCGTTTATGCTTAGTTAATTCTTTTCACCTTCACTAACAACCATAGGATACTGTGATCTTTAGGGCTAAGTTATGTATTACGTCCACTTGATCGATAAGACGATGCATAAAGCAATATCAGCTAATTGAACCTGTGTTTAGCTACTGCTACTAGAACCTAAATAAGATCCATTCAACTCCACCACTATAGAAGATATAAACATCATATATAGAACAACAACAACAACAAAAACCCAGTGTGGTCCCACAAGTTGGGGTCTGGGAAGGTAGGAGGTACGCAAAACTTATCTCTACCTTTATGAGGTAGAGAGGTTGTTTCCGATAGACCCTCGGCTCAAAAGAAAATAAACATCATATATAAAATTGTTATTTTCTTCTTTCTTTCTTTTGTTGCATTATGAAGTGGTACTACTAAATTTAACTTACAAAAAGACAGTGATAGTGCAGAAACGATCATCAATGAGAAGGCGAACCTGAATAGCGAGACTTGAGCAAGGTTTGACGGCCACCACATATCCACAGGATCAACCAGGTATCTCCTCAACATCCCTGCCCATCCATACCCCAATATCTGCACAATTTTCACACTATCAGAAATGATAACCTTTGGGACTTATGACAGAAAATGTTTTCGATGAGAAAATTATTTTCCATCGTTTGGTTACTTTGGAAAAAAAAATCTTTAAAGGAAAGATTTCCACAAAAATGGGGAAAAAATGATTTTCTTGCTTCTTCGCGATAGTCATTTTTACAAATATCAAACTCTTACTCATTATCATTTACTTCAACTAACTATCAAATCGTTAGGAATCAAGACTATCACAAAATATTACTCCATCATCTTACCTTAATCCTCCAATTTATACAGTTAATTAATGTCGATAACCAAATACTGGAAAATGATCCTGAAAATTTTGTCCCAAGTAAAAAATTTCCATGGAAAACATTTTCCTCTATACCAAATGCATGAAATTCAAATTACAAGAATGAACATTGAAACTTCAAGACAAACATGTTAGGGCCCGTTTGTTCATACAAATTTTTCACTTTTCCAAAATTCCAAACGCTTACTTACACTACAGTATCGGATAGTGTGCTTAACTTCAACGCCTTCCCTTATCTTTTTTCCTTTCTATTTTTTGTCTTTTAGTTACCAACTCAAACTCAAATCAAACACTGAAAGCTTTCAAGAAAAATTAACCACAAAGTTCAGAGTAGTAATTAAAGGAGTAAAAATTGTACCTGAGTAGTCAAGACAATAATAAGAGAGCATAGAAAACTGACGCTTTGTTTATAATAAGCCTTCATAACAGTAATAGCTCCAATGGAATAAGCATCACCACCTCCAATGGAAACTCCACAATTCGCCATAACAGTAATAATAACATGTTCTTTAATATTAAATGGCCCTGGATTTAAACTAAACGAACCCCATCTCCCAAAAAGTTTAAAATTCTTTTTAGGAAGTGTAGCAGCCATGAATTTCCCTATAGGGAGTACAGCAATTTGCATGAGTATAGCAGAAATAGTTAATGGCTGAGTTCTGTAAATAAAGAAAGTGTTGAGGAATATCAAGATAGTGCATGAAGTGAGTCCAAGGAACCATGCTCGGAATGTCATTACTGGTAAAGTAGGGTCATCGGTTTCTGGCACGACCAGAGCTACTTCCTCCACCGAACATCGTTCGTTGTCGGATAGTGGTGGATCTCCGTTTAGCTTCCCGGCGGAGGAAGGTGGTGGTGATGGTGGAGGGACGGTGGCGTTCTTGGTAGATGACATTTGAGCTGTGAATGTCAAGACAGAGTTTTGTACTTTGATGTCGTTATGCATATATAAGCTGTTTTGGAAGGCAAGTTGGTTATATATTTATTACTAAAGCACCCTTTGTTTTATATATATTGCTAGTAATATAAAATAAAAAACTTTTAAAGATGTGATTTTAATAATCATATTATAATATTTGTGTGATTATAATTTTTTAAAAATGTGTGATTTTAGAAGGTACGTAAGTAAGTAGTAGGGCGTTGTATTGCGTATCCTTTCATATTAGTAGACGTAGTATTATTTTTGTAATTTCTTCTTCTTTGATTTTTATTACTATATGTTATACTTCAACTATCTATTAGTTTGCTACAATTGATGTTATATTTTTCATAATGCTTATCTACAACATTTTTTTTCATAGTTGCTTTACTTCTGTCAACTATTATCTGACCTTTTTTGTTATACTTTCTTTTGAGCCGAAGATTTTTTGGAAACATTCGCTTTACCTTCTAAGGTAGGGATAAGGTCTGCGTATATTCTTCCCAAATCTCACTTGTAGATTACACTGGGTATGTAGTTGTGATTTTATATATATCATGTTTGATCAGTTTCAAAATGTTTGTCTTACTTTTTTTAGTCTGTTTAAAAAATTATGTCACTTTCCTTTTTTGGCAACTCTTTAGTTTCAACTTTCTACATGACATATTTAAGATCACAAAATTTAATGAAATTTTAACAACCACAAGATTCAAAAGTCTTCTTTACTTTCTTAAATTCTGTGTCAAATCAAAACTAGACAAATATTTTGAAACGAATGGAGTAATATTTAAGTGATTACAAAAGCTTTTTATTAAGTTAATAAATAGGAAGTTTAAATTAATTGATTCCAATTTTTTTTTAAAATGGTTCTTTGAAAAACAGACTAAAATAGTATTCCATAAACTCGAATAAATAAAATATTTGTTGTTCTATTAAAGGACTTTTTTCAGTTAAAATAATCATGACCATTCTTTTCATAAATACCTTTACAGAAAATATGTACGAAATGAAATGATCATTAAACTAGAGTGAAATGATTTATATAACGAAACTCAATTACTAGTTTGGATTGGAGGGCAAATGATTGATTAATTAAGAAGTGAGTACTTTCTAAGAAACTCATTTAAACACTTTATCAACTACACAAATCTTATTGAAAATTTTATTTTACTCACTAAAATGGTCTTCAATTACTTGATTTTGTTAGTTTCTTTTATTTTTCCCTAGATTATAAAGAATTATACTAATGGAAATAGTTATTCAACCACAATAGCATGCATCAAATCAATAAATATATAATTAGTGTGCATTACATAAAATTTTACTGTAATAGATATTACTAACTCAAATTCGAGTAAGTTTTTTTTCTAACTAAATGAATATGGAGCATCAGTCCAAGACTCCAAGTGGAGCAAGCATTTTATAGGCATGACAGATGATTTAAATAAAATTAGATTTCCGACGAGGAGGGGGGAAAAGTGTATATTATATAGTTGCCTTAGAAAAATGGTAAACAAACAAATAGTCTCCTAATAAAGTTAAAAGCACCTTGACTTAAATCACTGATTGAGAGGACAAATAAATTCAATTATTTTAGGCAGATATATGAATATGTTCTTGGAATCTTGTGACCTATATATAAATGTCTTTGTCTTGGAACAACATTTCTAAAATAAGGCTGGCCAGTGGATCGGGTCGGCTCGATCTCGACCCGGCCTGGCCTGATCCCTCCAAAAAAATTGATGTCAGGGTTCGAAATCGGGATGGGATCAGGGCTCGTCCCGATCCGACCCCTTCCCGCCCCCGTCCCGCCCCGTCATCCCCCTCCCCTTTGCAAAAATAACCGTTGTAACAACAATCAAATTTCAATTTTGGTCGTTGTGCATCAGCTATAACGATCATTTTTTGCTCCCCATCCCATAAAATTCCTACCCCGTTAATATTTATTTTTAACCCTAAGTTAATATATTTACACTTTAACCCTATTTTTAAACAATAAATACCTCATTTTTCTCTTTATTTTTCTCACAAATCTTCCTACCGTCTCTCAATTTATCGCTCTACAATTCTACATTGCCTACTAAATATTATATTTTTTTGCTCATTTATATCAAAGTTAAAAAATTGGGAGTTAAGTTGACAACTAGCTTGAGAATCATCCATCGAGCAAATTACATATCAGCGTTACGTCGGCGTTTGGTACCTTTATTCCTTTTTTAAATTATTATTATTACTTAATTTTAATTATCACATTTAATTTTATTTACTTTAATTATTTATTTATATAATATAATGTAACACCTTGGACGTATGATTAAGGGTAAGGGTAAGAGTGCTTCTTCTAGTAGGGGTAACAAGGGTAATGGTACTTATTCCTAGTCCCGATGATTTGATTGATTTCACTCATATAGATGAAACTGTTTTTAATGATATACCATTCGATGATGAAGTATATTTTGCATCTAAACCAAATTTTAATTTTGACGATAATGTAGATGACACACCCACTAGTGCACCTCAACCTCAGACTGAGTCTCAGCCTCAAACTGAAACTGAAACTGGAATGCCTCATATTTCCCTTAGTATGAATCAAGGCCCCACACAACGATAATTAAAATCAATTGTATGAGATTTTTTTTATAGGGACTAAGAGAATCAAGTAGTTAGATGTAAAATTTGTAAAAATATTTATAAATTTAAAATCGGAAAAGGTCAAGGTGGGACGAGAGGTTTATTGAGACATGTACAAGGCGAGCACACAGTTAGGTAGAATCAATACCAGGCTAAAAAATCTGGTGTGCCAGCTGAGTCGGGATAAGGTTCACATAGTGTCTCTGACCAAGTACAGGGTCAAATTAACCCGACGACGGAAGAATTTTTGGTCCTAAATATGATAAACACAAAGATAGAAAAAATATGGCAAAATTAGTTGCGGTGAAGGGTTTGCCTTTTGCATTTCCTTCCTCTCCTGATTTTATTCATTACATTAGAGAAATGTATAATCCTGCTTTTAACGATTTTTCTAGATCAACTGTTAGAAGAGACGTTTTTAAATTTGCAAATGAATACCAACATTCTTTACGTTATGCATTATATAATTTTAATGGCAAAGTGACTCTCACTTCTGATATAGGTCGTAGTACTAACGATAATGATCATTTAACTGTAACATGTCATTGGATATATCATAATTGGTCTATGCAAAAACATATTTTAGCATATAGATATATTGATGATAGGCACGCTCGAACTTTTATTGCACAAAATATTCATAAAATTTGTGATTATTATGAAATAATTGATAAAATTATTACTATTATATTAGATAATACTACTTCTAATAATTATGCTATAAGACTTTTAAAAGTTCGATTAACTGCATCTTTTTCGGATCATTTTTATATAAGATGTGTGTGCCATATTTATAACTTAGTTGTAAATGATGGCCTCAAACTTTTTGAAAATATTATTGATAAAATACAATTTGGTATAAACTTTATTTTTAAAGGTAATAAAATACAAAGACGCAAAGAGTATAAAAAAAACTTGTCACGATTGTGGATTACCTTATAGAAAAATTGCTGAAGAAGTAGGTACTATGTGGAATTCTCTATATGAGCAACTACTTGTTGCTTACGATTATAGAAGACCTATAACTTTATTATTTAACATCCATAATAAAAATTCAAGGGATAAGCTTGTAGATAATATTGGAATTTTTTTTAAAACTTATTGAATTTTTAGAGAATTTTTTTCAAGCTACAAAAGAATTTTCTGGTATTTATTATCCTACTATTTTAACTATGTTATTTTATATAGCTCTAATATTTTTGTTACTTAATGAATATATGCAAAAACAAACTTATAAGACATCTATTGAAAAAATATTTAAAAAATTAAAAAATACTTTTTTCCTATTCCCACTATTATATTATTGTTGTTGTATTAAATCCGACTATTAAAGTAGACGGTTGTAAAACACTTGTTGAAACGATTTATGATTGTATAGAAGTACTTCCAACAGACCCAACTGAAGAACCAACTAAAGAAGAAGTTATGTCTAGCATACACAATGAATAGAAAAAAAATATATATGTATTACCAACAAGAAAGTGCAAATGATCAACCGACTTCTGTACCATCTTCTACTACTTCGCTGCAACCTTATAAAAAACATGTGGTTTCTGCTGCCAGTAGTCAAGGCCTTAGGAATAAAATGTTTAGTGGTTCAACTTCTTCACAAGTTAGCGAATTTGATGTTTATGTTTTGCAGGGTGTTGTACCGTACGAATTAATTGTCAATAATGAAGGACATGAAGACTTGCTGAAATACTGGAGGGACAATGAGAAGATATTTTCGACACTAACAAAGATGGCCCGAGATATGTTGAACATTCAAGCGTCATCAATAACGTCTGAAAGCGCTTTTCTGCGGGAAGATTTCAAATAGGAGAGCACATACATTCATTGGCATGAGACACATTGGAGATTGCAGTTCTATTCAGAGATTGGATTCGAGCGGAGCGTAGAAGGTGCGGTCAACCGGAGATCAACGAATAAGAAGACTACAACTACAACGAAATCTTGTCCGAGGGAATAGGAAGTGACGTCGAACAATTTGACCAACAACTTACAATTCCAACCGAAGATCCTCAAGACATTGTGAGGAAATTAAAAAAAGTATGATTAACTATGTAACTTTTTTTAATTGCAATTTTACTATGTGATTTGCAACTTTTGAACAACACCACAAAGTTACAATTAATTGTATTACAAAAAAAATCATATTTCTATTAAATAATATAAGAGGCACAAAAACAGCCTTGAGATATTTTATTACACTATCTTGTTCAATTATTGAAGTATTTATATATATTATTTTTTAAAATTAAGTGTAAAAAAAATAAAATCCTGATCCCGACCCGATCCCGCCTCGTCCCCCAACACCGGTCCCCTTTTCCGGCGGGATGTGGGACGGGACAGGACATCGATCTGTCCCGCTAATTCCGCCGGAGCCCGATCCCAACTCTTCCCCGTCCCGCCGGGACCCGCCCCCGCCCCGGCCTACCGGATGATACTGTAAGATATTATTAATTGGGAGAATGTTTGTTCAACAATAATTTAGGCATGTAGAATCTCCTCTTATATTATATCGGTTTAAACATAATTAAAATGCAACTTCATTCTATTTAAGCACTATAAGAATTATAATAATATGAGAAGACAGAAGAGAGAACATAATGTGACCATGCGCATATGTACTTATAGTAAAATGTTTACATACTCAGATTTTATTTGGACACTTTGCTTTATAATATTTTTATTATCGGAGACAGATATTTAATTAATTTCATTTATAAATCACTTATTCTTTTTTGTTTCTTACTTAAGCTCGGTTAATTTAAATTTACGACAAAGTCCTTTCTATCAAAACTTTTTCTACATTCAGGACTCGGACCCGATTTTCTTATTTATTTGACTGCAACCTTTGATAGTTGGTTTTTCTTATTAAATTCACAAACCCAATACAGTAGAAACTCTATAAATTAATGCTCCTGGAACCACACAAATTTATTAATTAAAAGAGATATTAATTAATCGATAAATTAATAATTATTAATTTATATTAATTAATACTTTATCAATTTATAGATAAATTTATAATGAAATACCCAATTTATAAACACCCTCCAATCTTCCACCTCATTATTGTTCAATGTACTATATCAAATGAAGCACCCTTCAATCCCACTTTATTATGCTTCTTGTGTTCAATGTACTACTTTATGGATATTAAAAAATATTTCCTATATAAACACAATATCAAATCATGCTAACACAAACAATGGATGTCGAACATGTCCTGAACTACCCAGAAGAAAATGTAGTTGCACAATTGTTGACTGATGAAGAAATAATTGAGAGCGTTATGGAACTGATAAAGGTGACAAAGATGATGATGAAAGTTCTACAGTAGAGACCCGTTCACGAAACGAGGCTATTATAGCGGTAATCACATTGAATAATTTTTTGTTGAGCTATGATAAAACAACACCAGAAGTTCTTACAATGATAAGAAAAATTAGAGATGAGATTCAATGTGACATTGATTTCAACAAAAAACAAAAGACAATTGAGTCATTTTTCAAGAAGTCTTCATAAAATCACTCATGTATTATGTAGTATATAAGAAATTATTAATTTATATTTTACATAGGGTCTATATGAGTAATCAAAAATGTATTATCTTATAATTTTAGCGAATTATTAATTTAGCACGTTATCCTCGAATCGAAATCGAGAAAAACTATTATTTAAAAAAAATTATTAAATAATTAAATATTAATTAATAGAGTTTCTACTGAAATTAAAGAGTATGTGACATACCAATATGATGCAGGAGCCCCAAGGCCAAAGAACTGTTTGTTTCTGCTGCTTCTTTTCTTTTTAATATTTTAATTTGACTTTAAGAGAAAGGTAGTGGCGGCATTTTGAATGGTAAATATATGAAGGATGGGGACCAAAAATGAAAAGATATGGATCAATCAAAATGGTGAAAAGTGGGGCTTGAGCAAGCGTGTGAACCTCACGTGCCATATTGGACTGACACACTCTTTACCCGATGTACACGTGCTTCTTCAGCTGGGTCCTACTAATAATTCCACGTAGGATTGTGGCACACATGTAATCTGACAGAGAATTGAACGGCATTGATCCAACTTAGGAATAGGGGCTGAGTTTTGCAGTAGGACTTTATCACTGAGCTGAGTTTTCAACATTAATTATGACACGTGTAAAGAGGAGCATGTGTGTTGCTCCCCGTAAGGGACCCACAGTCTTCATTGTTCGGTTAATCTGAAAAATATAGGAATCAACGTTTGAACTTAACTTAAATGTTCGCCACGTAAGAGTAATGAAACTTGGTATATTTTTTAAAGTGCTCCACTATTTATGTATTGAATGCACTAGCAATGTTTGTCTTTATAGAAAATTAAAAGCAATCGTGGATTAGCCTACCAACAACAATAACATATCAAGTGAAATTTCAAATCGTGAATCTGAAGAGGGTAGATTGTACACATACATTACCTCCACTTTAATAGGTAGAACAGTTGTTTTCGGTAGACCCTCAGCTCACGACAAAGCATAATCACAAGCAAGATAATCAAAATAAAGCAAGAGAAACGGTCAGACTCAAATAAGGAATTAAAGCAGTATAAAGTGCATTCGAACAAAAGGAAGCAGTAGCTAACACAACTAAATAAGCTAAACAAAATATACTAAATAACACATAGCAGCAAAAATCAAACTACAGTGGATTATAAAGCAATAATGTGTTTATAAGTTTGATAGGCTAATCGGGTCTACAGTAATAACACTACAACTATCAATTTATAAGCATAAGTAGGACTACATCTAGTACCTACTACTCTTCTACCCTAATCTGTGTCATCCACAACCCCATATCTAAGGTCATGTCATCAGTAAGTTGCACCTGCGCCATATCCCGTCTAATCACCTCTCCCCAATACTTCTTCGGCCTACCTCTACCCCTTCTGAACTCATCCATAGCCAATCTCTCACACCTCCGCACTGGGGCATCTGTGTCTCTCATCTGCACATGCCCGAACCATCTCAACCTCGCTTCACGCATCTTATCATCCACCGAGACCACTCCTACTTTCTCCCGAATATCATCATTTCTAATCCTATCTCTCCTTGTATGCCCACACATCCATCTCAACATCCTCATCTCCGCAACTTTCATCTTTTATATGTGCGAAGTCTAGATTGACTAACACTCCGCCCCATACAACATAATCGGTCTAACCACCACCCCTATCGAACTTGCCTTTAAGTTTTTGTGTCACCTTTTTGTCGCACAAGACTCTAGATGCGAGCCTCCATTTCATCCACCCTGCCCCAATACGATGTATGACATCATCATCAATCTCTCAATTCCCTTGGATAATAGACCCTAGGTACTTGAAGCTTCTTCTCTTTGGAATGACTTGAGCATCAAGCCTTACCTCCACGTCTGTATCAGGGTCGCTCCCGTTGTTGAACTTGCACTCCAAATATTCTGTCTTGGTCCTACTCAACCTGAAGTCCTGAACCCTTTAAACTCTAGAGTCTGTCTCCAAACCTCCAGTTTGGCGTTCACTCCGCTGCGAGTCTCATCAATCAGGACTATGTCGTCTAGGAATAACACACACCATGGTACCTCCCCTTGAATTTGTCGCGCCAATCCGTCCATCACCAAGGAAAATTGGAATGGGCTAAAAGCTGATCCCTGATGCAACTCCATCATCACTGGGAAGTGCTCCGAGTCTCCAAACCTCCAGCTTGGCATTCACTCCGCTGCGAGTCTCATCAATCAGGATTATGTCGTATGCGAATAACACACACCATGGTACCTCCCATTGGATTTGTCGCGCCAATCCGTCAATCACTAAGGAAAATAGGAATGGGATTAAAGCTGATCCCTGATGCAACTCCATCATCACTGGAAAGTGCTCTGAGTCTCCTCCATCCTCCTAATAAGATGAATGTCTTTGGTAGTCGAACACCCCGGCATGAATCCAAACTGGTTCTTGGAAATAGACACGCATCTCCTCACCCTCGTCTCCACGACTCTTTCCCAAATTTTCATAGAGTGGCTCAGCAGCTTGATACCCCTATAGTTGTTGCAACTCTTGATATCACATTTGTTTTTTTACAATGGAATCATTGTACTCCACCTCTATTCTTCGGGCATTCTTGTTGTCTTAAAAATGGCGTTAAACAACTCAGTCAGCCACTCCAAACCAGCCCTGTCAGCGCTCTTCCAAATTCAACTAGGATCTCATCAGGATCGATTGCTCGTCCCCTGCGCATCCTGTGAATAACATCTGTAACCTCATCAACCTTAATTCTTCTACAATACCCAAAATCCCAAGCCTGCCAGATGCTCTAGATCTCCCAGCACAATGTCTACATCTCCTTTTTCGTTCAAGAGTTTGTGGAAGTAAGACTGTCACCTCCGTCTAATATGCGCTTGTTCCACAAGTACTTTGTCGTCCTCGTCCTTGATGCACCTCACTTGATCCAAGTCACGAGCCCTACTCTCACTTGTCTTGGCTAGTCTGTACAATTTCTTATCCCCGTGTTTCTCCTCAAAATCCACATACATGCGTTCAAAAACTGCCATTTTCGCAGCCGTAACCGCTAGCTTTGCCTCATTCATCGTCATCTTATACAGTTCCCTATTCGTCCACTTCTCCACCTCATCTCTGCTTTCTACCAATTTCACATACGACATGTTCTTCGCTTCCACCTTCTCTTGAACTTCATCATTCCACCACCAGTCCCCTTGCTGTTCACCACGATAACACCGCGAAACTCCTAGCACTTCTCTAGTTACCTCATGAATGCAACTGGCCGTAATGTCCCACATACCGGTCTCATCCCACTACTCCCCCAAGCCCCATTGGCCATCAACCTCTCCCCCCGTCTCCTTTGCAATAGCCATGGTCAAACTCCCCCATTTGATTCTTAATCTGTCATCCACAACCCTCTTCTTCTTCTCCAACTTGATCTTCAAATCCATTACTAAAAGCTTATGTTGGGTTGTAAGATCCTCCTTTGGAATAATCTTACAGTCTTTACAAAGACATTTGTCAACCTTCCTAAGAAGCAAAACGTCTATCTGAGTCTTAGCCATTGAACTACGGAAAGTCACCAAGTGTTTCTCCTTCTTCAGGAATCTAGAATTGGCTATCACCATCCCACAAGCTCTAGCTAACTCCAAAAGTGAGACGTTTTCCCCATTCTTGACCCCGAGTCCAAATCCTCCATGTACGTCGTCATAACCCCATGGAAGTGACCCGATATGTCCATTGAAATCCCCTCATACAAATAACTTCTCAGTGGGTGGTAAACTTCCCACCAATTCTTCTAAATCCTCCCAAAAACGTCTCTTCTCCTCCTCGTTCAAGCCCGCTTGTGGCGCATAAGCACTAATAATGTTCATAGTGAACCTTCCAACTACCAACTTAATCTCCATCATCATGTCATTGACCTTCCTCACCTCTACCACATGATCCCTTAGTTCGTTGTCTACCAAAATGCCTACCACATTCCTAAACTTCGACCTACCGGAGATGGATCAACCTATCATTTTACTAATTTATTAAATTTTCTTGTTTAGAAGTAGAAGAATTGGAATGAGGTTGAGTGAGACCCAAAATTCATTCTTTACAAAAACAATTCATGTATGGTTGTCTTAAGTTATTATTTCTTGACGCATCTTGCTTAAGTTCGTGATGTATAATACTAGTGTACACTTTTTTTTTCTTCTTTTAACAATGTATACAAATTGAATACATATTATATCCAAAATGTTTTAACTACGTAACATGAAGATAATAAATTTGTTTAAATGTGTGTCTGAAGATTATATTATATAAGAGCAAGGATACTTTATATTCTCGAATCTATAACCATCTTTCAACTAACCTTCTCTTTTCTCGACAGTGGACTGTACATGATACGAAGCTGTGCCTATGTCAAAAATATTTACAAGATCTATATAAAATACATAAAACAATATATAGATATAAAAAAATGACACCACTAGGTACAAAATTAAATGTTCCATGGTTCATCTGACAAGCACTTGACAACTTGGCTTGACTTGAGGCCTAGTCTTCGCTCCTTCATTGAAGCGATGTCTTTGGTTATTCTTTGATTCTTTTGTTTCAAAACATGAAGGTTGTAAAGGATTAAACTCTTGATCTCTTTTTAAAAAAAGAATCACTTAAACAATTAGCCTAAGCTTATTGTAATAAACTATAGGGAAAATAATTTGGACTAGATAATTATGTTTTTTTCTTCTTTTTCTTAAATATTGATATCGCTTGTAAAAAAATTGGAGTGCGTCACAGTTACTCAAGATTAACAAGTGGTATAGTATAGAAATATTTACATGTTGCTAATCGATTATACCTTTCTTCATATCGTAGGCCCCGACTCACACACTGAACTCTTAGATTTTTGGGCATTAGATTCTCAATCACTGTACAAAAAGATAACACAATAGTAGTAGTACTTAGTATAACCAAACAGATGAGAATCAATGTTTATCGGATATAGACAACAAGTGTACGTTGTGTGCTTTATTTTCCTGCAGGAATTTGTGCCATATATTGTATTGAGTTGACAAAATCGTAGACTCGTAGTAGACAGGAAGATGGCTAAGGGCCTATCGTTCTTAATTTAGAGGTGGGACCGAGACTTTATTCACCATAGAAGTAGCGTTGATTTTTCAGCACTCCCACTGTTACTTACACGCATGTGTACACGTCGTTCCCTATATTTTTTTCCGACTACGGCTATATTTGGATTGTGTTGTCCAATTTATGCTCACAACAATAATTTATTAGTAAAATAATATTGAAACAACGAAACAATAATTCAATTAAAAATTGAGAAACAAGATGAGAAAAGCATTGTTTGGGACCACTGAGTTTACTACGTGTCCTTACGAAATTTAATCCCCTCAAATTTCCGAGGTTATGAATTACTTTCTCCCATGATATAACGGATAAACTTATCAAAGGAGTAGCGGCACCTCAAACTCCTATGACTTCACGCGAACTCAAAGATGACAATGAATCACACAAGACATTGACTCGGTTTTTATGTTGTAAAAATTATGCAGAATGCAGATAATGTGCAACCCTCTATTTATAGCCAAAATTTGGTGTTAATTGGTGTCTATGTGTGAACAGACACCAATGTGTGAACAGACACCAATGTGTGAATATACACGAATGTGTGAACAATCTTGTATCTGTTCAAACTGTTGAAACTAATCCAGCAAATTCTAGAGTATTTCGGAAAAAGAAAATATTATTATTCTGCAAAATTCAAATTTAAATTGCGGAAATAATAACTTCAAATTTACATTTTCCTTCCTTTCAGTTTTTCCTCCATTTCTCATTCACACCTACTTAGCTAGTTTAACACTTAGTAAGCAAGCTCTAACAATCCCCCACTTGAATGAGGAATGACTATATGATGAAAAACATGCATGCATGATAACAACTGTGTAATTCGTAAGCAAAGATTAATTGCATATGGATAAGTAGTTTTTTCTTTGAACTTTTTGTCGAGAATATATGTCGGTTATACTCAGTCAATCGGTAGACTTGATATCTTTAAATCGTCGAGCTTTGGTGTATACCTAGACAACCACATGTCACACAATTAAACCTTTAGTTGTCTTTGGTTCTCACTGTTGTGTTCATTTCAGCCATGAATGCCGCCTGGTTTCATGAGTGCGTAGAGCATGAGCCTTTACCTAACATACTTCTTGAAGCGACTTACACTTCGCACTCACATAGGTGATTCCTAAACGTGTCATCCCGTAGATACACTATCTGGTCATATCTGCCAAACTTATAAACCATTAAAAAGCTTTAGTTTTATTACTTCGTTAAAAAGTCTTAATGATTTATCCTTATCTCTGAACATTGTCTTCATTATGAGAATAAGTTAAATTATTTGACAATGTTGAACCGTCATTCATAACTTTGTTTGATCTCTTTGAACCTAGCTCTTGGGATCTCCAATCTACTAGGTAGAATTACCGCCATGATGACTTTTCCTATGCCTTAAACCAATTCCCCTCAATGATCTTTCAACTACCTCTCTAGTTAGGCATTTTGTAAGTGGATCTGACACGTTATCTCTTGACTTTACATAGTCAATTGTGATAACTCCACTATAGAGTAGTTGTCGAACAATATTGTGTCTCCGTCATATGTGACGAGACTTACTGTTATATATAACACTCTCTGCCCTTCCTAATGTTGTTTGGCTATCTCAATGTATGCATATAGGTGCCACAGGTTTGGGAAAAAAATGAATATATTCTAAAATAATTCGGAGTCATTCAGCTTCTTCACCATCTTTATCTAGAGCTATGAACTCCGACCCCATTGTAGAGCGTACACTACATGTCTATTTGGACAATTTTCATGACACTTCCCCTTCACCAATCGTGAATACATATCCACTTGTGGATTTGGATTCTGTTGATCCGGTGATTCAATTTGCATTACTATATCATTCGTTAAACTGTGGGATGTTTATTGTAATGCAAGGCAAAGTTTTGAGTATGTTTTTAATATCTCAGAACTCGTTTTATTTACATCAAACGCGTTTGATTGAGATTACTCGTGTACCGTTTTAGTTTACTTATAGCACAAGCTATATTTGGTCGCGTACAGTCTGTGATGTACATTAAACTTCTCAATACCCTAGCATAGTCCAACTGACATTCACTTTCACCTTTGTTCTTTACAAGAACAAGGTTTACGTCAATTGGAGTCTTTGCATTTTTGAAATCTAAATACTTGAACTTCTCAAGCAATCTTTCAATGTAATGAGACATGAGACAATGCAAGACCTTGAGGAGTCTTATGGATCTTAATTCCTAAAATTAAGTCGGCAACTCTTAAGTCTTTCATATCAAATTTGATAGCTAGCATACACTTAGTAATATTTATGTCAGTAATGTCTTTACTCATTATTAACATATCATCAACATACAAACAAACAATGACTATATGATTTGGAGTGTTCTTAATGTAAACACACTTATCACATTCATTAATTTTGAATCCATTGGCCAACATCATTTAGTCAAACTTTGCATGCGATTGTTTGGGTGCTTGTTTTAGTCTGTAGAAAGACTTAACAAGTCGACATACTTTCTGTTCTTTCCCGGGAACTACAAATCCTTTGGGTTGTTCCATGTAAATTTTCTTCATCTAAATCTCCATTTAAGAAAGTTGTCTTAACGTTCATTTTTTTTGGATTTCAAGACCATACACAGCATCTAAAGCTATTAACACCTGAATGGATGTTATTCTTGCTACAGGTGAGTATGTGTCAAAATAATCAAGACCTTCTAGTTGTCAGAATCCTTTGACAACAAGTCTTGCCTTATATTTGTCAATAGTACCATCATCTTTCATCTTCCTTTTGAATATCCATTTGGAACATAAAGGTTTATTCCCGGATGGAAGGTCAACCAACTCCCATGTATGGTTATTTAATATGGATTCAATTTTACTATTGACTGCTTCTTTTCAATATTGAGCTTCCGAAGAAGTCATAGCTTCTTTAAAATTTTGAGGCTCATTTTTCAACAAAAAATGTCAGAAAATCCGATCCATAGGATGTATAAGTCCTTTGACATTTACTACGCCTTGGATTTTTGTTACTTGGTGTATTTTCCTTTGATTCTTCTCGAGGTCGTTTAGATCCTTTTCCAGATGAATCACATTTACCTTTATACAGATAAATAGTTTCAAAAAATTCTGCATTATCTGATTCTATTATTGTATTGATATGAATGTCAGGATTTTCTGATTTGTATACCAAAAATATGCTTTACTATTAATGACATATCCAATAAAAATACAATCAACAGTTTTGGGTCCTATTTTTACCCTCTTGGGTTTAGAAACTTGCACCTTTGCTAAACACCCCACACTTTAAAGTATTTCAAGTTGGGTTTTCTTTATTTTCATATTTCATATGCAATGGACTGTGTTTTGCTATGGGGTACTCGGTTAAGTATTCAGTTAGCTGTAAGTAAAGCTTCTCCCCACAAGTTCTGCGGTAATTCAGGACTTATCAATAAGGCATTCCTTATCTCCTTTAAAGTTCGATTCTTTCTTTCCGCAATTCCATTGGATTGTGGCGCATATGGAACAATTGTTTGACGAATGATGTCATATTCCGAATACAGTTTTTCGAAAGGAGATTCATATTCACCGCCCCTATCACTTCATATCATTTTGATCTTCTTGCCGAGTTGCGTTTCAACCTCATTCTTGTATTTATTGAATGCATCTATTGCTTCATCTTTACTATTAAGTAAGTAAACATAGCAATAACGCGCACAATCGTCAATAAAAGTTATGAAATACTTCTTTTCACCGTGAGATGGTATTGACTTCATATCACAAATGTCTGTATGAATTAAGTCTGACGGATTGGTATTCCTTTCAATGTAGTTGTAAGGATGCTTAGAATATTTAGACTCAACATAAATTTGACATTTTGATTTGTTGCATTCAAACTTAGGCAATACTTCCAAGTTGATCATTATTCACAAAGTATTATAATTGACATGTCCTAAACGTTCATGTCATAATGAATCTGACTCAAGTAAGTAAGACGAAACTTCAACTTTATTATAATTGATAGCAATTACATTAAGTTTGAAAAGGCCCTGAGTAAGGTAACATATCATTCATACTTATAACAACTTTGTCAGAAATATAAATACACTTAAAACCGTTCTTCACTAGAAGTCCGGTAGAGACTAAGTTCTTCTTTATTTCTGGAACATGAAGAACATTCTTCAAAGTCACTGTCTTTCCCAAAGTCATTTTGATAGCAATATTCCCAATGCATTTAACCTTAGCTGTTGTAGAATTTCCCATAAAGATTGTCTCTTTGGGCCATGTAGGAGCATATGAGATAAACATCTATTTGTTTGAGCAGACGTGGTGGGTGGCGCCAGAATAAATCCACTAATCTTTTGGATTTCCAATCAAATTACATTCGGAGAACATTGCACACAAATCCTCATCTTCATTATTCTTCTCAATCATGTTTGCCTGATTTTTCTTCTTTTGGTTCTTCGAGGCACGATAATCTGCAGATTTATGTCTAGTATTGCTATAATTGTAGCAGTATCCTTTAAACTTGTCTCCTCTAAACTTTTTCTTCTTAGAATTATTCGTCGGACCTAGCGATTTCTTCCTTTTGTTAGACTTTAGTTAAGCAGTCTCAACAATATTTGCTCCTGATATTAGTGAACTACTACAAACCTTCTTCTCTGCAACTTTATTGTCTTCCTCTATCTTTAAATGAATCACAAGATCTTCTAGCTTCATTTTCTTGTATTTGTGTTTCAATTAGTTTTTGAAATTTCTCCACGAATGAGGTAACTTCGCAATCATAGCAGCCACTTGAAATGCCTCATTTATACTCATACCTTCAGCAAGGAGATCATGAAAAAAGATTTGAAGTTTTTGGACTTGGGTTCTGAAAGATTTATTGTCCATCATTTTATAGACCAAAAATATTGCAACAACAAATTTCTTCAAACACGCATCTTCAATTGTATACTTCTTCTAAAGAGCATTCCATAACTCTTTTGAAGTCATTACAGAATTGAAGATGTTGTACAAATCATCCTCTAAACCACTAAGGATGTTTCCATTGCACAAAAAATATGAATGCTTCTAAGCCTCAATAACGATGAAGCGCTCGTTGTCTGGTACTCCTTCAGGAACTGGAGAATCTTCCTGATAAGTTATGTCATTTTCTGTTTTGATGATTTGTAAAACTGACGAAGAACCAGATAGGGACCTAGTCTGCTATTCGTTTCTCCTGATTCTCGTACAGTCAACATATACATCTGTAAAGCTACATTGTTTACTGACACAAGTACAACAACATTGTTGCAGCGTGCTAGTGGTCAAACAGTGTGATGAGTAGTCCCTATCTTATCCCATATGCTCCCAAATATATACAACATGTTATAAGGTTTTGCATCACCCACTTGAAAACCTAAAATCACTTGTGCAAGTACAACTGCCACAAGTCTCCAAGTGCTCTCAAGAACAAAGTTATCTACAAGCTGAAGGACCAGATCCGGACAACTGAATATATATATGTCCTTTAGTTTGTTTCGACTCTTTATTTTATATCGTACACTACTTTTAAGAAGTGTCATAGTAGAATAGATTTTCAACCTTCGCAGGTTTGTATTATTGGCTAGAGTTAGTCAAGGTTTGTAGTAGAGGTATTGTAAAGGGGCTTACAATATAGGTATTGTACGGGTTGATGGATTAAGAGTTTAAATTCCTAGGTTATAATATGTTGTTATCTGAACTAGCTCAGTTATTGCAGTTGCAATGAGTTTTTCACGTAAATATCGTGTGTTATTTACTTTCTATTTTCCTCAAAAAAACAGATAGAGAACCTGGTCCTCTGTATTATTTTGGTGGACTCTTAGTTTCTATCAATTGGTGTTAGAGCATGTGTTTTCTATGGGTAGTGGAAGACAAGGATGCATGACTTCATCATGGCGGAAGATTATAAGTTATGGGACATAATCTGTGATGGTCCTCATGTTCCCATTAACACAGATTTAGCTGGTGATATAACTACTCCAAAAGCAAGGAAGGAGTACAATAATGTGGATATGAAGGCAATGAAGAAAAACTTTAAGGCTAATAAGATCATTGTTTGTGGTATTGGACCAAATGAGTAAAATCGAGTCTTATCTTGTGTATCTGCTAAGGTGATCTGGGAAGCTCTCCAAATAGCTCATGAAGGAACACCTCAAGTTAAGGAGTCCAAGATCGATATGCTCACCATATATTATGAGTTGTTTAAAATAAGAGAGGATGAGTCTATCAAGGAGATGCATATCAGGTTTACCTTTATAATCAATGAGCTTAACTCTTTGGGAGAATTCATTACAAATAAAAAACTGGTCAGAAAATTGCTTGGTGTCTTGCCTGACTCTTGGGATAGTAAGGTAAATGCCATTTATGATGCCAAGAACCTGAAGATGTTGACCATTGATGAGCTGATTGGAAATCTCAATACTTATGAGATGAAGATAGCCAGGAAGAAACTAGAAAAGAGTGAGGCAAAGAAGGAGAAGAACCTAGTTCTTAAAGCTGCCAAAGGTGAATTAAGTAGCGACGAAGCTGGCATGGCATACCTCACTCAAAGATTTCAAAAAATGGTTCAGAAAAATGGCTGGGTCCCAAGAATAGGAAGCTCCAGTAAAAACTTCAAAGGAAATGACAACTGTTGTCACGAGTGTGGAAACCTGGTCACTTCATTAAAGAGTTTCCTCTTCACAAGTAGGACAATCAGAATGACAAGACTGCTAAGAGGAAATAGGTACTTGATAAGAAGTTCAGGAGGAAAGATGCGGCTGATAACCTGGTGATGCAAGCTCTTGCTACCTAGGAGACTTCTCAAGTGAATCTGAAGATGATGATGACCAGGGTGACACATATTATGGATATAAAAAATGAACCTTTTGAATATGAGTCAATCTTTGAACTCGTGTCCAAATCTGATACGGATGATGATGATGATGAGAACAAAGAGGTAAACTTTCTTGATATTAAGAAAAACTTGAAAATTTACTCTCAAAAGAAATTCATATCATTAGCAAATGTGTTAATCGATTCTTATCATGCTCTTGTTAATGAATAAAATGTTCTAAATGATGAAATTGGTGATTTAGAACAAGAGATGGATGATTTGGTAGTTTCCATTGTAGATATGAAATAACATGTTGATGAGATAACTTAATAAAACATTATATTGGAAAATCAGGTAAAAATGAGTATGGAAACTTCCTCTAAAGGAAAAGGTGCATCTAGTGAGACTCATATGGAGCTTGAAAATGAGCTTAAGAAAATGAAACTGAGTCTCACTATTGAGGTTGAAAAGAACGGTCAATTGAAGGAAGATTTAAAAAGGGTAAAATTTGATCTCGATAAGGCACTTCACTAGACCTGGTCCTCTAATGTCGTTACCTCAATGTACAAGAGTAAAAGTGGGGGTAGGCAAGGACTTGGTTTTGAAAAAGAAAAGTCATCATACAATCTCCACAACAAATCTCCACAACTGAAAACTGGTTGTGCACTCATTGCGGTCAGACTGGTCATTGCAAAGATGCTTGCAAAGCCAAATTTCAGTCACTTTAGAAAAATATTTTTTTTGTTAAAAAGGGAGTGAGGATGGAGGGACTTGGTCCTCGAAAGAGAAAAAATGGCTTTCCCTCTTGGGCTAGAAAAAGTCAGATTCACCCATTCTACAACTACAAGGGACCCAAACTGTTTTGGGTTTCTAAATCTAATCAGTGGTCTTGCTTACAGGCTGGGGAGAGAAGAGGCAGTCAAAGATATATGGACAATGGCTGCTCCAAGCATATGACTGAAATAGAGTCTCATCAAAACCTTCAAAAAGGGAAGTGTGCCTTTTGGTAATGGGAAGAAAAAACACATCATTGACATCAAATAGAATGAGGAAGTAAAGAAACGTTGACTGCTGGCTCAAACTTACAAATTGTGATGAAGGACGTGGTTATTAGGATGTCACACACCAAGCTCACAGTCAACAAGGTATGTATCCGTAAGTTCAAATGAAGCAGATCAGACCTTCTTCAAGCAAAAGAAGGTGGTACACGATCAGGTCCGTGCTTGAGAAAACTCCCTATGAACTCTCAATGGAAGAAAACTCAAGATGATTTGCCTAAAAGTGTTTGGTTGCAAATGCGCTGGGTCTAAGCAATAGTAAGGAAGTTATGGGAAAGGGTTAATGCTAAAAATAATGAGGGTATTCTTCGTGGAACTCAATGTGCTCATGATCCTTAACAAATTGAGTGATTTGGAGGACAAATGCCGGAAGAATGATGAAGCTAGAGATGGGAATCTTCAAAGTTCCCCGATGAGAGTCTCCAAAAAGCATGTTGGAACCTGGTGTTTTTATAATTTCTCATGAAACAGGTTCAGATCCTCAAGGTGTTGGTTATCCTGAGCAATGCAGGAGAAACTTTATCAGTTTGAGAGGAACCGAAAAATATTTCTACCTTGATACCTGATCATACCATTCCAGTCATACAACTGTTTTCATATTTCTTACAACCATTCTTGATTGTTCCATAGTTCTCGTCCTCAATTTCCCCTAACACGCTATTGTTATTCAGAGGTTATTTGGAATTGTAACATGCTGCACAATGAAGCTGAAGACCTTACCAGTCCAATACCTATAACATGCCTTAGCTAACCAATATTGATACATGTAATTCTCAATCATACACGGTATGGCCCTTTACGCATGGACGAGAGGCTTATGTCCCCTTCCACTACTGTGGATAACCCGATCCTTATATATGACTTGAGCTCACTATTCTGAGTACGTCACTTTACGTGATCTTCTTGAATTTACTAATGGTCACTCTTCACACGATTTGATTGTGGCAATCCATTCTCGTTAATGATATCCTTTGACAATTCCCAATCTATTCTAAGTAAGACATTATAATTTAGGTCGTATGTACATAACATATTCCCTCATTCTAATCAGCAAGAGTCATTGTAGAACGTGTAAATTTTCATAACCTACTAAACCTCACAATGATGTCTTATGCTTTTCATCTGTACCACTCATGATCATCTTATTCTTACATTTGCGCATCAACTTGGGACACTTCGGAATGTTGTGGCCATGACTGCCACACCAAACCAACCCCTCTTTACTTTTGCGGCATAATCCGGCATGCGCTCAACCACACTGACTAAAAGATGGTCGGGGCAGTGTCACTCGAACTTTTACAACCTTGACCCTGAGGTATTGGCATTTTTTAATCCTTTAAATATCAGCGATCCCTGACTAATAAACTCCCGCAACTCATCTGGTACTACTATATTCGTCGATACCTGGGAAATCAACTTACTCATATCCTCTCACGAATCTGTCTTAGTAGAGAGCATACTACAAGCATTTACACTCAATCCAACCTCAATCTCCCTGCTAATCATAGCCTTGTTGGAATAAAGCATTGCTGTAATCATAAACACGATAAGGTTTATAAAGAGAATTCTTACCACTCAGCTCTATAACACGATTCTAGATCAAGAAAGAAGGTAACTATCATCCTAAATACCATGTAGTCTCATGTATATAAGTGTGGTGCACAACACACCCATAAACAAGACTCTACTAGACACGGCTTGTAGACTCCCTAGAACAGACCTTGCTCTGATATCAAGTTTGTCACGATCCAAACCGGAGGGTCATGACGGGCACCCGGACCTTACTTGCCGAATACCACTGATCATATATTTAGCATATAACTGTAATTTCTCATGGTCCACGAGGGCCGCCACGAGATACCCTGCTGATATATGGAAATAGTAAACTGGAAAAGAGCTTTGTAAAATCCTGCAACCAGAAGGACCCAACCTATATACATATGCATACCAAGGCCGACAAGGCCATACATGACTATTATACACAAAACATTTGTCTACAAGCATCTAAAGAGTATGTGACATCGTAAGGTCAGGACAGGGCCCCGCTATACCCCAATACATAACAAAAATATCATATCACGACTAGACTGCAATTCTGGAATAAATAGAGTGCTCCAATATCAGTTGAACTAGCAACCTACTAGTACGAACCGTCACCCTGTCTACCTGAGCCTGCAAGCATGAAACACAGCATCCCTAGACAAAATGGACGTCAGTACGAATAATGTACCGAGTATGTCAGGCATGAAAAATAACATAATAGAGACCTGGAAGTAACTTGAGACAAGAAACAACCAACCAGTAGAGAATGCCTCTGAGGGCCATAATATGCATAAGTATCATGTATATGCAGAATGCCTCTGAAGGCCATAATGTAAGTACCATGTATGTGCAGAATTCCTCTGGGCCATAATATGCCTAAATACCATGCAAAATGCGGTCACACACACACACACACATATATATGCGTATATAACGTCGTCTCCCATCATATCATTTCAGTCTTTGTGGGCATAATCATCATATACCAGCTGATTAGGTGGTGTGCGTATATAATGTCGTATCCCTTTTTCCATCCCCTACATATATATAATGCATACCATATAGTAATGTATATAACACATGTGGGGTTCAGAGTAATACATGAATATAATGTATGAATGATAATAAAATAATCTGAGTTTATCGGAGTGACGTAAGATCACTTCACCTCCGATTAACATTATGAATACTAACATCTTTTTCATATACCTCAATAAGGATTTAGGAACATATTTTGACATGATTTGAACATAGGAATGAATAATATGAACATCCTTAACTACTAAGAGTGGAATCATTTATGGGACAGTATTACGTTTACGTTTCGTACTTAGAACATGCCAAAAGAAGAAATGATTTGCCTTAACATACCTTTAATGTCAACTTCCTACTTACTGTGGTGACCAATCTCCTCTGTGCCTCAATCTTATATGCCAAGAATTATTCTTCTTCCGCCTTTCTTCACTTCAAAGAAAGCCCAGATTCAACAATGCGAAAAAAACAGAACAACGAGATCGAACAGTGAGCAAAACCCGTATGTTATTCTTGAGAAAATTATACTTTGCTTTCCTAAAATTGGAGCTCACGTTGCTGATAATGGTCTCAAATTTATGTTTCTTGCTGCTAAAATATGCAACCTATATCCCTTTTTCAATTTAGTTCTCAAACAAAATGAGACAAAAGACATATTTGTGACTTTCTCATTTACACGTGTGCTCATTAAGTCCCTCCCTTCAAACTTAAGTTTAATAGTGCCACCACCACATATGTATGTATATTAGTCACTAATACTTGCTGAAACCATGTGACACGTGGAATACTATCCATTATAACATTTGTTCATTTCATTACTTATCCAATAATTCTATTTAACCAATTACACGCATAATTAATTCTTGATCTCCATTCACTTAAATAATAATAACTTTCAACACACTTCATATACTCATTATCGCCATCGTGTGATATTACACTAGTCTATAACTTCTTTTTCCACACATAAAAATATATTTTTCAATCACCGTCGCCCCACTCGTTAAGTCCAAAATTATTTTGGGACTTCATCCTTTTATACACTAAGCTCTTGATTTGCGTACGTGAATATGTCATAAATTATCCAAGGCTCGTGTCTATTTACATACGTCTAGCGATTCAAACCATGGCCCAAAAGTACGGGATGTTACAATGTAATTGTGTGAAGATACAAGTGCACTCAATACGACAAAAAATCTAGTGTAACATAAGAATACCAAATTGGTTGGATGTCAGGCATCATTTCCTATGGGACAATGTTGAAAAAGGTTTGATGTGTATGAAGTTCTGAAATCAGAGAACTAGGTAGCAGATATCTCCATGAAGACATTAGGCAGGGAGCATGTTGAAAGAAATCGACTGTAGTTATATTCATCAAGCTCAACTAACTGGTCCTTCACAAGTTCCCTCAATGTTTGGCTATGATATGAGGAAAGGTACAATGCTAAAAAGTATTTTTCGGCAACATCTAACTCACTCTTATACTGTTACAAGTATACACACATGGCAGGTTCAGGACAGTTTGAGCATAAGTGATATTGCACACTTCAGAGTCTGCCTGAAATTTTCAAGAAAATTATCCATGGACCTGGTTTCTGTGATTCAGGTTAGTAGTCACTTCAGTGCTTATATATTTTTGAACTGATTGAGGTTCCAAGTCAGTTATGTGTTCCCTCTTTCAAAATTCAAAATAATTTTCCTTTCTAATCGTTGCATCGTCCTTAAACCGACCCGATCATTCTTCTTACACCCAATCAAAACCATCACATACTTTATCTTAAATACACTTTTCTTACCTCTTTTCACACTTAAACTCTCAAAATCTTCATTCTGCCCCCTCATCTCTCTCAAGCATAACAACTCTCCTATTTATTCTACATTCCTCATATGTTCTTTCCCTAACTAAGAGTTAACCATGTCTCGCCAAGAATTGTCTATTCCAAACCTGGCTTAAATGAACCCACATCATCACCTCCAAAATGCCCAATCTCTGCCGACCAAAGCACCACTGTCACATCCCCAAAATCCCATATTTTTGTTCCTCCTATAACCAGTAAGCGCCGAATCCCAAAGAAATTTGCATCTTTGTCCTTGATTTTCGGTCATATTGAAAAGCCCAACTCAATGGGAAGTGGGCAAACTGTCTTTGCGTTAAAATTCCTTCCCAATTCAGAGGAATTAGAAGAAAAAGAAGATGAAATTGAGATTACAAGCCAACCAGTTGAGGAAACAAAGGTACAAATTGTTGTGCCACTAGGAGATCGTTCTCTTATGAAGGAACCTAGTACTGCTCAGGCTATTGATTCAGATGGCAATATTATACTTATCTTTATGTGCATATAGATCATTGGTAGTACAAAATAGAAGAACAAGGGAGAGAAGAAAAAAAGTGGTTACAAAGTCAGAAAACATATTGCCCAAAAGCCCCCTAGAAAAAGACAAGCTAATAAAGCAGCAACGGGGTCACTGCGAAGTAAAGATAAATGATTAAAAAGAACGCATGGTCAATACATAAAGAGTAGGCTGATTGATGAAGAAGAAAATCCGATTGTAAGGAAAAATTCAAAGAAAGGGAATGAGAGCAAATGAGGAAAGTCTCAAGCTTTAATGTCTGATGATGATGAGAGTGACAAGTCAGTTGATGAGAGTGACGAGTCACAAAAAGAGGAGTGTGATACTAGACCTTTCTCTCAAAAGAAAAGGAAGAGTAGTACTAATGAGGAACCAAGTTCTTCAAAAGAGACAAAAAGTTGTGCTGAATGTAAAGGAGCGGAAGGAAAACTTGCGAAATCAAAATGTTCTGTTGGGAAGGGTTTTTTATTTTGATCTTGCTGAAATGTTTGGTATGAAAGAACTGATTGAGATAGTTGAGTTCCAGAATTGGACTCATCTTTTTGTTTCACCGGCACCCAGTATGTATGAAATTGAGGTGGCTGAACTCTATGCAAACTTATGCCATATTGATGACTGTACCATGGTCTTGTCTATGAATGGGACAAAGTTTATGTTGAATGAGTTAGTACTTGGAGAAATTTTGAAGGTGCAGACTAATGGGATGGAAACTGTATCTGAAGAGGCCTCAGCTCTATGTAAGAATGTGATTGCAAAGAGTGAGGAGCCTATTACTATAGCAAGCTCCTCAAGAAGGAGCTTAAACCTGAGTACTAGCTTATTTTTGCCTTTGTCAACAAAGTGTTACTACCAAGTATTGAAGGTCGCTCTATTGCCTCTGTGGCATACCTGGTCCTCATCGAGGCTCTGTGAGCCTTTGAACCGATTAGTCTGCCAACTATCATGATTGAGCATATGATCAAAGTGGTAAATACTAGGGAGGGCAGACATGGTCTTCCTTATGGGTTTCTTCTGATGAAGGTACTTGTGCATTTCAAAGTTAGAACTGGAAAAGCCATTTTGGGCACTAAGAAACATAAGTTCACCATGACAACTTTGGAAGAATGTGAGTGTTTGCCAAAGAAAGTTGGTATTGGCAACACTTCTACCACCTCGACTGTGATCGAGGCTCAAAAAGCAACAATTGTTGAGATTTAAAGGCTTAAAGTCGAGAATGCTTTTCTCATAGTCCAATTGGCTGAAAAGACACAAGAACCTGGTTCTCACCGCGATTTAGAGGTTGAAAATGAGAAGATGCAGGTTAAAAAAGAAAAGTTGAGTGTAAAAGTGGATGAACTTCAAGATCATATACTACAAAATCAGCACACTAACAATGAAAGAGTGGATAGACTTCTCAAAGCACTGGCCCATCCTAGTCTTCCTCCTTAGCCTCTCCCGTCCCTGTTTCTAACACATATTCCTTCTTCTTCATTACATCCCATTCATTTGGTTCTTATTCTTGTTATTTCCTAATGACCTTGGCACTAATGGAAGCTTAAGTCTCATATTTTATACTGATTTGGCTACTATATTACTGTCAATCTACTTTAGGGCAATTACTCTGTTTCGTGCAGTATTACTAGCTTCATTGTTCATGTTTTGCTCGTGTTGTGTTGCCCCAGTGACTTCGATTTAATGTTACTGGGTTGTTTTAGTGCCAACCGCGGGGGTTGGTGTACTAGTTCCAATAGTAGTTCTATTTGCAGTTTGGTATTCCATTTCTATTCGAAAATAATACAAACAGAATTAACAAAATTGATGAAGGTTTTATATCTTCAAACTGAATGCAATTATATATTCGATAAAGTTTTTATATCTTCAAACCGAATAACTTATTATAGAAACATATTTAATAAACCGGTGAAATTTTTATTACTTCAAACTGAATATTAAATTTGGAGTAAAAAATCCACTGATTTTAATCTCTGACATTGGAGTAAAACACCACGAAGGTCTTAATCTCCAAAAGGATAAATGATTATTTCTGAAAAACAATATTCCTTCCGTTCCATTTTAAGTGTGTTACTTTCCTTTTTGGTTTGTCCCGAAAATAGTGTCTCTTTCCACATTTAGTAAAATTGATAATTCAAAGATCCTGCATGGCAAGTTTATAACCATAAGATTAAAGGACATTTTAATACATTACACACATCCTTAATTTAAGACCACAAGATTCAAAAGTCTCTCTTTATTTCATAAACTCCGTGCCTAATCAAACTAAGACACTTAAGTTGAAATAGAGGGAGTACTTTTTTCTATCTTAGAGAAGAACACTTTTAATTCTGAAAAATACTTTTATATTTCAGGAAAAAGTACTTTTATATGACAGGAAAAAGTACTTTTATATGTCAGAAGAAAGAACTTTTATATATATAAAAAAAGTAATTATATATATTGTAAAAAAATACTTTTTTTCTTTCTGTAGCAGATTATTAGAAACTTTTTGAACACATAAATAGTATATATATTAAATTCCTTAAGATTGTTGTCTAATTTGTGCTCAAAATAAAAATTTGTTATTAAAACAATGTTCAAACAACAAAAAAATATTTCAATTAAAAGCCGAGAAAGAAGATAACAAAAGAAGTATCCGAGACCACATCACTGTGTGTACTTAAGGAATTTAATCCCCTCAAGTACTCGAGATTTTGAATTACTCTCTCCATGAATATAACGGATAAATCTGTCAAAGGAGCACCGGTACCTCAAACGCCTAAGACTTCACGCGAACTCAAAGATGGCAATGAATCACCCAAGACACTGACTCAGTTTTTATATTATAAAATTATGCAGAATGCAGATGATGTGCAGAATATTTTTTCTTGTTTGATGCAAAAAAAAAAAAAAAGAGGGACAACCCTCTATTTATAGCCAAAATTTGGTGTTAATTGGTCTCTATTCGGAATAGACACAAATGTGTGAACAAACATCAATGTGTGAATAATCTTGTGTCTGTTCAAACTGTAGGAATTAATCCAACAAATTTTAGAGTATTCCGAAAAAAAGGAAAATATTATTATTCCGCAAAATTTAAATTTAAATTGCGAAAATAATAACTTCAAATTTACATTTTTCTTCCTTTCATTTTTTACTTCATTTCTCATTCAAACTCGCTTAGCTAGCTTAACACTTAGTAAGCTAGCTCCAACAGATAGCGCATTGCAGCATAATGTTTTTCATTCTGATACTCGAATCTAAAATCTCTGATTAAGAGTTGAGGGACCTCAACCATCCCACCACAATCCATGTTGATCACGTCTTCCCCTATATATCACTATATTCACCTACTGATGATTTATTTTGTCGTTTTTCATTCGGTGTTCAATATTCATCTTGAGATTTACTTAATTCAGATTTGTATCGCATAATTAATTATGACCATTAAAATCGCTTTCTACAAAAAAAAATTATCTTCACAAGGTTTGAACTAAAGAGGAATCCTATTTATCTTATCACGACTATTAGTGTGGTACCCATGATTAATCGTGATGGTGTCACCAAATCTTTCAGTGCTTTCTTCACCCCATTTATACGACAACTTCTTTCATTTTGATTTACTTAAAATACTTAACATTATATATGTTGAAAATTTGCCTTTGGTGGGGAGGTGCGTCCACCCATATTTAATGAATTAAAAACTAGGGTTCCGCATGTTGGAGGCTTTGTCTCTTCACACGTGCATAATCTACTAAGTGAGTAGATGACGGTAGGGCCAAGGATCGTCAAATTTCATTGAGAAATGAAAGAGATATTGATCCACGAAGTAAGGTGTTTGAGGTATGAAAATATGGTGTGGGATAAATCTACCACATCGGTGGGAAAAGGAAGAATTCCTCTCTTTATAAGTCTCATAATTGGCTAAGGGTTTGGGACCCCAAGGGGTAACCCATGTGTTTAAAGGAGGGAGAACCTAGATGTGCTTGGGTTCAAGGCTAAGCCCACACGCGCGCCGCTACCGCCCGCCCGTCCGATCCGGTCTCGGGTCTTGGGTCTTGGGCTTCTTCTGATATTATCTCTTTGGACCCCAAATTATTTACTATTTACAGTTTGGTCCTTGGAGTTTCTGAAAAGATGAATTTGGCAACAACGGAAGGCAGAAAGTTTCTGCCTACCGTTTGGGCTGATTTTCGGATCATTAACCAGCCATTACTTGGCTGTTAACTCCTCCATAAACAACCCTCCTTTATTGGCCATAAACCTTCCATTAACAGCACTCACTAATGGCCATTAACAACCATATTTTGACAGTTGAGGAGTCCCTCCCTTATGCTATATATTGGAGATTTTTGGCTCAATTGTGTTACACACAAACAAACAAAATATACACAGAAAAATGAGACAACATATATACACAGAGACAAACAGAAGAGAAACTGAAATTCAGTCCAAAATGTGAGCACAAACATTGGGACTAAAACATAAACTCTTCCTTCCTTTTCCATTCTTCAGCAAGTCGTTTCGTGTTTGTTTTCTTCGTCAGAATCAACCTATTCGCTTTGTAGTGTTGATTAATTGTTGTTTTATTTTGGGAGACTATTGTCCGTTAACGTAAAAACATATATATACGGGGCAATCTTGTCTTAAAGACAGAGAGCGATCTCTCGACTCAGCACACAGTTGTAACCATCCAGATTTAGTGTTTCTTGATTTCAGGTTATCAAGATTCAAGACTCAACAACTTTGCGGCAGTTCTGAATATTGGCTATTCGTTTATCCTATCGATTCGAACACTTATAATAATTATTTACTTCATGTACTGCTTTACAATATCCAACAATATATTACTACAATCTTTAGAATTCAAATTCACTCACTAATTCAATTTAACCAATATAGTTATTCATTATTTGTCCTGCATTACTAATATGTTATGTGTATATCGAATTTTGCGCCTAATCAAATACTATCGTTCATACTCCTTTCTTCTTAAATTATCTGTCGTGATTTTCTTCTAGTAGTTTTTTTTTGCATGCATTACATGTGCACCTCATGCGTCGCACGTACATTTCGTGTCAATTAGTAAAAATATTTTTAAATCACATATATAGTATTATTAAATATGTGTATCATTGTATGATATATACATCTAAAGTAAAAAATAATTAATAAGAAATGGTCTTATTTCAGCAAACTTGATAGTTAAACTCAAATTCCTATAGAGAGTGTTTAAACTTGAGACGGTTGTTTTTTGGTAGTTTTGTCAATCACTTTCAAGTTTCATCTCACGTCTTTCTCTTTTATTCACTTAAATTCTCTTCTATTGTCACGTTGACGTAGCAAAAGAGGGAATGAGGGTCAACCAAAAAAAAAAAGGAAAAAGGAAAGCAAGAAGTTTGTCATGTATATTACATTGTTATTAATTAAGTTGTTGATAATTCTTCTTTTTGGTCCTTTGTTTTTTCTGAAGAGAGCGTAATTTTGATCTTCTAGTGTAATTTTCATTAAGCTTAATCCTCATGCTTGTAGTTCTGTACGTAGCAACAATTAATAGATTGTAAATTACTACTCTATAATTTATAAGTAAAGAGTAGGAAAGTTCATGAATTGAATAACAGCTGGAAGTGGAAAGTTTTTGGAAAAAAATCCTTGTAGTCTTGTGATAGAATATAGAAATGACACAACAGTTTACCGCTTTAGTTTTTTGTTTCAACTCTGTGACATCACAGTAATGTATATATTGGATTAATTTGTAGATTGCTATTATTTGCTCCGTTTCAAATTAATTATCATGTTTGAATTCTCGAGTATAATTATATTTTATAATTAAAATTTAAATATATAAAAAGTATAAGAAAGTACTACTACTAAATTATAACTTTTTTCATATCAATTTGATGAAAAATTTTACTTTTAAAAATTGATCAAAATCTATATAATTTATTTTCGAAGAGTGAAACACGGCTAGTAATTTAGGATAGGGGGAATTCAAATTTTCATTCAGGGTATTAAAAAAAATAACAAAAGCTAAATATAAAAATAATATTGTTCCTAAAAATCAAACTTAGGATGTTGGAGACAATTTTGAACACTCTGGGACGACTTGAGCTAATCTTTTATGTTTGTTTAGGGTGTTCAAAAATTAATATGTACATAAATACATAAAATCTACCTTATATACACATTGCAATTTTTTGCTGAGGGTGTGAACAACCTCACCTCCATGTAAATCCACGCTTGTCTACTACCATAAATCTAGAATATTAATAATGAGTGATAAAAGAGTAACGAAGAACCTTCTCTTTAAAAGTTTTTGGTTTTCCAATGAGAACTAAGACGTAAGGGGAAGAATTATGAGGTTTTAAGATCAAATTCTTAATGGACAGAGTGATTAATTGAAATACGTTCCTGAATACCACCGTCATAAAACAAATGGCAACCAAAACAATAGGAGTTTTCCAAATATAAGAAAGTAACTTCCTCTAATGGCACGGGAGGCTCCATTAAAAATTATTCCTACTTCCTCTTAATTAAGGATTTTGGGAAATTTAGAGTCCTAAAATGGATGTCTATTAACCTAAATGACTAGAATGTAATGTAAGTTACAGTTTAATGGTTGTAATTTCACTTTATAACTAATTAAATGGTTTCAATTTCGCCGATCGACCTTCTTCGATCTCTTTTTGCTTCTCTTTCCCTTTATTCACGAGCTCACACCTCTCCCACACAAAAATTTAAAAAATAATTATGTGGTACATTGCAAAATACTAAGTACATTATCTAAAATCGTTCATAAACTATATTGCTTGAATGGAGCAAAAATTTCATTTGATTGACCGCATGTCAAATCTTCTTCATGTATGTGACTGTTGTTGGATTTCTATTGTAAAGCAGTACGGAAAGTAAATAACTATTACAAGTGTTCGAAAGGATAAATAAATGGTCAATCTTCAAAACTGCCGTAAGCTTGTCGTGTCTTGAATCTTGATAACCTGAAATCAAGAAACAACTAAATCTAGATGGTTACAACGTTGTGTGTTGAGTCGAGTGATTGCACTCTGTCCTTAAAATAAGATTGCCCCGTATATATGCTTTTACGTTAGCGGGCAATAGTCTCCCAAGATAAAACAACACTTTAATCTCAACGCTACAAAGCCAATAGGTTGAGTCTGACGAAGAAAACAAATACGAATCGACTTGCTGAAGATATGAAAAAGGAAGGAAGAGTTTCTGTTTTCGTCCAACGTTTGTGGACTGACTTTCTCTTCTGTTTTGTCTCTGTGTATATAGTGTGTCTCTGTTGTATATATGTGTGTCTTTCCTCACTGTTTTGTAGTATTTTTCGTCACTGTTTTGTGCTGCGTTTTTCTGTTTGTATGTGCTATTTTTCTGTCACGTTTTTTTTTAGCCAAAGGAGGCATCAATATATAGCATGGAGGAGGGACTCCTCAACTGCCAAACAAGATTGTTAATGGCAGTAGAGAGGGTTGTTAATGGCAGGTTTAATGCCATTAGTGAGGTTGTTCATGGCCTTGAAGGAGGGCTGATTATGGTCATTGAAGGAGGTTGTTTATGAAGGAGTTAACAGCCAAGTAATGGCTGGTTAATGCTCCAGAAAACAGCCCAAACGGTAGGCAGAAAGTTTCTGCCTTCCGTCACTCCCAAAATCAACTTTTCAGAAATTCTAGGGACCAAACTGTAAATATTAAGCAATTTGGGGTCCAAAAAGATAATATCAGAAAGTTCCCACATTCCACAGCCCACAACCCGTGACCGGACCGGGCGGGCGGCGGCAGCGCGCGTGTGGGCTTAGCCTTGAACCCAAGCACATTTAGGACCTCCCTCCTTTAAACACATGGGATACCCCTTGGGGTCCCAAACCCTTACCACTTTAGAGACTTATAAAGAGAGCAATTCTTCTTTTTCCTACCGATGTGGTAGATTTGTCCCACACCATATTTTCATGCCTCAAACACCTTACTTCGTGGACCAATATCTCTTTCATTTCTCAACGAAATTTGACGATTCTTGGCCCTACGGTCATCTACTCACTTAGTAGATTATGCATGTGAGAAGAGACAAAGCCTCCAACATACGGAACACTAGTATTTAATTCATTAAATATGGATGAACGCACCTCCCCGCTAAATGCAAATTTCCAACAACCGTTACTCATCAGAAATCTACACATTTATTGGCTTCTCTTCCAATATGAATAATAATCGTCTTGTTGACTGATAAATATTTGTAATATTCAATAACAGCCGTAAAAGGATAGAACTATATGTCATCCGTACATGACCATTGATATATACTTAGACTAATTTTGGGACAAGCTTATGGAACAAGGAGGGCATCCTTTTAAAATTATTTCCCTAGCCTCAACATGAAGTTGAGAAACATACGTATTTTGAATTAATGTGGAGTTGTGGGGATAATAATCTTCCAAAGGGAAAGAGACACGTCTCTGAAATTTAGAGAAATCGACAAAATGTTAAATATAAAATCTAAAAATAACATACAAAAAATATTTACATAATTATTCTCTTCTATTTAAATGGTAATAAGCTATGATAAGGAGGGCCCCTTGTGAGCAGCGTGGTAGTGGTCTAACCTTTGAAATCAATTGAGTCACCATGATTTACCTCCTTCACAGACCTGTCGGACCGGGGTGTGGAGGCTCCTGGGATGGGAGATTCCACCTTTTGGAGCAAATGGTAATAAGCTATGATTGTCAATTTCCGCTTTATGACGGAACCTTTAAAAGAGAGGAGACAAGTGGAACGGAGAAGCACTTTGATAGAAAAATGTGCTCTCTACTTGGAAATAGCGGACCACAAGCCCAATATAAGAGCCAACAAATTAAAGATTGAAAATGAGAATAATTTTGTTGAGTTCGAGAAACTAAAATGAGTGAGATATCCGGAACTTAAATGACTCAAAAAAAAAACCCAAAAAAGTATTTTTTTACTTAATAAATTATTGCGTAAAAGGAATTAATCGTAACGACGCGGTTAACTCTTGTTACGCAATAAATTGTTGCGTAAAAGAAGGTATTATTCATTTTCAGCACTTGGTCTTTTTTCAAATGATGAAATTCACGTTTTTTCATACTTTGACCGAAGATTAGTCATGTCTCAAGACTCCGAAACGTTAATATTTTTATAGAATCTGATATTTTTTATGCGAACAATAATGTAGGCTCAATACATCAAGGATACCTAAAAGTTTGGATCGTCGTTTTAGAGGTTGTAAAGTGCCCGAATTAAGTTTCGTTTGGAAACTTGTTATCATTAGGTTTAAGTGTTTTATTTTTTAGGATTTTGATTTAAGCGTGTTAATTAGTAGTCAAGGCATAACATTATTTCAAATATGTCGAGATTCTTTTTTATAATTGATTTAGGATGTAACACGAGTTAGTAATAAACAATAATAAAGACTAAGATAACTAATTATCATTAAAAAATTGATACACAAAAAAATATAATATTAACTTAAACTCTACAACTAAATTACATATACACAATCGTCATGTCATGGCCTAAATTGTAGGTTGTGGTAGCACCCACACTACCCCCTGGTAGGCAAACCATCCCAACATTCTGAAATAACAAGTTAAATAAGCAGAAATTAGATGAGAAAGAATATCAAATCATAAATACTATCATAAATGAAAATCCAATATCCAAAAGATCTAGTCAAAAGCATACAAGAGCTTAAATACATTTAGAAAGTATAAGTTTGAAAATGCCAAGAGGCTACATACTATATGCTAAAAAAGAAATACAGAAGTAGAATAAGAGGGTCATTTAGGAGCCACATATGACCAAGTAGCTCACCTTAAATGACCAAAGATGTCATCCTTGCGTAAATCAGCCACGGGGCGTCGAACTGGAGCCTGGATCGTACTATGTACTCAACAAAAAGTGCGGCAACAGTAGTATCAGTACAACACTAGTACTGGTAAGTATCATAGGCCGACTAAGATTAGATAATGCAATACGAAGTAGCAACTAACAAGTAACACATAGAGCAAACAAGTAAGATCACGTACCAATAACAAGTCCAATATTAAGAAATCAACCAAGACATGTATAAATCACAACAGAACTTTTGAGAATGTAAGAATGGGTAAGTACAATACAATACAATACAATAGTCATGCCTCTCACTCTACTCTCGTACACACATGCTAAGGACAAAGTCTCAGAGTCATGGCCCATGAGGGACCCACGAAGTCCATGTACCACTAGGGATGACAACGGATCGGATCTAGACCGGATCCTACTAGATCCAGATCCAGATTCATTTTTCATACCTGGATCCAGATCCATCGGGTCCATAAAAATCATATCCAAATCCGGATCCACGGATCGGATCTGGATCTACATGTAAATTTTTCTGGCTTGAATAATATTCCCATATGTTGAAACTTTTATGACAAAATGAAACACAATCTGATTGAAAAAAATGATTGAGTTCATTCAATCAACCTACACAAACATGACGCCATTCTTCCAAAATACTGAACAAAGTTTTAGCATCACAAGAAAATAAAGACAATTGACTTCATTAGTGATGCTGATCAGGTTGCAACTTTGAGCTAATTTTTGGAGGCTTTAGTGATGCTCCACTTGTAATTCTACTGATTGACTTCATTAAACAACATAAAACAATGTCAGTCATATATCAAAAGTCCCAGTTTTTTTTTTTTGCTGATCAAACAAATGAGAGAAAGATACTTAAAGTTTACGGCTAGTAGATTCAAGAAAGGGAAATTTAAAGAAGAATGATAATTTTTTTTTATAGAAATGAAAATATGGGAAACTGCAGAGAGCATATAGGTAAAAGAAATGAAACTTCAAACACAAATTACATGGCTGTGTGACTTGTGTCTTATCCTGGTTCAACCCTTTACCCAATACATAAATTGTGAAAAAAATTTAAGAAAATACTTATAAAATTACATTCTAGGTTATGAATATATTTAATAAAAAACGGATCCACGGATCGGATACGGATCTCAAATACAAGATCCAGATCCAATCTGTTAGAAATGGATCCGGATCGGATCCGGATCCGTCGGGTCCAAATTTTGAAGATCCATATCCTATAAAACGGATATGGATCCACCGGATCCGGACCGGGTCCAAGATCCATTGCCATCTCTATGTACCACTCAGGCTATCCAGCAAAACCTCGAAAGCATCAATCATTATCGTCTCCGGTAGAAACCTCAGAGTATCTTTGTCGCTCTCAATCTCCGACAAAAACCTCGGAGTATCTCAATCACTCACCTCACCATCATGACTATATCAGAGTAATTAGTAAGGAATGCTTGCATGATATCAATCTCAAAAGTATGATTAATATACAATAAACAAGTACAAGTCATGTTACCATTCTTATTTCAATTACTCAATATTAATGAGACGAGTGAACTAGTAGATTACAGAGAGATAGCCAAACAATAATCACATAATATAACACATATGGCGACAAGCCCACATAAATAGCAATCATACCATATCAGTGGAATTTATCACCATCTCCATGCCCGAAAGCCTATCATGCTATCCCCGTCAATTCCTACGACATATATACGACTCTCTAATCAAAGTCTAACTCAAGTAAGTCGTAATCTACCTCGAGGCCGAGCGGGTGCCACAAACTATCCAACTTGAGCCATTTCTTTACGAATCACCTCTGAATGAATAAGGTTTATCAAATATATAATATGCTAAATTACAAATCGAAAGACATCCATATTGTTACGCTTTAAACTCAAAATTTAATTACAATTCTAAATCTCAATATATCTTCTTCTTTTTTTGCAAGAACATAACAATAACCATTTGACAAAATTGATACAAGAGTTTTTGCCTCTCTAAATCTCAATCTCATAAACAACTCTAACTTGATTTCTACAAACAAAATTTAATTTCTAGAGCACCAATAACTAATTGATGTAGTTGCATCGAAATAATTGTTTCAGCTATTCTCTAAAGAAAATGATTTTTGAGAATAACCAAATAGGTAGGCTAGTGCTTAATATACAAGTCCAAATCATTACCTAATCACTGCTCTTCAACCATTGGCTTAATCATGGCCAAAATATAAAAATAACTAATTATTCTAAAGCTAAACTGTATTATACATATCTGCTACTGCTTAACGGAGAACCCACCAGTAGTTGTGCCGTTCTTTCCCATAAATATCGCTCAAGTCTATATTTGCAATCTATTTTGATAAGAGATGGAGGAAAACCTTGATGTTCAGCCGAGCACACCCCTAATAGCTCAATTTTTGTCTAAGCTTTAATATATAAGACCTACTTAATTCTCTGTTTGCCTTTTCCTTTTATCACGTGGCAGCAAACATTATTTAGGTATAGGAAATTAGCTAATTCATGATTTCGGAAATTTCTTTTCTCTTTTTTCTTCTGCTAGTCAATTTTAAATTTATCCACTTAGTCGAATACTTTATTTATCAACTTATATCTTATATGGATGAAAATCATATCCTTATGAATAAAATATTCACGTAAATTAAATAAATATATTTTAAAAATTACCCATCAATTAAATAAACGTAGTTAAAGGAATAGCCCAGAATTTCCATTTTCTTAACTTAAGAACTTTCGACTTCAATAATTCTTCTCTGATACTCATTGAATTGCTTTGGGAAGGGTGTTTTAGGGATGTTATACCTAAAAGTGCTAAAAAATCCAACGGGTCGTTACACGTCAATGGGTCCCACATGTAATAGACTTTAGAGTAACCTTAGGCCTGAGGCTAATGCCACCCCCCACCACCCTGGCCATTGTCCCCATCCCCCTTCTTTCTCTTAATAGCACGACGCTCTAAGACATGATCATCTGTCATCTTTTTTCCTTGCCCTTTTTCGAAGTCCGGATCATGACATGCTTATGAATGTCTCTAATTGACATGATTGGAGCCAATATGTTGGGATCAGTATGATCATAATCATTAAAATCATCGACCTCATCAGGAGATGGGACAACAGGCGTCGAAAGATGGAGATAAAAAAATATATAAACAATTAGTATTAATTTTAATTTATATTGAATACCATTCATTAATTTTAATTTACCTCTACCTTACCAAGGTAGAGGTAAGGTCTGTGTACACTCTACCCTCCCCAGACCCCACGTTGTGGAACTTCACTGTGTATGTTGTTGTTGTTGTATTAATTTTTGATAAAAAATCAAACTTGTGTGTCGACGGGTTCCTGATCAGGCTCCAGAGAGGGGACTGGTGGAAGATCCGAAGTAGTCTCATGAATGGTATTCTGAATAGATGGAGCTGGAGCGGTGTCCTATCCGATGTTCAAATAAACGTTAAAAAAATTAAAGTAGTATTCAACTTATATTGAATAAAATTAAGTTTTAGTAAAACTCTAACATATGGCTCGGCGAGCTCATATGCAGGTTCCTGAGTGGGTAATGTCGACGAATTCTAAGTTATGAAAAATATGAAATAATAAGTACTTTAATTTTTTTAAAATAGGTGTTTTAAACAATAACCTGTGGGATAAGAAATTCATCGAACTCAATCCACGGATTGTCGTAGGTCAGCTCTCTGGCATCTTCTAAATTTCGCACTAACTGCTCATCACGTAGTGCTGCGTGGTAAGAAGTAGGGGTGAGCGGGTCCGGGTACCCTAACATTTTTTAACTACCCGGACCCTACCCGGTAAAAGATCGGTTCCTAAATTTACTACCCGGAACCTACCCGTAGCAATCATTACCCGGAACCTACCCGGACCCTGCGGGTCATGTAGGTTCCTGCACTCTGTCAATAAAAAACACAAATTAAACAACAATTTTTAAGCCTATGAGAATAAAAAAGAGTTCTAAAATAATTTCATCAAGTAGTTTTTTAGCATGCAATCGGAGTTTTTAGTACCCTTATAAGAAGTTTTAGAAAACTTATTCATTGTAGAAAAGCTAATTCTGTTACCAAAACCTAAAATTGCAAGTCAAATTTGACACTCAATTAATTGAACGTGTTGATTTCAAAATAAATTTGAAAATATCTGAATTAAACTTATTTTCGTGTTCATAAGCTCTTCGATACAAAAGAAAAGCTTTATTATACTAGTAAATCCCTAAATTTCATCTTCACAACTACAAAAATATACACAAATTTTAAAAATAGATTTACATTTCAAATAAAAAAGTAATACAAATTGAAGATGAGTATACTTTGAAATAGAACAGAAGCATATGATATTAAAAAGAAATTGAAGAGTTAGATATGAACCCATATGCATTTTAGGAAAGACGTGAACACAACCAAAGGAGAGAAAGAGGCAAAGGTGAAGCTTCAATGACGACAACGAAGAAAGTACCTGAGAGAAGCTTCAACAACGACGATGATGAAGCTCGGTGGTGTAGCTAAAACGTCATTGTTATTGAGAGAGTTTTGGGGTGGGGAAAATCAATGTGCAGGCGTGCAATAAATAATTTTGGAGAAAGTTAAAAGTGGTCCAAATGTTAAAAAAAAAATATTTAATATTTTATAGGTTCCGGGTATCGGTTCCGGGTCCGGGTACCCTGTCTCTATTTGCCGGAACCGGAACCGGACCCGACATTGATCGGTTCCTAATTTTACTACCCGGACCCTACCCGTTATTATAATATATCTACCCGGAACCTACCCATTAGTGTCGGTTCCGGTCGGGTATCTGGGTACCCTGTACCCGTGCTCACCCCTAGTAAGAAGCCCAATCCATGTCATCACGTACGTCGAGGTATGCATTCTGGCTCGACTGAGATGTAGACTTAGGTATATCCTCAAAATAAGTGTGTGGTGCATATGTAAATGTCGACGATCGAGAAGAAGTCGACAAACGGTTGGGCTGAAGCGGGAGCGGGCTCATCGGCTCATATACTAGATGTAGTCCTCTGCCATCACCTACTCTGGCACCACCTACTCTACCACCATCCCATTTGCCACCACATCCTCTATCACCACCCCCTATACCACCACCTTCTTTATCAATACTGCCTATATTATATGTTGTCCATTCACTACCTGATACTGATTTTCTAGAACACGATCATGAATACATTCGGCCTTTCGTGCTTGCCGGATACCGTCCTCAGCTATTCGAACAACATGCCCAACAAATTTCGCGGTCTTAGGGATAAATGTATGTTCTAACCCTAATAGATGCAATTGTTGTAAGGCCACTAGGTGCAGTTGTTTGCAAATATTAATAATTAGTTTATTTTTTAACGTAATAATTAAGACTATTAAATAAGTTCAAGTGTGTTAAACTTTTTGCCGCCTCATACTGCCTCGAGAGTGTTGCGTATCCACGACCATTCGGAACACGTAAAGCAGGATTTCCAATCAAGTGGCGTGTGATCTGTCGGTACCACTTCATGCTAACTCCGATCGGAGTAGCATGACTGACCTCTACTATACTCTGAAGCCTATGATCCCAACGATCGATTTCGATGTCCATAAACGTCGAAAATATAGCGTCGATGGGCGTTTGACGGTCCCGCTGATAGTGATAGTGGTCTCAATCAACGGAGTCAAGTACATTCTGTGCATTCCCAAACTGTAGTAAGACGCGGCAGGACACGTGCTCCTCAATGATGTCCATGTGTATCAATGGACACCGTGACATTCAAATGGCCTAACCAGCCTTGCAAAACGGCGACAATCGATTCAAAAACTGAGCGTACGGCCTCCATACAAAAACCTATAAAAAATGTAACAACAAATTAGTAATCAACAAAGAGAAAATAAAAAAATAAAGTAATAATGCAAAATCAAATAATTTTACGTGTTCGTCCCTGAACAGAAGAATATTGTTGTGTGTCTCCATATCTCGGAATATACCTCTTGTTCACCTCTCATAAAAAAATATATTAACTAACTAATTTTCTATCGAAAAATTATATTAATGATTTTCATTCCTAAATTAAGGATTAACGTAATGACAAACTAATTCATTTAATGAAAAAGTATGTTAACTAACTAATTAATATTAAAAATTAACACATAGAATGAGATAACTAATTAGCACATTAATAATTAACATAGAATAAATAATTTTATAAATAAATAAATTAACAATTAGATAATTAACAAATATGAGGAGATTACTATATTTTTCTAATTAAACAATTAACTCACAATTAACAATTTCTAGCTAATTATTCTTCTAACTACAATTATAGTAATAACAAACTAAGTCATTTAATGGAAAATTATATTAACTAAATAATTAATAATTAACACATAAAATTAGCACATTAACAATTAACATAGAATAAATAAATTAACAATTACACAATTAACAAATAACAAGAGATTAATAAATATTTTCTAATTTAACAATTAACATGGAATAAATAATTAACAAATAACTAACTTAACAAAACTTTTTTTTAAAAGGCCTTGGCAGTGCTACTGCAAGTTGATTTCGGCCAAAAAAAAATCAACATTAACAAAATAAACGCGGGAAGACGACAAATATTTTGAAAATTGAGACTAATAAATAATATTCATGCTTATGATTATTATTTATTAAATAATGTAATTGAAAATTTCATAGTAAAATACTTTAATTGAAGGTTGTTCTTGAATTTTCGAATCGGGTTGTACGTCGATTTATTTCGAAATTCAAGCTTCGAATTTTAATTCTTGACTTGAATATGATATTGACTTTCGGAATAAAATTTGAAGCGAAAATGACAATACTCGATGGTGGGACCGGATTGAAAAGAATCACCTTTAATGACATTTTAGGCTTAAAATAATGGAGGTGGGGGACTAGTGGGGAAGAAACTAAGGAGGTCGGCTTATATGCTCTTTTTACTCAATAATTTGTTGCGTAAAAGATATTTTTATATTTTTTTCCTGATATATTTTGGTTGCTTTTATTTTTTTGGTCACTTAAGTTCCGGAACATATGAGTTAGTATCCAATTGGTTGACACCGAATTTATAAGCTATGTTTCCTCCTTTCCTTTAATATCTTTTGGGCCTCAATGTTTAGCACTTAAACTTAAATACAATCACATTTAAATAAATAAACATATAATAATCATGATATTAGAAACCATAATAATAATACAAAACCTAATAGGAATAATAATACTAGTAGTTGATTCTAAATAGGTTAAATAATGTATTTAATGTAAGCAATTAATTATTGGGATGTTCAAATAAATAAATTAATTTAAATAATAAAAAGAGAAAAATTAGATGTTCAATACTTTATTAACAAGTCCGGCCCTACCTACCAATTATTTATAAAACAAAACCTATCATCTTTCTCTTGTCAACCGAACTTAAAAAACCCTATTGTTTTTTCTTCACAACGATGGCGTAGCAGGAAGATGAACCGTCTTGAACTCAGTATAAAATATCACAGCAATGACGACCCAAGTTTCAACTTCAAATAATTCTCGCGATGGTGAGTTACACATTATGATTGGAGATAATACAAGTTTTCATATTCAGAATTCAATTACCTACTTGGAGAGGCAGCATGGAATTCTACAACTTGTTGCTGATCTGGCACCTGTCGATGACCACCTACTGCTGACTCGCCGACAATTGATGCTGACCTGTCGACAGTTGTTGTAGACATGTTGAGACTTATAAATGGCATGACAAATTTCATATTCTTATTACATGCTTGAGGTTTACTAGCATATACATATATTGTTGCTTATAGGATCTTTGTTTTACTTGTACTTTCTAGTCATTTTATAGCTACTGTTATAGTGTTTGTAGCTACTAGTCATTTTCTTAGCTACTAGTCATTTTGTAGCTACTGCCAGTTTATTTCAACATTAACAAAAAATGCGGGAAGACCACAAATATTTCAAAAATCAAGACTAATAAACAGTACTCATGCTTACAATTATCATCTATTAAATAATGTAATTCAAAATTTTATAATAAAATACTTTGATGGAATGTTGTTTTTGAGTTTTCGAATCGAGTTGTACGTCACTTTATTCCGAAATTTAAGCTTTGAATCTTGTTTCTTTACTTAAATATACCGAGAATATTAACTTCCATGATAAAATTTGAAACGAAAATGACAATATTCGGTGGTGAGACCGAATAGAATCGCCTTTAATGACTTTTTGCGTTTAAAAAATGTAGGTAGGAGACTGTGGGGAAGAAACTGATGGGCCTGCTGATATACTCCTTATACGAGTTATTGAGTAAAAGGTACTTTTATATCTTTTTTTTTTTTAGATCACGTAAGTTTCGATACATATGAGTTAGTATCCTATTTACCAATAATTTATAAACTACTAGATGTCCATCAAAACAAAATATATCGTCTTCTCTTGTCAACTGAACTTAAAATCGTATTGTTTTTTCTTCACTACAATGGCGCAACATGAGGATGAACTGTCTTGTGTAGCATGTAGTAGGGCGAAGGTAGTGTGAGATGATTCATATTTATCATCTTTCTCGGATGATTCATTCGGTAAGAATGGAGTAATTTTCCTTGGAAATCCTTTCATTAATCACAATAAATATAGTTGTACAAAAGTTGATTCCTAATATAATAAGAATCCTAACTTACCTTAAATATACATCTATCATAATTACAAATATACTGTGAATATTCTGAGAATATTTGCTAATACTCCCACTCAGTCGGAGCGGGCGGAGGCCGAACGCTAAGGCTGGATCTGAAGTCGGTGAAGAGTTGTCGAGGTAGACCCTTTGTGAAAATATATGCATACTGATAGGAGGAAGGCACGTGTAATATTTTGACCTGACCAATGACAACCTTCTCACGCACAAAGTGAATAACCATCTCGATATGCTTGGTCCGCTGATGTTGGACCGGATTGTGAGACATATAGATGACAGATATGTTGTCACAATAGACTATAGACGCCTTACGCGGTGGACATTGGAGCTCCAAAAGAAGATTTCAGAGCCAACAGAGCTCAGTAACGACATTAGCAACTCCGCGATACTCTGCTTCAGCACTCAAACGGGATAGTGTGGCCTGCCGCTTGGCGGACCATGAAATGAGATTATCCCCAAGAAATACACAGTAGCCTGAGGTAGAGCGACGTGTGTCCGGGCATCCTGCCCAATCTGCATCCGTGTAGGAGAGTAACTTGGTCGGGGAAGAGGGGTAGAGATGCAGTCCAAAGTCCGGTGTGCCCTTAACGTATCTGATAATACGTTTGAGGGCTGCAAAATGTGACTCTCGAGGGTCGTGCATAAACAGACACACCTGCTGAACGACATATGAAATATCAGGCCTAGTAAATGTCAGATACTGAAGGGCACCTGCAAGGCTCCGATATAGACTGCGATCAGAAACTGGCGCACCCTCATTGGCACTAAGCTTGGATTTCGAGTCAACCGGGAGTTGGCATAATTTTACAATTTTCCATCTTAGCCCTATGTACTATCTCCTCCGCATATTTGCGCTGACACAGAAACATAATAGCTGCAGATCTGGTCACGAATATACCCAAGAAATAACTCAACTTGCCCAAGTCAGTCATAGTAAATTCAATTTTGAGTGGAGCAATGATTTCATTCTTCAACCCGTCAGAGGAGGCAGTAAGAACAATGTCTTCCACATATAATAGCAACTAAGCAGTGCTGCCTCCTCAATGGAAAGTGAAAAGAGAGTTATCACACTTGCTACATGTAAATCTGATTTGCATAACATATCTGGCAAAGCGATCATACCAAGCGCGGGGTGTCTGTTTCAAGCCATACAAGGGCTTCCTAAGACGACATATAAACTGCGGAACTGCCGGATGAACAAAGCCAGGGGCTGATGCATGTACACAGTTTCTTTCAAATCCCCATGAAGAAACGCATTCTTGACATCAAGCTAATGAATCGTCCAATGCATTCCCGTAGCAATACTGAAAATAATCCGAATAGTAACCGGTTTAACAACCGGACTGAATGTCTCACCACAATCAATACCCTCCTGCTGATTCGTGCCATTAGCAACCAGTCTTGCCTTATACCGCTCCAAGCCACCACTGTCTCTGTACTTATGACGAAATAATCACATGCACCGGATAACATTAACATCGTCCGGTCTAGGTACCAAATCCTAAGTGTTCTGCTTGGTCAAAGCATTAAATTCGTCGCACATGGCCGCATTCCAATTAGGGTCCAGTTTGGATAGTTTTGGATTTTTTGGAATGGGTGATATGGTTTGTGCGGAGAGGTTAAAATGGACATTGGGTTTGAAAATCATGTGTTGTGCACGAGTCTCCATACGATGGGTAGGCAACAGTGGGTGGTCGGGATTTTGAGGCTGTGTGATGTCGGGTTCTGGAGGCAGCAGTGGTGCTGGGGGGCAGGAGACGTAGTTGGAGGCAACAGGGTTACTGAGGGGCAGGAGACGTAGCTAGAGGCAGCAGGGGGCACTGGTGGAGTGTTCGATCGAGAGTTGGGAGGAGTTTGGTCGGAGACGATGCCGGACAGTGGCGGCGACGGAGCTGCTGGCGCAAGCTCTGTCGGAATAGTGGGTTGTCGGTGGTACAAAGATTGGATAGTTGAGGACATACTCGGTTCATCAAGAAAGGTGTGATCGGTGGTCTGAAATTTTTGGAGATTTGAAAAAGGAAAGGTCGTCTCGTCAAAGGTGACGTGACGGGAGATGATGATTTTGTGAGTGATAATGTCATATCACAGGTAGCCCCGATGAGTAGGAGATAGACCAACGAAGACACAGGGCATAATGCGAGGGACGGGTTTGTGAGGTGCAGTGGAGGCTATGTTGGGGTAGCATAAGCAGTCAAAAATACGGAGATGGTCATAGGATGGGAACCTACGGTATAAGATTTCGGTAAGGGTCTTATTTTGGATAGTGCTAGTTGGTAAAATATTAAGAAGGAATTCTACCATTTTAATAGCATAGACCCAAAAAGGCGGTGGAAGACAGGCATGAAACAGAAAGGTGTAAACCATGTTATTGATGGTACGTATAGTTCGTTCAGCCTTTCCATTTTGGGAGAAATTATAGGGATAGGAAAAATGAAAAAGTAACACTGTTGGATGACATAAATAGAAGACGAGTATGCTTGCCGAGCGTGCAAGAAAAACAGTGTTGGGCAAGTTTCCTATTATTACATTGAATACGCTTAGTAGTCCTAAGAAAAGTAAAAACAGGGTCTTCGGGGTGCCCGAATCTGTTGTGCCAAGTTGAGGGAGAGATAGCCGCAAGGGATAGAGGTGATTGCGGTCTGACATCGGAAGATTGAGTGAAGGGGTAGAGGTCTCCCACACTATTGCAGCGCGTAAGAATTTTCCCCATATTGAGATCCTTCACAGAAAAAACAAAAGGGTCAAATTCGACAGACACATAATTATTGCGAGTGAATTTCTTAATAGAGATTAAGTTTTTAATGATGTTAGGGGTGTAAAGGACGTGATTTAGGGAGAAAGGCGGGTGGGGATGTTTGGTATGTGTGTTACTGTAACCTTCAATTGAAATGCGATGACCATTGCCAACAGTAATAAATTGAGGACACTTTAACCGAAGTAGTTGATATAAGTTACATGTCGACCGGGTGAGGTGAGACGTGGCTCCGGTGTCCATGTACCAATTATCGTCGGGCTGTTACTGGTTCACGGTGTTGAAGCCCTGGCCCAAATCTGTGGGGGCCAAGATGCTGCCTTGCGGGTGCTGCGTTGCTGCTACCAGATGGGTCTGCTGCTGCTGCTGGGCCTGCCGGTTGGTTGGGGCGGAGCCCAATAGGCCTTGCTGGAATTGGGCCCCTGATGTCGGGTAGGGGCATGCAGGCTAGGCCCAGTTCCCGGTATTGAGCCATGAGGGCTGTCCAGCCCACTGATAGTAGGCAGCAGGTGCTAGGCCTGTCTGCTGCTGGTTCCGGTTGTTATTACCGCGACCTCTGTAGCCACGCCCTCCGCCGCGGGACTGCTATTGCTGGTGGTCTTACAGTGGTAGCTGGGTGGAGGTGGCCGCCGGTGGTGCCATGCCGTCAACGGCTAATGCATGTGATTGTGCTCCTTTTGTTTAGCACGACGGGTCTCATCCAACAAAAGTTGCGAACGTGCTTTATTGAAGCTTGGTAGGGGGTCGGCCTGTTGAATCATCGTTGCAAGTGTATCATATTCACCTTTCGGTAACCCCGCAACTAGTTGAAGTACCATCTTGGTCTCTGACACAAATGTCCCTACGTTGGAAAGTTGGTCGGTTATGAGTTTTAGTTGTTTACAGTATTCAGACATGTTGTTAAAATTCTCGAGACGCGTATTGTTGAACTGCTCTTCCAAATACACGGCCCGAGTATTTTTATTATCTTGAAAAAATTCTTCTAACCGTGCCCAAAGTTCACGTGACGTAGCACATATTTTCATGATAGTACACAACAAGTCTTTAGAGATGGTGTCGTAGATCCATTATTTGACGATGGCGTCAAGGCGACGCCATGTCGAGTCTGCAACATCGGTTGAACGAGGAACAGAATCATCAATATGGTGGAGCACATTGTACGCACATGCATGAATATAGAACAGTTGTATGCACATGGAATATTGACAGTCTTCTTGGTCAAGAATGATAGAGATAAAATTCTTGAGGTTGGTAACGGCGAATGCTGGATGAAAAGAAGACGATGAACGTTGATGGGGGTTGTCAAGCGTGCCAGTGGAAGAACCGTAATTGGTAGGGGAAGTTGGGCAAGACATGGCTGTGAAATATTGTCGTCGGCCGAGAGGGAAAAGGGGTTAGGGGTGGCGCCGGCCGAGAGTAAGAAAAGAGAAGAGTAGGGATTAGGGTTTGGCTCTTGATACCATGTAAGAATGGAGTAATTTCCCTTGGGGAATCCTTTCATTAATCACAATATATATAGTTGTACAAATGTTGATTTCTAATACAATAAGAATCCTAACTTTCCTAAAATGGTTGATTCATAATACAATAAGAATTTTAAGTTAACTTAAATATACATCTATCATAATTACAAATATACTGTGAATATTCGCTAATACATTCTCTCATATTCATATGTTTTACTAGATGAGCCAAGACCGTGCTAGACACGGGCCCAGTACTAACAAATTTTCTTTTTAGTCCCTACCAAACTATTGCAATACACTTAAGCAACATGAAACTAAAAACCATATTGAAATGCTCGAGGCTGCTGGGGTCACTGTTATAAATTACACTTAATAGTAGAATTGATTTCGGCAAACAAAATAATCAACATTAATAAAAAAATATGCGGAAAGACGATAAATATTTTAAAAATCGAGGCTAATAAATAATACTCATGCTTAGTATTGTCATTTATTAAACAATGTAATTAAAAATTTCATAGTAAAATTCTTCGATTGAAGGTTGTTCTTGAGTTTTCTAATCGAGTTGTATGCCACTTTATTCCCAAATTCAAGCTTCGAATTTTGTTCCTTGACTTGAATATACCGAGAATATTGACTTTCATGATGAAATTGAAGCGAAAACAATAATATTCGATGGTGGGACCAACATAATCGTCTTTAATACTAACATTTTACGTTTAAAATAATGAAGGTGGAGGATCAGTGGAGAAGAAACCGATGGGGTCGGCTTATCTACTCCTTTTAGGCAATAATTTATTACGTAAAAGCAGTTAACACCTTTTACGTAATAATTTATTGCGTAAAAGACACTTTTGTATTTTTTTTCTTTAATCGAGCTCAATACGAATATTATATATCAGAAAATCCAAAAAAGAATGATGCTGGATGGCAAAGGAGGGAAATTTAAAATCCAGCTGGAGGCCTGCAGCGTGGGTTCGAACTCTGGTGGGAGTAATTTGCAATCTTATGGGGTAGGACTTTGTAAGTGATATCAGTTGCTCTGTTCTCAAACTCTGGTCATTCATGCACATCCCGTGATTTAATGGTAATAGTGTTGAGGGATCGAGATTACTGTCTCCAGAAATAGTCTGTCGTAAGCCGGGAAACTGGATATAATTAAAAAAAAAGAATGATGCTAATGGAGCTAACTTGCAAGTTGACACATGGTGGTCTCAAACAGTTCAAACAAACTAACTCATAATAGACGTTTGGACAAAATTTAGTTTGATATTTTTTTAAAAAAAAAGTAAGAATATTTGGAATCTAAATTGGAAAAAGGATATTTAGAAATGTAAGTTATTCCTATTGTGAGAAGCTGACGCATCAACTATTATCATTATTTAACAACTACTACTGATCTATTTTAAAATGTTATGTCTAATATCAATATTTAAAAAGTATTATTAAATGAGATTTTTAATATTAAATATTTTTCATAATCATCATAAAAATTATTTCACTCTTCAAGTAATTATTGTACATATCATATATATTGAGACAAACTAGTGTTAGTTTTCCAAAAAAAAAAAAAGGATTTATTGAATTCAAATCATTTACTCTCCTTTTAATCAAGTAAACTAAAAATCAATCACACAGGATAAGAAAAGGATAGTAACTGGCGGTTCCAAGTTCCAACTAGGCCGAGAGAGTCTACCAAAAAAATAAAAAATAAACAATTTATTCTGCTATTTAGCTATTTCTATCTCTAATGACAACTGAACCACTTGAGCTAGTCTTTTATATTTGTTAAAGGTGTTCAAAAATTAATATATGTACATAAATATAAAAATTTACCTTAAATATATATTGTAATTTTTTGTCCAAAGTATTTGGGTTAACACCCTGGGCCATGACTAGATCCGCCCCTCCCAATGATAATAGAGGATAGTTGATCTTTCATATTCTGCTAAAAGGATTACACAATCAAGTAACTTATAAGCTAATTATAAATAAATTGAGATGATAAAATTATTCATCTTTAATCTAACAAAAGAACAACTAATTTATGATAAATTAATTTTTATTACTAATTAAACTACATTAGTAGTAAAAAAAAAACATGCCGTCAATTTACATAACTTAAATATATTATATAATAATAGTTATTTTTACTAGTCCCTTCGGGATCAGCGAGCAGGGACAAAGGGAAGATGTAGCAAGTTGGAAAGAGCAATTTTGGAATCTTAAAAAGGTAATCATCTTTTTTTATTTTAAGTAGGAAGGTGAATAATAACTTTAAGTACTTACAGAATATGGAGTAGAATAATACAAAAGAATCATAAAAAAAAGCATATTTATCCTATTTAATTATGCTTCACGGTACGTAGCATTTGGCTAGCAAAGCATCCAAGTATTGAATGACATACTCAATTAATATTCTCCATATGACACCACTAATCAATGACAAGAACCACACAAACAGCCAAAATATGTTTCAAAAGTAAATATATTTACCCCAAGATAAAAAGTACTTGTTATTTATAACTTGACTTTTCCTCTTATACTAACCTACCAGAAAACATTTTCTAGGCCCTTGAGACTATAGTATATAGTAGGGGTGGCCAGTGGGCCGGGCGAGACGGAACGGAACGGAACGGGATTGTGGAGCCGGGATTTAGGGGACATGGTGGGGGTTGGGACCGGGTCTTGGTGGGATAGGCGTGACGGGAAGATGTCCCGTCTCGTCCCACATCCCGCCAGAAGAGGGGACGGCATTTGGGGGGACGGGTCGGGTAGGGGGATTTTTTTTGGACACTTAATTTAAAAATATATATTTAACCAATTAAATAATTGAACGAGATAGTGAATAAAAACATCCCAAAACTGTTTTTGAGTCTCTTATATTATTTAATAGAAATATGATTGATTTTGTAATACAATTTCAAAATTGCAACTTTGTTCCGTAGTTCAAAAGTTGCAAATCACATAGTAAAATTGTCATTAAAAAATTACATAATCAACCATAATTTTTCTAATTTCCTCACAATCTCTTAAGGATCTTCTGTTGGAATTGAAAGTTGTTGGTCAAATTGTTCGACGTCGCTTCCTGCTCCCTCAGATAAGATATTTCGTTGTCGTTCTAGTCGTCTTCTTCGTTGAACTCTGGTTGACCGTACCTTCTACGCTCCGCCCTAATCCAATCTCTGAATAAAACTGCAATCTCCAAGCTATTTCCCGCCAATGAGTGTCTGTGCCCTCTTATTTGAAACCTTCCAGCAGAAAAAGCGCTCTCAGAAGCTGTTGATGACGCTTGAATATTCAACACATCTCGGGCCATCTTTGATAGTGTTGGAAATGTCTTCTCATTCTCCCTCCAGTATTTCAGCAAGTCTTCATGTCCATCTTCATTGACAATTGTTGCATACGGTACAACACCCTGAAAAATATAAGCATCAAAGTCGCTAATTTGTGAAGAACTTGAACCACTATACATTCTATTTCTAAGGCCTTGAATACTAGAAGCAGAAACAACGTCTTTTATTATGTTACAGTGAAGTAGAAGAAGATGGTACAGAAGCCCGTTGATTATTTGCACTTTGCTCTTGGTAATATATATATATATATATATATATATATATATATATATTTTGGCATTTAGTGTGTATGCTAGACATAACTTCCTCTTTAGTTGGTTCGTTTGTTGGCTCTTCAGTTGGGTCTGTTGGAAGTATTTCTAAGCTTTCATAAATCGTCTCAACAAGTGTTTTACAACTATCTACTTTAATAGTAGGATTTAATACATCGCTAATAAAATAAATAGTGGGAATAGGAAAAAAAATATTTTTTAAATTTTATAAATATTTTTAATAGTTGACTTGTAAGTTGATTTTTGCATATATTCATTAAGTAACAAAAATACTAGAGCTATATAAAATAACATAAATAAAATAGTAGGATAATAAATCCCAGAAAATTCCTTAGTAGCTAGAAAAAAAATCTCTAAAAATGTGATAAGTTCCAAAATTTTATATCAATCATCATCTACAAGCATATCTGTTGAATTTTGATTATGGGCGTTAACTAGTAATGTTATAGGTCTTCTATACTCGTGAGCAACAAGTAGTTGCTCATACAAAGAATTTCACCTAGTCGAAACCTCTTCTGAAATTTTTCTATAAGGTAATCCACAATCATGACAAGTTTTTTTTATACTCTTTGCGTCTTTGTATTTTATTACCTTTAAAAATAAAGTTTATAGCAAACTGTACTTTATCAAGAATATTTTTTAAAGTTTTAGGTCATCTTTTACAACGAAGTTATAAATATGACATGCACATCTAACATGAAAAATATCGGGAAAAGATGGAGTAAATCGAGTTTTTAAAATATTTACAGCATAATCGTTAGAAGAAGCATTAACTAATGTAATAGTCGTAATTTTATTAGTAATTCTATAATATTCACAAATTTCATGAATATTTCTTGAAATAAAAGCTCAAGTGTGCCTTTCATCAATATATCATATGCTAATATATGTTTTTGCATAGACCAATTATGATCTATCCAATGACATGTGACAATTAAATAATCATTAACGTTAGTATTACGTTCTATATCAGAAGTGATAGCCACTTTGCCATTAAAATGATACAATGTGTAACGTAAATACTGTTAATATTCATGGGCAAATTTTAAAAAAATTCTTCTAACAGTTGATCTAGGAAAACCGTTAAAAGCAGAATTATGTGTTTCTCTAGTGTAATGAATAAAATCAGGAGATGAAGGAAATGAAAAAGGCAAACCCTCCAGACCAACTAAATTTGCTAAATTTTTCCTATCTATGTGTTTATCATATTTAGGACCTATAATTCCCCCCGTCAGCGGGTTAATTCGACCATGTACTTGGTCGGAGACATTATGTGAACCTTGTCCCCACTCATAAGGCATTTGCACACCCGATTTTCAGCCATGTATTGGTTATACCTTGCTTTGTGAGAGTTTTCTACATGTCTCATTAAACATCCCGTCTCACCTTGACCTTTTTCAGTTTTAAATTTATAAACTTCGCGACAAATTTTACATATAGCTAGTTGATTATCAATGTCCCTATCAAAAAAATCTCATGCAGCTGATTTTAATTTTTGTTGTTTTTGGCCTCGACTCATACTAGGGGGAATATGAGACATTCAGGTTAAGACTCAGTCTGAGCCTGAGGTGGAGGTGCACTAGTGAGTGTGTTATCTAAATTATCTTCTAATTTATTTTCTAAATTAAAGTCTGGTTCATATGTATAATACACCTCATTATCTAATGATATATTAATATTAACATTAAAAAAAACAGTTTCATCTATATGGGTGAAATCATCGTAATTAGGATTACTAGAAGATGCACCATTAACCATGTTACCCCTAGTACCTCTAGCAGAAAAATGTTCACTTCGTTCAATTATAATTATGCAAATAAGTAATTTGAAATAATGAAATTAAGTATGATAATTAAAATTAAGTAACAATAATAATGTAATCGAGGTTGAAAATTGAAACTTTGCTCAATGATCCTCAAGTTAGTTGCCAACTTCACTCCCAATTTTTGAACTTTGATAGAAAATAGCAAATAAAATATATATTTAATTTAGTAGACAATGTTGACTTGTAAAGAGAGATAGAGAGATTAGAGAGATTGTAGGAAGATTTGATTTAAAAATGAAGAGGAAAATGAGGTATGTATAGTTGAGAAATAGAGTTAACGTGTAAATATACTAATTTAGGGGTTAACAATAAATATTAAGGGAGTGGAGGGTTTATGGGATGGGGGGCAAAAATGATCGTTATAGCCATTGCCAACGGTTACAATTAAAATTGAGACGTTGTGCAACGACTATTTCTGCAAAAGGGCCGGGGCGGGATCGGGCCGTCCCGGCCCATTGGACGCCATTAGTATATAGTAGTGAATAGTACTACGTGGATAGGATCATAGCTTTACCAACAATTACTTCAACTTGGGCTCCGAAAATTCAACTAAAGTGATAACGTACTTTTCAAATGCAATAAAGAACTTGGGAGGGGATCCCAATGAAAAGAAACTTTATATAATTGTTGTATAATTTATTTGAGATTAGTGACGATAAAATTAGCCTATAAAAATAAAAATCAGTTCATCTAAAAAATGAGATGATTTGAGCAAGTTAATAACCGTCTTATTAACTCAAATTTATTTTGACCGTTTAAATTCAATTCATCTAAATGATGGGATGATATGGACCAAATATGTCGGATAAATTGACTCATGACAATCCTTGGGCAAAATATTTTAATTTTTTATTTTCTATATTATATATAATCATAATAAAGGAAAAAGTTTGTTGGGATCGAAATAATCATGGTGTCATGCGGAAGTTAACAATTGCAAATCTTGAAAAACGATAAATCGGACAACAAAAAGTATACATAATACATCTAATATGATTTTGGCCAATCAGCTTGCATATGAGAAACTTAATAAAAAGCATGAAATGTATTGAGAGAATAATCTCTCCCTAAACAAGATTCTCTAAACAACTATATTGTGGATGCTCTTGTATTGTGTATGAGAAGAAAATATATTATATTTATAGAAGTTCAAGACTTCTCCTCTAAGAAAAATGACAAATATGATAAAGTTTTTTTCTACAAAGAAAATATTTTCCACCAAGAAATCATTTTTGAAGTAAAACACAATTATGATAAAATTCAAATAAAATAGAAAATTCAGGGCAAACCTTAACAAAGTTTTCATTTGGTGATTAAACAAATTATAAGAAAAAAAATAATGAAATTGAAAGTGGTTGAGTTATATTATTTAGCTCATTTTGATTTGACCATCTTCGGACTAAGTAACTATTGGGGGTTAATGACCCGTCATTTATAACTAAACTTATTTTGACCCATTCATGTTCAGCTCAAACAGCCCAATTTAACATTTTTATTTTGGATAGACTCCTCCAACAAAATTTAGGCCGAATACTCGAAATAGATAGAGCAAGAGATACGTACTACTCAGTATATGGAGATCTCAAAATTAAACCTTTTAAAAAAATGAGATGGCAAAGGCTAAAATTTTCAAAAGTGACGTTAAATATATTCATTGAAGTATTGAACTAGGGGTGCCTGGACCCGTGCTCCAAAAAGTAATAATATTAAAGATTGTATATTTGATCTTCTCCACTTGAAAATTAGTATTAATACATAAAAAAATTTACTACTGTTAATTTATTTTGTATCTTTTAATCCTACAACAATTAAAATACTCATTGAAGCTTCTTTCAGAAAATACATCAACGCTGTGTTGAAAACCTTTTCTGTTCTTTGCTTCTTCTTTTTTTTGACCTTTCTTGTTCTTCGCTTCTTCTTTTTTTCACAGAAGTTTTAAAAGCGCTGTACATTTAAACTTATCAAGAAAATCTATATAAATAAAAGAACAAAACATAATCCACATATATGTGTTATTATTGGAAATTCTGCCATATTTGGACATTTAAAAAAAAAATTAAAATAGTATTTGAAGTTAAGTTAGAAAAAATAGAAAACAATATTTAAAATTTAAAGTTGTGTTTAAGAATTTAACTTGGAAAATAAAATAAAATATCTCCTATGAAATTTTAAATATTATTCCAATTAGGGGTGTTCAAGGTTCGGTTTGGATTCATGACTTTCTTTTAAGAGATGATTTTAATTAAGGAGTTATAAGTTTATTAGCCTATTAGAGAGAAATAAAAATTTGATGGGTGACGGATTGGCCAGCAGGCAGCGGGCCTGCTTGCCCAACACGGGAAGCTGAATCGGGACTCGATACGGGGAGACATCGTCATCTAAAAAATTATACGAACTAGGCCCGAGACTACTTACTTTAGCAAAAGGAAATTGGGTTTCATAAAAAATAACATGGCGACTAATGATGATTTATTAGACGATAAATCAAAATATTTGTAACCACGATGATTGGATGGATAACCCAACAACACGCAAGGGGTAGAACGGGCTTGAAGTTTGTTACTTGTAGTTGACGGAAATAGTGGATAACATAAGCACTCAAAGACCCTAAGATGTGAATACGAATGAGTCTTATTATATAGGAATTGAATAGGGGATGAATATGCCAAACCTTTTGTAGGAAGTATGTTAAGAAGATAAGTAGCAATTTGTAGAGCATGATGCCAAAAGGAAGAGAGTACGGAAGTATGGACCAATAAAATTCGGACAATATTATTAATGGTACAAATTTTTCATTCGGCTTTTCCATTTTGTGAGGAAGTATGAGGACAAGAGAAACGAAAAATTATGTCATTAGTATCACAAAAATCCTGAAACAACTCATTATCATATTCTTTGTCATTATCACATTGAATATTTTTTATTTGCCGATCGAATTGGGTACGGATGAATGCTCTAAATTTTAAGAATGTGGAAAAAACTTGTGATTTTTTTCGCTAACGGAAAGGTCCATAAAAAATTAGAATAATCATCCAAAAATAGAACATAATAACGATGACCCACATAACTTGATACGGGAGATGTCCATAAATCGTTGTGAATAATATCAAATAACATTAAAGTACGAGAAGTAGAGGCTACAAATGGTAATCTAACATGTTTTCCTAAAGGACGGGATTGACAAATCAGAGTACTATGCGTACCCTTACAAGAAATAAAATTGTTTTTATGCAAGGAAGAAACAATGGACGACCCAGAGTGACCCAAACGTGCATGCCACAAGGAAGGAGCTAGAGCTGCAAAAGTAGATTGGCAAGGCTTGACTCGAGAGACTGGATGCGGGCGTGATAGGATAAAGATCTCTCCTACTATCACATTTTATGAGAGGGATCTCCGTCTTGAAATCCTTCACAGAAAACCCAAAAGGATCAAAATCAACAAAAATCCAATTATCAGTGGTGAATTTACGAACAGACACCAAATTTTTAATTAAGTTAGGGGCATAAAGGACATTTTTCAAGACAAGAGGTGGATGGGGGGGGGGGGAGACAAAATTTTATGACCGTAACCACGAATTGGAATGGAGTTGCCATTACCAATAATTATGCCATGATTTTTGCTCAAATTGGAATGAGACGAGAGAGTACCTTGGTCGGACGTCATGTGAGAAGTGGCACCGGTCTCCATGTACCAATTCACGTATGGAGAATTCAATCCAAGTGTATGCATGTATGACTTCAATATATGTAGGTGTCAGAATTGGAATGGGGCCCGTAGCATGGAAAGCCTGCGGGGCCGAGGCCCTAGCAGGCCCAGAACTGTCGGAAACCATTGGACTGATAAGAAAAATTGGGCCTGAAGGGCTGCTGGGCGGCCCACTGTCCAGGGACTGGAAAAGCTGAATAATAAGGGTCGTTGGGCCACTGGCCACCGGCCCAGCCACACTGCCAGGGGGCCCATGGCTAGGACCAGTTGGCCTGCGGCCCACTACCACCGTACCGGGGCCTACTACCATTATTTTGGCCTCCCCCACCGCCGCCGGAACTACCACGATTTCCACCGTGATTATTGCCATTATTTTTTCAAGTTTTTGGCTCCACCGTGAGCACGAGTTTAGCCCGAATTATCAACAAAACCTTGAGAATTATCGGATGAAGTCATCATGACCACGGGACTAACCCCGGTAGCCGTCTTTTTGGCCAAACTGGCTTCTTCTAACGTGAGCATCGAACAGGCTTGATAAAAAGGTGGAAGTGAATTACTTTGACAGATGAGAGTCCCCACGCCATTATAGGCCTCAGATAGGCCTGCAAACATTTGTAGAACAAGACGATTATTGGTAACGGACGCTCCAACGTTACGGAGTTGGTCCGCCAATTATTTTAGCCGCTTATAATTAGCCAAAACATTCGGGAAATCGTCTATGCTGACTTGGGAAAATTCCTGCTCAAGGGTGACAACGCGGGAATGTTGGTTGTCCTATAATATATCACGCAATCTATTCCACGTAGACATAGCCCTAGTGTCTGGTTCTATGATCGTCTGTAAAAGGTAGGTAGAAATAGCGGAGTAAATCCACTGAAGGATGATAGCATCAATAGTGATCCATAACTGAGGATCCTCCACAGGAGGATGGATAGCGGGAGGAATTATGTGATGGAGGACTTGATGTGAGATAGCGTGAATTTTAAACAACTCGGCCTACGTTGTATATTGGACGTCTTCCATCTCAAGAACAATAGGGATGTTGTTTTTGATGTTAGAAACAGTAAGGGCGATGGAGGGATTTGGAAGAGAATTTGGGAAGAGGGGAGGTAAAAACTGGCTCAGAAACCGAGGAAGGGCTCGAAATTCAACACAACCGAGAGAAGCGGAAGCTTTTGGAGAAGGAGGTTTGTGAGACCTAGACTTCTGATACCATGAAATAAACAATCCCTTGATTATTTTCATTAATGAATGAGTATATATACAATTTATAATTTTCATAATATGAAAAATCATATTCCTATTCTACTCCCAAAACCCTATTCTGTTTATACAAGAATTTTATAATTATGGTAGGTGTACACTGCTAATTATATACAAAAATCTATTATCAAAACTACCATATACACGGTGTATATACCGTGTATATCACGGTCTCCCAATTATCTTGGGTTTCCGTGATATACATGGTATACACAAGAGAGTATACCGTGTATATGATGCACATATATGGTGGTATATTTTCAGGTATGATCGAGATAATTTTTTCGTTTAATTTTTAGATCATGTTACAACCTCAGTCATATAATTTCTTATAAAGTATCAAATCATTTTGTTGGGGGGCGAACTTTTGAAGTTAGTTATAGCCCAGAAGCATCGAAGCCCATATGGATGCTGTTTTCCTATTTAACTTGCAAAAAATTGCACGATTTCCCCTTCAAATGGGTTGTTCTTTAATTTTTGCCCCTCAAATGTAATTTATGTCTTCTGGAGCATAAGTTATTTACGTGATTCAACACAACTTGTATTTGATCCCTTAAAAAACTTATGTCCCGAAAAACATACCCTTTAACTTGTGTTGCAAGTGTGACCCATCGTGCCGAAGTTAATGTAAAACGAACCCAGTTTCGTGAAATTCTTGCATTTGCCTGTGATGAATCTTATTTACTAAAAAGTAATCAATAAAAGACAGTAACTAGAATTATTAATTTTATATAACCAAATTAAAGCAATAAGTAGGTTTTAAAATGTTTGACACTACCCTATTTTTTTATATATAACTTTCAGAATCTTCAAGAAATTAATGATTGTTTTCTATTTTTTATTTTTATGGCCAATTCAACGCCATCATATTTAATGAACTGACATGGAGTACAATGTAAGGGGCAAAAAGTACAAGTAAAAAGAGCAATATATGTGTTCAAAGGAGATGTTTGTCGGATTAATTACCTTCATATACATCAACAACTTCACATAAAGGAGATGTTTGTCTGATTAATTACCTTCACATACATTAAAAACTTCACCACAATCGTTAAATGTTCTAAAATAATTTTTTATTGCAAGTTACGTTATTTTCAATTTACCTAAACACTCAATATATGACGTATGACATGAGATATAGTACTATAAGCAAAATTTACACTGTCAATTTATATGAGTTAAAATATTTTTAAGATTGAAACAGAACTTGTATTATCAATAAGAGCATTATATTCATCGGTCATAACAATTTTTCAATTCGGGTCATTTAAAGCAGACACATGATTACGTGGTAGGGGTGATTTAAGAACATTAAAATTTAAATTAAAATGTCTTTTTTGGGTTTAAAAAATACTCCGTTGACTGGTCTATGACTCGGAGGAGAATTGAGTGAATTTTGGACAGTGACGAAACTGGAACTGGAACTGGATTGGGAAGTAGCGGGACTGGGCTGCACAGCAGGCAGTGGGCCTGCTGGCCCAATAACTGGAACGTCGATTGGAGCAGTGGGCTGGATTGCTGGCCCGATTTCGAGAGATGGACTGGACCGTGAGTTTGGCCACTGGACTGAGGCGGGAGAAATGTGGGACCATCGGGCAGTGGGCCTGTTGGCGGATTTGGGGTGCTGGATACCTCTGAAAATTGGTGAATAATATACGGGGATATACCACATCTAAAAAATTATACGAACTAGGTACGGGATTACTAACCTTAGCAAACGGAAATTGAGATTCATAAAAAATTACATGACGACTAATGATGATTTTATTAGATGATAAATCAAAATATTTGTAACCACGATGATTTGGCGGATAACCCAAAAACACACAAGAGGTAGACTGGGCCTGAAGTTTGTTAATTGTGGTGGAGGGAAAGAGTGGATAACACAAGCACCCAAAGACCCTAAGATGTGAATACAAATGAGTCTTATTATATAAAATTTGAAGGGGGGATGAATATGTCAAACCTTTGGAAGGAAGAATGTTAAGAAGATATGCAGTCATTTGTAGCGCATGATGCAAAAAAGAAGGGAATACGGAAGCATGAATCAATAAAGTTCGGACAATGTTATTAATGGTACGAATTTTGCCTTCGGCTTTTCCATTTTGTGACGACATATGTGGGCAAGAAAAATAAAAATTGATCCTATTATTATCACAAAACTCCCGAAATACCCCATTATCATATTCTTTGTCATTATCACATTGAATATTTTTTAATTTCTCATTCGAATTGAGTTCTAATGAATGCTCTAAATTTTAAGAAAATGAAAAAAACTTGAGATTTTTTCGCGATCGGAAAAGTCCATGAAAAATTAGAATAGTCATCTAAAAAAGAACATAATAGCGAGGACCAAAAGAACTAAGAACGGGAGATGTCCATAAATCACTATGAATAATATCAAATGATATTAAAGTATGCGAATTAGATGCGACAAATGGCAATCTAACAATTTTTCCTAAAGAACAAGATTGACAATTCAGAGTACTACGCGTACCCTTACAAGAAAAAAATTTGTTTTTATCTAAGTAAGATAAAATAGACGACCCTGGATGACCTAGACGAGCATGGCACAAGAAAGAAGCCAGGGCTGCAAACGTTGATGGCAATGCGTGACTCAAGAAACTGGATATTGGCGTGATATGACAAAGATCTCCCCTACTATCATGCCTCATGAGAGGACTCCCTATTTTGAAATCCTTCACAGAAAACCCAAACGGATCAAATTCAACAAAAACCCAATTATCAGTGGTGAATTTACTAACAGACACCAAAGTTTTAATTATGTTAGGGGCATGAAGGACATTTTTCAAGACAAGAGGTGGATGGGGGGGGGAGACAAAGTTTTATGACCGTAACCACGAATTGGAATGAGATTGCCATTACCAACAATTATACCACATTTTTTGTTCAAATTGGAATAAGATGAGAGAGTACCTTGGTCGGACGTCATGTGAGAAGTGGCGCCGGTGTCCTGTACCAATTCACGTCTGGAGGATTCAATCAAATTGTATGCATGCACGACTTCAATGTCGATTTGTGTGGGGCCCGATGCATGATGGGCCTACAGAGACCGAGGCCCAAGCCCACTAGCCTGCTGCCCCGGCCCATAACCTGATCTGAAACCCAAGTCTGGACCCTAGAAATTCGGCCTGAGCTGTTGAGAAATAGGGGCCCAGTTTCCCGGGTAATATCATGGAAATTCGCCATTGTTTGGCCCATATTGGCTGGCCCAATTCCACTGCATAGTGGCCACTGCTGGACCCAAAACTGTTGCTGCTGCTGACTACCCCGAGGGCCACCACCGCTACCACCACTGTTCCGGCTGCCACCCATGTTATCGTCGTGATTCTTGCCATTATTTTTCTGATTTTGACCCTTTTTACCGCCACCGTTGTTGCGGTTTTGGCCCGAGTTGTTGGAACCAGAAGGAGGAAAATTAGACTCGGTCATCATGACTACGGGACTACCACTAGTAGCCGCATTTTTGGCTAAGCCGGCTTCTTCGAGTGTAAACATAGAACGAGCCTGATAAAATTGCGGAAGTGGGCTGCTCTGACGAAGAAGCGTGCCAACACCACTATATGCCTCAGAAAGGCCTGCAACCATCTGAAGGACATGACGGTCGTTGGTAACTGGCGAACTAACACCAATATTGCGGAGTTGGTCCGCCACTTCCTTTAACCTTTTGCAATATGCTAAAACGTTAGGGAAATCTTTTATATTGACGTGAGTGAATTCCTTCTCCAAGGTAACAACATGAGAATTTCGATTATCTTGGAATATATCACGTATTCTATTCCAAGCCGCCATTGCCGTAGCATCTGGTTCGATATTCGTTTGCAACAGGTCGATAGAAATAGTGGAATATATCCACTGAAGAACAGTAGCAACAAGTGTGGTCCATAACTTAGGATCATCCTCGAGTTTCGGCACCTCTGTATTTGTAGGAGCTGCGGGGATAATGTGATGGAGAACTTGATGCGAGCGTGCATGAACTTTGAACAGTTCGGCCCTCGTCGCATATTGGACGTTTTCTATTTCAAGAACGATAGGGATGTGATTCTTGATATTAGAAACAACAAGGGCAGGGTGAAACATGTTATTAGCGATAATAGCAACGCAAGACATGATGTAGGGATTTGGTAAGACTCAATAGGTTGGTGTGGATTGTGGTGAGACTTTTAGTCCGGTAGTCAAGCCAGCTACCATTCATACTGTGCTCAGCTTGGCTCTTTCGAAAGCATGACTCATTCATCAGTTGGATGTGAAGAATGTTTTCTTATATGATGATCTCAAAGAGACAATCTATATGCATCATCCCTTGGGGTTTAGGGATCCCAGATATCTTCATCATGTCTGTTTGTTGAAGAAGTCCTTCTATGGGATTAAGCAGTCCCCATGGGCTTGGTATAAGAATTTGCAGACTATGTTTCGACTATTGGGTTCTCTCACAGCATGTGTGATAATTCATTGTTCATCTATCGTCGTGGGTCTTTCTTGGCATATATACTGTTATATGTGGATGATATTATCTTGACTGCCTCTTCTGATGCATTACGTCAATCATGACAATGCTCAGTTCTGAGTTTGCTATGAAAGACTTGGGACCCTTGAGTTATTTTTTCGGGATTGTTGTCGCTCGTCATGCAGGTTGGTTGTTCTTGTCACAACGGAAATATGCAGCTGAGATCATTGAGCGAGCTGGTATGTCTTCATGCAAGTCTACTTCCACTTCAGTTGATACTAAACCGAAGTTGGGTGCTGTGACTGGCTCACCGTACGAGGATCCGACCCGCTATCGTAGTCTTGCAAGGGTCCTTCAGTATCTTACTTTCACGAGATCAGATATTACGTATGCCGTATAACAAGTGTGCTTGTTTATACATGATCCTAGGATTGAACACATGAATGTGCTCAAACGCATCATTCGATACATCCAGGGAACACTTGACTATGACTTACATTTATATCCATATTCGACCTCTACACTTGTCTCATATACAGATGCTGATTGGGGTGCTTGTCCGGATACCCGACGTTCCACGTCCGGCTATTGCATGTTTCTAAATAATAACTTGGTCTCATGGTCTGCGAAGCGTCAGTCGACATTGTCACGCTCTAGTGTAAAGGCTGAGTATCGAAGGGTGGCCAATGTGGTTTCAGAATCATGTTGGTTGTGTAATCTTATTTTAGAGATTCATTGTCCTATTTAGAAGGCTACCTTGGTGTATTGTGATAATGTTAGTGCCATCTACCTTTATGGTAATCCGGTTCAGCACCAGCGCACTAAACATATCGAGATGGACATTCACTTTGTTCGCGAAAAGGTAGCTCGTGGAAAAGTATGCGTCTGCCATGTCCCTTCCAGGTATCAAATTGCAGACATCTTCACCAAATGTCTTCCCTCGGTCCTTTTTAATGATTTTAGGGACAGTCTCAGCGTACGAAAACCGCCCGCTATGACTGCGGGTGTGTGTTAAAGTATACACGTGAAATACACTTGGTGTATAGGTCACGGAATTGTACATATTAGTTTAGGTAATATTTGGTTGTAATTAGTATTGTACACTTATCATAATTGTATAGTTAGTGTCCAAGTAGAATAAGGTTTTAGGAGTAAAATAGGAATATGATTTTTCTATTATGGAAAGATGTAAATTGTATATATACTTTTTCAATTAATAAAAATAATCAAGAGATTATTTCTTTCAATAGCCAACTTCGAATTTATCGATTTAGAGTTTGGTCCCTCACTGCCAGCCCTTCCCTACCAACATTGGCACTAAATTTCTATCTAAAAGAATCACACATTTTTTTAGTACTAATGATTTTGACCTATGACTTTTCTACATCATTGGTATCAGTTACAACAACAATAATAATTTATACCCCATATAGTATTATAAGTGAGTTTTGAGAAAAATAGTATGTATGCAAAGATCTTACTTCTATCTTGGTATAGAGAGAGAGACTTTTTCGATAGACCATCGCTCAAAGAAAGTATATCATCGCTATCGGTTTGGTTTTATCTATTCTCCCTCGTTCTCATAAGTTGTGGGACTTAATTTCAAATATATTAGAGACTAAGAAAGAGCACATTAGAAACTAAAGCACAAAATCGGAAAAAAATTATATTACCTTTTAATTAATTTAAGTAGGTGATATTGAGCGATCGCTTGATGATAATTTTGACTATATTCTCGCTAAAAATTCAAGATCATTTGGTCTCTTCTAAGCGATTAGATTAATAGTTCATGAGGTAAGATTGACGTTTCATTCACGCACTTAATTAAGATTTTATAATTAGTCTTGTCCATTAATTATAGGTCGTATGTTTAGCCTTTATCATTTTCACTTTTTACACCATCTTTGGTAGAAGAGGAACCGGGGAAAAGATTTATGATTACGGATTAGGTAAAATAGAATAAATATTCTTAACGTTGTATTTTCTAATGTGAATTCGAACTTAATCGAATCCTAATATAAATATCGGATATCGAGTGAAAAACAAAAACAAAATAGAATATATACTTAAAGGAGAACATTATAGTTAGGAATCAAATGACAAATTAAAGATTGAATGGCTACGTAGAGTTAGCCACCATGTGGGGGTGCATCTTCTTCCATTAATGCACCAAACTAAATTAAAGGTCTCTCATCTCTACTCCTCATTTTTTAGTACTTAAACTAACTAGTATTCCTTATTCAATTTAAGTTATATGTACTAATAATTAGACTGATTTCTAAATTGATCTTATATACTTATTTAATAATTTTTTAAATATATAAATCGGATTCTGTTGAACTTTATATCCTAAAAGCTATCTCTGATTCGGGTGATAATGTACAAATTTTCTTCACTAATAATTATAATTTAACCTATTATAACAAATTAGTAATTGTATTATCACTATTTTATGGGTGATCTGATTATCTAAATATTTTTTACTGCGATATTACAAATTATCTTAAACACTTTCTTATTAAATAACATTTGCTCAGTAACAAAGGAAATGTGAGATGTGACTATCAAAGGCAGTAGTAGTACATGCAAATGGAGGGTTCCTACTTTATTCCTAAGTACCCCCACAGATTTTAGTGGCTGCCAATTTTGATAATATCACTAATTTCAACTTCCATTTAAGACGTGTTCCTTCCATACTATTTTCACTAGAACTATATACTATCTTCTCTCCACAAAAAAAACATTTTCCAGCAAAAGGATCAACCATGGGTGGTGACAAGACTGACAAGGTATGTTCATGATTCTTCCATATATAACTCTATTGTCTAATTCAATAATGTGTGAGGAAATACAGAATTTTTATATTTGAAAAAGATTTCGACAGAAATATCTGACAGTTAATAAAGAATAGCATATATGATTGATCATATAATCATGCTTTGTTTTTTCTCCTATTGTCTTTTCAGTTGCACATAAAAATTAAAGCTAGCTCATTCTTGCATAATATGGTTGAGAAAGTCTTTCTATAAGAGCTTTGATTAATTGTGTGTTAATAATTACTTGATCAGTACTAATTAATAACCCCATCTTACTTTAAGTTTTGTTTAATTTAATAGATCACCATAATGGTACTCAAGATTGATCTTCAGTGTTCTAGCTGCTATAAAAAGGTCAAAAAAATTCTCTATAAATTCCCTCGTAAGTCTCTTTTTCTTGAATTTTTCAATAGTATGACGGAGAAGATGTGATCATATGTGTTAAGAGTCACACGTCAGAAATGGAATGACAACTTGGATTTCTTAGATGGACTTGGACAATCCTCACTCTACAAGCTAGCTTTTTGGGTTGAGTTAGGCCCAAGATCCATTCTTTACATGGTATCAGAGCCAGGTCCATTTCAATTCTTTGTTCACCGATGTTGGACCCCCAAATTATATTGTCCACACTCCAGTTAATCTGGACGTGCGGGGAGTGTTAAGAGTCCCACGTCGGAAATGAAATGAGAACTTGGACTCCTTATATAGACTTGGACAATCCTCACCCTATAAGCTAGCTTTTGAGGTTGAGTTAGGCCTAAAATCTATTCTTTATAATATGGATAAACATTAATTTTAATTTTCCACTTTTTTTTGTGATGTAAACTTTTTTTTGGGCAATAGAAATTAGAGACCAACTATATGATGAGAAGGCCAATACAGTCATAATCACTGTGGTGTGCTGCAATCCTGGAAAATTTCGTGACAAATTGTGTAGTAAAGGATGTGGAGTAATTAAGAGCATTGAAATCAAAGAGCCTCTGGTTGCTCCAACACTACAACCACCACCGCCAACACCAGAGCCCTTAATGGTAATGTCAATCCCAATTCAAGAATACCGCCGCCGCCACCAGGATATTGTTGTGGACAATGTTACGAAGGTTATACCGGGGGCCCATGTTATTACGGGTACGGGAGACCGGTTCCTCCTCCCCGGTGTTACGATAACTATAGATATATCTATGGGCCTGGGTCGTATGGCTACGGAAGGGGTTGTCGTGTGAGCAGATGTGATGAGTACTTCAATGATGTAAGGTGGCCCAATTGGGCAGGGGTCATTATCTGGGCTCATCAATGTACCTTTTGATTGGGCTCCTCTTAATGTGGTTGTCTTTTTCTTTACAGATTGTCATAGATGAAAAATGTATAGGTATAGGCTTTTTTCCTTGTTACCTTTTTCTTTTGTGAAATAGAATAAAAGTCGTTAACCATATTGTTGGTAAAGCTTTGATTAATAAATGCCATTTTCACCATTACTAGTGGGATAATTACAAGGAAGTCTCTCAATTGGACATGACTTACCATATTGTATATTAGTCAATTAAATTACTTAAGTCTCTAGATAATAAGAGTGTTATCTTTTTCTTTTTTTTTTTGGAGCAAAAGAAGTATTGTACAAACCAATTGTTCTAGAATTAGAGTTAGTCTTCAAAATTTAGGTAAAAACTTTTAAAAAATTATAATTACAATTTTGTAAGTAAATTTGTGATTTGTTACTTCATGTCTTTGTCTCTCCAACTAAATCGGTTAGGAGATCATTCATTGTTGAGATTATGACAATTAAAGAGGTATTGCAGATTGTTGTTCGTAAAAAGTATGAAAAAAATCATATCCTATTAGATATAAGTGAGTTGGCAATGATATTAAAGGAACTAATTTGTCGAGGAAAATAAAAAGGGGGAGGGGGATGCACATTTGCTTGAAATAATTTTCAAATACTTATTCGTGAAAAACATATATGAATATATTTATTACCTCATAGATAATTTCGGTATAGTTCGTTTTAGAAATAAAAATAGGTGTAATCACCATCTACCTAATTTTTCAAAAACGATAGTACATGAAGCTTCTTAAGATGGACAATTTCCCACATGACTTATAAACGATATTTGTGACGCTTTTTCTTTGCTTTATGGATGAATTAGCAAGTGGCTCCCTTAAATAGAGCTTTCATGTTAAAGCTTTGGGTATGAAATATTTTTTTGGTAGGGAACATTTTCCCCAAAAATGACTCTATCCGGCATAAATATGAATATAGTTGGGCTCTAATGCGAGTACTGAACATTGAATAGGAAATCTTATTAAGTGAATACATACTCCAAAATTAGAGGTAAATTGTTCAAAATCCTATATTTTTAAGGGTCAATATGTAAATCATCCTCATCATCAAATACAACCATTCACCTCTCTCAAGCACCATAGTTGACAAGGCGGCAAGGCTAAGCTTTGCTCCAACGAAAATGGCATCTACTCCAAGCTCTACACTCTCTCCTCTCTATGAAAAATCCAACATCTTTTGCCGTTAAGTTCACAAATGGCCTCGCTTAATGAAAGTGTTAAAAAATCATTTTCCATTATAAAATTAGTTAGACAAATTTTTTGTTATGTTTCGAGTATAAATAGTAGATATAAATTAGTTTAGCTTATAATACAAAAGTTCATGATTATTTTAAATTAGTGAAACTATTTAAATTAATCACAAATTCTGTCTTATAAGCAAACATTAAAACTCTATGCCCGTTGGACAATAGAAGTTCCTAGCGATTTTTTTCAAATATACACTTTAAGAGACATCACACGTCATTTTTCTAAAAGTTTAGGTGGTAGATTTTCAAAAACCTAAACTTGTTAGGGGCAATATGTAAATCTTCCATTTCTGTGAGAGTTGATAAGGCGGCACCTCTACAGCCTAAACTCTCACACAAAAATGGCCTCTACTCCAAGCTCTACACTAACTCCTCTCTATGAATCCAACAACATCTTCTTCAACTCCTTCACTTCTCCCCATAACTTCACTTTCCCCCTCAAACTTTACAAATCTTCTATCCGATCCCCCCAAGTTTCATTACAAGGACAACCCCACATCTCACAGCCCAATAATTCACAAAACCCAGATAGAAAAAGCAAGATTTGGGTCAACCCGAAAAGCCCACGAGCTACTGAACTCAAACAAAGGTCTTACGATTTCAGGTACACTTCATTAGTGAAAATAGCTGAGTCTTTAGATTCTTGTAATCCTTTAAAACACGATGTCTATAATGTCTTAGCTACTTTGGGTGACAAAATAGTCGAACAAGATGCAGTTGTTACATTAAATAACATGTGTAATAGTGAAACTGCGTTGTTGGCATTGAAGTACTTTCAAGAACGGTTGAAATTGAGTAAAGAAGTGATTATTTATAATGTTACTTTGAAAGTATTGAGGAAAAATAAAGATTTGGATAGAGCAGAGAAGGTGTTTGATGAAATGCTTGAGAGAGGTGTAAAGCCTGATAATGTTACTTTTTCGACTATTATTAGTTGTGCTAGACAGTGTAATTTGCCTGAAAAAGCGATAGAATGGTTTGAGAAGTTGCCGTCTTTCGGGTGTGAACCGGATGATGTTACATATTCTGTGATGATTGATGCTTATGGTAAGGCTGGTAATGTAGACATGGCGTTGAGTTTGTATGATCGTGCGAGAACGGAGAAATGGCGTATTGATGCTGTGACGTTCGCGACATTGATTAGGATTTATGGTTCGGCGGGGAATTTTGATGGGTGTTTGAATGTGTACGAGGAAATGAAAGCGCTTGGTGTAAGGCCTAATATGACTGTGTATAACAGTTTGTTGGATGCTATGGGAAGAGCTAAGAGGCCATGGCAGGCAAAGAACATATACACGGAAATGATAAACAATGGGTTTGAACCAAGTTGGGGTACCTATGCTTCCCTTATTCGGGCTTATGGTAGGGCTCGTTATAGCGAAGATGCTCTTAAAATCTATAAAGAAATGAAGGAGAAGGGATTGGAGCTGAGTGTCATGCTGTATAATACTCTTTTGGCAATGTGTGCTGATGTCGGACTTACAGATGAGGCTGTTAACATTTTTGAGGAGATGAAAAGCTCAGGAACTTGTCAACCTGACAGCTGGACATACTCTTCTCTAATCACCATCAACTCTTGTAGTGGGAAGGTCTCGGAGGCGGAGGCCACATTGAATGATATGATGGAAGCAGGGTTTGAACCAAATATTTTTGTCCTGACCTCACTCATTCAGTGTTACGGAAAAGCAGGTCGGACGGATGATGTCGTAAGAACGTTCGATAGGCTATCAGATTTGGGTTTATCTCCAGGTGAGCGGTTTACCGGTTGTCTTCTTAATGTGTTGACGCAAACAGCAAAAGAAGACCTTCATAAGCTGACTATCTGCCTTGAGAAGGCAAATCCGAAGCTTGGTTATGTGGTGAAACTCCTGGTGGATGAAGAGGTTGTTGAAGAAGAAGGGGCTTTTAAGAAAAATGCTGCTGAACTTTTGGATTCTGTAACTACGGATGTCCGGAAAGCTTACTGCAACTGTTTGATTGACATATGCGTCAACCTTAATAAGTTGGAGAGAGCTTGTGAGTTGTTAGATATTGGGCTAACTCTCAACATCTATACTGATATTATGTCTCGAACTGAAACTCAATGGTCTTTACAATTGAAGAGCCTCTCGCTTGGGGCAGCTTTAACAGCATTGCACATCTGGATGAGTGACTTGAACAAAGCACTTGAAGATGGGGAGGAGTTCCCATCACTGCTTGGAATCAACACAGGACATGGAAAACATAAATATTCCGAGAAAGGTCTGGCAGGTGTATTTGAGTCGCACCTTAAGGAATTGAACGCTCCATTCCATGAGGCACCTGACAAGGCTGGGTGGTTTTTGACTACAAAGGTTGCAGCTACATCATGGTTGGAGTCTAGACGTGCTCAAGAGGTCGTTGCTGTTTAGCAGTGGCTTAGGTTCTTTGCTCTCTGGCCTTGATGATTCTTGTGCTACAGAGATTTTGTACTCTTACATCTGAAAGGTACCATTAGTAGATTATTCGTTGTTTAGGATACCTCTTATTTCTAGATGGGGAGTTTTGAATTTTGAGTCCAGTAGCTATCCAAGTGCATCTCTTGCAATCAGCAATAGAAAAAGAATTTGAGGAAAAATGAAAGAGATATCATATTATTATTGTGATTCTACCATATTATTTTTTTCATATCTTGCATAGGACACCAAACTAAACTGATGGAAAACTTGGATTTTTTTTATGTGGCACTAAGTTACTGTTTTCATTGTACTGGAGCAAACATAGCTGTTGACACCCAATTTTGTCCCGTCTTTTTCAACTTATTTGCAAATTTTTAAATATTTTTTAACGCCTCAAAACAATTTTAATCTATATACGTACATGCGTATATATACATATTATTATTCTCATTATTATTATTATTATTCTCATTTTTTACTGTCATTTGCATTCTTATCATAATCATAAGTTTTATCCGAAATTCTATGTTATTCTATTTTTCTCAAAAATTGCATCGCATTTCACTTTTTTTATTTAAGCATTAAACATTTCACAAATATTATATTTTTATTATTATCACATCGTTATGTTATTTTAAATAATTCACATCTTTTACAAAAAATATTTTTAATGTTAAACCCTTTTTATATTTTTAAACCCATAACCCATTCATTTCCCAACCCAAAACAATTTTTAACCCAAAACAACTTCTACCCAAACAATTTCCCCATACCCATTCGGCCCAACTCCCAAGCCCCCTTCTCTCATTTCGACCGACCCGAACCAGCCCAAAACCCCAAGCCCATTCAATAACCCATCTCCCTTTTATTCCCCTAAACCAAAACAAAATCAAAACAACTTCTACCCAAACAATTCCACCCGAAACCCCAAACTTCCAAGCCCACTCGGCCAACCCCGCGGCCCAATTCCCTTTCCCTTCACCCCTCAGCCCAAATCTCCCAAACCCAATATCCGTCGGCCCCAACCCGACAAGCCCAACCCGACTCACCCGACCCGACCCCTCTTAAAACCGGCCCAGTCGACCCCCCCTTTTAATTCCCCTAAACCATAAAAAAACCCTAAACCCATTCCCCTCAAATCGCCGCAACACCCCATACCCCCGACCCCACGAAATCGGTCACTTCGCCCACTGCCACAACCCACACCCTGCCACCAATTCCCTGCCACCAATTCCCTGCCACCAAACCTCCGACCCATACCCACAAAATCCGCGATCCATACCCCTAAAATCCGTCCCAAATCGTCACTTTATTTTTGAAATTCGAACTTGTTTTTGAATGTTGAGGGGTACAAATCCATCTATAAATACCCCCACTTTGTTCTACGTTTAGGGGGATTTTTTTTGAAGAGGATTTTTTCGGGGGATTTTTCGGAGGTCCGATTAGAAAATGTTTTGGTTGTGTTCTTGATTTCAAACATTTGCCTTCATTGTTATTCAAGAATTAAGTCCGAAAAGGTTTGTTCTCCACTGTTTTTTTGATTCTCCGATTTGAGTTTCTGATTCGGGTCGGGTCACTGACCCGGGTCGGGTCGACCCAATTTGGGATACTTTCCAGAATTCTTGCATTTCACATCTCTTGTTGGTTATCTGAAATTGGTGAATATTTGATTTCGGGTTTGACATCTGATTCGGGTCGGGTCACTGACCCGGGTCAGGTCGACCCGATTTGGGATACTTTCCAGAATTCTTGTATTTCATATCTTCTTGTTATTTGTTATCTGAAATTGATAAAAATCTTATTCGGGTTTGATACCTGATTCGGGTCGGGTCGACCCGGCTTGGGCATATTTCGAGATTATTACATTTTTCATATTTTGTTGCTGGTTATCTGAAAATCTGAATTTTTGATTCCGATTCTGGTCACTATTCCGGGTCTGTTTTCAGAATTAGTTCATTGTTTCATTCGGGTCAATGTTCATGATCCGGGTCGGACATTTAATTACTTACTATTGTATGCGGCTATGTTGTTTATTTTACTGCTTTGAATAAATATCGCATTTAGGCCGATGAAATTGAATTCGAAGCCTCGCTTTTCTTTCGTTTCGTTTCGCTTTTTCAAAGATTTGTTTACGTATCAGGCAACATATATCTTCTTGCTTTTACTATTTTATTATTTTATTAATATCGCATTAGGCCAATGAAATTGAATTGAGGTCGCGTCCCCTTCGGATAAATGCCTTCGGTTTCAGTTTCTTGTTTGGGTATTATTTTTCCGATTTGAACAAATACTACACTTAGGCCGATGAAATTGAAATCGAGGTCGCACTTTTTCGCTTTCTGCTTCAAAGATTAATTCTTTGTTTCGCTTTGTCGCTTTGATAGTTTATTGATTGCTTTCAGATTATTATTTCTTGTTTCTAAATACCGCATTTAGGATGATGAAATTGAATTCAAGGTCGCGCTTTCGTTTCTCTGTTTCGCCATTCTTGTTTTAAACATCCGTGCAGCGGATATCTTCTTGTTTTCTTGTTTCTTGTTTCTTGTTTTTACCGTTTTGAACAAATATCGCGTCACGATCGGGCCTTTGTTTTTGTTTTGCTTTCTTTGCCGACTTGATTCTTGTTTCTTGTTTTAAACTAAACACCGCGTCTTTTCAAAAATTGGCTCTGCTTTTCGCGCATCGCCATCGCTGTTGCTCATCGTTCCGATTTAATTTTGCTGATTTGAACACCATACTACACTGGCCGATGAAAAATATCCGTCGATTTTGAGGCCTCCACAGTCGTAAAGACGGAGATATAACTTCTGGGCAAGGATGAAGCTTAAACCTTTTTATTTCATTCGAGGGATCAACATGTTTAGTAGGCGAGTCGACTAAAATATAACCATATGTTCGCAGCCACGACGTGATTATAATGATCTTTTCTTTTCATTCGAGAGACCAACACGTTTAGTAGGCGATGCAATAAAAAAATAACCACTTAGTCATATGTTTGCAGCCACGACGTGATTGAAATAGTCTTTTCAAAATTTAAGTCTGAGCCCTCCGTGACCAAAACACTCATTGTTTTGGATACGGATCCGAAGTTATTTGTATTTAACTGTTTCTAACCGTTTGTTCTTGACAGTTTGCAGGGAATAAAGTAAAATAAAGGCAGATATTGCTCAGGGTTTATTTATTTTGTTTACTTTCTTTAATTCGGCTTTTATTCGGCTATGTATTGTAATATTATTTATCGCACTTATGTAACTACTGAAATGCTTAGAATAGGCAAACTTAGAATTAATTCATAGGGTAGTTTAAGACTTGAAACTCGTCGCTAGCTTATTTATTTGTAGGCTCGGTTAATTCAAACTTAGAAACCCTCCGCTAGTTATTTATTTTAGGCTCGTCATGCGTATTCAAGATTTTTAAAACAACTTTTGTCATCTTTTATTTGCTTTATTAATCATACCGAATAAGTTTATCTTTTATCAATTTACAATTCAATGATTTCCAAAATTTTACTTCTTTGGCATTTTAATAATTTATTGTTACAAATGCATATTTTTTCAAACTTTACATGTATCTTTCCTTTTAAAATGCATCATTTACTAATTATTTGCAAACATCTTTAAATCTATTATACTTGTAAAACACGCATTTTTCTAGTAATAATTAATCTGAGTTTGACCGGATAACCGCAAGTTAGCGGATCGTAAAGGATGCCTAACCCCTTTCCTTTAGGATAATAAAGAACTCTTACCTAGAATCTCACTAGTTTCGCAGACCTTAAAATTGGAGTTATATTGCAGCATTTATAGTCAACATTTAGGTGCCCTAATTCACCTTAGAATAATTAGGTGGCGACTCCTCAATCCATACCCAGGAATCATCAGATACGTTGTGCTCCGCTTTGACCGAGCAGGTAAAAAACGGGCGCGACAGCATGGCGACTCCACTGGGGAATTTCAGGTTCTTAACCATAGCAAAATCAGGTTAATTATTATTGCGCTTTACTTTTGCTCTTTATTTGATTTAATGCTTTGATTTGTTTCCTTTGTGAATTTTTGCATGCATAACTGCTTTAATTGTTATATTGTTTTACTGCTTTCCTTAAATTGACATTTCGCTCATATTTCTTCCACTCTGGAAAATTGACACTATCACACATTACACGCGAGGTGTGTTTTGCGCACCCGCAAATTTATTTCAAATTACCAAATTTTAGGAGAGTTGGCGTATGCGCGGAGTGTCTGGACCATCCGGTGGCCGTGTAGCCTTCTCACTCGAGCAGTCCGCTCGGGAATTTTGAGTCTAGTCAGTCAAATCTTAGAAAATTTAGGATAGAGCTGTACCACCCTTTATTTTAAGTCATGCATACATACACCTTAGGTGGGTCGATCCTTGGTATCGACTCCACAATTAAGAAATCCGCCAAAGATGTCTACGGGTCTCACAACCCAACGACCAATCAGCATATTATGTGTAGCGTGATAAGGATAGACTAATCCAAGACTAATCATGACATGCCTAAATTGGAAAATGTACATTCATTTTGTATTTGTTTCCAACATAAGCATTACAGTTTGACAGCTTGGGTCAATTTATCATAATCTCGCATATTTGACATTTACGCCCACCTCCGGTATAAGGGAGGCCCATGCATATTAGGATGCGCATTTAATTGTCATACAATCATTTTGTTGTTTTCTCCTGCTTTTTCACTCTGTGCATATTATTTGAAGCAATAAATTACTCGCCCTATACTGACTTGATTTTCTTCCTTTTTAGAAGGTTTATTTTGCCTAGATTTCATTTTCCCCAAAGGTTGATTTGTGTTGATTAAAACTGGCGGAACATCCCTACTTCACGAGGTCAAAGGCACGATCATTCAGCGAAATGACTGATTCAGGTGCATCCGAACAGACTGGTCTGAGACTTATCACTCTCCCGAGAGATGAATCAGGAGTTTCAGAAAGGGAAAATACTACCGTCCATGAAAAATACATCGCCCAACTGTTGCAACAGATGGCAGTCATGCAGACTGAGATTGAGCGGCTCCAAAATCTCACAAACTTGTCCATTAGCGTCAATACTCCACTCCCTGAACAAGGGACGAATACAACTGCACCGCAAACTTTTTCATCTCATGAACAACCATTTTCCTAAAACCTCCCCGAAAATTCGCCAATAAACAAGACCAATCCACAACACACTAACCCGCAAGCAAGTCCACAACAAAGCCCGCCACAAAATGATCCGGCATCCTTCACAACTCCACATACCCAAATTACCCCACTCATCCAAAACACATCTTTCACGCAAAATCACCCGGCAAACCAACACATATTGATGTCACACGTCGCCGATCACAACGAGCAGTATGTGCCACCAGTATATGCAACGGAAGCTCAACCTTTTACTACCACAGTACCAAACATGGCTCTTCAGAAAATCGGCTAGTGTGAAGAAATGGACAGGCAGGTAAGGATCAGAACCGATGAAAGTGTGGCGAGAGAGATTCATAGCCTAAAAGAAGCATTCAAGAATATCCAAACCAGCAAGGGGCATGAAGGACTCGAGTACGAAGTTCTGTGCATGCATCCCGACATTGAATTGCCTGTCGGATATAAAATGCCAAAATTTGACTTGTTTGATGGGAAAGGAAATCTTTACTCTCATTTGAGATCGTACTGAGACAAACTGGTTGGGGTAGGTAAAACCCAGGCCATCATAATGAAGATATTCATAAGGAGTTTGACAGGAGAAGCACTCGACTGGTACACAAGTCAGGACCCGTGAAAATGGCATGACTGGGGCACAATGGCACATGATTTCGTGGATAGGTTCATATTTAACACCGACACAGTCTTGGATAGATTTTATTTGATGAAGTTGGAAAAGAAGTCCACAGAGACCTTCAGAGAATATGCCATGAAGTGGAGGACAGAAGCAGCAAAAGTTCAACCCCCGATAGCAGAAAGTGAGATGACCACTCTCTTTGTACAATCTTTGAAAGATGCAACATACTATGAGAGAATGATAAGCGTCATAGGACGAAGTTTCTCTGAAGTTATAAGGATGGGAGATTTCATAGAAGAGGGAATCAGAAGTGGAAGAATTATAAACTTTGTAGCATTGCAAACAACGAGTGAGACAATCCAGTCGGACTCATTTGAGGGAGCAGTAAAGAGGAAGAGAGACGGAGTGCCCCCCGTCATGACAGTTCAGAAACATAGGCCAAATCAAATGTCAACCTACCAAATGCCATCACCCCAGCCTCCCTACTACAATCAAAACAACCAAAGTCCTCAGCCTTCCTATTATTGCCCATACGTCCAAAGCCCTCAACTTTATTATCCACCTACTCCCTACCCTGTCTACCATACCCAACCAATATATAGCCTGCCTAGAGCGCCAGCCTATCCGAATCCCCCACAATATCTGCCTGCATACTTACCTCTTCCACGAGTCCATCCACCAAATGAACCCAGACCCCGCACAAAATATGAAAGAAAGCCAGTAAAAACCTATACACCTTTAGCCGAACCTCGAGCCCAGTTGTATGAACAACTGAGAACCGCAGGAATACTCCAGCCTATCCAAGGAAATTTCCCCGATCCTGTTCCAAAATGGCACGATGAGACTAAGCATTGTGCGTACCACTCGGGAATCCCTGGACACGACACTGAAAATTGCTATGCCCTCAGAGACAAAATTGAGACATTGATCAAAGAAGGAGTTATCCAACTGAAAGGACCTACCTCTAATGAAAACAATAACTCTTTGCCAGATCATGACGATGCCAATGTGAACATGATTACTGTTGATGAAGAACACAATTTGAAAGAGACTATTGTGCCAGTCCAGAGAAATGAAAAGGTTGAATCATCAGCCTTTGTCACCCCTATGATTACAGTCCAGTTAAGGGCACCGTTCGGAGTAGAAGTGTTTCCTCCAAAGCCGCGGATCATGGCACCATCTTTTCCTGAAAAAGTCTTATCAACCAATCTCCGAAGGAAGAGAGATGCTCTTTTGCCAAAGCCTGTTCCACCTCTGAGTCATTCATTCGTCAAAGCATGCGCCACTCAGGAATTAAAGGAGGACAATGCATCCAACCTCGTGAAAGGATTCAAAAGATTTTTCATTGCTGAAAAAGAAGCAAAATGCAATATGATTCTCAGTGATTACGCTAGAGAATCAACCATTTGGGATGCAGAGCAAGAAGATGATTTGGGAAAATTGGACCTGTGCCCCGGCCTTGTTTCTCCCGGAAACTAGTTAACTGCATTAATATTTAATGAAATAATGCGATTCAGATTGAGGCCTGAATCACATATATGCATTTAATATGTTTTACCTCCACCTTTTGAAAGCTCAAAATGACAAATCTGCATTGCTTTTGCTATTTTAAAATCTGTTTTGTTCAATAATTTTCTTTTCTTTTTCATCATGCAAACTAATTTGTCGGTAATATGTGACATATAATGAAACAAGCAAACAAGGTCCCAAACAACAAGCAAGGCTTCGAAGAATATAAGGAAGACTCACAACCGGAAGAATTGGGGCATTTTTGGAGTAAGTCAAAGCTAGATTTGGATGAAACATCAAGATGGTTGATAGTTACAAGCATTGGCACGGACGTTTGCCATTTGTACTCTTGGGCTACCACACTACGATCAGGACTTCTACTGGGGCAATGCTATATCTTTCGCAGCCAAGTGGATACAGAATCATATACAGAGAGGCTGATGAACACAGTTGTCCGGGGCAACTTTATCATAACAGAATAACCAAAGCTTTCAAACAAAAAGGTAAAGCCAATGATTTTCAAACCATGACAGTTGGTGTCAAAATGCATATTCCCACACCAAGATGAATCTAAAGAAAATTCGCACCTAACTGAGAAGAGCCTTACATGGTTCACCAAGTGTTACCTGGAGGAGCGCTAATTCTAGCTGAAATGGACGACAAAGTATGGTCAAAAGCTATCAACGCAGATGCTGTGAAAAGATACTACATTTAGGATTTTTCTATGTAATGCACTTTGTCGCGCCCTATTTTGACCTGCTCGGGTCAAAGCGGAGCACGGACGTATGGGGGTGATTCCTGGGTAAAGGATTGAGGAGTCGCCACCTAATTATTTTTACGGTGAATTAGGACACCTAAATATTTAAACTAAGTGCTGCAGTGTAAACTCCAATTTTAAGGTCTGCGAAACTAGTGAGATTCTAGGTAAGGGTTCTTTATTATCCTAAAGGGAAGGGGTTAGGCATCCTTTAAGATCCGCTAACTTGCGGTTATCCGGTAAAACTCAGATTAATTATTGCTAGAAAAATACATGTTTTACAAGTATAATAAAAAAAAAAATGTTTGCAAATATGATGCATTTTATATAAGTAAATATGATGCATTTTATACAAATACGTATTCGGATGACATAAAAGAAAGATACATGTAAAGTTTTTTAGAAAAAAACATGCGTTTGTGACAATAAATTCTTTATAATGCCAAAGAAGCGAATCTTTCGAAAATCAACAAGTTGCAAAAAATAATAATAAAAAGATAAGCTTATTTTGTACAATTTAATTGAAGCAAATAAAGATGACAAGAGTTGTTTTAAAAATCTTGAATAAGCGTGACGAGCCTAAAATAAATAAACTAGCGAAGGATTTCTAAGTTTGCGAGCCTACAAATAAATAAGCTAGCGACGGGTTTCAAATCTTTAACTAACCTATGAATAAATCCTAAGTTTGCCTATTCTAAGCATTTTAATAATTACATAAGTGCGATAAATAATATTACAATACAAAGCGAGATAAAAGCTGAATTTAAAGAAAGAAATAAAATAAATAAACTCCGAGGAATAATTGCCTTTATTTTTACTTTAGTCCCTGCAAGCTGTCAAGAACAAACGGTTAGAAACAATTAAATACAAATAACTTCATATCCGTATTCAAAACAGTGAATGTTTTGATCGCGGAGGGCTCAGACTTAAATTTTGAAAAGAACATTCCAATCACGTCGTGGCTGCAAACATATGACTAATGTGGTTTATTTTTGATTGCCTCGCCTACTAAACGTGTTGGTCTCTCGGGTGAAATAGAAAAGATCACTATAATCACGTCGTGGCTGCGAATATATATAACTTGTTGGTTATTTTAGTCACCTCGCCTACTAAACATGTTGATCTCGGATAAAGGTTTAAGTCTTCATCCTTGCCCGAAGTTATATTTCCGTCTTTGCAACCGTGTAGGCCTCAAAATCGACGGATATTTTTCATCGGCGGTAGTAACGTGTTCAAATCAAGAAAATAAAATCGAACGAAGCAGCAGCAGCAGAGCGTAAAAACAAAGAGCTTGAGTGCAGAGCGGAAAAAACAGAGGCAGAAAAACGCTTCAAAATGACGGTGTCTAGTTTTAAAACAAGAAAGCGATGAGAACGGTAATTTGAATGTCAAACAGTGGCGAAATAGAAAGCAATGTTGGAAAAATGCGGTGTTTAGTTTAAAGCGATAAAAATGATAAAGCGATAAAGCGAGAATCAAACGGGAGCAAGCGAAAGCGAAAAACAAATACCAACAGACGCGGTATTTATTCGCTTGATAAAAAAAGCGATAATATGAAACCAGAAGCGTCTCCCGAAGATGGACGCAATATTGGTTTGGATCAATAAAACAACAAAGAGAATGCGGTATTAATAACATAATAATAATGCCAAAGAAACAGACAGTAGCGATTTAAAATACCCGACCCGAGTTCTCAAATTCTGGAAAAATTCAAATCGGTCGCCTGACTCAGTCGTTGATTCAAACCCGAAATCGATTTCAAAGACCAATTTCAGATAACCAGGAACAAGAATATGAAATGCAAGAATTCTCAAAATGTTGCCCAAATCGTCGATCTGACCCGTCAAGGATCTGACCTGATCAATGATCCAAACTTGAATCGATTTCAAACCAAATTCAGATAACCAATAACAAGAATATGAAATGCAAGGATTACGAAAAATATTACCCAAACCGGTCGATCTGACCGTCGTCGATCTGATCTTGATCGGTGTTTCAACCGGATCGATTTCAACACCAAATTCAGATAACCAATAACAAGAATATGAAATGCAAGAGTTAGAAAATAATGATCAAATCGGGTCGACCGACCCGACCAAACAAAGGATCTGACCCGAATTGGAGTTTTCAACCCTAATCAAATAATTTCATCAATTTCGGATAACCAATGATAACAACAAGAAAGAATGTAAGAAAATTGGAAAAATCTAAACCGGTCGACTGACCGGTCGATGTTGACCGACCCGAATTGTGTGTTCAACCCGAAGTCAAATAATTTCATCAATTTCAGATAACCAATGATAACAACAAAGAAGAATGAAATTTGGAAATTTAAATCGGTCGAGACCGGTCGATGACCGACCGAAAATCGATGATCCAAATCAAATCTTAACACCAAATTCAGATAACCAACATACATAAATATGAAATGCAAGAATTACGAAAATGTTACCGAATCGGTCGACCTGACCGGTCGTTGACCCGAGAATCGAAAAAACTAAAAAATCGAGAGAATCAAAGGGAAGAACAAACCTTTTGGACTCGATTCTTGGATAACAAGGAAGGCAAATGCTTGAAATCAAGAACACAACAAAGATATATATATTGAATCGTTTTTCTCAAAAATCCTCCGAAAAATCCTCTTCCAAAATGAAGAACAACATGGGGTATTTATAGGTACTCAAACCCAACGTCCCAACCCTCATACCCCCTTAAACGAATTCAAATTTCAAAATAAAGGGGAACAAAAATCTGATTTTGGGGCGTGTTCTTGGGGCAAGCGTTAGCGGTGTCGGGGGTAGGGTGGTGGCGGTGGTGAAGTGGCGGGGGTAGGGGTGTGGCGGCGAGGCGGGGGTGTAGGGTCTGCGCGCCTTGGGGGTAGGGTTTTAGGTTTTCTGATTTTGGTTTTTCAGTTTGGGGGGGACGATTTGGGGAATTAAAAGGGGAAGGGAAATGGGTCGGGTAGGTTGGGTCGGTCGGGTGAGTGGGCCGGGAGTTGAGTTGGGGCGAAATGGGGAATTTAATTGGGGAGTTTTGGGCTTGTGGTGTTGGGTTTAATTGTTTTGGGTTTGGGTATAAGGAATTTAATTGGGGGTTTTGAAATGGTCAGGTTGGGTTTAATTGTTTTGGGTTTGGGTATAAGGGATTTAATTTGGGGTTGGGCTTGGACGAAAAAATGGGTTTTAATTTAGGTTGGGTAGAAATTGTATTGGGTTAGGAAATAAAAATGGGTTAGGAATTAAAAAATATAAAAAGGGGTTTAATATTAAAAGATATTATATATATATATACATATTTTGTAAAAGATGTGAATTATTTAAAATAACATAACAATGTGATAATAAAATATAATATTTGCGAAATGTTTAATGCTTAATAAAAAATGGAAATGCAATGCAATTGAGAATAAAATAACCTAGAATTTTTTGGATAAAACTTATGATTATGATAAAAATGCAAATGATAGTAAAAAATGCGAATAGTAATAATAATAAGAGAATAATAATATATATGTACGCATGTATGTATGTAGATTAAAATTGTTTTTCAAAGTGTCAAAAATGTTAAAAATTACGAATAAAATCATAAAAGATGGGACAAAATTGGGTGTCAACAGATGCCCCTCTTTGGACGGAGACGATGAAAGAGTTTTCGGCCAAAGAAGTTGATTGAGTAGCCAATTTTGTCATGACCATCGGGACTGCATAGTAAGAAATAGAATCCAGGGGAAGAGAAGTTGCAAAATGATGGTGCACATTCAAGAAACAATGCCCCAGTGTCGACTTAGGATGACACTGGTCGCAGATACGAGAAATTAATGGGAAAGAGCGGATCGACGTTCGAAGTAGGTCGTTTGACCAAATTGCCTTGGTTCGCCGTGAGATATAGTTCCACGTTATGCTGAAAGCTCCCGCCGATTCGAATTCACGTGGACGAGCTAAGACAAAAGTTAGTGTATATGATTGCATAAGATATGTATGTGAGAATATGACTTTGTAAGTTGAAATGATGTCGTTGCTTAATGTTGTGCAGATGATGGCGTTGGCGGGCGCCTGTTTACACTTTAAAATAAAGTACCCGCATTAGAAGGTGGGCGCCTGATTTAAAATATACCCGCATTAGAAGGTGGGCGCCTGATTTAAAACATACCCGCATTAGGAGGTGGGCGCCTGATTTGAAACATACCCGCATTAGAAGGTGGGCGCCTGATTTAAAACATACCCGCATTAGAAGGTGGGCGCCTAACTGAAATTTAAATACCCGCATTAGAAGGTGGGCGCCTGACTGAAATTTAAATACCCGCATTAGAAGGTGGGCGCCTGACTGAAATTTAAATACCCGCATTAGAAGGTGGGCGCCTGACTGAAATTTAAATACCCGCATTAGAAGGTGGGCGCCTGATTTAAAACATACCCGCATTAGAAGGTGGGCGCCTGATTTAAAACATACCCGCATTAGAAGGTGGGCGCCTGACTGAAATTTAAATACCCGCATTAGAAGGTGGGCGCTGTTGAAATTTAAATACCCGCATTAGAAGGTGGGCGCCTGATTTAAAACATACCCGCATTAGAAGGTGGGCGCCTGATTTAAAACATACCCGCATTAGAAGGTGGGCGCCTGATTTAAAAGTAGTGTAAAGTGGGGCCTTATTGCCATGCCATGATAGTTAATGTGTGGACATAAGCGATGCAAAAGTTGAGTAGATGAGAATGCGACCCTGTAAGTCGAAATACCGTTCTTTCCGTGGACACAACACGGTTGGGAACATGTAGTTTAGCATGACGTCTTTGTACAATCTCCAAACAGGAAAGTGATTCTTGTAGTGAGTTGCGATCACGGAGGCCCTTGCGAATCTGCTCATAAATGTTGCGACTTCCCTGCTTTGTTTCGACTGAAGAACGTACTCAAATAAATTTATGAGTTTTGGGAGGGGAGTTGATTCGCGTTGACTTTGTAGCTTCGGTCTTGGTATTTGCATGTCCCGCTAACTCGGACCGTAGCCCTCTCTCGCTTCCAGTCTTGGCGGTAGTTAATGAAAACATTCGAAAATAATTTGTAGAAATGCATCTTAAAAAATAGAAACATAAAAATTATATCGAATTTTGATGAAAATGTTTGTTGAAAATAATTTGCTTATAAAAATTACTGCACATATATATATATCTGTCGAGCAGTGACATGCGGTGAAACAAAACAAACGTCTTATCCAAAATTCTTCTGGCTGAAGACTTAGTTTGCCGATGGTTTTCCATGTTTATCGGCGTCCTGGCGATGATCCCTTAAAAATGCCCCAGTGTCTGATATATGAGAATGACGATCTTTTGAACGGACAACCGAGTCTTGTGTAGATTTCTTGCCTGCCCTATCAGGGTGGTCAGATGGGTGCATTTTGTCTTTTGTGAGATAAAGGAGAAAATATTTCCTAATGGTGGGACCGAAGCCGATTTAGGCCGCCTACGTATCCCCATGAGGGAATCAGGTCGTGACGTAGTTCATTACAAGCAAAAGGGGATTGTAAGGATTTTCTAAAATGGGACCGAAGCCGATGTGGCCGCCTACGTATCCCGCCGAGGGAATCAGGTCATAACGTAGTTCATGTTACAAGCAATGTGTTTCTGGGAAATTTGCAATCTAGGAAACGGAACCCGAAATGGGTTCTTTGCGTATCCCGCCTGGGAGCGCAATTTTTTACAACACAAGAAATGCATTACACAGAAAAATCCTAAATGTAGTATCTTTTCACTGCATCCGCGTTGATAGCTTTTGGCCATACTTCACCGTCCATTTCAGCTAGGATTAACGCTCCTCCGATCAACACCCGGTGAACCATATAAGGCCCTTGCCGCTTAGGTGCGAATTTTCCTTTAGCTTTATTTTGGTGCGGGAATATTCGCTTTAGCACCACTTGCCCCGCTCGAAAGTCCTTGGTTTTACTTTCTGTTGAAAGCTTTGGCCATTCTGCTTTTGGTAAAGTTGTCCGTGGCGGACCGCGTTCAATCGCTTTTCATCAATCAAAGATCAATTGTTCGTATCGATTCTCGTATCCATTTCGCTTCGCTCGTTTCACTTCTTGGATAATTCTCAAAGATGGTATTTCCACTGGCCGTAACACGACTTCGCTCCATAGACCAATAGATACGGCGTTGCCCGCAGAAGTCCCGATCAGTAGTGCGATATCCCAAAAGTGCAAAAGGCAGATGCTCATGCCAGTGCTTGTAATTATCAATCATCTTTCGTAGTATTCTTTTGATGTTTTTGTTGGCTGCTTCGACTGCTCCGTTCATCTGAGGTCGGGACGGAGTGGAATTGCGGTGAGTGATCTTAAACTTCTCGCATATCTCATTCATCGACATCTGTTGAGATTAGCCCCATTGTCCGTTATAATCGACTCAGGATTCCAAATCGACAAATGATGTTATTATGACAAAATCAACTACCACTTTCTTTGTTCTCGACTTGTGGGACGATGCTTCTACCCACTTTGTGAAATAGTCAATTGCCACTAGAATAAATCTGTGTCCATTTGATGCGGCAGGTTCAATAGGCCAATGACATCCATGCCCCAAGTCGCGAATGGCCAAGGAGAGCTCGTCACATTGAGTTCGTTAGGGGTATCTTGATTAGATCGCCATGAATCGACATCGATGGCATCTTTGCACGAAGTGGATGCAATCTGTTTCCATGGTCATCCAAAAGTATCCTCGCTCTTAGAATCTTCTTTGCCAAAGTGAAGCCATTCATGTGAGGCCCGCACGCGTTCTCCGTGTATCTCTTCAACTAAATCGCTTGCCTCTCGAGCATCAACACATCTTAACAAACCGAGATCTGGAGTCCTCCGATAAAGGATTTCTCCGTTTAGGAAGAAATGGTTTGCTAACCTCCTAAGTGTCCTCTTTTGTATACTGGTTATGCCTTCTGGATATTCACCTATCTTGAGATATCTCTTAATGTCGTGGTACCAAGGCTTTCCATCCAACTCTCCATCTATGTTGAAACAATATGCCGGCTGATCCGATAAGCTCACCTTGATGGGATCAATGTAGTTCTTATCTGGATGTTGAATCATGGAGGACAGTGTTGCGAGCATCAATGAACTCGTTTTGAGTTCGTGGGATATGCTTGAATTCTATCTTGCTGAATTTTTGCATAATTCTTTCACGCAATGCGTAAGGAAGTATCTTCCGTTCTTGGTCGCCCATTCGCCTTGTACTGATGAATCAATAAGTCCGAATCACCTATAACCAGCAGCTTCTTGAATGTTCATATCAACGGCCATTCTAAGTCCGAGTACACAAGCTTCATATTCCGCCATATTGTTGGTGCATGGAAATCGGAGTTTTGCCAAAATTGGGTAGTGTTGACTGATTCTCAAATCAAAGCGCTCCAATACCAACCCCTTTGAAGTTTGCGGCTGGTCGAAGAACATTCTCCAACCGGGTACTCTTACGAGATGTCTTCTCCAACAACAAGTACCTCCTCGTCCGGAAAATAAGTCCGAGAGGCATGTATTCTTCATCCACAGGATTTTCAGCAAGATGGTCGGCTAGTGCTTGTCCTTTGATAGCCTTTTGGGTGACATATATGATATCGAACTCACTTAGCAAGATTTGCCACTTTGCTAGCTTTCCAGTGGGCATGGGCTTCTGAAAGATGTATTTGAGCGGGTCCATCCTTGAGATGAGATAAGTGGTATATGCAGACAGATAATGTCTAAACTTTTGCGCAATCCACGTTAAGGCACAACAAGTGCGTCCAAAGAAAGTATACCGAGCTTCCTACGGTGTGAACTCCTTGCTTAAGTAGTCTATGGCCTGCTCCTTCTTTCCTGTTTCGTCATCTTGTCCCAGCACGCACCCAAATGCATTTTCTAACACAGACAGATATAACAGCAACGGCCTTCCGGTTCGGAGGCACCAAAACAGTGGGTTAGACAAGTATTCTTTGATTCTATCGAAAGCTTCTTTGGCAACTGATGTCCACTTGGTAGCAGCGTTTTTCTTGAAGAGCTTGAATATTGGCTCACATATCACCGTTGATTGTGCTATGAATCTGCTGATGTAGTTGAGGCGACCAAGGAAACTCATTACGCCCTTTCGACTCTTTGGAGGAGGCAAGTCTTGAATAGCTTTTACCTTCGAGGGGTCCAATTCAATACCCCTTCTACTTACAATGAAACCCAACAGCTTCCCAAATAGGACACCAAATGCGCACTTTATGGATTTAACTTCAGGTTATACCGCCTCGGTCAAAAAACTTCTAAATCTGTCAAGTGATCTCAAGTCCTTCGCGACTTGATAATAACGTCATCTACGTAGACCTCTATTTCTTTGTGGATCATATCATGAAAAATGGTAGTCATGGCCCTCATGTAGGTGGCACTTTGCATTCTTGAATCCGAACGGCATTACTCGATAACAAAGATACCCCCAAGGTGTAGTGAATGTTGTCTTCTCTGCATCTTCCTCATCCATCAAGATTTGGTGGTAACCAGCAAAGCAATCAACAAATGATTGTAATTCATGCTTTGCACGCTTGTCAATGAGTATGTGAATATTTGGAAGAGGGAAGTCATCCTTCGGCCGGCCTTGTTGAGATCCCGATAATCCACGACACTCGTATCTTTCCATCTTTCTTTGGCACAGGTACAATGTTGGCCAACCAAGTCGGGTATCTTGTGACCCGAATGACCTTTGCGTCGAATTGCTTGGACACCTCTTCCTTGACCCTTAAGCTCAAATCAGGCTTGATTTTCCTTGGTTTTTGTTTCACCGGAGGGTAGGATGGATCGATAGGCAATCTATGCGAAACAATATCCGTGCTCAACCCTGGCATCTCGTCATAAGACCAAGCAAATACGTCGATATATTGTCTCAAAAGATCCGTCAGTTCTTTCCTTTGTGGGGCGTTCAGATGGACGCTGATTCTTGTTTCTTTCACATTTTCTGCATCCCCCAAATTTATTGCCTCAGTTTCTTCTAAATTTGGCTTTGGTTTATTCTCAAAATGTTCTAATTCCTCTGGTTGTGAGTCTTCCTCATACTCTTCGAAGTCCTGTTCATCGTTTGGATTTTGTTTGTTTGTTTCATTACATGTCACATTCACATTATCGACAGATTTATTAGTTTGCATGCTGAAAGAGAAAAGAAAATTAGTAAACAAAACAAATTTTTAAATAGCAAAAGAAATGTGGATTTGTCATTTAAGCTTTCAAAAGATGGAGGCAAAACACATTAATGCATAGATGCGATTCAAGCCTCAATTAGAATCGCATTGTTTCAAAAAGTACTAAGGTAATTTCTACCAAGCTTCCTTGAGAAACAGTGGCCGGGCACAGTCCAATTTTTCAAAATATCTCCATGTTCTGCATCCCAAATAGTTGGGCCTTCATCAAAATCATCCAGAATTACATGGCATTCCATTTCTTCTTCTCGCAATAAAAGGCTTTTGAGTCCTTCCGCGAGGTCGTCTGCATCATCTTCATTCGACTCTGAGCGGCATATGCTTTGACAAATGACTGATTCAAGGGTGGAACAGGTTTTGGCAAGGGAGTGTCCCTTTCTTTCGGAGGTTGGTGATAAGACTTCTTTAAAAGTGGGTTTGTATCCGAGACCGAAAGTATCCTTCTTACTGAGCAAGTGAACAGGCTCCACCATACCTTCTAAATTCAATCCGAGGCCTCGACCGGGCTTAAAGCCATTCTTCAACATTTCCTGGGCCACCATTGTGAGGACCCGGGGTAACTTCAATATTTCAGCTTTGGAGGCACATGTAATTTCTCTGACATGGAAGACAGACCCATCCAGCGTATCTACGCTTTCAACAGCAGGGATCTGCCCTTCGGGACATATTGAATTGCTCCCTTCTCCGTGTACCACGACCTCGTGATGATCCCAAACAAACTTCAAACTCTGATGTAGGGTAGAAGGAATCGCACCACCACATGGATCCAAGGTCTTCCCATTAGTAGATTATAGCTGGTAGATATGTCTAACACTTGGAATTCCACGACGAACTCCACGGCCCCACTTGTAATGTCAAATCCATTTCTCCCATAACGCTCCTTTGGGCTCCATCAAAACCTTTAACTCTCGGATGACTTTCGCGAATCTTTCCAATGCTAATTCCCAAGGCTCGGAGAGTCGCCATGGACAAATATTGACTACCGAGCCTCCATCAATCAATACCTTAGAAATGAACTTGTTCATGCACTTTATCGTTATGTTCAAAGCTTTGTTGTGGCACAAACCCTCAGGTGGCAATTCTTTGTCATGAAAAGAGACTTTATGGGCCTCTAAAATCTGTCCGACCAAGGCCGAGAGTTTCTCGCTGTGGTCTCTCTCGCACATAAGCTTCTTTGAGTACTTCCAATAAAGCGCGTCCATGGTCCGGAGAATTCATCAACAATGATAGCAAAGAAATCTGAGCGGTGTTTTCTTCAATTGCTCTACAACGGAATACTCCTTGGTTGGCATCTTCCTCCGTAACTCTTCTACTTCGCCTCATACAACCTTTTTGGATTGTCTGCAGGGCATAACATCGTCCGGATCTTGTCATACCAAATGACGACAACTTCTACAATTTGTTTCTCCTTTCCCTGCTCCTTTCCCCAATTGAATAGCTCCAAGGGGCGGTTTTGGTATCGACATACGACGTCACTATCCGCGATTTCGGAGGCAGTATTTCCACTTCAAACGGTGCTCTTACGAATCGTAATTATAGGGTGATCAAAGCCGATGATTCAACCCTTTCCTCTCGCTCGGATCGGCACAATGGTCCCTTCCAAACTGCTTTTCTTCATCAACGGTAATCATGTTTATATTGGCATTGTCATGATTTGGCAGAGGGTTATTATTTACATTAGGGGGAGGTCCTTTCAGTTGGATAATTCCCTCTTTGATCAAAGCCTCGATCTTGTCTTTTAGGGCGAAACAAACTCAGTGTCATGTCCGGTGATCCCCGAGTGGTACGCACAATGCTTAGTTTCATCATACGACCTGGGAATAGGATTGGGGATATGCCCTGGGATGGGTTGGAGTATTCTGCGTCCTCAATCTTTCGTATAGTTGGGCTAAAGGTTCGGCTAAAGGTGTATATGTCTTGACCGCCTTCTTTCGTAATTTGCCCGGTGCAGGAGTATTTGGTGGATGGTTTTGCGGTGAGGCGGATGTGTGGGTTGATACTGTGGGGAATTTCTATAGGTAGGTGCTCGTGGTGGGCTATATATTGGTTGGGTATGATAGATGTGGTAGGGAGTAGGCGAGTGTTGATAATAAGGCCGAGGGCTTTGTGTGCTTTGGCTATAGTAGGAGGGTGATGATTTTGGGTGTTTTGATTATAGTAGGGAGGTTGGGATGACGGGCTTTGGTAGGTTGGCATTTGGTTGGACCTATGTTCTGGATCGCCATGACAGGGACGCTCCATCCCTCCTCTTCTTAATTGCTCCCGAATGAGTCCGATGAATGGCCTTACTTGTCGCCGCACGTCTTTGCTAAGTTCGCGATTCTCCTGCTTTTGATACCTTCTTCTATGAAATCTCCCATTCGACCACTTGAGAGAAATTCCGTCCAATGACGCTTATCATTTTTTCGTAATAAGTTGCATCCTTCATAGATTGCACAAAGAGCGTGGTCATCTCACTTTCCGCCATTGAAATTTGAACTTTTGCCGCTTCCGCCTCCATCTCATGGCATATTCTCTGAAAGTCTCTGAGATTTTTCTCCAATTTCATTAAATAAAATCTATCCAAGATTGTGTCGGTGTTAAACCCGAACTCGTCCACAAAATCCTGTGCCATTGTGCCCCGCTTATGCCATTTTCATGGGTCTGGCTTGTGTACCAGTCGAGCGCTTCTCTGTTAAACTTCTTATGAACAACTTCATTATTATGGCCTGGTCCTTACCCACTCCAACCAGACTTGTCACAATATGATCTCAAATGAGCGCGAGGATTTCCCTTTCCATCGAATAAATCAAATTTTGGCACCTTATACCCGACAGTAATCGAACGTCGGGATGCATGCAGAGATCTTCATACTCGAATCCTTCATGCCCCTTGCTGGTTTGAATGTTTTTAAATGCTTCTTTTAGGCTATGAATTTCCCTTGCCATACTTTCATCATTTCTAATCCTTGCTTGCCTTTCCATCTCTTCATATTGGTCTATCTCCTGATGATGTATGTTTGGTATGGTAGAAGTGGAAGGTTGGGCTTCCGTTGCATATACCGGTGGCACATACTGCTTGTTAGTGATGTGTGCCATTGGTATTTGTTGGGTTGCCTGGTAATTTAGTGTGGGAGGGATATTTTGGATAAGTGGGGTAGTTTGGGTAAGTGGAGCTGGATGTATATATGGAGATGTGAAGGATACTGGGTCATTTTGTAGCGGGCTTTGCTGTGGACTGGCCTGCGGGTTGATAGGATGCGGATTGGTACGTTGTGGGCTGGCGCGTTGAGGATTGGTTCTGCTTGGTAAGGGATTTCGGGGAAGGTTCTGGGGAAATGATGGTTCATGAGATGGAAAGGTGTGTGGAGCGATTGCGCTGCCTCTTGTTCAGGCAAAGTGGAGTGTTGATGTTGATGGAAAGATTGGTAAGATTCCGGAGTCGTTCGATCTCAGTTTGCATAGTTGCCATTTGCTGCAGTAGTTGGGCGAGGTATTCATCCGGACGGAAGTATTTCTCCTTTCCGATGTCTCTGGTTCACCTCCGGAAGAGCGACAAGTCCCAAACCGGTTTGTTCGGTGCCCTGAATCAGTCATTTTGTCGGATGATTGTGCCTTGGATCTCGTGAAGTAATGGTGTTCCGCCAGTTTCAATCAACGCGAATCAACTTTTGGAAAATAAAGCAGGCAAAATAAACCTTCTCTAAAAAATGAAACAAACCAAGTTAGTATGAGACGAATAATTATTGCTTTGAATAACATGTATAGAGTGGAAAACAGTAAACAAGTAGCAGACAGATTATATGGAAATTAAATGCGCGTCCTAATGTGCATGGGGCCTCCCTTATGCCGGAGGTGGGCCTAAACGCCAAATATGCAAGATAATGGTAAATTGATCCAAGCCGTCGAATTGGGAATACTTTTGTTGGGAACAAAGCTAAAGGTTGAAAATTACTGTAATAACAGTGCATACAATAACATGGTTGATAACCAAACTAAAAAATTCGTTCATGATTACATAGATGAAGATGGAGCCCTAACACTGCTAGGTCCGGCTCCTGCGTTTTCTAAATATTGCACTATGTCCTGCATTTGAGACCACATCTCAGGAGTAATAACTGTGTTTTTGAGCTGACAAGTCCTTATCCAGATCGTTGTGCCTACATCCTCGAAACCTGATTCTCCCTCGGGGCTAAAACCCGAGTTGTCGTGACCTTCTCGAAGCCATGCGCAATATTCAGGAGTAATCCCTGCTTGTCCATCTCCAACGTCTATTTTATCAACAATATTCCATTCATGGAGAATCTGCCTAGTTCTAGGGACAATGAAATTCGGTCCGAATTGAATTTCTGAAACTCTTATATTTGTCTGGAGAGGGATTACCTGCTTTTGACCGAACTGTCGCAGTACGCGTAGTGGCGCATATGGCTGGAGTCCTTTCAACCCGATGAGCTCGATGTAGTAAAGCCTTCTGCATCTCACATAGGCTTTCTTGGCGTTTGAGAGCAATGGGTATTTCCATTGAATCTGATCACTAATACGAGATGCTAGAAACTCATTCCAATCCTTGGTGCCGATCGGTGACAAAAATGTTTCGTCCTGTCGTAAAAGGTGGCGGTCTTGTTTGCCTCACTGAAGCAAATATCTGTCATGTTCGAACGCTGATAGAAATGTTCTACGGCCCACATCTGTAGGATAAGGTTGCAACCTTTGAAGAAATTTGTTTTGCCTCTCTTACATTTTCCGAGAGCCCAAGCGTTCTGCCACAAGATCATAGGGACCAAAGTGAGCTGCGCACCGTCAACTCCCTCAAAAATTGCTCGAGCCACGGAACATAAGCAAGTACTTATTTTCCCGTGCTCAAGTGGGAACACTAGAATACCCAGGAAAGCGACAAAGAAATGCATAGGGCGCTGGCTTGCGGTGATCGAGTGCAAGAGAATTCTTTTCTAAATGACTTGTAACTATCTCGACGGCCATATCTCTCATAAAGGTATTCTAGGAAACCCGGTTATTTTCAAAGCATCGGAGTTTTTGTGTTCTTTAACCCCAAATAGCGAGGAATTTCTTTCTCGACTGGCCGTGAGGGATGATTTGACCTCTGTCTTGATAAATCAAGTTGGTGAAATAGTTGATTTCTTCCAAAGTGGGAGTGAGCTCAAAATCTTTAAATTTGAAGACAACCCGATCTGGATCCCAAAAATGAATTAAGGCTCTGACCAAATGTTGATCAGGAGTGATGTCAAACAGTGAAATGAGGCACCCCAACTTTCTTCTAATCGCCATTTGGCTGCCAAGGTCAAAATTCTCCCACCATACTCTCAGCTTACTCGGAGTGCGACTCACCATCCTAACTTCAGAGATTTGCGAAACTTGATCCATCCCTAAAAAATAGTAAAAGAAAGAAAGTATAATTTTCCCAATTTTGATATTTCAATTATTAGGCTTGAATCAATTCTATCATTATCATGCTACACATAATATGATGATATGGTCGTTTGGGTTGTAGAACCCGTTGACAATTTGGTGGATTTCTTAAATGTGGAGTCGATACCAAGGATCGACCCACCTAAGGTGTATGCATGCATGACTTAAAATAAGGGTGGTATAGCTCTATCCTAAATTTTCTAAGATTTGGCTTACTAGACTCAAGGTTCCCGAGCGGACTGCTCGAGTGAGAAGGCTACGTGGCCAACCGGATGGTCAGGACGCTCACGATATACCAACTCTCCTAAAAATTTGGAAATTTGAAAGAAATTTGGTGCGCATAAAACACACCTCGCGTGTAGTGTGTGATAGTGTCAATTTTCCAGAGTGGAAGAAATATGAGCGGAATGCCAATTTAAGGAAAGCAGTAAGACAATATAGCAATTAAAGCAGTTTATGCAAAAATCTCATAAATGAAACACATCAAAGCACTAAATCAAATAAAGAACAAAAGTAAAGCAATAATTAATCCGAACTTGCTATGGTTTAAGAACCTGATGCTCCCCAGTGGAGTCGCCATGCTGTCGCGCCCTATTTTGACCTGCTCGGGTCAAAGCGGAGCACGGACGTATGGGGGTGATTCCTGGGTAAAGGATTGAGGAGTCGCCACCTAATTATTTTTACGGTGAATTAGGACACCTAAATATTTAAACTAAGTGCTGCAGTGTAAACTCCAATTTTAAGGTCTGCGAAACTAGTGAGATTCTAGGTAAGGGTTCTTTATTATCCTAAAGGGAAGGGGTTAGGCATCCTTTAAGATCCGCTAACTTGCGGTTATGCCAGAAACTCAGATTAATTATTGCTAGAAAAATACATGTTTTACAAGTATAATAAAAAAAAAATGTTTGCAAATATGATGCATTTTATATAAGTAAATATGATGCATTTTATACAAATACGTATTCGGATGACATAAAAGAAAGATACATGTAAAGTTTTTTAGAAAAAAACATGCGTTTGTGACAATAAATTCTTTATAATGCCAAAGAAGCGAATCTTTCGAAAATCAACAAGTTGCAAAAAATAATAATAAAAAGATAAGCTTATTTTGTACAATTTAATTGAAGCAAATAAAGATGACAAGAGTTGTTTTAAAAATCTTGAATAAGCGTGACGAGCCTAAAATAAATAAACTAGCGAAGGATTTCTAAGTTTGCGAGCCTACAAATAAATAAGCTAGCGACGGGTTTCAAATCTTTAACTAACCTATGAATAAATCCTAAGTTTGCCTATTCTAAGCATTTTAATAATTACATAAGTGCGATAAATAATATTACAATACAAAGCGAGATAAAAGCTGAATTTAAAGAAAGAAATAAAATAAATAAACTCCGAGGAATAATTGCCTTTATTTTTACTTTAGTCCCTGCAAGCTGTCAAGAACAAACGGTTAGAAACAATTAAATACAAATAACTTCATATCCGTATTCGAAAGCATGAATGTTTTGATCGCGGAGGGCTCAGACTTAAATTTTGAAAAGAACATTCCAATCACGTCGTGGCTGCAAACATATGACTAATGTGGTTTATTTTTGATTGCCTCGCCTACTAAACGTGTTGGTCTCTCGGGTGAAATAGAAAAGATCACTATAATCACGTCGTGGCTGCGAATATATATAACTTGTTGGTTATTTTAGTCACCTCGCCTACTAAACATGTTGATCTCGGATAAAAGGTTTAAGTCTTCATCCTTGCCCGAAGTTATATTTCCGTCTTTGCAACCGTAGGCCTCAAAATCGACGGATATTTTTCATCGGCGGTGTAGTAACGTGTTCAAATCAAGAAAAATAAAATCGAATGTAAACAAAGAAGAGCAGCAGAGCGTAAAAACAGAGCGATAGCGATGGCGGAAAAAACAGAGGCAGAAAAACAGTTTGCGAAAATGACGCGGTGTCTAGTTTTAAAACAAGAAAGCGATGAGAACGGTAATTTGAATCTTTGAAACAATGAACTGAAATAGAAAGCAATGTTGGAAAAATGCGGTGTTTAGTTTAAAAGCGATAAAAATGATAAAGCAAAGAAACAAGAATCAAACGGGAGCAAATCAAACAGAAAACAAATACCAACAGACGCGTATTTATTCAAACAAGAAAAACAAAGAATATGAAACCGAGAAGCGTCTCCCGAAGATGGACGCAATATTGGTTTGGATCAATAAAACAACAAAGAGAATGCGGTATTAATAACATAATAATAATGCCAAAGAAACAGGCGATGGCGATTTAAAATACCCGACCCGAAGTTCAAATTCGGAAATATTCAAATCGGTCGCCTGACTGGTCGATGATTCAAACCCGAAATCGATTTCAAAGACCAATTTCAGATAACCAGGAACAAGAATATGAAATGCAAGAATTACGAAAATGTTGCCTAAACCGGTCGAGACCGTCGGTTGATCTGACCCGGATCGGCCGATCCAAACTTGAATCGATTTCAAACCAAATTGAGATAACCAATAACAAGAATATGAAATGCAAGGATTAGAAAAATATTACCTAAATCGGTCGATCTGACCGGTCGATGATCTGACCGGATCGGTGTTTCAACCGGATCGATTTCAACACCAAATTCAGATAACCAATAACAAGAATATGAAATGCAAGAGTTCGAAAATAATGATCAAATCGGTCGACCGACCCGACCAAACAGTTGATGACCCGAATTGGAGTTTTCAACGGAATTAAATAATTTCATCAATTTGGATAACCAATGATAACAACAAAGAAGAATGTAAGAAAATTGGAAAAATCTAAACCGGTCGACTGACCGGTCGATGACCCGACCAATTGTGTGTTCAACCCAAGTCAAATAATTTCATCAATTTCAGATAACCAATGATAACAACAAAGAAGAATGAAATTTGGAAATTTAAATCGGGTCGACCCGACCCGGGTCAGTAACCTGACCCGAAAATCAGTGATCCAAATCAAATCTTAACACCAAATTCAGATAACCAACATACATAAATATGAAATGCAAGAATTATGAAAATGTTACCCGAATCGGGTCGACCGACCAGTCGTTGACTGACCGAATCGAAAAAAAACTAAAAAAAATCAGAGAATCAAAGGGAAGAACAAACCTTTTCGGACTCGATTCTTGGATAACAAGGAAGGCAAATGCTTGAAATCAAGAACACAACAAAGATATATATATTGAATCGTTTTTCTCAAAAAATCCTCCGAAAAAATCCTCTTCCAAAATGAAGAACAACATGGGGTATTTATAGGTACTCAAACCCAACGTCCCAACCCCTCATACCCCCCCCCTTAAACGAATTCAAATTTCAAAATAAAGGGGGAACAAAAATCTGATTTTTGGGGCGTGTTCTTGGGGCAAGCGTTCGGCGGTGTCAGGGTAGGGTGGTGGCAGTGGTGAAGTGACGGGGGTAGGGGTGCGGCGACGCAGGGGCAGGGGTGTAGGGTGCGGCGCCTTGGGGGGGTAGGGTTTTAGGTTTTCTGATTTTTGTTTTTCACTGGGGGACGATTTGGGGAATTAAAAGGGAAGGAAATGGGTCGGGTAGGTTGGGTCGGGTCGGGTGAGTGGGCCGACGGGAGTTGGGCTGAGGCGAAATGGGGAATTTAATTGGGGAGTTTTGGGCTTGTGGTGTTGGGTTTAATTGTTTTGGGTTTGGGTATAAGGGAATTTAATTGGGGGTTTTAATGGTCAGGTTGGGTTTAATTATTTTGGGTTTGGGTATAAGGGAATTTAATTGGGGGGTTTTGGGCTGGTCCGGTTGTGTTTAATTGTTTTGGGTTTGGGTATAAGGGAATTTAATTTGAGGTTCTGCTTGGACGAAAAAATGGGTTTTAATTTACGTTGGGTAGAAATTGTATTGGGTTAGGAAATAAAAATGGGTTAGGAATTAAAAATATAAAAGGGGTTTAATATTAAAAGATATTATATATATATACATATTTTGTAAAAGATGTGAATTATTTAAAATAACATAACAATGTGATAATAAAATATAATATTTGCGAAATGTTTAATGCTTAATAAAAAATGGAAATGCAATGCAATTGAGAATAAAATAACCTAGAACTTTTTGGATAAAACTTATGATTATGATAAAAATGCAAATGATAGTAAAAAATGCGAATAGTAATAATAATAAGAGAATAATAATATATATGTACGCATGTATGTATGTAGATTAAAATTGTTTTTCAAAGTGTCAAAAATGTTAAAAATTACGAATAAAATCATAAAAGATGGGACAAAATTGGGTGTCAACAGATGCCCCTCTTTGGACGGAGACGATGAAAGAGTTTTCGGCCAAAGAAGTTGATTGAGTAGCCAATTTTGTCATGACCATCGGGACTGCATAGTAAGAAATAGAATCCCGAGGGGAAGAGAAGTTGCAAAATGATGGTGCACATTCAAGAAACAATGCCCCAGTGTCGACTTAGGATGACACTGGTCGCAGATACGAGAAATTAATGGGAAAGAGCGGATCGACGTTCGAAGTAGGTCGTTTGACCAAATTGCCTTGGTTCGCCGTGAGATATAGTTCCACGTTATGCTGAAAGCTCCCGCCGATTCGAATTCCTGTGGACCAGAGCTAAGACAAAAGTTAGTGTATAACAGTTGCATAAGATATGTATGTGAGAATATGACTTTGTAAGTTGAAATGATGTCGTTGCTTAATGTTGTGCAGATGATGGCGTTGGCGGGCGCCTGTTTACACTTTAAAATAAAGTACCCGCATTAGAAGGTGGGCGCCTGATTTAAAATATACCCGCATTAGAAGGTGGGCGCCTGATTTAAAACATACCCGCATTAGGAGGTGGGCGCCTGATTTGAAACATACCCGCATTAGAAGGTGGGCGCCTGATTTAAAACATACCCGCATTAGAAGGTGGGCGCCTAACTGAAATTTAAATACCCGCATTAGAAGGTGGGCGCCTGACTGAAATTTAAATACCCGCATTAGAAGGTGGGCGCCTGATTTAAAACATACCCGCATTAGAAGGTGGGCGCCTGATTTAAAACATACCCGCATTAGAAGGTGGGCGCCTGACTGAAATTTAAATACCCGCATTAGAAGGTGGGCGCCTGACTGAAATTTAAATACCCGCATTAGAAGGTGGGCGCCTGATTTAAAACATACCCGCATTAGAAGGTGGGCGCCTGATTTAAAACATACCCGCATTAGAAGGTGGGCGCCTGACTGAAATTTAAATACCCGCATTAGAAGGTGGGCGCCTGACTGAAATTTAAATACCCGCATTAGAAGGTGGGCGCCTGATTTAAAACATACCCGCATTAGAAGGTGGGCGCCTGATTTAAAACATACCCGCATTAGAAGGTGGGCGCCTGATTTAAAAGTAGTGTAAAGTGGGGCCTTATTGCCATGCCATGATAGTTAATGTGTGGACATAAGCGATGCAAAAGTTGAGTAGATGAGAATGCGACCCTGTAAGTCGAAATACCGTTCTTTCCGTGGACACAACACGGTTGGGAACATGTAGTTTAGCATGACGTCTTTGTACAATCTCCAAACAGGAAAGTGATTCTTGTAGTGAGTTGCGATGCGGAGGCCCTTGCGAATCTGCTCATAAATGTTGCGACTTCCTGCTTGTTTTCGACTGAAGAACACTGTACTCAAATAAATTTATGAGTTTTGGGAGGGGAGTTGATTCGCGTTGACTTTGTAGCCGGTCTTGGTATTTGCATGTCCTCGCTAACTCGGACCCGTAGCCCTCTCTCGCTTCCCGCCTTGGCCACCGTTAATGAAAACATTCGAAAATAATTTGTAGAAATGCATCTTAAAAAATAGAAACATAAAAATTATATCGAATTTTGATGAAAATGTTTGTTGAAAATAATTTGCTTATAAAAATTATTGCACATATATATATATCTGTCGAGCAGTGACATGCGGTGAAACAAAACAAACGTCTTATCCAAAATTCTTCTGGCTGAAGACTTAGTTTGCCGATGGTTTTCCATGTTTATCGGCGTCCTCTGGCAGTGATCCCTTAAAAATGCCCTGCGGCCTCGATATATGAGAATGACGATCTTTTGAACGGACAACCGAGTCTTGTGTAGATTTCTTGCCTGCCCTATCAGGGTGGTCAGATGGGTGCATTTTGTCTTTTGTGAGATAAAGGAGAAAATATTTCCTAATGGTGGGACCGAAGCCGATTTAGGCCGCCTACGTATCCCCATGAGGGAATCAGGTCGTGACGTAGTTCATTACAAGCAAAAGGGGATTGTAAGGATTTTCTAAAATGGGACCGAAGCCGATGTGGCCGCCTACGTATCCCGCCGAGGGAATCAGGTCATAACGTAGTTCATGTTACAAGCAATGTGTTTCTGGGAAATTTGCAATCTAGGAAACGGAACCCGAAATGGGTTCTTTGCGTATCCCGCCTGGGAGCGCAATTTTTTACAACACAAGAAATGCATTACACAGAAAAATCCTAAATGTAGTATCTTTTCACTGCATCCGCGTTGATAGCTTTTGGCCATACTTCACCGTCCATTTCAGCTAGGATTAACGCTCCTCCAGTCAACACCCGGTGAACCATATAAGGCCCTTGCCAGTTAGGTGCGAATTTTCCTTTAGCTTTATTTTGGTGCGGGAATATTCGTTTTAGCACCACTTGCCCCGGTTCGAAAGTCCTTGGTTTTACTTTCCTGTTGAAAGCTTTGGCCATTCTGTTTTGGTAAAGTTGTCCGTGGCAGACCGCGTTCAATCGCTTTTCATCAATCAGCATCAATTGTTCGTACCGATTCTGTATCCATTTCGCTTCGCTCACTCGCCTTCTTGGATAATTCTCAAAGATGGTATTTCCACTTCTGCTGGTAACACGACTACATTCCATAGACCAATAGATACGGCGTTGCCCAAAGCAGAAGTCCTAATCGTAGTGCGATATCCCAAAAGTGCAAAAGGCAGATGCTCATGCCGGTGCTTGTAATTATCAATCATCTTCGTAGTATTCTTTTGATGTTTTTGTTGGTCGCTTCGACCGCTCCGCTCATCCGAGGTCGATGCAGTGGAATTGCGGTGAGTGATCTTAAACTTCTCGCATATCTCATTCATCGACATCTTGTTGAGATTAGCCCCATTGTCCGTTATAATCGACTCGGGGATTCCAAATCGACAAATGATGTTATTGCGGACAAAATCAACTACCACTTTCTTTATTCTTGACTTGTGGGACGATGCTTCTACCCACTTTGTGAAATAGTCAATTGCCACTAGAATAAATCTGTGTCCATTTGATGCGCGGCAGTTCAATAGGGCCAATGACATCCATGCCCCAAGTCGCGAATGGCCAAGGAGAGCTCGTCACATTGAGTTCGTTAGGGGTATCTTGATTAGATCGCCATGAATCGACATCGATGGCATCTTTGCGAAGTGGATGCAATCTGTTTCCATGGTCATCCAAAAGTATCCTGCTCTTAGAATCTTCTTTGCCAAAGTGAAGTTATTCATGTGAGGCCCGCACGTGCCTCCGTGTATCTCTTCAACTAAATCGCTTGCCTCTCGAGCATCAACACATCTTAACAAACCGAGATCTGAGTCCTCCGATAAAGGATTTCTCCGTTTAGGAAGAAATGGTTTGCTAACCTCCTAAGTGTCCTCTTTTGTATACTGGTTATGCCTTCTGGATATTCACCTATCTTGAGATATCTCTTAATGTGCGGGTACCAAGGCTTTCCATCCAACTCTCCATCTATGTTGAAACAATATGCCGATCGATCCGATAAGCTCACCTTGATGGGATCAATGTAGTTCTTATCCGGATGTTTGAATCATGGAGGACAGTGTTGCCAGAGCATCAGCGAACTCGTTTTGAGTTCGTGGGATATGCTTGAATTCTATCTTGCTGAATTTTTTGCATATTCTTTCACGCAATGCAGGTAAGGAAGTATCTTCCCGTTCTTGGTCGCCCATTCGCCTTGTACCTGATGAATCAATAAGTCCGAATCACCTATAACCAGCAGTTCTTGAATGTTCATATCAACGGCCATTCTAAGTCCGAGTACACAAGCTTCATATTCCGCCATATTGTTGGTGCATGGAAATCGGAGTTTTGCCGAAATTGGGTAGTGTGGACCTGATTCTGAAATCAAACTGCTCCAATACCAACCCCTTTGAAGTTTGCGGCTCAGTCGAAGAACATTCTCCAACCCGGTACTCTTACGAGATGTCTTCTCCAACAACAAGACCTCCTCGTCAGGAAAATAAGTCCGGAGAGGCATGTATTCTTCATACACAGGATTTTCAGCAAGATGGCCGGCTAGTGCTTGTCCTTTGATAGCCTTTTGGGTGACATATATGATATCGAACTCACTTAGCAAGATTTGCCACTTTGCTAGCTTTCCAGTGGGCATGGGCTTCTGAAAGATGTAGTTGAGCGGGTCCAACCTTGAGATGAGATAAGTGGGATATGCAGACAGATAATGTCTAAACTATGGCGCAATCCACCTTAAGGCACAACCAGTGCGTTCCAAAGAAAGTATACCGAGCTTCATACGGTGTGAACTTCTTGCTTAAGTAGTATATGGCCTCGCTCCTTCTTTCTGCTTTCGTCATGTTGTCCCAAAGACGCACTCCAAATGCATTTTCTAACACGCATGATATAACAAAGAACGGCCTTCCGGGTTCTGGAGGCACCAAAACAGGTGGGTTAGACAAGTATTCTTTGATTCTATCGAAAGGTTGATGGCAATCCGATGTCCACTTGGTAGCAGCGTCTTTCTTCAGTAGCTTGAATATTGGCTCACATATCACTGTTGATTGTGCTATGAACCTGCTGATGTAGTTGAGGCGACCAAGGAAACTCATTACGTCCTTTCGACTCTTTGGAGGAGGCAAGTCTTGAATAGCTTTTACCTTCGAGGGGTCCAATTCAATACCCCTTCTACTTACAATGAAACCCAACAGCTTCCCAAAGAGGACACCAAATGCGCACTTTATGGGATTTAACTTCAGGTTATACCGCCTCGGTCGGTCAAAAACTTCTAAATCTGTCAAGTGATCTGAAGTCCTTCGCGACTTGATAATAACGTCATCTACGTAGACCTCTATTTCTTTGTGGATCATATCATGAAAAATGGTAGTCATGGCCCTCATGTAGGTGGCACCTGCATTCTTGAATCCGAACGGCATTACTCGATAACAGTATACCCCCCAAGGTGTAGTGAATGTTGTCTTCTCTGCATCTTCCTCATCCATCAAGATTTGGTGGTAACCAAAGAAAGCAATCAACAAATGATTGTAATTCATGCTTTGCACAGTTGTCAATGAGTATGTGAATATTTGGAAGAGGGAAGTCATCCTTCGGGCTGGCCTTGTTGAGATCCCGATAATCCACGCACACTCGTATCTTTCCATCTTTCTTTGGCACAGGTACAATGTTGGCCAACCAAGTCGGGTATCTTGTGACCCGAATGACCTTTGCGTCGAATTGCTTGGACACCTCTTCCTTGACCCTTAAGCTCAAATCAGGCTTGATTTTCCTTGGTTTTTGTTTCACCGGAGGGTAGGATGGATCGATAGGCAATCTATGCGAAACAATATCCGTGCTCAACCCTGGCATCTCGTCATAAGACCAAGCAAATACGTCGATATATTGTCTCAAAAGATCCGTCAGTTCTTTCCTTTGTGGGGCGTTCAGATGGACGCGATTCTTGTTTCTTTCACATTTTCTGCATCCCCAAATTTATTGCCTCGCTTTCTTCTAAATTTGGCTTTGGTTTATTCTCAAAATGTTCTAATTCCTCTGGTTGTGAGTCTTCCTCATACTCTTCGAAGTCCTGTTCATCGTTTGGATTTTGTTTGTTTGTTTCATTACATGTCACATTCACATTATCGACAGATTTATTAGTTTGCATGCTGAAAGAGAAAAGAAAATTAGTAAACAAAACAAATTTTTAAATAGCAAAAGAAATGTGGATTTGTCATTTAAGCTTTCAAAAGATGGAGGCAAAACACATTAATGCATAGATGCGATTCAAGCCTCAATTAGAATCGCATTGTTTCAAAAAGTACTAAGGTAATTTCTACCAAGCTTCCTGAGAAACAGGTCGGGCACAGTCCAATTTTTCAAAATATCTCCATGTTCTGCATCCCAAATAGTTGGGCCTTCATCAAAATCATCCAGAATTACATGGCATTCCATTTCTTCTTCTCGCAATAAAAAGGCTTTGAGTCCTTCCGCGAGGTCGTCTGCATCATCTTCATTCGACTCGAGCGGCATATGCTTTGACAAATGACTGATTCAAGGGTGGAACAGGTTTTGGCAAGGGAGTGTCCCTTTTCTTCGGAGGTTGGTGATAAGACTTCTTTAAAAGTGGGTTTGTATCCGAGACCGAAAGTATCCTTCATCGAGCAAGTGAACAGGCTCCACCATACCTTCTAAATTCAATCCGAGGCCTCGACCGGGCTTAAAGCCATTCTTCAACATTTCCTGGGCCACCATTGTGAGGACCCGGGGTAACTTCAATATTTCAGCTTTGGAGGCACATGTAATTTCTCTGACATGGAAGACAGACCCATCCAAACAGATTCACGCTTTCAACAAATAGGGATCTGCCCTTCGGGACATATTGAATTGCTCCCTTCTCCGTGTACCACGACCTCGTGATGATCCCAAACAAACTTCAAACTCTGATGTAGGGTAGAAGGAACTGCACCAGCCACATGGATCCAAGGTCTTCCCATTAGTAGATTATAGCTGGTAGATATGTCTAACACTTGGAATTCCACGACGAACTCCACGGGCCCCACTTGTAATGTCAAATCCATTTCTCCCATAACGCTCATTTGGGCTCCATCAAAACCTTTAACTCTCAGATGACTTTCGCGAATCTTTCCAATGCTAATTCCCAAGACTCGGAGAGTCGCCGCGGGACAAATATTGACGGCTGAGCCTCCATCAATCAATACCTTAGAAATGAACTTGTTCATGCACTTTACTGTTATGTTCAAAGCTTTGTTGTGGCACAAACCCTCAGGTGGCAATTCTTTGTCATGAAAAGAGACTTTATGGGCCTCTAAAATCTGTCCGACCAAGGCCGAGAGTTTCTCGCCTGTGGTCTCTCTCGGTACATAAGCTTCTTTGAGTACTTCCAATAAAGCGCGTCCATGGTCCGGAGAATTCATCAACAATGATAGCAAAGAAATCTGAGCCGGTGTTTTCTTCAATTGCTCTACAACGGAATACTCCTTGGTTGGCATCTTCCTCCAGAACTCTTCTACTTCAGTCTCTGTTACAACCTTTTTTGGATTGTCTGCAGGGGCATAACATCGTCCGGATCTTGTCATACCAGCGACGACAACTTCTACAATTTGTTTCTCCTTTCCCCTGCTCCTTTCCCCAATTGAATAGCTCCAAGGGGCAGTTTTGGTATCGACATACGACGTCACTATCCGCGATTTCGGAGGCAGTACTTCCACTTCAAACGGTGCTCTTACCTGAACTGTAATTATAGGGGTGATCAAAGCCGATGATTCAACCCTTTCCTCTGTTCGGATCGGCACAATGGTCCCTTCCAAACTGTTTTCTTCATCAATGGTAATCATGTTTATATTGGCATTGTCATGATTTGGCAGAGGGTTATTATTTACATTAGGGGGAGGTCCTTTCAGTTGGATAATTCCCTCTTTGATAAAAGCCTCGATCTTGTCTTTTAGGGCGAAACAAACTCCAGTGTCATGTCCGGTGATCCCCGAGTGGTACGCACAATGCTTAGTTTCATCATACGACCTGGGAATAGGATTGGGGATATGCCCTGGGATGGGTTGGAGTATTCCTGCGGTCCTCAATCTTTCGTATAGTTGGGCTAAAGGTTCGGCTAAAGGTGTATATGTCTTGACTGGCCTTCTTTCGTAATTTGCCCGGGGTCTGGGAGTATTTGGTGGATGGTTTTGCGGCTGAGGCGGATGTGTGGGTTGATACTGTGGGGAATTTCTATAGGTAGGTGCTCGTGGTGGGCTATATATTGGTTGGGTATGATAGACAGGGTAGGGAGTAGGCGAGTGTTGATAATAAGGCTGAGGGCTTTGTGTGCTTTGGCTATAGTAGGAGGGCTGATGATTTTGGGTGTTTTGATTATAGTAGGGAGGCTGGGATGACGGGCTTTGGTAGGTTGGCATTTGGTTGGACCTATGTTCCTGGACTGCCATGACAGGGGACGCTCCATCCCTCCTCTTCTTAATTGCTCCCCCGAATGAGTCTGACTGAATGGCCTTACTTGTCGCCTGCAATGCTGCTAAGTTCGCGATTCTCCTGCTTTGATACCTTCTTCTATGAAATCTCCCATTCGACCACTTCAGAGAAATTCCGCCCAATGACGCTATCATTTTTTCATAATAAGTTGCATCCTTCATAGATTGCACAAAGAGCGTGGTCATCTCACTTTCCGCCATTGGGGGCTGAACTTTTGCTGCTTCCGCCCTCCACCTCATGGCATATTCTCTGAAAGTCTCTGTAGATTTTTTCTCCAATTTCATTAAATAAAATCTATCCAAGATTGTGTCGGTGTTAAACCTGAACCTGTCCACAAAATCCTGTGCCATTGTGCCCCAGTTATGCCATTTTCGCGGGTCCTGGCTTGTGTACCAGTCGAGCGCTTCTCCTGTTAAACTTCTTATGAACAACTTCATTATTATGGCCTGGTCCTTACCCACTCCAACCAGCTTGTCACAATATGATCTCAAATGAGCGCGAGGATTTCCCTTTCCATCGAATAAATCAAATTTTGGCACCTTATACCCGACAGGCAACTGAACGTCGGGATGCATGCAGAGATCTTCATACTCGAGTCCTTCATGCCCCTTGCTGGTTTGAATGTTTTTAAATGCTTCTTTTAGGCTATGAATTTCCCTTGCCATACTTTCATCATTTCTAATCCTTGCTTGCCTTTCCATCTCTTCATATTGGTCTATCTCCTGATGATGTATGTTTGGTATGGTAGAAGTGGAAGGTTGGGCTTCCGTTGCATATACCGGTGGCACATACTGCTTGTTAGTGATGTGTGCCATTGATATTTGTTGGGTTGCCTGGTAATTTAGTGTGGGAGGGATATTTTGGATAAGTGGGGTAGTTTGGGTAAGTGGAGCTGGATGTATATATGGAGCTGTGAAGGATACTGGGTCATTTTGTAGCGGGCTTTGCTGTGGACTGGCCTGCGGGTTGATAGGATGCGGATTGGTACGTTGTGGGCTGGCGAGTTGAGGATTGGTTCTGCTTGGTAAGGGATTTCGGGGAAGGTTCTGGGGAAATGATGGTTCATGAGATGGAAAGGTGTGTGGAGCAGTTGCGCTCGTCTCTTGTTCAGGCAGTGGAGTGTTGATGCTGATGGAAAGATTGGTAAGATTCCGGAGCCGTTCGATCTCAGTTTGCATAGTTGCCATTTGCTGCAGTAGTTGGGCGAGGTATTCATCCGGGACGGAAGTATTTCTCCTTTCCGATGTCTCTGGTTCACCTCCCGGAAGAGCGACAAGTCCCAAACCGGTTTGTTCTACGCTCGAATCAGTCATTTTGTCGGATGATTGTGCCTTGGATCTCGTGAAGTAATGGTGTTCCGCCAGTTTCAATCAACGCGAATCAACTTTTGGAAAATAAAGCAGGCAAAATAAACCTTCTCTAAAAAATGAAACAAACCAAGTTAGTATGAGACGAATAATTATTGCTTTGAATAACATGTATAGAGTGGAAAACAGTAAACAAGTAGCAGACAGATTATATGGAAATTAAATGCGCGTCCTAATGTGCATGGGGCCTCCCTTATGCCGGAGGTGGGCCTAAACGCCAAATATGCAAGATAATGGTAAATTGATCCAAGCCGTCGAATTGGGAATACTTTTGTTGGGAACAAAGTTAAAGGTTGAAAATTACTGTAATAACAAAGGCATACAATAACATGGTTGATAACCAAACTAAAAAATTCGTTCATGATTACATAGATGAAGATGGAGCCCTAACACTGCTAGGTCCGGCTCCTGCGTTTTCTAAATATTGCACTATGTCCTGCATTTGAGACCACATCTCAGGAGTAATAACTGTGTTTTTGAGCTGACAAGTCCTTATCCAGATCGTTGTGCCTACATCCTCGAAACCTGATTCTCCCTCGGGGCTAAAACCCGAGTTGTCGTGACCTTCTCGAAGCCATGCGCAATATTCAGGAGTAATCCCTGCTTGTCCATCTCCAACGTCTATTTTATCAACAATATTCCATTCATGGAGAATCTGCCTGGTTCTAGGGACAATGAAATTCGGTCCGAATTGAATTTCTGAAACTCTCATATTTGTCTGGAGAGGGATTACCTGCTTTTGACCGAACTGTCGCAGTACGCGTAGTGGCGCATATGGCTGGAGTCCTTTCAACCCGATGAGCTCGATGTAGTAAAGCCTTCTGCATCTCACATAGGCTTTCTTGGCGTTTGAGAGCAATGGGTATTTCCATTGAATCTGATCACTAATGCGGGATGCTAGAAACTCATACCAATCCTTGGTGCCGACTGGTGACAAAAAATGTTTCGTCCTGTCGTAAAAGCTGGCGGTCTTGTTTGACTCACTGAAGCAAATATCTGTCATGTTCGAACGCTGATAGAAATGTTCTACGGCCCACATCTGTAGGATAAGGTTGCAACCTTTGAAGAAATTTGTTTTGCCTCTCTTACATTTTCCGAGAGCCCAAGCTGCTTACGCCAAGATCATAGGGACCAAAGTGAGCTGCGCACCGTCAACTCCCTCAAAAATTGCTCGAGCCACGGAACATAAGCAAGTACTTATTTTCCCGTGCTCAAGTGGGAACACTAGAATACCCAGTAAAGCGACAGCAAATGCAATAGGGCGCCTGGCTTGCCAGTGATCAGGAGTGCAAGAGAATTCTTTTCTAAATGACTTGTAACTATCTCGACGGCCATATCTCTCATAAAGGTATTCTAGGGAAACCCAGTTATTTTCAAAGCATCGGAGTTTTTTTGTGTTCTTTAACCCCAAATAGCGCAGGAATTTCTTTCCCGACTGCCGTGAGGGATGATTTGACCTCTGTCTTGATAAATCAAGTTGGTGAAATAGTTGATTTCTTCCAAAGTGGGAGTGAGCTCAAAATCTTTAAATTTGAAGACAACCCGATCTGGATCCCAAAAATGAATTAAGGCTCTGACCAAATGTTGATCAGGAGTGATGTCAAACAGTGAAATGAGGCACCCCAACTTTCTTCTAATCGCCATTTGGCTGCCAAGGTCAAAATTCTCCCACCATACTCTCAGCTTACTCGGAGTGCGACTCACCATCCTAACCTCACAGATTTGCGAAACTTGATCCATCCCTAAAAATAGTAAAAGAAAGAAAGTATAATTTTCCCAATTTTGATATTTCAATTATTAGGCTTGAATCAATTCTATCATTATCATGCTACACATAATATGATGATATGGTCGTTTGGGTTGTAGAACCCGTTGACAATTTGGTGGATTTCTTAAATGTGGAGTCGATACCAAGGATCGACCCACCTAAGGTGTATGCATGCATGACTTAAAATAAGGGTGGTATAGCTCTATCCTAAATTTTCTAAGATTTGGCTTACTAGACTCAAGGTTCCCGAGCGGACTGCTCGAGTGAGAAGGCTACGCGGCCAACCGGATGGTCCGGACGCTCCGCGCATATACCAACTCTCCTAAAAATTTGGAAATTTGAAAGAAATTTGCGGGTGCGCAAAACACACCTCGCGTGTAGTGTGTGATAGTGTCAATTTTCCAGAGTGGAAGAAATATGAGCGGAATGCCAATTTAAGGAAAGCAGTAAGACAATATAGCAATTAAAGCAGTTTATGCAAAAATCTCATAAATGAAACACATCAAAGCACTAAATCAAATAAAGAACAAAAGTAAAGCAATAATTAATCCGAACTTGCTATGGTTTAAGAACCTGATGCTCCCCAGTGGAGTCGCCATGCTGTCGCGCCCTATTTTGACCTGCTCGGGTCAAAGCGGAGCACGGACGTATGGGGGTGATTCCTGGGTAAAGGATTGAGGAGTCGCCACCTAATTATTTTTACGGTGAATTAGGACACCTAAATATTTAAACTAAGTGCTGCAGTGTAAACTCCAATTTTAAGGTCTGCGAAACTAGTGAGATTCTAGGTAAGGGTTCTTTATTATCCTAAAGGGAAGGGGTTAGGCATCCTTTAAGATCCGCTAACTTGCGGTTATCCGGTAAAACTCAGATTAATTATTGCTAGAAAAATACATGTTTTACAAGTATAATAAAAAAAAAATGTTTGCAAATATGATGCATTTTATATAAGTAAATATGATGCATTTTATACAAATACGTATTCGGATGACATAAAAGAAAGATACATGTAAAGTTTTTTAGAAAAAAACATGCGTTTGTGACAATAAATTCTTTATAATGCCAAAGAAGCGAATCTTTCGAAAATCAACAAGTTGCAAAAAATAATAATAAAAAGATAAGCTTATTTTGTACAATTTAATTGAAGCAAATAAAGATGACAAGAGTTGTTTTAAAAATCTTGAATAAGCGTGACGAGCCTAAAATAAATAAACTAGCGAAGGATTTCTAAGTTTGCGAGCCTACAAATAAATAAGCTAGCGACGGGTTTCAAATCTTTAACTAACCTATGAATAAATCCTAAGTTTGCCTATTCTAAGCATTTTAATAATTACATAAGTGCGATAAATAATATTACAATACAAAGTGAGATAAAAGCTGAATTTAAAGAAAGAAATAAAATAAATAAACTCCGAGGAATAATTGCCTTTATTTTTACTTTAGTCCCTGCAAGCTGTCAAGAACAAACGGTTAGAAACAATTAAATACAAATAACTTCATATCCGTATTCAAAACAGTGAATGTTTTGATCACGGAGGGCTCGAACTTAAATTTTGAAAAGAACATTCCAATCACGCCGTGGGTCGCAAACATATGACTAATGTGGTTTATTTTTGATTGCCTCGCCTACTAAACGTGTTGGTCTCTCGGTGAAATAGAAAAGATCACTATAATCACGCTGTGGTCGCGAATATATATAACTTGTTGGTTATTTTAGCCACCTCGCCTACTAAACATGTTGATCTCGGATAAAAGGTTTAAGTCTTCATCCTTGCCCAGAAGTTATATTTCCGTCTTTGCAACTGTGTAGGCCTCAAAATCGACGGGTATTTTTCATCGGCCAGTGTAGTAACGTGTTCAAATCAGTAAAAATAAAATCGGAACAGAAACAGCAGCAGCAGCAGATAGCGTAAAAACAGAGCGTGAGCGATGAGCGAAAAAAACAGAGGCGTAAAAACAGCTCAAAATGACGCGGTGTCTAGTTTTAAAACAAGAAAGCAAAGAGAACGGTAATTTGAATGTCAAATGTTGAATCAAATAGAAAGCAATGTTGGAAAAATGCGGTGTTTAGTTTAAAACAAGAAAATGATAAAGCAAAGAAACAAGAATCAAACGGGAGCAACCGAACAGAAAAACAAATACCAATGACGCGTATTTATTCAAACAAGAAAAACAGTAATATGAAACCGAGAAGCGTCTCCCGAAGATGGACGCAATATTGGTTTGGATCAATAAAACAACAAAGAGAATGCGGTATTAATAACATAATAATAATGCCAAAGAAACAGACAGTAGCGATTTAAAATACCCGACCCGAGTTCTGAAATTCTGGAAATATTCAAATCGGGTCGCCTGACTGGTCGTTGATTCAAACCGAAATCAGATTTCAAAGACCAATTTCAGATAACCAGGAACAAGAATATGAAATGCAAGAATTACGAAAATGTTGCCCAAATCGTCGACCCGACCGTCGATGATCTGACCGATCAATGATCCAAACTTGAATCGATTTCAAACCAAATTCAGATAACCAATAACAAGAATATGAAATGCAAGGATTACGAAAAATATTACCCAAACCGGTCGACCTGACCGGTCGATGATCTGACCCGGATCGTTGTTTCAACCCTGATCGATTTCAACACCAAATTCAGATAACCAATAACAAGAATATGAAATGCAAGAGTTCGAAAATAATGATCAAATCGGGTCGACCCGACCCGACCAAACAAAGGACTAATTCAATTGGAGTTTTCAACCCTAATCAAATAATTTCATCAATTTCAGATAACCAATGATAACAACAAAGAAGAATGTAAGAAAATTGGAAAAATCTAAACCGGTCGACTGACCGGTCGATGACCGACCAATTGTGTGTTCAACCCAAGTCAAATAATTTCATCAATTTCAGATAACCAATGATAACAACAAAGAAGAATGAAATTTGGAAATTTAAATCGGTCGACCGACCGGTCGTTGATCCGACCCGAAAATCAGTGATCCAAATCAAATCTTAACACCAAATTCAGATAACCAACATACATAAATATGAAATGCAAGAATTCTGAAAATGTTACCCGAACCGGGTCGACCCGACCCGGGTCAGTGACCCGACCCGAATCGAAAAAAAACTAAAAAAAATCAGAGAATCAAAGGGAAGAACAAACCTTTTCGGACTCGATTCTTGGATAACAAGGAAGGCAAATGCTTGAAATCAAGAACACAACAAAGATATATATATTGAATCGTTTTTCTCAAAAAATCCTCCGAAAAAATCCTCTTCCAAAATGAAGAACAACATGGGGTATTTATAGGTACTCAAACCCAACGTCCCAACCCCTCATACCCCCCCTTAAACGAATTCAAATTTCAAAATAAAGGGGGAACAAAAATCTGATTTTTGGGGCGTGTTCTTGGGGCAAGCGTTCGGCGGTGTCAGGGTAGGGTGGTGGCAGTGGTGAAGTGATCTGGTAGGGTGCGGCGACGCAGGGCAGGGTGTAGGTGCGGCGCCTTGGGGGGGTAGGGTTTTAGGTTTTCTGATTTTGGTTTTTCAGTTTGGGGGGGACGATTTGGGGAATTAAAAGGGGAAGGGAAATGGGTCGGGTAGGTTGGGTCGGGTCGGGTGAGTGGGCCGACGGGAGTTGGGTCAGGCGAAATGGGGAATTTAATTGGGGAGTTTTGGGCTTGTGGTGTTGGGTTTAATTGTTTTGGGTTTGGGTATAAGGGAATTTAATTGGGGGTTTTGGGCTGGTCAGGTTGGGTTTAATTGTTTTGGGTTTGGGTATAAGGGAATTTAATTGGGGGTTTTGGGTGGTCCTATTGGGTTTAATTGTTTTGGGTTTGGGTATAAGGATTTAATTTGGGGTTGGGCTTGGACGAAAAAATGGGTTTTAATTTAGGTTGGGTAGAAATTGTATTGGGTTAGGAAATAAAAATGGGTTAGGAATTAAAAATATAAAAAGGGGTTTAATATTAAAAGATATTATATATATATACATATTTTGTAAAAGATGTGAATTATTTAAAATAACATAACAATGTGATAATAAAATATAATATTTATAAATGTTTAATGCTTAATAAAAAATGGAAATGCAATGCAATTGAGAATAAAATAACCTAGAATTTTTTGGATAAAACTTATGATTATGATAAAAATGCAAATGATAGTAAAAAATGCGAATAGTAATAATAATAAGAGAATAATAATATATATGTACGCATGTATGTATGTAGATTAAAATTGTTTTTCAAAGTGTCAAAAATGTTAAAAATTACGAATAAAATCATAAAAGATGGGACAAAATTGGGTGTCAACACACTTCTTATGATTGTAAAAGTTGTGCTCCCTGGCGGGATACGCAAAGAACCCATGTCGGGTTCCGTTTCTTTAGATCACAAATTTCCCCAAGTTTCTTTAGTTGTAATGAACTACGTTATGACTTGATTCCCTCATGGGGATACGTACGCGGTCTAAATCGGCTTCGATCCCACCATTAGAAAATCTTTTTTTACTTTATCTCACACATGACAAAATGCACCCATCTGATCACCCTGATAGGACAGGCAAGCAACCCACACAAGACTCGATTGTCCGTTCGAAAGTTCATCATCCTCACATATCGGAAACTGGGCATTTTTAAGGGATCATTGCCAGAGGACGCCGATAAACATGGAAAAGCATCGGCAAAACAAGCCTTCAGCCAGAAGAATTTTGGATAAGACGTTTGCTTTGTTTCACCGCATGTCACTGCTCGACATACATTTACATATATGCATACTTTCTTATAAGCAATTTATTTTCAACAAATATTTTCATTAGAGTTTGACAAGATTTTTTTTTTTTACTAATATGCATACTTTCTTATAAGCAAATTATTTTCAACAAATATTCTCATTAGAGTTCGACAAGAACTTTTTAATAATAAACATACTTTCTTATAAACAAATTATTTTCAACAAATGTTTTCATTAACGGTTAGCCTAGACTGGGAACCAGACAGGGGCTACAGGTCCGAATCAGCAGGACATGCAGCTATCAAGAGCCAAAGCTACAAAGTCAACGCGAATCAACCGCCCCTCCCCCAAACTCACAAATTTTCTTTGAGTACAGGTTCTTCAGGTTGTAATAAGCAGGGAAGCCACATCACTTATGATCAATTTTCCAAAGAATTTCGGCATCACAGCTCACCACAAGGATCACGTTCCTGTTTTGCATCTATACAAAGACATCATCTTGACCTACACGGTCTCAACCGTTATGTCTGCACAAGGATGTTATTTCGAAGCACATGGAGCTTAAACACAGCAAACCGACGTGGAACCATCTATTACAACAAACTGACGGCAAGAACGTCATTTACATCAAACGACGACAAGGATGTCGCATCACATTTTCGTCTGGGCGACATTTCAATTCACAGTCCACAAGAGTTTGAATCGGCAGAAGATGCAGCACAACGTGGAGCTATCTTTTACAACATCTCAACGACGTCAACATCATTACAATGACGTCTTCAGCAGGACATCTATTTTTTTACAGCATTACAACGACGTCAACAGTATTACAACGACGTCTTCAGCTCAACAACTATCTTTTACATCACAACAACATTACAATGACGTCAACAACACTACAACGACGTCTTCAGCGCAACAGCTATCTCTTACAACAAACATCATTACAACAACGTCATCGACGTTACTGCAGCACATCAACTATCTTTTACAGCATTACAATGACATCAATAGCGTTACAACGATGTCATCAGCGTTATCATTACAACGACGTCAACAACATTACAACGTCGTCTTCAGCGCAACAACTATCTTTTACAACAAACAACATTACAACAATGTCATCGACGTTACTGCAACACATCAACTATCTTTTACAGCATTACAATGACATCAACAGCGTTACAACGATGTCATCAGCGTTATCATTACAACAACGCCAATAACATTACAACGTCGTCTTCAACGCAACAACTATCTCTTACAACAAACAACATTACATTCTTGCAACAACAAACAACATTATATTCTTGCAACAACGTCATTAGCATTACATTCTTGCAACAACGTCATTACAATGACGTCTTCAACACAACACGTCGATACAATGACGACATCAGCGTTACATTCTTACAACAACGACATCAACAACATTACAATGATGTCATCAGCAACACGCCCATACAACGGCGTCATCAACAACGCGTCCATACAACGACGTCATCAACAACACACCTACGCAACGGCGTCTTCAGCACAACAGTTATTTTTATAGCACTACAATGACGTCTTCAGCACAACAATTATCTTTTACAGCAAAACAGCATTACAACAACGTCCTCGACGTTATAGGCAGCACAACATCTATCTCTTACATCATTACAATGACGTCAACAATATTACAACGACGTCTTCAACACAATACGTCAATCTAACGACGTCATTTCAGGCGCCCACTTCATAATGCGGATATTTTAATTTCAGTCAGACGCCCACCTTATAATGCGTGAATTTTAATTTCAGTCAGGTGCCCACCTCCTAATGTAGGTATTTCCAAGTTATATTCTCTATAATTTTTTCTCAGCAGTTATACACTAATTATATCTTAAGCTTTAGTTTGCAGGAGTTTTTAATTTGCAGGAACTTCATCATAACGTGGAACTATCTCTTACGGCGAACCGAGGCAAATTGGTCAACGACCTACTTCGAACGTCGATCCGCTCTTTCCCAATAGTTTTGTCACATCTGCGACCATTGTCATCATAACCCGACACTGGGGTAATATTTCTCGAATCTGCACCAACTCCTGCAATTTCTTCCCCCTAGGAATTCTATTTCTACCCGTGCAAAGCCCGATGGTCAAGACAAAATTGGCTACTTAGTCAACTTCTTTGTCCGAAAACTCTTTCATCGTCTCCGGCCAAAGAGGGGCATCTGTTGACACCCAATTTTGTCCCGTCTTTTTCAACTTATTTGCAAATTTTTAAATATTTTTTAACGCCTCAAAACAATTTTAATCTATATACGTACATGCGTATATATACATATTATTATTCTCATTATTATTATTATTATTCGCATTTTTTACTATCATTTGAATTCTTATCATAATCATAAGTTTTATCCGAAATTCTATGTGATTCTATTTTTCGCAAAAATTGCATCGCATTTCCATTTTTTATTTAAGCATTAAACATTTCACAAATATTATATTTTTATTATTATCACATCGTTATGTTATTTTAAATAATTCACGTCTTTTACAAAAAATATTTTTAATGTTAAACGCCTTTTATATTTTTAAACCCATAACCCATTCATTTCCCAACCCAAAACAATTTCTAACTCAAAACAACTTCTACCCTAACAATTTCCCCATACCCATTCGGCCCAACTCCCAAGCCCCCTTCTCTCATTTCGACCGACCCGAACCAGCCCAAAACCCCAAGCCCATTCAATAACCCATCTCTCTTTTATTCCCCTAAACCAAAACAAAACCAAAACAACTTCTACCCAAACAATTCCACCCGAAACCCCAAACTTCCAAGCCCCAACCGAAGCCCAGTCGGCCAAACCCGCGCCCCCATTCCCTTTCCCTTTTTCCCTTCACCCCTCAGCCCAAATCTCCCAAAACCAATACCCGTCGGCCCCAACCCGACAAGCCCAATCCGACTCACCCGACCCGACACCTCTTAAAACTGGCCCAGTCGACCCCCCCATTTTAATTCCCCTATACCATTAAAAAAAAACCCTAAACCCATTCCCCCCAAATCGCCGCAACACCCCATACCCCCGACCCCACGAAACCGGTCACTTCGCCCATTGCCACAACCCACACCCTGCCACCAAACCTCCGACCCATACCCACAAAATCCGCGATCCATACCTCTAAAATCTGTCCCAAATCGTCACTTTATTTTTGAAATTCGAACTTGTTTATGAGTGTTGAGGGGTACGAATCCATCTATAAATACCCCCACTTTGTTCTACGTTTAGGGGGATTTTTTTGGAAGAGGATTTTTTCGGGGGATTTTTTCGGAGGTTCGATTGGAAAATATTTTGGTTGTATTCTTGATTTCAAACATTTGCCTTCCTTGTTATTCAAGAATTAAGTCCGAAAAGGTTTGTTCTCCGTTGTTTTTTTGATTCTCCGATTTGAGTTTCTGATTCGGGTCGGGTCACTGACCCGGGTCGGGTCACTGACCCGGGTCGGGTCGACCCGATTTGGGATACTTTCCAGAATTCTTGCATTTCACATCTCTTGTTGGTTATCTGAAATTGGTGAATATTTGATTTCAGGTTTGACATCTGATTCGGGTCGGGTCACTGGCCCGGGTCGGGTCGACCCGATTTGGGATACTTTCCAGAATTCTTGCATTTCATATCTTGTTGTTATTTGTTATCTGAAATTGATAAAGATCTGATTCGGGTTTGATACCTGATTCGGGTCGGGTCACTGACTCGGGTCGGGTCGACCCAGCTTGGGCATATTTCCAGATTATTGCATTTTTCATATTTTGTTGCTGGTTATCTGAAAATTTGAATTTTTGATTCCGATTCTGGTCACTATTCCGGGTCTGTTTTCAGAATTAGTTCATTGTTTCATTCGGGTCACTATTCATGATCCGGGTCGGACATTTAATTACTTACTATTGTATGCGGCTATGTTGTTTATTTTACTGCTTTGAATAAATATCGCATTTAGGCCGATGAAATTGAATTCGAGGCCTCGCTTTTCTTTCGTTTCGTTTCTCTGTTTTTCAGCACTGTTTACGTATCCGGGCAACATATATCTTACTGTTTTACTATTTTATTATTTTATTAATATCGCATTAGGCCAATGAAATTGAATTCGAGGCCGCGTCCCTTCGGATAAATGCCTTTCGGTTTCAGTTTTACTGTTTGGGTATTATTTTTCTGATTTGAACAAATACTACACTTAGGCCGATGAAATTGAAATCGAGGTCGCACTTTTTCGTTTTCTGTTTCAGCATTAATTCTTTGTTTCAGTTTGCTGTTTTGATAGTTTATTGATTTCTGTTTCGGTATTATTTTACTGTTTCTAAATACCGCATTTAGGATGATGAAATTGAATTCAAGGCTGCGCTTTCGTTTCTCTGTTTTCAGTTTACTGTTTTAAACATCCGTGCAACAGATATCTTACTGTTTTACTGTTTTTACCGTTTTGAACAAATACCGCATCTGTTCGGGCACTGTTTTTCTGTTTCAGTTTGCTGCTCGACTTCAGATTACTGTTTTAAACTAAACACCGCGTCTTTTCAAAAATTGGCTCTCTGTTTACTGCTTACTGCCTACTGTTGCTGCTTACTGTTCCGATTTAATTTTGCTGATTTGAACACGATACTACACTGGCCGATGAAAAATATCCGTCAATTTTGAGGCCTCCACAGTCGTAAAGACGGAGATATAACTTCTGGGCAAGAATGAGGCTTAAACCTTTTTATTTCATCCGAGGGATCAACATGTTTAGTAGGCGAGGCGACTAAAATATAACCATATGTTCGCAGCCACGACGTGATTATAATGATCTTTTCTTTTCATCCGAGAGACCAACACGTTTAGTAGGCGAGGCAATCAAAAAATAACCACTTAGTCATATGTTTGCAGCCACGACGTGATTGTAATGGTCTGTTCAAAATTTAAGTCTGAGCCCTCCGTGACCAAAACACTCATTGTTTTGGATACGGATCCGAAGTTATTTGTATTTAACTATTTCTAACCGTTTGTTCTTGACAGTTTGCAGGGAATAAAGTAAAATAAAGGCAGATATTCCTCATGGTTTATTTATTTTGTTTACTTTCTTTAATTCGGCTTTTATCCGGCTCTGTATTGTAATATTATTTATCGCACTTATGTAACTATTGAAATGCTTAGAATAAGCAAACTTAGAATTAATTCATAGGGTAGTTTAAGACTTGAAACTCGTCGCTAGCTTATTTATTTGTAGGCTCGGTTAATTCAAACTTAGAAACCCTCCGCTAGTTATTTATTTTAGGCTCGTCATGCGTATTCAAGATTTTCAAAACAACTTTTGTCATCTTTTATTTGCTTTATTAATCATTCCGAATAAGTTTATCTTTTGTCAATTTACAATTCAATGATTCCCAAAATTTTACTTCTTTGGCATTATAAATAATTTATTGTTACAAATGCATATTTTTTCAAACTTTACATGTATCTTTTCTTTTAAAATGCATCATTTACTAATTATTTGCAAACATCTTTAAATCTATTATACTTGTAAAACATGCATTTTTCTAGTAATAATTAATCTGAGTTTGACCGGATAACCGCAAGTTAGCGGATCTTAAAGGATGCCTAACCCCTTCCCTTTAGGATAATAAAGAACTCTTACCTAGAATCTCACTAGTTTCGTAGACCTTAAAATTGGAGTTATATTGCAGCATTTATAGTCAACATTTAGGTGCCCTAATTCACCTTAGAATAATTAGGTGGCGACTCCTCAATCCATACCCAGGAATCACCGGATACGTTGTGCTCCGCTTTGATCGAGCAGGTCAAAAACGGGCCCGACCATAGCTAGCTCTTTTGTATAGAAAACCAGAGCGGAAGACATCTCTTCTAAATATCGGCTGAGTTAAGTTTATTGACAAGGATGTATAATACAATGATTTGTATGAGTTAATGACATAAACAAAATTATTTTTTTTACCCAAAGGAACCTTTCTTGCATTTTAGTAAAACTGAGAAAAGCCATAAAAAGTAAAATCCTATTTGGTATCTTATTCCTGGTTTCTTATAATAAGCATTGTTTTTTCCCATGCACATATTTCTTGAAGTTAATACCCATAGTTCAATTGCTCAAGAAAATTAGTATCAGAGATAAAAAGGAGCATACTCGCCGTACATCCTAGAGCTAAGGGTTTAGCGTTTAGGGAAATATTATGGGGTTTCCAAATGCTATTGAAGAAAATGTGACTTGCATTTGATCCATCTATGGTTTGAGGCAGCATTGACTACTCTGGTTACGACCAAAGTCAAGAAGAGCAGCGCTAGATCTCCTGATGATTATGAGAATATCCATGTATCCTCTTTCCACCTTTCTGAGCTCTCCCTTTAACATATCGAGGACCCCTATCCCATCCTCTTCCTGCCGCCCTCTGTTGTTATCAAATTTATCGTCCTCACCCAAGTCTTCCTCTTTCAGCCTGCCACGAGGCTATCTCCTACTCTTTCTCCACAGCACGACCTGCCATTTCCATTACATTTGTTGCTCATGCCTCCCTTTTCTTAATTTTCTCAATTCCTTTTCATGGCTGGTCAACCAATTCTCAGATTCTGAATTGGCCTCACTTTGCCTCATCTTGAGAAGATCATTTTCGTGGCTTCCGCATTGCTTAGGAATGGTTCGATATGCTCTTATCAGCTACCTAAGATGACAAGAACTGGGTCAAGAAATTCAGACCTAGTTGTCCTCACAAAATGCGCACTGCAAATCTGAAACTTGAGGGAAGTAAACTTGGTGGAAACATGTAAAGTTTGATAGCCTGTGAAAGTTACAAATGCATCATGACGATAATTAAGATGCGTTGAGCTTGCTTATTTACAAGTTAGGTGTGGGCAACAGCTCGATCCCGAAACCAATCTCCTTTGATCTTATTGGCCTTACATCGGGCCTAAGAGCAAGGAAATCTCAACTTCCGATCCCCCAGGGTGAGGGACGAACCTTATTCTTTATTCTATCGGGAAGAAAGACGGGTAAAGAAGACTAACAAGTCCAAAATAATACTCCACTCACTAATTTAGAATGCAAGTATTAAAAATGTTGATATTGTTTTCCTTTTTCACCGTCTTGGGTACCAACGTGAAGGAGTTGACCCTTTTTGGCCCCATCGGGTGCAATGTATAGTGAATGATGCACTCCCCTTGACTTTATGAAAGAATTAAACAATAAATTGTTTATCATATTCCACCTCCGACGGTGCCTTAAAATAGTCTTGATGATTAAATAATTGAAGTGTTTTGACTTCCATATAATAGTTTAATCTTTCTTGTTCTTGAAACTAATTAATAATGCAGGGTGCTGCAAACTGTAAAATGCTTAGTTTAATGTTGCTTTTAGACGAAAAATGAAGGTGACCTGCACGTTTCTTTGCCTGGGTCGTGGTATCATATATTATAGCAGCTCTATATATATAATAGTTATTCAATTAGTCCTAATGTCCATGCAATTAATCATGGGGAACTACATTAATATACAGAAAGAAAAAGCTCCGAGTTTAGAGGAAAAAGATGAAGTGTTGGAGAAAACAGCCATTTGCTCCCAGCAAGCCCAGAAGCTGACTAGCGCGGAGGTTTATTATCTCCGTGATAGTTGCAAGAGACAGAGAATCAAGATTGTATTGACGAAAGAGCAGCTGGAGATGTTTTTGAATAATGTTAAAGATCTCCAATCTGGAAAAAATGTTCGATCCTTCAGGGGAAGAAGAGGAAAAAGAAGAAGTAAGAAATGGAGGCCATGTTTAGATACAATTCCAGAGTTGTAGAGTTAGCTCCATCTCTTTACCATTTTTGTATATGTTCAAAACCAGCACCACTTTTCCCAAATTCTAGCGTTGTACATGAAAAGACAGAACATGCTAAAGTAATTTTGAAGAGAGGAGAAATCAAGAAACTCCACCAGACGTCAGTACGAGCTTTCTCACATTACTAGTCTCAAGCTGGATAAAAGAGAGTTGCGGTAGGCTGGTAGCCTGCGTAAAACTAGCCAATTAACGATGAATTCTCACATTATGTCGGTAGAAAATATTGAGAGTTTCTAGCAATTGCTCTCATTTTGCATAATACCGTTGGTGAGGATTCATATAGTCAACATCAACTTGTTTGAGATTAAGACATTGTTGTTGTTGTAGAGGAGATATCAAGAAGGATGGCCATTTTTGCCTGCCATCTCTGAGTTTAATTATAAAGGCTACGAGATAGGAAGCTTCACTTTCACCTATTGTTTATTTCTTGTATTACAGGCCCCAAAACATGAAGTCTTTGTTTCTTGATTGTAGCATTTTACATGAACGGAAGAAATAATAAAATTTCTGAAACATGAATGCATTTGTTCCACTCTCTAATATGAGCGATGGGATTTTCGAATAGTTACAGCTTATCAAAGAAGGGTATAGGAAAAATGAATCAACGAGAGTTAATAACAATATGGAATCAATCTCCAAAATATGACTGAATTAGTTCCTCACTTTACAAATTAATCAGAACTTTATTCTGTAGCTACTCATAACTCACTCACATTTTGTATATACAAGTATTGCAAGAATATAGCACACTGACGAACAAGGGAATCTGACCGATCTTTTTTTACCAACATATGTATCTTCTTCAAGACGTTTTGACCCTAATAGAGCTTCAGAACAAAACGAAGTAATATCGTTTGAGTGATTTGATTTCTCTATAAGAATTAGTGTAGAAAAAAAAAGAGGAAATGCAGACCTTGTTAATGAGTTTATGCTTCTTGTAGTATCATCAGTCTTTGTTGATACTAAATATTTCTCTCTTATAGCTGCTTCACTCTTCATTTTCCTAGATTCGACTTCTATGGCTTTGTATAATGTCTCAATCTTCTTCATTAGCATCTGCAAACCCCATATAAAAGAAAAAGATGAATGGAAATGGCGATATTTCTATTATGTATTTGATGGTGTACAGGGCAAGAAAAACTTTGTTTAGGGTGATACTTTACCTTAATTTCTTCATCTTTAGTATTCAAAGCAGACTCTTTTGTTTCACAGAATTTCCTCGAACATAGTACCTCTTTCTGAAGCCTATCATACAAAAAACCAGATACCATATCGTTATCATTGCTCTCACTGCTTCCAGTGTTGTTCATATTCTCTTTCATGTTCACCAGTCCTGTTCTTGATTTTCTGTTTATCTGTCATTTCCCTGTTGTATACTGTAACATCCCGTACTTTCGGGCGATGGTTGGAGCATCTAGACGTATGCAAGTAGACCTGAGTTTTGAGGAATTTATGTCATATTCACATATGTCAATAAAGAGTTTAATAACTAAAGGGATGCGGTCCCGAAATAATTTAAGATTTAATAAGCGTAACGACGGGGATTAGAAATAATATTTTGGCATTTGACAAAAAGGACAAATGGACAAGTGTTGTATCAAATGATAATGACATTGAGAATATGAAAGTTTTATAAATCATTAAGATTTAAGTGAATTGAGATCAATAATCAATTATGTGTGTAATCGGTTAAATGTTGGAGCCAAGTATTAATCGTGGTATTAATAAGAGTTAAATGGATAAATATTTTGTTGAGCTTCCATATGGCACTAATTATGCCAATAGGTGGCAGTAAGGGGTGCTAAATGATTATATGAGTCAATAGCATATTTAAGTGCCTAATGACACATGTAAAAGAGAAAGGTGCACTTAAAACATCCATATCATTTTCTTGACTTTTGGGATGAAGGAGAATCAACATCCTGCATCATAAATTTATATGGATACAGTAGGAACATGACTTTATATTAACAACAACGTGAATTCTTATATTGAAACAACAACGGTTGTTTCTATTTTACGCTGATCGAAGATTTTCTTCAAAGTAAATAAGGTGGAAGAAGAGGAGTTCTTGGCAAATAAAGTTGAGGCGCTAGATGAGTTACATTGATTGGGGTTTTGAGAAGACAATTAAGGTATGTTAAGGCAAATCATTTATTTCTTTTTGGCAAGTTCTAAGTATGAAATGTAAACGTAATATTGTCCCAAAAAATGGTTCTACTCTTAGTAGTTAAGGTTGTTCATGTTATTGATCCCTATGTTAAAACATGCCTAAATATGTTCCCAAATCCTTATTGAGGTATATGGAAAAGATGTTGATATTCTCAATGTTAGTCGAAGGCACAAGGATATTATGTCATATGATACGTTCAGAATGTTTCATTGCCATTCATGCATTTGCATTATATTCATGTATTATCCTGGATCCACATGTGTTATATACACTACTATATGGTATCAATATATATATATATATATATATATATATATATATATATATATATATATATATATATATATATATATATGTATATATGTAGGGGATGGGGAAAATGGAATGACGTTATATACGCGACACCACCTGCATCTGGTACAGACTATCACGAAAAGGAAGATGCCCAATGAGGCTAATATGATAATGATTATGCCCATAGAGGCCGAAATGAAAAGATGCCCACAGAGGTTGTTATGGGAAAGAAGACGCCCGATGAGGCCAATATATATATATATATATATATATATATATATATGTGTATACCACATTGTGCATGGCATTTAGGCATATTGGGCCCTCAGAGGCATTCACTACTGGTCGACTGTTTTTGTCAGCTGTTACTATCTCAGTTTATTGTCTATTATGCTATTCTTCATGCCTGCCATACTCAGTACATTAGTCGTACTAACGTCCCTTTTGTCGGGGGACGCTGCGTTTCATGCCCGCAGGCTCAGGTAGACAAGGGGATGGTTCACGCTAGTAGGTGGCTGGTTCAACTGATGTTGGAGCACTCTACTTGTTTCAAAGTTATAGTTTGGTTGTGGTATGATATTTTGCATATGCATATGGGTATGGCGGGGCCCTGTCCCGACCTTATGGTGTCACGTACTCTTTAGAGGCTTGTAAACAGTTGTATTGTATATAGTAGTCATGTACGACCCTGTTGGCCTTGATGTGTGTGTCAACAGAATATTTGGTAACGATTCTTGTGGCCATGATTAATTATGGTTAGGTGTTAATTATATGATTAGTGGTACTCGACAAGTAAGATCCGGATGCTCGTCATGACCCTCCGATTTGGGTCGTGACATATACCTGCCCGTTTGAATTTTCTATGGATTCTGCATTTTCCTTTTCAACACTGTCAACAACCTTATTTCGCGAAGCCCATAGGCTCTTCTTCACTAAGCTATCTCCGAAGCTCTCCTTGTTGAATTGATTCGTAGCATCATGTCTTCTTTTCTCTAAACTTTGCTGCCCGGAACTCTTTTTGATAGTAGATGCCCTTGGTTGAGACATTGATCTTTTTTTTTCAATCCAGCATTGCAAGACAAAATACTAAACAAATGATTAGTCTTTAAGGTTTTGGTGATCCATTAGGAATGACAGACAAATTTGTAAAGCCTTGAGTCTCAATTTTAGCTTGTCCTATAGGCAAATGTTTAACAAATGAGAGACCAATACATCAAGATATACAGTCAGACCTTTCTATAACAATATTTACTATAACAATCATGTTTTCTGTGGAACTAATCCTCATGTTATGTTATGTTATATTATATGTTCTCTGTAATAATATTTCGCTATAGTAGCCAAAAAATATCAGGACAAACGATGCTGTTTTAGAGAGATTTGACTGTATGTGTTGGGATACAATTGTTGTAGAATACAGGAAGTAATCAACTATTACAACAGTAAAAGGATAAATAAACTATTATAATAAAACTGGAAATCAAAACCATGACAAACTGTCTGTGTGATTTGCTGAGTCGAGTGATGACACTCTGTCTTTAAGACAAGATTGCCCCGTATATCTCCTTTTACGGTGTTGAGCAATAGTCTCCCAAGATACAACAACAACCTTAACAAGTGAGCAAATGAAACTCAAGTGTTACTCTTGAAGAACTTTGAGTATAGTAACTTTGCTAGAGAGGAAGAATATGAACTCTGAAAATTCTGAAGTATTTTCTAAGTGTTGAGTATAAAGTGTTTCAATTGAGCCAAATGCCTCAATTTATAGTGTAAGTAGAAGACCCCTCAACTATCCAACTAATGGCCTTCAATAGCCATGTAATTGCACTTGATTGAAGGGTTACATTCAGCCAAATAATGGCTGAATTCATGTGGCAAGTAATGGAGAATCAATGCTCCAAACCCAGCCCAAACGTCAGATTTTTCCAATTTCCCATCGCAGCATTCTACCTCTGAAGCACCGCGGCTCCAGTAGCTGACCAGCCAATTTGCCCAGCGGCGCTCTGGCGCAGGGGCTCCGACGGTGTGGCGCCGCGGCCCTTCACGGCTCCGCGGTGATTTTCGACTCGTTTCATTTTACACTTTATACACTTCTTCCTTCATTTACCAACGTGGAATACTTGTCATTTAGCCAATAACCGTCCATAATTCTATGTCTCAAACGTATTACATACGTACCAATATCTCTTTCACTAATGAAATTTACGATACTTGGCACTTCGTGTACACGTGTGTAGAAACGACGTTTCCGACTTGCGGGCCCAATTGTTCGAGTCATAAATTAATGGGATATACTTATTTCCACATTTAGTAAATTTCCAACAATCCCCTCTTGAAAGAGATTTTGGCTCACACACATGGTGCCTTTTCTAGCAATCTTTCAGCGGATCGATGTTGCATCTGGATAGATAGCATACGCTTTGAAACTTCCATAGTTGAATACCATCGAACTTACTTACTGCGCGGTGAACGTGATGTCTTGAACCGTCAGTGTTTAGTGTAAGCTAAGTCAACGGTACCAACACAACAACTTCCTCTACTCAGATAGCACTTATAGTCTATCGCGGGAACGACTTTGGATTTGGTGTTTCTTTACAGAAATCACTATCGAAAGTTCTCATGCTTCGACCGAAGCGATCAACTAAACCTTTATAGCTTAGTTTTCTCATTGAACCTAATTCCTGGGATCTCTAGTCAGTAAGGTTGGGTTACCACCGTATTGGTCCTTATACTTTGGATTTTAAGCCCATTCCCTTAGATAGGCAGAACATCTGATCCTTGGGTAAGCCCTTTGTCAGTGGGTCAACTATGTTATCCTTTGACTTTATGTAATCAATGGATATTATACTCGTGGTGATCAGCTGCCTAACGGTCTTATATCTCTGTCGAATATGATGAGACTTGCCGTTGTACATGGCATTCTGTGCCCTTCCTAGAGCCGACTGGCTGTCGCAGCGGATCATTACAGAAGGTGTTGGTTCCAACATGAAACATCCTCTAAGAAGTCGTGAAGCCACTCAACTTCTTCTCATGCTTTGTCTAAAGCGATAAACTATGATTTCATCGTGGATCGGGCGATGCAAGTTTGCTTAGAGGATTTCCAAGACACAACCCCACCACCAATTGTAAATACATACCCACTGGTGAACTTGGTGTTCTCTATATCAGATATCCAGTTTGCATCACTGTACCCCTCTAGTACAGCTGGATATCTCGAATAATGTAACCCGTAAGTTAGCGTGTATTTCAGGTATTGAAGTACCCGATTCAACGCCTTCTAGTGATCATTACTCGGATTACGGGAAAACCTAGCCAACTTGTTAACTGCATAAGCAATATCAGGTCGAGTGCAGTTTGTTATGTACATCAAACTACCAATCACCTGTGCATATTGCTCCTGGCATATATGTGCACCACGATTTTTATCAAGCTTTTTGATTTCTATCCATTGGTGACTTTATAGGCGAACTGTCTAACATCTCGAACCTTCTCAAAACATCCCCGATGTAGTGAGACTGAGATAAGACCATTCCGTCAGACGTCTTAGAGATTTTATCCTTAAGATGACATCTGCGATACCAATATCCTTCATGTCGAAGCATTGTTTCAACATGTTCTTAGTCTCTAGAATTATGCTAGGACTGCTCCATGTGATCAAAATGTCATCTACATATAGGCATATCATAACAAACGAGTCAGGGTTACCTTTCATGTATACACATTTGTCACACTCATTAATGGCGAAATCCTTCGATAGTAGAGTACTATCAAATTTTAATGCCATTGCTTCGGGGCTTGTTTCAGCCCGTACAGAGATTTGACAAGCCGACATACTTTCTTCTCTTGCTCTTGAACCACATACCCCTCGGGTTGGTCCATATAAATTTCTTCTTCCAAGTCACCATTTAGGAACCTGACCATCTGCATTATACTTCCGTTTGAGTATCCATTTACAACCCAACGGTTTTTTTCCTGGAGGAAGATCAACCAACTCCCAAGTATGGTTATGCAGAATGGAGCCTATTTCACTCTCAATATCTTCTTTCTAGAGCGGTGCCTCTGGAGTTGACAATGCTTCAGCAATTGTCCTTGGTTCATCATCAACCATATAAGCTACAAAGTCAGGATCGAATGATTTATCCTTCCTGGCCCTTTTACTTTACCTTAGTTCCATCTCTGGAGTCTCCAAGTTCTGAGAATCTGGAACAGTAGATTCCGGATATTCAGCCACCTCGAGATCCACTAGATCTGAACCATCTAGATCCGAGCCGTCAACGACTCCCGGTTCCTGAGAGCTTTGTTCATAACTTCGTTTGCGAGAGGTTATGTCTTTTTTCTTTCTAGGAAAGGTACCTTCAAAGAATTGATCATTCTTTGATTCCATGATTGTACCCCCGTGGATATCTGACTTATGCACTAAGAAGCGATAAACACTACTGTTATTTGCATATCCGATGAATATGCAATCTACAGTTTTAGGCCAATCTTGACCTGCTTTGGCTTGGGTACTTCAATCTTTGCCAGACAATCCCACACCTTTAAATATTTATAGGTGGGTTTCTTTCCCTTTCATGATTCATATGGAGTTTTGTCCTTACCCTTATGTGGGACTCTGTTAAGAATCGTATTAGCGGTAAGGACAGCTTCTCCCCACATGTTTTGAGAAAGACCGGAATTGATGAGCAAGACATTTATCATTTCCTTCAATGTACGGTTCTTACGTTCCGCCACACCGTTTGATTGAGGTGAGTATGGAGCCGTCGTTTGATGAACAATGACTTCTTAGGCACAATATTCCTCAAATGACGCTACATATTCTCCTCTTCTATCACTACAAATGGATTTAATACGCACGCTTAGTTGGTTCTCAACTTCTGCTTTGTAACGTTGGAAAGCTTCAAAGGCTTCATCCTTACTTTTCAACAAGTAAAGGTAACAATACCTTATGCTATCATCAATGAATGCCACAAAGTACTTGTTCGCCCCTAGTTTGTGCAAACTTCAAATCACATATATCTGTGTGAATAAGTTCTAGAGGAGCGGTATTCCTTTCGACGGATCGAAAAAGAAGCTTTGTGAGTTTTGCATTTACGCACACCTCACACTTATATTGAGGGTTTAAGTTGATAGAAGGCAACAACTCCAACTTTACTAACCTTTTGATGAATTTGTAGTTGACATGTCCTAATCTATGATGCCATAAATTAGAGGACTTAAACAAGTAAGATGAAGAGGCTTCAATATTATTACTTTTACGTAATACAGACATGGTGTTCACTTTGAAGAGGCCTTCACAGACGAATCCTCTTCCCACAAATGTAACATTCTTAGTGACTACAAATTTATTGGACTCAAACACTAGCCTAAACCAGCATTAACCAATAAAGGACCTGAAATTAAATTTCTTCTAATCTCAGGAACATGCATCACTTCCTTTAGAGTGAGCTTCTTTCCAGAAGTCATCTTCAGGACTAACTTTCCTACCCCCAGCATGTCAGAGGAAGCGTTGTTGCCCATGAACAACTTCTTGTTTGTAACCGGTGTATAAGTGGAGAAGGCATCTCTGTTGGAACAGATGTGTCTTGTAGGACTTGTGTCCATCCACCATTGCATAGGATTCTCAACCAGGTTTGCTTCTAGCACCACCACTGAGAACTCCTCAATCATGTCGTCTAGAAACTGGTCCTTGACAAAGTTAACCTGAGCCTTGCCCTTAGATTTGGCCTTCTCTTGTTGCTCAGTCTTGAGCTTGTGGCAGTCCTTGATCATATGACCAGGTTTCCCACAGTGGTGACAGTTTCCTTTGAACTTCTCTGTTGCTTGGGTCTTGCTGTCTTTCTGGAACTTGCGCTTCTTGCTTAGGTTCCCTTTGGCCTCAGCCAGATTTGCCTTTGCCTCAGTGGGTTGTTTACCCCTAGGCAAGACCTTCTTATTATCTTCCTGAATTTGGAGTTTGATAATAAGTTCTTCAAAGGTCATCTCCTTTGTCTTGAGCTTTAAGTAGCTCATAAACTCATTCCACGAATGAGGTAACTTTTCAATCAGTGATGCAACCAAAAACTGCTCGTTTGGCTTCATACCTTCCAAATTCAGGTGATGTAAAATCATTTGGAATTCCTGGACTTGGGACATCACTGTCTTATTATCCACCATTTGAAATTTCAGAAATTTCCCAACTATGAATTTCTTAGTACATGCATCTTGTGCGTTGTACTTCTTTTGTAGCTTCTCTCACAACTCTTTGGCAGTGCCAACGGTGCAATACACCGTGTAGAGAGGGTCTGACAAACAGTTCAATATGTAATTCTTACACATGAAATCACTATGACTCCATGCATCAAGAACCATCTTCATGCCATTAATGACATGGATACCTAGGCCCCCTTCACCCGTTTCAGAAGGCGAAAGGTCCATTTTATCTCCAGCTTGTGGAGGATCTTCTGTTAGAAAATGTGCCATTTCCATAACAGTCAGATAGAAGAGCATCTTTTGTTGCCATCTCTTGAAGTTTGACCCCATGAACTTTACAGAGCGTTCATGGTGAAATCCAGCGAGTGTAGGAACAACAATATTCCCTTGAGAGGAAGTAAAGGCGTTGGATGAGCCTTGAGCAACCAGAAAGGCATTAGGAGTGGCTTGAGCATTGGGGAAGGCAGAGGGATTGCCTTGAGCAGCAGCAGCAGAATCAGAAGCAGTTTGATTTATACCAGTAATCTTTCTAACTTACTTACAACAAAATCTTGTCTTAAAACTGTTGGGATACAATTGTTGTAGGAAACGGGAAGTAAGCAACTATTACAATAGTAGAAAAGATAAACAAACTATTACAATAAAACTGGAAATCAAAACCTTAACAAACTGCTTGTATGATTTGCTGAGTCGAGTGGTGGCACTCTGTCTTTAAGACAAGATTGCCCCGTATATCTCCTTTTACGGTGTTGAGCAATTGTCTCCCAAGATACAACAACAACCTTAACAAGTGAGCAAATCAAACTCAAGTGTTACTCTTGAAGAACTTTGAGTATAATAACTTTGCTAGAGAGAAGAATATGAACTCTGAAAATTCTCTAGTATTTTCTAAGTGTTGAGTGTAGAGTGTTTCAATTGAGTCAAAGGCCTTAATTTATAGTGTAAGTAGAAGACCCCTCAACTAGCCAACTAATGGCCTTTAATAGCCATGTAATTGCACTTGATTGAGGGGTTACATTCAGCCAAATAATGGCTGAATTCATGTGGCAAGTAATGGAGAATCAATGTTCCAAGCCCAGCCCAAACGTCAGATTTTTCCAACTTCCCGTCGCAACATTCTGCCTTCGAAGCGCCGCGGCCCTTCACGGCTCCGCGGCGATTTCCGACTCGTTTCATTTTACACTTTGTACACTTCTTCCTTCATTTACCAACGTGGAATACTTTGTCATTTGACCAATAACCGTCCATAATTATATGTCTCAAATGTATTACATACGTACCAATATCTCTTTCACTAATGAAATTTACGATACTTGGCACTATATGTACACGTGTGTGGAAACGACGTTTCCGACGTGCGGGCCCAATTATTCGAGTCATAAATTAATGGGATATACTTATTTCCACATTTAGTAAATTTCCAATAATATGTAAAAACATCTCACCTTGATTTTAGTCATTGCATTTCCGCCTACAATCCAAATGCACAAAATTACTTAAAGAAATTTACTAATTAAGTATGATAGCTCATTTGATTAGACTTATTAGTATATTGTTCTAGTTACCTGCAACAACCTTCTCTCTTCTAGACATTGTTTAACAGGCATGACTTTGTCATTCTCATCTTTCCACTAGTTTGCCACGACTGTTGCTACTCTATTTGCTGATATTTTGAGTCTTGCTAGTTCCCTCCTCTTCTCCTCCTACATGTTCATGAAAAGCTCCAATCAGTTGATCAAGAGTAATTAAGTTCCACGACTTTGATTGATTGTTTTCGCGGTGTTTTTACTTGTAGTTCAGAAATTTGTCTCTGGCAGTCGCGAATCTTGTTAGCAGCTGCACCTCCAGCAAGAATTGCCTCTTCAAGCTCTTTAATGGTTTGAGTAAGCTTTTCAACTTCTAAAATCTTTTGACGGTTCGTCTTATCAAGTATTTTGTGTTCCTCCTGCAGATGAGGAGTAATTCATGTTTATGCTATCTATTAACTTGTTATCTATGTTGATCGGACTTTTAAAAAATGTTGTTGCAACCTGTGTCCGATCCTCCAAAAATGCACTACTTTTAAAGGTTCCGGCACGCACCAGTCAACATTTTTGAAGTGTCTGTAGCTTGTTATATTCTGGTTTTGTAACTCATGCCTGGCAGATTTCAATTTGTCTTCTCAGCTCAAAGTTCTGATTCTGAACATCTTCAACTATTAGTGCTCTTTCAAGAGCACTTTTTAGTATCCTTTCTGCTTCAAGCAATGCTGATTCTTTTGACTTGTTTTGTCTTTCCAAAGCCCTTATATCTTCCTGTAATGCTGCAATCTTGAAAAAAATAATACAAAAAAGACAAGTTAATGGCAACACAAAATAGAAACTTTTGGAATGAAATTTCATCATTTCGATATACAGTCAAACCTCTCTATAACAACATCGTTTGTTCGGATATTTTTTTGCTGCTACAGTGAAATGATGTTATATAGAATATATGATATAACATAACGTGAAAAATCAATTCTAAAGAGAACTTGACCATTATAGTGAAATGTTGTTATAGAGAGGATTAACTGTATATACGTACCTCATTCTTATCCATCTTAATCTCGGCTTCAAGAGGAGCAACAATGGACTCAATAGGAGGCGAATCATCGTCCTTCTGGTCTGCATACACTCTTCTAAGAGTTGATTCAGCAGCATATTGTGCAGCCAGAGCTTCTCTCTTCTCATAACTGAGATTCTTGATATCAAGATTCTGCATTATTTGGTCAGGACCAAAATACTTGGGACTTTCTTTATTAAAAGGGCAGCCCGGTGCACTAAGCTCCCGCTATGCGCGGGGTCCGGGGAAGGGCCGGACCACAAGGGTCTATTGTACGCCGCCTTACCTCACATTTCCGATGTAAATTAAATGGCTGTTCTCCTAATCAGACTAGGAAAATAGATAAAATGACAGACCTTTTGTTCAAGAAGGTTTTCATTGGTTTTCAGTTTTTCTTCCAGTCTTTGAACTTTACTTCCAAGCTACAAAAAAATTGGAATTGAATTATCAAGTAAATTATGGTATGCTTAAGGATAATAAGTAAATGTGCAGCTTTGTGTAGCTTCATCTTTTTAGAAGTCTTTCATCTTCATACTTATAAAGTTTCAAAACTAATAGTTGCTACATTAAGCCACTGAACTCTACCGATTGTAATAGTAAAGTTGTAAAACACATTAAATTAAAGTAACCGAACTTTGTCCATTATAAAATAAAATTACAAAACTCCTAATATTACAGTGTCACCTTAATGTATAGGTTTTATCATTATAGAAGTTAAGAGTTTAAACAGTATTGTTATAGTGATTTAGTTAGTTCAGTTACTTTTAATGTGACTAATATAGTTTTGTAACTGTATTACGCATTAACTTTAATGTCATAATATGTTAAGTTCAGTTGCTTCAATAAGACAAAAATAATTTTATAATTTTTTTATTATAATAGATAAAGTTCATTAATCGTACGTTCATCGAAAGTACCTCTTCAAGTGACTTATCTTTGAGTGCATCTATTGCTTTCAAAGCCTTTATTTCACTTTGAGCTGCTCCAAGTTCTCGATCATTCTCTGAAAAATAGTTTCAAAATCAAGAACTGAAAGTAATTCAATAACTTGGAATTTATGACTATTTCTAATTGTTATATATAGGCATCACAAATGTCTCTCTTTAAGTTACAAAAAGAACAATTGCTAAAAATGAAAATACTTTAGCTGAAATCCAAGCTTTTCAGAAAGCCACTCAAATCAATTACATGAAAATGAAAGGTTACCTAAAGCCACTATGTTTTCTATGTTAGCCAATTAAAAACACAGATTTCCTGAACTTTTTACAGTATAAAGTGAAATCTAGAAATTAAAAAGAGTTATATGTAATCATCTTTTGAGTGATATGATAATATTAAATTTTCTTTACACATATAAATTAATCTCAATGAAAAACACATAATCCATCAAGAATGTTTACAATAGCCTATATCTTCCGTTACGTTATCCGACTGCACCGATTCCCATACATATGCTTATAACTAGAGTACTCCAGATCTTTGCATATAAAACACCTCCTTAGTTTTTTTTAATGCATTCCCTCCTTCCCAAAACGAATGTTACAATACAAAAAAAAAATTACTAAGTATAAAGCATAGTACTTTCAAAAAAATTTATATATGAAAATTGTTGTAAAAAAGTAGTTATTTTAAATTATTTAAATGATAGTAGTAGATGCAGATAGAGAGAATCAAAATGCAATATTTGTTGGAAATTTGTCTTTGGCGGGGAGGTGCGTCCACCCATATTTAATGAATTAAACACTAGTGTTCCGCATGTTGGAGGCGTTGTCTCTTCTCACATGCATAATCTACTAAGTGAGTAGATGACCGTAGGGCCAAGAATCGTCAAATTTCGTTTAGAAATGAAAGAGATATTGGTCAACGAAGTAAGGTGTTTGAGGCATGGAAATATGGTGTGGGACAAATCTATCACATCGGTGGGAAAAAGAAGAATTGCTCTTTTTATAAGTCTCTAAAGTGGTTAAGGGTTTGGGACCCCAAGGGGTATCCCATGTGTTTAAAGGAGGGAGGACCTAGATGTGCTTGGGTTCAAGGCTAAGCCCACACGGCCGCTGCCACCCGCCCGTCTGGTCACGGGCTGTGGGCTGTGAGACTTTCTGATATTATCTTTTTGGACCCCAAATTTCTTAATAATTACAGTTTGATCCCTAGAATTTCTGGAAAGTTGATTTTGGGAATGACAGAAGGCAGAAACTTTCTGCCTACCGTTTGGGCTATTTTTTGGAGCATTAACCAGCCATTACTTGGTTGTTAACTCCTCCATAAACAGCCCTCCTTCAATGACCATAATCAGCCTCTCTAATGACCATTAATAGCCCTCTCTAATGGCCATTAACAACCCTTACTAATGGCTATTAACAACCTTGTTTGTGGCAGTTGAGGAGTCCCTCCTCCATGCTATATATTGATGCAATTTGGCTCAATTGTGTTGCACATACAGTGACGAAAAATAGTGAGGAAAGACACACATATACACAACAGAGACACACTATATACACAGAGATAAAACAAAAGAGAAAGTCAGTTCAAAAACGTTGGACGAAAACAGAAACTCTTCCTTCCTTTTCCATTTCTTCAGCAAGTCGATTCGTATTTGTTTTCTTCGTCAGACTCAACCTATTTGCTTTGTAGTGTTGAGATTAAAGTGTTGTTTTGTCTTGGGAGACTATTGCCCGTTAACGTAAAAGCATATATACGGGGCAATCTTGTCTTAAGGACAGAGTGCAATCACTCGACTCAGCACACAGTTGTAACCATCCAGATTTAGTGTTTCTTGATTTCAGGTTATCAAGATTCAAGACATAACAACCTTGCGGCAGTTCTGAACATTGGCCTATTTGTTTATCCTTTCTAACACTTGTAATATTTATTTACTTCCCGTACTACTTTACAATATCCAACAATATTTTCACACCTCTCCTGGTCTCCCCTGACCCATCCTTCCCCTCCAGACTCCCAGAAAAAAGTGAAGGAAAAAAATCCCATGTTTTACTTTATTTCATCAAAAAACAGAAGATCAAGACTGACTAAAAAGAAAAAAACTTAAATCTTAATATAATATAAGTTGAAGTCAGTTACATGAATTATTGTGTTCATTCAAAGGGGGGGGGGGAATTGAGAGAGGTCGAGACATGCACGTTCGACAAGTGCTAGGTTGAAGGTTGTAAAACACATGGAATAAGCTTGCTATGTTATCTTATCTGTCTAAGTCTTGATGAACGAGTTAATTCAGTAATTGTGATGGTGAAGATAACAAGTACTCGATGAAATAGTTGAGGTGCATGTGCACTGTAGGGATTTGTTGGGTTGTTGTACGCAACGGATATTGAAAATTTATTTCAAACCCAACAAACATAGAACTGTTTGACTATAGGTTAATTTAAAACCGTAAACATAAGACTTGAATGGTACTTACTTGTTTACAATAACTGGAAGCTTTATCAATTGTGGGTGCGCACGCGAATGCCCTTTCGATTGAAAGCTCCCAGCTTCAATGTATTCCTCCTTTGGAAAGCTAGGAAATTCGGCAGAGGTTCGAGAGAGTGTTTTGATTCTGAGTCTCTAAGACTTAGAATAATGATATGAAAATCAAGTGTAATGAATGATGAAGTGTAGGTCTGTATTTATAGGTGAAAAATTAGGTCAAACCGGATTAGGGTTTGACCTTGGGCCTGACCCAAAATTTGAAACAGATTAGGTCATGGCACCGCTGCCCTATGATGTGGGCGTCGCGGTGCTAACGTGGCCCTACACTGTCTCATTTTATTTTCCACACATTCTTAATTAAATCCAAAATCTAATTTTGACTTAATTAAAACAATCATTATTCATTTAAATATCTTGATTCTAAATCGAATATTTAATACTCTCTCAATACATCCTTAGATCGAAAAGACAATCGACATAGTGTGACCCTACAAGCCTTCACATATCGACAATAATCAAATTAAGGTCTACGCGGAACTCCTAGACGGCGCCGCAAGACGAACTCAATATGTGAAGTACGTTTACACGAATCCAGTAAACTTAACCTCTATGTGGTAAGATAAAATCCTTTCATTCACTACACACCCGATTAAGCTTAGGATTTGTCAAGTGTCTATCCAAATGGCTTAATCACTGTATCTCATCTATATTAGTTGGCAACTAGACTATATTCTAAATATGTCTATTGCGTTGGCCAACGACTTAGTCAACCTAATATCACTGAGAATCTGAGTGTTCTGTCGAATATATATTCAAGGAATGAATCCTAATCTTGGCTCAACTACCACTTTTAATCCACACCGTAATGTACCAAATACAAGTCGTATCTCAACCTATAAGGCATTTGAGTTTAGGACATGATCAAAGTATATTACTCTGTAGACAAGGTGCGCATTGACCTCAAGTCTAAGGACTTCTATCTCCCACACGCTGATCATACGTTAGACAAGTATACCAAACAGTATATCAGCAGGGTATACCAATACTTTCAAAGTATCCATCACGAGTAGTCATTACTCGTAGCAGGTTACACATACTACATCCTCTAAGGATGTTATGCAGACCACATGTCGACTTATCACATATCATCGATATCCCATTCTCGATAATCATTAGTCGAGGCTATTTTAAGAGTTACGTTATAATATTAATATTCCACATTATTAATAACAACGTAACCTCTAGGGAGGCATATTATAAAATATTATAAACAATCAACTAATAATTCAATAATTGGAGATGTCAAAATATTAATCTCCATTAATAATAATACGAACGTGTATAAAGTACATTTGTCCTAATACGGATCGTATTTAGAACATACATATATTTTCATGAGCAAGAAGGAATTTTGGGTAAGAAAGAGGAAACTAAATTACCTTTGAGTTGGTTCTGCAAACTATTTTCAAAGATAACAGCATCAGTATGATGGCCAGGAAAATAATGTTCTTCATCACCAAATACATCAAACCCTACCATTTTCTTCTTATTTTTTCTATCTTCAATAAGTAAGTTGCTATAGCTTCTTGCTAGTGCAACGAACTAACACAATATATATAACAACAACTAGTGGAGAAAAATATTAAGGGTTTAAGAAAATATTATGGGTTTGTGTAAAATATATGAGAATAAAGGTATTTTAAAGAGTTCCATTACTTATAAGCAAAATTGGCCGCAAAAAGTGGACTATAAAAAGATGACTTCTCTTGCTATGAAGCAAACTCTATAGAAAATAACAACAAATAAGAGCCGGCTAAGCCGGTTGTTTTAACTAATATCCCACTAGGCAATGTGTGTGAATCCAGCGAATTAAGTAACTTTGATCCAAATATTGTATTAGTCTAGAAAAATTCATTAAATATACAAATTATTAAAAACTTAAAAAGACTAGAATACTGGCTGAACTGATTATAAGTTTTAAAGTTTCAAATCCTGACCACCTCTGACAATGTGCCTAATGACAATTTCTAAATTCCCATTTGTTTTATTTTAACTTTGACATATTCCAATAATTTATGCGTCTATATAATCTTAATCTTGATCATTCCATCATCTATGCTCAAATTAAATTTTCAGAAAAAGTTTCTTAGTCCTGACTAAGAAAATGGCTTTGAGCCATTTTTTTCAATCTGCATGCACTATAGTTTTAGGACATGGGAACAAGTCAAGTCAAGAAAAAATCACACAAAATTATTGATCAGCAGAAAAAGATGAACAATTTTCAGATGCCACTTCATTATCCACGTTACAAGATTCAGAGTTGGATATTCTTCTCAAGCAATATGGTTTCTTGAATTTTAATGGGACTTTGGAGGAGAAAAGAAAATTTGCAATGGGTGCATTTTTATGACCTGATCAACTTTGAATATATAATTTTGCAGACCTACTGGCAAAAATGGAATGAAACGACCATGTTTTGAAATTAAAAAAAAAACTCACGTATGTACTATTACGATGGAATGCATCTATCTTAGTTTTTTTTTTTAAAAAAAAACACAAGAAACTTTGAATATATGTATGTCTTCTTCACTTCTGAAGCTATATATCGATCATATGGAAACACTAGTTATCTTTGCATTCTAATTTTCATGTGCAATTCTATGATTGCCTTTCTGTAAATGTGTTGCAAGACAGTTCATTGCCTCAGCAAATGTGAATAAGATGCATTTCTTGAAGATGATAAAACTCGATTAATATCTGATCATAATTTATTTTCACAATCAATGGAAACAAATTCTTTTTTAATGTCAGCTCTAGCCCTTTAAAATAAGGCTATCAATAGAATATGGAGTGCATGTTTGGTGATTTGTGGTTGGAGAATCCCTTTTTCTAGTTTCCATTAGAATCATGGATAACTCCTCCCGCACCACCAACATTTAGTCTTTCATTATAATCTCCATCGTCAATATTAAAATGGTGTCCTTGGGGACAATTACTAGTGCATTGATTTGTAAGGCAAAAATATTCGATAGCTCGTTGAAAAACCTTCAATATGTCGTGTTATTGAAAGTATTTTTATTACGGTTTAACTAAATATTACATAAGATGATAGGTATTAGAATGGATAGAGGGAATATTATAATTAACTTGGAGAAACCTTCATGCATTGATATCAATAACAGTTTACAGTAGTTAAACTCTAACAAAAAGTTAATGGTATAAGTTCTATTAAAAATTAAAGATCAATCTATTTGAAGGAAAATTGTGCAATTTCTTCAAAAATGTAGTAGTACATTTGTTTTCTCGAGTACATGAAAGCTAAAACCAAGTATCATATTTGACCTTGGGCCTTGGGCCGTTTAATGTGTCACATTAACCAAGACGGTCCAGGCCCTATATATACACATTGGCCAAGGTGTGTGTCTCAGACTTTACATTAATAAGCCCAAGCTCAGTTCAGGTTCGCCAAATGGTGTTCAATCTCTACCTTCTGGGCTCTGGCCTTTTCTCACTACAAGCCTCAGTCAATATTTCTTCGTTATTTTAGTAAAAATTTCTCGAGCAATCTGTTTTGACACCATAATTTAATTATACTCATTTTTAAATTTGTGGTGTTTGAAATTAGACTTACAAAATCAAACTTCAAAGAAAATGTATGAAATTTCATATGCTTAAATTTAAGTCATTTTTATCTAAAGTTCATGCAAAAAATAGTTAGACTTCAGTTATTTTTCATGACTTCAACTATTTATGAAGTTCAAATAAAAATGCTTAAATTTAAGTTATATACGAATGAAATTCAATAAAAAAACAACTGAACTTCAATCATATAAAACTTCAGACACAATGTTTGAAGCCTGAAGTTAGACGTTATCAAGACTAACTTTAGATATCGGAAGTTTGAAGTTGTCAACGTGTAATAAAAGGTACAAGTAAATGGCTGTGTCCAAATTGGGTATCCGGACACTTTATCCGTTATTTCTTCTCAGTAACATAATACTTTCTTATTCCAAGAGGATCAATTTTTCATTCGCATTACTAAAACAAAAATGTATACACACATACTGATGATAATGATGTCCAAGCTAAATTAATTTGTGTGTATCTTGACTATTCCATTTACTTGTTACTTGTTGCCTCCTAACGGCACATGTATCAAGTAACTCTCTTTCTCTATATATATAAAGACTTGAACATATTGAAAGTAATCATTTAGTAGTAGTATTTTTTTCATCTGTTCAATTTGAACGCGAGACCTCATGATTTCTTTTTTACTTTATTGACCACTAAATCAAGTATTCTTTTTAAGTGCTAAAACAATAAAATTATATATTAGTGGTTCTTGTTGAATGCTGAGTAGTAATTATAGAGGGATTATAAATGTCTAACTGTCCACTTCACGGGGTATTTAATGACTTAAGTCTAGGAATGTTTTCAAGCAGTAACTGAATTGAAGTATTAATTACAGTAAGTGTAGTTGTAAATATCAACTCATCAGCCGTAGGGTTCATTACTCGATATGACTTAATAGTTAGTACCCCTTAATTTTCTGGACTCCAACCGGTACTTAATTTTCTGGTGTAATATTTTTCACAACGTTTAAGAAGCAATCCAACTAGTTTTCTTCCTTAAGGGTGTGTTCGGTATGGGGAAAATGTTTTTGTGGAAAATGTTTTTGTGGAAAATGAGTTTTTGCAAAATAAGTGAATTTCTACTTATTTTTTCATGTTTGTTTGGTTGGTGGAAATAAGTGAATTTTTTATTTATTTTTTCATATTCGGTTGGTTAGTAGAAAATATTTTTGGAAAATTATTCACCCAAGCCCATCCAACCCCAACTCAACATCCACCACCCGCCCTAAGCACCCACCCCACCCACCACCCAACCAAATCCCACCCCAACACCCTCGAACACACTTCTTCTTCACCCACCCCTATCCCACACAACCACACCCAATTCTACCCCCCACCACCCACCCACGCCCAACCACACTATACACACACCCCATCCCCCACCCTCCAAAAAGTTAATTGTTTTTAGTTTTCTACACCTCCCCCATCCCGTTCTGAACCCCCTACCCCCGACCCCCATACCCCCACAATTGTTTTTTTTAAGTTTTTAATTCATTTTTTTGATTTTCTACACCAACCCGCCCACCCTACCCCCCATACCCTCACTTGGAGACTTGTTTTCCCTACTTTCATTAGGGAAGTCATTTACCTCATTTTTGAGGAACTTGCTTTGCTAAAGAAAATATTTTCCAATTTTTTTAACCAAATGAACATGAGAAAATTAGAAAATATTTTTCGGAAAGTGTTTTCCTCCGGAGCGCATTTGAATTAGCGGATTAAAAGTACCTGATAAATTAAGTATTCAAAATAATTTATAAATAAACAGTTACGTATTTGAATAAAAATATTGAAACTGATAATTATAAATTATGTTTCATAAAACATATTAGGAATAAAATAAGCTGAGAAGTCAAAATTGAGGATAACCAACCACGACTTATGACTGATTTTGATTTATACACTTTTCATATTTGTTAAACATATAAATAAACAAAAAAGTGATAATAGGCTAGTTTAATTAGCTTATAAATTAACGTAGCAAAATACCTTTTAATTCGATCAATAAATTTTGAATATTGGATGACTGTAAATAAAATGTAGTGTGGAGAAAAATGAGAGAATTAATGAAACTAAGAAAGGAAGTAGAGCTATACATAGCAATTAGATTGGGTGATGCATACCATACTTCACTAGTTGGCTTTCCCATCACTAATGAATGAAATCAGATATATCTGCCAACCTAAGGTTAATTCATTTCTTATCTTATCAAAAAGCAAATTGGCATTCACTACCCTCTCAAAAATAAAAAAGAATGCAGTCATTTTCTTCGCATTCTATATATTTTATGCATTAGGGAAGAAATGGAAAAGATAGTGACACCTGAATTAGCTGTAAATAACTACTTAAAATTCATCAACTTAATTTACACGTGAAAGAAATAATTCCTTGATTATTTTTATTAATTGAACGACTATATATACAATTTACATATTTTCATAATAGGAGAATCTTAATCCTATTATACTCCTCAAACATTATTCTACAAGAAGATAACTATACAATTATGGTAAGAGTACAAGACTAGTTAAAGAACATTACAACTATACAAACTTGTGTACAATATGGACAATATCCGAGAGGGAAGCCGAGACCAAGTATACATAGGATATACACTTGCATAACGTGTATATCGTATGTATACTCGGTATATTTAACACACACCCGCAGTCATAGCGGGCGGTTTTCGAACGTTGAGATTGTCCCTAAAATCTTCAAAAAGGACCGAGGGAAGACCCTTTTGTAAAGATGTCGACAATTTGATATCTTGACGGGACATGTCAGACGCGTACCTGACCACGAGCAACCTTTTCGCGGACAAAGTGAATGTCCATCTCGATATGCTTAGTGCGCTGGTGCTGAACCGGATTACCAGAAAGGTAAATGGCACTAACATTATTGCAATAAACTAAGGTTGCTTTCTGAATGGGACAATGAAGCTCCAAAAGCAAATTACGTAACCAATATGATTCCGAGATCACATTAGTTACCCCTCGATACTCGGCCTCGGCACTGGATCGGGATAATGTTGACTGACGGTTTGCTGACCATGAGACCAAGTTATTGCCAAGAAACATATAATAGCCAGACGTAGACCGTCTGGTGTCCGGACAACCACCCCAATCAGCATCCGTATACAAGACACGTGTGGATGTCGAGGAGGGATATAAATGAAAATCATAGTCCAGCGTCCCCTGAATATACCGAATGATGCGTTTGAGTGCATTCATGTGCTCAACCCGGGGATCATATATAAACAAACACACCTGCTGGACATCATACGTAATATCTGGCATCGTGAATGTAAGATACTGAAGGACCCTTGCAAGACTGCGATAGCGGGTCGGATCCTCGTATGGTATGCCGGCCGCGACACTAAACTTGGGCTTAGTATCAACTGGAGTGGAAGTGGACTTACATGATGACATCCCAGCCCTCTCAATGATCTCAGCTGCATACTTCCTTTGAGACAAGAACAACCCACCTGTATGACGAGTGACAACAATCCCCAAAAAATAACTCAAGGGTCCCAAGTCTTTCATAGCAAACTCAAAGCTGAGCATTGTCATGAGAGACTGGTGTAAGGCATCGGAAGAGGCAGTCAAAATAATATCATCCACATATAACAGAATATAGGCCAAGGACGAACCACGATAGTAGATGAACAAGAAATTATCCGACCTGATGTGAGTGAACCCAATAGTCGAAACATAGTCGGCAAACCGCGTATACCAGGCCTGTGGAGACTGCTTAAGCCCATATAAGGAATTATTCAACAAACAGACATGATGAGGATGTTTTGGATCTCTAAATCCTAAAGGTTGATGCATATAGACTGTTTCCTTGAGATCACCATGTAGGAAAGCATTCTTTACATCTAACTGATGAATCGACCATGCGAAAGAGCCAAGCTAAGCACAGTGTGAATGGTAGCCGGCTTGACCACCGGGCTAAACGTCGCACCACAATCTACTCCAACCTGCTGAGTCTTACCATCACCCACAAGCCGTGCCTTATGTCGGGCAAATGAACCATCTGAATTTTCCTTATGAGCAAAAATCCACATAGACCTAATAATGTTAATATGGGGTACCAACTCCCACGTCTTATTATCAATAAGAGCATTATATTTATCGGTCATAACAATTTTTTAATTCGGGTAATTTAAAGCAGACACAAGATTTCCGAGGTAAGGGTGACTTAAGAACATTAGAATGTAAATTAAAATGTCTTTTGGTTTAAAAACACCCCGTTGGCTACGAGTGACCGGTCTATGACTAGAGAAAGAATTGGGCGAATTTTGGGAATTTGCTGGACTCAGGACGGACTGGCCAGCAGGCAGTGGGCTTGCTGGCACAACACGGTGAACATGGACTGGACTAGTTGCGGGAGTGGGCTGGACTGGCCCTGAAACAGGCCCAGTGATTATACTGGGTACTGTAGCACGCCAGCGGGCAGTGGGCCTAGTGGAGAATTTTGGGTGCGGTAGACGTCCGAAAAATGGTGAATAATATACAAAGATATATCATCATCCAAAAAATTATACGAACTAGGCACGGGAGTACTACCCTTAGCAAACGGTAATTGGGATTCATCAAAAATTACATGGCGATTAATGATGATTTTATTAGAGGATAAATCAAAATATTGATAACCACGATGATTAGACAGAAAATCCAAAAACACACACGGAGTAGACCGGGCCTGAAGTTTGTTAATATTGGTGGACGGGAATAACGGATAACACAAACACCCAAAAACCCGAAGATGTGAATACGAATGAGTCTTATTATATAAAATTTAAAGGGGGGAAGAATATGTCAAACCTTTGGAAGGAATTATGTTAAGGAGATATGTAGCCATTTGAAGAGCATGATGCCAAAAAGATGGGGGTATGGAAGCATGACTCAATAAAGTGCGGACAATGTTATTTATGGTACGAATTTTGCGTTCGGCTTTCCCATTTTGTGAAGACGTATGAGGACAAGAAAAATGAAAATTTATCCCATTATTAGCACAGAATTCCCAAAACACCCCATTGTCATATTCTTTATCATTATCACACTGAATATTTTTTATTTTCCGTTCAAATTGGGTTCTAATGAATGCTCTAAATTTTAAGAAGACGAAAAAACTTGAGATTTTTTCGCTATCGGAAAAGTCTATAAAACATAGAATAATCATCCAAAAATAGAACATAATACCGATGACCCAAAGAACTAAAAACGGGAGACGTTCATAAGTCGCTATGAATGATATCAAATGGCATTAAAGTATGAAAATTTGAGTCTACAAATGACAACCTAACAATTTTTTCTAAAGAAAAAGACTGACAATTTTGAGTACTACGCGTACCCTTACATGAAATAAAATTATTTTTATCTAATGACGACATAATAGATGACCCCGGATGATCAAGACGAGCATGCCACAAGGAAAGAGAAAGGGCTGCAAATGCGGATGACAAGGCTTGACTCGATGGACCAGAACTGGGTGTGATAGGATAAAGATCTCCCTACTATCACACCTCATGAGAGGACTCCCCGTCTTGAAATCCTTCACAGAGAAATCAAATGGATCAAATTCAATAAAAACAGAATTGTCAGTAGTGAATTTACTGACAGAGACTAAGTTTTTAATCAATTTGGGGGCATGTAGGGTGTTTTTCAAGATAAGATGTGGATGAGGGGGAGATAAAGTTTTATGACTATAACCACGAATTGGAATAGAATTACCATTACCAATAATTATGCCGTGAGGGTTGCTCAAATTGAAATAAGACGAGGGTGTATCTGAATCGGATATCATGTGGGTAGTGGCACCGGTGTCCATATACCAATTTGGGTCCGGAGGATTTAAACCAAGCGTGTGCATTGCGGCTTCGATGTCGGTAGACGTGGGTGCCACTGCGTGATGGGCCTGCGGGGGCCGAGGCCCAAGTACTCCTGCTTGCTGCCTCAGCCCAGACGATTGGATGTATGTGGTCCAGGCAGAATTAGGCCTGGACTGCTGTTGGACAGCCCACTGCCAGTAGGCCGAAACTTGACTTGGCCCAAACTATGGTTGTGGGGCCCACTGCCACTGCATATGGGCCTACTGTGGGGCCCAGAACTGCTGCTGCTGCTGACCACCGCGAGGGCCCCCACCGCCACCACCATTTTGTCGGTTGTCGTCGTTCCGCCATGGTTCTTGCCATTATTTTTCTTATTTCCACCATTTTTACGCCACCATTGTTGTGATTTTGGCCCGAGTTGTTGGAATCGGTATGATAAATCGTGGACTCGAACATCATGACTACGGGACTAGCACCGGTAGACGCTCATTTTACCATGCCTGCTTCTTCGAGTGTAAGCATCGAAAGAGCCTGATAAAATTGTGGAAGCGAATTGCTTTGCCGAAGAAGCGTTCCAACACCATTATAGGCCTCAGAGAGGCCGGAAACCATTTGGAGGACCAAACAATCATTCGAAACTTGCGCGCCAACGTTGCGAAGTTGGTTTGCCAATTCCTTTAATCTTTTGCTATAAATCGAAACGTTAGGGAAATCTTCCATATTGACGTGGGAGAAATCCTGCTCAAGAGTAACGAGTCTAGAATTTTGATTATCTTGGAATATATCACGCAGTCTATCCCAAGTCGCCTGTGCCGTAGCGTCAGGCTCAATAATCGTTTGCAAAAGGTCGGTAGAAATTGTGAAATATATCCACTGGAGGACTGTGGCATCAAGAGTCGTCCACAACTTAGGATCATCCTCGCGTTTTGGTACCTCCGTATCCTCAGGACCCGCAGGGATTATGTGATGGATGACTTGATGCGATCGTGCGTGAATTTTGAATAGTTCAGTCCACGTCGCATATTGGACGTTTTATATTTCAAGAACATGAGGGATGTTATTCTTGATGTTAGAAAATGTAAGGACATGATGAAACATGTTCCGAAATGTAGACATATTGATATAACAATATGTGATTGAGGGATTTAGGAGAAAACATTTGGGAAGAGAGGAGAGACCGTCGGGCACGAAATCCGAGAAAGATTGCTCGAAAATCGAGGCAGATCGCCGGTAAAGGTTGGAGATCGCCGGAAATTATGAAGAGAGGAATAAAAACCTAGACTTCTGATACCATGAAATAAATAATCCCTTGATTATTTTCATTAATTGAAAGACTATATATACAATTTACATATTTCCATAATAGGAGAATCTTATTCCTATTCTACTCCTAAAACCTTATTTTACAAGGAGATTAACTATACAATTATGGTAAGAGTACAAGACTAATTAAGGTACACTACAACTATACAAACTTGTGTACAATATGGACAATATCCGATAGGGAAGCCGAAACCAAGTATACATAGGATACACACGTGCATAACATGTATATCGTATGTATACTCGATATATTTAACAACATGAGCGAAGGTGAAAGGTTATACATTTATATTTTCGAACTCTTCAAAAACATCGATGAATGTATGTATGATCCTTCAAAACTATTGCATTATGCAGGTGACTAACGAATCCTCCAAACGTAATGCATTTGAGAGGATCCAACTCTTTAAAATTAACAATAATTGCATGTCAGATCCTTTGAAGTAGTATATTTCGGGAGGATCTGACTCTTCACGATTATTGTCAGATGCATGTTGGATCATTAAAAAATAATGCATTTTAGAAGGCTTTGTCTCTTCAAAATTATTGATAGAGTGTGTGTTGGATCCTCTACAAATAGCTCATTTTGAGAGGATTCTACTCTTTTAAAATGCCGATATGTACACGATGAATCCTTAAAAATAATGTGTTTGGAAGGATGATTCTTCAAAAATATCATGGGTGCTGTTGAATACTCCAAAGATGGTATATTTTGAGAAGATTCCACGTGAAAGTATTTTAAAGAGCCCGAGCATAAATTGAGGCTCTTTCTCTAATCACGATCTTGACATTTAAAAGAATTTGACTGGCGCATGAACTACTACTAGTATTTAATACACCTCTTCGATATGAATAATTATAGCAAATTTCAAGAAGAGGACTTTCAAGTCTAGTAGTACTATCATAAGTTATACAGTTACTCTATTTTAATTTAGGCGACACTCATTTATTTTAGTAATTTGATTTTTAAATTTTTTATTTTATTTTTAATGAGATGATTTATAATCGCATATTTTCTCCATTCACTTTTACTTGTCTATTATATTAAAAATATATTTTTCACTTTTATTTGTCACTTTTAGCCTATCAAGAGAAGATAATTTTTTTTTGTTTTACCCATAATATTAATTACTAATTTCAAATCATTTTTCAAGTTCATTAAAATTATGTATCAATTAATATGAGTATCATAGTAAATTATGCACTTGATTTATTAATTTTTAAGGTGTGTGCAAAGTCAATAGTGGACAAATAAAAGTGAACAGAGTGAGTAAATTTTTTACTACTTAATTAAAATTACAAGTTTTAAAAATTTCCTTTTTATTTTAAACTTTATGTACAGTCAAACACTATCACAAAAATTAATACGGAGAAAGTAATTAATTAAACGCAATTTATTAGGCCCTAGACATTTACTATATAGGCAGCAGGCAGTGAAATGAAAGGTGGTCGTTATAGTCACAGCCAGTTACTGGAAAATGGAGGCAGCTATAATTATTTGATCCCCATATACATATATAACCCTTTGAATGACAAGTACGTGTTAGAACAAGCCCATAAATCCACTAGCTATACCAATATTATAATATAATGATATATCAACTTTGGCCACTATAAATTTCTCCTACCCCTCTATTGTTAGCACACACAAAATCTATAAGTTTGGTTCTTGTTCATTCTCAGATAGTAGTACTACTTTTTCTTCTTCTTTGTTTTCCTCTCTTTTCCTAGTTAAAATATTTTCATATTAAGTTTTCATTCAATCTTGTGTGTCATTGTTCATATTTTTTTCCTTATTTGCAGTTCCACTACATTGAAGAACACACAAGGGCTGAAATATTGAATGACAATGAAGAGCCTTGTTATGGTCTCTGTGGTTTTGTTGCTAGTTTCATTCTCTGGTATATATATTTTTTTTGAGTTTAAGTTAAATACATTGTTGGTGGAGAAATTTTTACACATTAGGTTACCTTTATTTTTACCTGTTATAGCCGTTGACATATTTATTTTAAAACAAGTCTCACATTTTTTATATAAAACTTAGGTTTTATTTTTATATTCTTATCTATGTGGTTTTGTTGCTCGTTTCATTCTCTGGTATATATATGTGCTCTCCTCTTTCCTTCTCCCTTCATTGCTTTTTTTAAAAAAGTTATAATATAGTCAATGTAAGTCATTTGTATGTTACATCTCATTTTATATTTGTTATAGCATGTAATTTATCTAATTTTTAAGATTATAAATCCCATATTTTAAGAACACTTGTATACATATCCCGATGACATGATAGTAAAGGACAGTCCGATACACTAAGCTCATACTATGCGCGGAATCCGGAGAAGAGTCAGACTACAAGGGCTATTGTACGGCAGTCTTACATTTTTGTAGAAAGCTTTTTCCACAACCCAAATCCGATTACATGATAGTGGAAAAAATTATTTATACTAGCAATGCATATAACTTAATTTCCTGTTATTTATTTATTTATTTATGTAAACAACCATAAAAGTGGTTGATTTTAGTTCTTGAAGCTCCTATATCTTTGACAAAAATAATTCTTTGCCAGCAAAGAAAAGCTAAGCTGGAAAATCTAAACTTTGTTTACTACATTTAATCTACCTCCATGCATGTATACATACATTGTACTACGCTATCTTCTAGAAGGTTTCTATTTGGGTAAAATCTTTTGGAGTTTTTTAAAAAATTTCCCTGGGGTTTGATTAAAATTCTAGTATCTATCTTGAATGTTCAAGTCCCTGAGAATCTTGAAACAAGTGTTGTTTATCTTTTGATGGTGCAGTTATACACATTAATCATGCATTGGAACTAGTTCATGAAGAAGGTGGTGCTGTTCAAGAAAGAGCCCTTATTCCCAGGCAAATATACACAGTCACTCCTGCTAGAAAGTTACTACGCTTGCCTGGTAATATTTTTTTATATAAACATTATAACGAAGGGTGTCCAATCGATCACCCTTTACATGTATGTACCATCTTCTTTTTCGAAAAACGTAAAAGGAAATTTGTGAATGAATAGATATATTATGTATCAAAATCAATTGAAAACTTGATTAGTCAATATATGAGACATGCTAAATACTTACTACTATGATTTAGTACCCTTTGTCAATCTTGTTATTTTCCCAGCTTATGAATTTTACACAACAAAAGCTATCTCCTAAGTCCTAAAAAGCCCTTTGTCATTTCCCGTTACCTAGGTGAATAATTTCATGATTTAAAAAGGAAATACTTATCAAAAGATATGATGTAAAAAGGAAATAAATTTAGCTTTATTACCTTATAGGTAAATCAATTTTACCTGTAAAACTTGTATTGTTGAGCACTTTGAACTAGTAGCTAGATTGCTTAACGTCATCTAATTCTTTTGGAGCATTGAATAGATATTGGTGACGGTGATGGTACTGGCGATGATGGTGATATTGGTGGCGGTGATGGTACTGGCAGTGATGGTGATGTTGGTGGTGGTGATGGTACAAGTGGTGACGATGGTAATGGTGGCGATGATGGTACTGGTGGTGATGATGGAGGTGATCAAGGTGATGGTTCAGAGAACAGAATAGGGCCAGCATCATGTTCAAAAGACAGCATCGTCGTAAACCAAGGTGACACACCACCACTTCCGAATGGCATTCCCACGTACACTGTCATAATCGAGAACGTTTGTTTCTCAGGAAGTTGTAGTGTTTCCAACATTCACTTGAGCTGTGGTTGGTTCAGTTCAGCAAGGCTTATAAATCCCCGACTTTTCAGGAGACTTAGCTATAACGATTGCCTTGTCAACGACGGAGAGCCTCTCAGTCCTGGACAATCCCTCACTTTTCAATATGCCAATACCTTCAAATATCCTCTCTCTGTATCTTCCATTGCCTGCTAAATCAAATGGTTTGTAAAAATGTAGTACTTCTTTTGGGAACTTTTCTTGGGCTAAGACCAGTCTGAAATTCCATGAATCGGTAGTCTTAACTTGTGTATGGTATTACTAGTATCTTAGTTTTGTAATTTATGGCATCAATGCAAATAATGTTTATTTCAAATTCTCAGTATAGTTGTGCTTAAGCAATATTTGGGCTTCAAGTTGAATGCCCATTGAAGGGGAGTCTTGGAGCAATGATAAAAAGTTGTTTCCATATGACTTTTGTCATGGGTTCAAGTTGTTGAACCAACAACTAATCAAAGTGAATACCTTGATATGACCTATGTCACGGGTTCAAGCTCGGCTACGAATCTAAATGAATACCTTGATATGACCTTTGTCACGGGTTCAAGTTGTGGAACCAGCTACTAATCAAAATGAATACCTTGATCATATGACCTTTGTCAAGGGTTCAAGTTGTGGAACTAGCTACTAATCTAAATGAATACGTTGATATGACCTTTGTCACGGGTTCAAGTTGTGGAATCAGCTACTAATCTAAATGTATACCTTGATCATGGCTATTTTGGGTCGGGCAATGCTTGAATTTAGAAGCTACATGGGGTTTGAAAGCAAACTCAAATCCATAATTAAGTTCCTCATGGATCAAGTTTGATCATATGAATATGATGCACATTTGCTTTGTTTTAGAATTTCCTCAACCGCTACAACTGCACTTCAATCCAAATAAATTGGGGTCGACTATATCAATCATCGTCGTTCATTTAGCCTAATCTCAAACAGAATCGCAAAACAAAATCAAATTTTATCCCTCTAAGTCTTGATTGGAAAAACTGATTTTATCAAATAGGGAAGCATTACAAACTGAAATCACACTGGTCTCAACAATAAAATATCAAAAAAGTATACCAAAACAGACAACAACAACATACCCAATGTACTCCCACAAGTGGGGTCTGGGAGGTTAGGATGTACGCAGAACTTACTCCTAATGTTGTGGGCAAAGAAGTTGTTCCCGATAGACCATCTCCTTGAAATAAAAGACAAAATATACAAAAACAGAATTCAACACTATAAGTTGAAGGCAATATATATATCTCTTACTGAATTTAAGCATAAACATAAAAGGAAAAATCCCTTTTTTTTACATAAACGAAAACTCAAATCTAATAGTTATAATCATAACTAAAATCAGTAATACCAACCATAGCTGATACCACTTGAGTAACAATATAAAAGCTTCCTCCCATAATAATCAAGATTAAAATAGCAGAAATGGGGTTCTTTAAAAGCTCATAAATAGGTTCAAAAACAGCCCATAAAACTCCAGTACTAACTGTTAATGCATAAATAGCATATCTCCTCATATTATCCCAAAACTCTTCCATTAATGGACCTTCAGGACCTAAAGCCAATGCTTGATATTTATCATCAAACCCCATTAAAAACAACACTACACCAATAGATACAGCTCCCAATACCAAAAGTTTTGATCTTTTCTCACTTAAACTAACTTTGAACTCAAAAAGTTCAGTTCTTGATAGTTTCTTGGACTTGAACAATATTTGCAAAGCTATTGGTTTCACTATGTTTCTTTGGTAAATTTGTCTTTTACCATATGGTAATTTTGGGGGTTTAATTGGTGAATTGTTCTTGAATTGTTGAATGAGTAATGGAAGATTAGAGTGACTAGAATGGAGTTGAAGTTTCATTTTTTTTTTTTGAGAGATAGAGCAATGAAAGGTTGTGATTTTAGTTTGATATTTATACCTTATCTTCTTTCTCTTATCTTATGAAGTGGGCTTTTTTCAACCAAACAGATTGAATTCAAGGCCCAATTATATATTATGTAGTAGTTTTTGCGCGGATTCCTTCAAAGGCATTGGTCGTTAGTCTTTAATTTTTGCCTTTCGTTTTAAAAAATGGGTGAAAATAACCCGAGGTCTCGGTTTCGAACCCTCACAGTCGAATATTAAAAAAAATCGCAAGGCTAATTTCAGGCATAAGGTAAACTTTGTCTTAAGGTAGAGTTTGTCTTATGTCTGAATCCAAACTCTACCTTAAGCCTTGCGATTTTTTTTAAATTTTTGACTGAGTTGGGGTTCGAATCCAAAATCCATAAATTTTTCGGCGAAGGGAAAAAATTAAAGATTTCTAATTAGATGGACAAAAATTAGAGACCACCCCGAAATAAGGATATTTTTGTGAATTGTCCTGGCAATTCAAGGCCTAATTATATATCTTCGTCTGCCAACCCAAGCCCACATTGTTGTTGGGCCTTGAATTCAATCTGTTTTGTTGAAAAGGCCCATTCATAAAAGGGAGAAGAGGCATTTTACCAAAAGCCTAGTTGTATTGTGTATCTTTTTTTGGTTTAATCGTTCGGTATTCGGTATTTACTGACTTGAATGGTTCTAAATTTGTACGGTATAGGACTCTCGTTAAATAGAAAAACACTATGACTTGAATTTAAAATCTCTTATTAAATTAGAAATAGTGTTAGTATCCACCAGCCACTTTTTGGTGGTCGTCTTTGAAAAATAATTATCGTCCTAGAATTTTACTTGAGTAATGGAAGATTAGAGTGTCGAAAATGGAGTTGAAGTCTCATTTTTTTTTCGAGAGATAGAGCAATGAAAGGTTGTGATTTTAGTTTGTTTTAAGTTTAGTTATTTATACTTTCTCTTATCTTCTGAATGGACTTTTTTTCAATCAAACAGATTGAATTCAAGGCCTAATTATGTATCTTTGTCTGTCAATCTAAGCCCACATAGTTATTGTGCCTTGAATTCAATCTGTTTTGTTGAAAAGGCCCTTTAATAAAAAGGAGAAGAATGGGTCATTTTACCAAAAGCCTAGTTGCATTGTGTATTTTTATTTTTATTTAATTCAAATCCCAATTAGATCAGTCCCCTTTATAATACACGACGTCGTTCTCTTCATTATTTTTTAAAAGATTGAAACGCCTGAAGCTAAATATAATTATTTTGTGGTTTCATTTAGTATATCGAATGAAGTGTACCGAGAGATACCGTTGCTGGAGCGGATGTGCAATAGACCAAGCAGATATTTCGGCGACTATGGCGTTTCAGTATCGAGAGGAATGCTTTGTTTTATTGTACATATAATTGTGGTAATCCGGACATTGCAGCCACTTTTAAGTTGTGGCTAATGAAAGACTATGGTGTCAACGAAACTTGAACTCAATTGCTTACAGTAGAAGACCGAAATTTGCGGATGGTGAAGTGCTAGTTACAGATGTATTGGTTCTGTATTAAGTACATCTAGAGGACCATGGCCAGAATGTGTTACCGTTAAGCAATGAATCACTTATACAAAGAGCTTGCTACTGGAGGCATTCTTTGCTAAGAAGTGATTCAAACTCCCTCTTTTACCTATTGTTGCTTGTCCAATCGTACATAGTAATGCACTGTTTATTCTTCAGCTGGAGATCAGTGGAACGATTCCTAGCTTTATTGATCATTAATATTCTAATCTGGTTAATTTAAAATTGGCAGTTTAGAGCCTTTTGCAATTATCCAACTTTGTTTTCAATATTCCATCTCATATGTCATTCTAATCTTGCTGTACGTCCCAGCTTCTGTACATCAGCAACATTAAATTGCGTCTTTGCTATGGCTAAGAGGTGTATTCCCGTGCTTTCACTTAAATTGTTAGTTTTAGACCCCAGTGAAAAAACTAAGCTGAACATGCAGGTGCAATGTTTGGTTATGAGATGACTCTCTGTCTTTAAGATAAAATTTTCCCATATATATATGTTTTTACGATAATGGACAATAGTCTCCCAAAATAAAATATCAACAATCAACAATACAAAGAAAGTAAGGTTGATTCTAGCGAAGAAAATGAATATAGAATAGACTGCTGAAGAGGAGAGGATCTGTGTGTTTCTGTATTCTCTTTTTTCTGTCTTTTTTTAGAACTGAACATAAGGATTTAATTTATAAGAAAGAGGAGGGCGTTTTTTTACTGTTGAAGTCAGATTAGTTGCAACGTTTGGTTATCTCCATCTTCTACCTATGTGGGAGATTAGTTATTTGGCCAAAACAATCCATCTATTCATGTCTCAAAACACCTTACTTTGTGTACCAGTATCTTTCATTTCTTAACGAAATTTGACGACACTTGACACTAATATCATTTACTCATTTAGTAGATTAGACATGTGCGAAGAAACGATGTTTCCGACATGCGGGACCCACGTGTTTAAGTCACTAAAGACGGGAAAAACTCAATCTCACATAGTTAAATTTCCAACAATCCTCTCTTGAAAGAGAATTGGTGCACACAGGGTGCCAAAGTTCAGTAATCTTTGGTGCCAAAGTTCAGCAATCTTTCAGCGGAAAGATATTGTATCAGGAAAGGTAGCTTTCGGCTTTGAACCTTTCTTAGTCTATTACCATCGAATTTACTTACTGCGCGGTGAACGTAATGTCTTAAACCATCAGTGTTTAGTGTAAATCAAGACAATGATATCAACACAATAACTCCCCTTATTCATTTCTTCTTATAGTTTTGTCCGTTGTGGCCATGGACAACTCTTGGATTCTTAAGTGCGTACAATTGAAGTGGTCTGTCTTCGCACTTAAATAGGTGATCTCCTATAAGGTATCCTTCTATACCCACTCGCATGTGTTTAGGAATTATTAAAAGTTTTAGAAACTTATCCTTTACCATTTTTGCAGGTAGCACTTAATGTCTATCGCGGGAACAACTTTGGAATTATATTTCTTTAAAGATAATTCGAAGTGCTCTTACTTCACGTGAAGTGCTAAAACTGAACCTCTACAGTTTAGTTGTCCCATTGAACCAAATTATTGGGATCTCCAGTCAGTAAGGTTGGGTTACCACCATAAAGATTCTCATTATTTGGGTTTTAAGTCTATCCCCCTAGACAAACATAATATTTGATCTTTGGGTAGGCCTTTAGTTAATGGATCCGCTATATTATCTTTTGATTTGACGTAATCAATGGAAATGACACCCGTGGTGATCAACTGCCTAATGGTCTTATGTCTCCGACAAATATGTCTAGACTTGCCGTTGAACATACTGTTTTGTGCCCTTCCTAAAGCCGATTAGCTATCAAGATGAATCATCACTGAAGGTACGGGTTTATCCCAACAAGGGATATCCTCTAAGAAGTCGTGAAGTCATTCTGCTTCTTCTCTTGCTTTATCCAAAGTAATAAACTCCGATTCCATCATGGATCGGGCGATAGCTGTTTACTTAGAGGATTTCCAAGACACAGCCCCACCACCAATTGTGAAAACATATCTACTGGTGGATTTGGTGTTCCTTATGTTCGATATCCAGTTTGCATCACTGTATCATTCCAATATGGCTGGATATTTTGAATAATGTAATCCGTAAGTCAGCGAATATTTTGGATATCGTAGTATCCGATTTAACGCCTTCCATTGATCATTTTCAGGATTACGAGTAAACCTAGCCAACTTATTAACTGGATAAGCGATATCGGGTCGGGTGTAGTTTGTAATGTACATCAAACTACCAATGACCTGCGCATATCACTCTTGGGATACATGTGCACCACGATTCTTATCAATTTTATGATTCATATTCATTGGTGACTTTATAGGGGGACTGTCAAATACATCAAATTTCCTCAAAACATCTTCAATGTAATGAGATTGAGATAAAACCAGTCCGTCAGATGTCTTAGAAATCTTAATTCCTAATATTACATCTGCAATACCCATATCCTTCATGTCGAAACATTGTTTCAACATATTCTTGGTTTCCAAGATCAAGTTTAGATTACTTCTGGTGATGATCATGTCATCTACGTAAAGGCATATCATTAAAAATGAGTCAGAGTTCCTTTTTATATAGATACATTTATCACATTCATTTATGGAGAAACCTTTTGATAATAAAGTATTATCAAACTTTTCATGTCATTATTTCGGGACTCTTTTGAGTCCGTACAGAGACTTAACAAGTGGACATATTTTATTTTCTTGTCCTGGAACCACATATCCCTCGGGTTATTCCATGTATATTTCCTCTTCCAACTCTCCATTTAGGAAGGTTGTCTTAACATCCATTTGATGTATCTCAAGGTCACGCAAAGCTGCAATGGCTATGAATACCCTTATGGACGTTAATCTAGGCACAAGGGAGTATGTGTTGAAGTAATCGAGAACTTCTTTTTGTATGTAGCCTTTGACTACTAATCTGGCCTTATACTTGTCAATAGTTCCATCTGCTTTGTACTTTCTTTTGAGTATCCACTTACAACCCAAATGTTTGCTTTCCGGAGGAAGATCAACCATTTTCCAAGTATGGTTTTGCATGATGGAATCTATTTCTCTTTTTATAGCTAACCAAGTTCTTGCGGATGCTAGAGACGTGCATCACTTCCTTCAGAGTAAGCTCTTTGCTTGAAGTCATTTTGAGGACAACCTTTCCAACCCCTTGCACTTCAGAGGTAGCGTCGTTGCCCGTGATTGGGGCGTAAGCAGATAACGCACTCTTGTCAGAGCAGATGTGACGGGTTGCACCCGTGTCTATCCACTATTGCCTTGGATTCTCCACCAAATTTGCCTCCATCACTACAGCCGAGAAATCCACAATCATGTCGTCAAGGTTCGAAGGACCACCCTCGTCTTGTACAACGTTAGCCTTAGCCTTGCCTTTGTTCTTAGCCTTTTCCTTTTGCTCTTGCTTCAGTTTGAAGACACTCTTTGATCGGCCAGGCTTTCCACAGTGATGACATTTTCCTTTGAACTTCTCCATCGTTTGGCTTTTGCCGTCTCCCTGGAACTTGCGCTTTTTGTTAGTGTTTCCCTTCGAATCAGCCACATTCGCCTTTGCCTTTATTGGCTGATTTCCCTTAGATATAGCCCTTTAATTGTCCTCCTGAATTTGCAGTTTGATGACAGCCCGCGGCCCTCAAAGACAATTCCGGAAGACAACACATGGCGTGCGGCCGCGCCGGACCGGACGGGCGGGCAACGCGCGTGTGGGGCTTAGCCCCGAACCCAAGCTCACCTAGGTCCTCCCTCTTCTTAATACATGGGTTACCCCTTGGGGTCCCAAATTCTTACTCAAAACTAGAGTTTATATAGTGCTTAATCCTTCCATCTTCTACCTATGCGGGAGATTTGTTATTTGGCCAAAACAATTCATCTATTCATGTCTCAAAACACCTTACTTTGTGTGCCAATATCTCTTTCATTTGTTAACGAAATTTGACGATACTTGGCACTAATATCATCTACTCATTTAGTAGATTAGGCATGTGCGAAGAAATGATGTTTCCGACATGCAGGGCCCACGTGTTTAAGTCACTAAGACGGGAAAAACTCAATTCCACATAGTTAAATTTTCAACAGGTTGTAAATAGAAAAAATGAGTATAATGCATGCTATGTCTGCAATTTTTCCTAACAGTGCCCGCTGGTCCAGTCACTGGAATTCCCTGGAACCTTAGAGCATATCTGCCCCAGTGAGACAAAGTCCAAACACAAAGCCAACAAATCATTATCAAACATCAATTGTTTCAATCGTATATTTGTAATGTCCAAATATGGGACTGTTAGATGCACTTTCTTAGATATTTGATGTGACCTTTGGGTATATTTGCTTCCAGGAAGTCCAGGGTATTTATATACTTTGGCAGAGGAGTCACAACATTCTTGGTAAATGCATAGTATCAATTACCATTCTCTTCTCTCCTTTCCAATGCGTTCTTGAGAAAATCAAGTTGCTTGAGCTGCCAGCTTTCCAGTGTTTATCGGAGTTGGAATGTTGGATGTTGATATGCTAAAGTAGTTCATCCTTAAATATCTATTTATTGTGGACTACAAAACGTGAATGGACTATAATGTAGTATCTTTGTTTATGCTTTTTGCTTATGCTATATATTTGTTGCCTGTTGAGTCAATTGGAGTTTCACTAATAATTGCTTTCCATGTGCAGAAACGTGGTTTAGTTTAATCCTATGTAAACATATTGACTCAGAACAACTAGAAGAAACAACAAGAAGGTACTTTTTTACTTATATGCACGTTGTGATCAAATAGAAAGTTATTTGTCGATCAAATCGCTTAGGTCAGTGAAGCCTGTAAAATCTGGATTGCATATTTGTTTGCTAATATTTAAATTGTTAAAAAATTGTATATAAATTCCTCGTATGTGAGTTTTGCAATACGTCGCCGGTCCCAAATTCAGATAAAAGAGGAGTCGAAGAGGGTTGTAGTAGGTGGAGGACCAGTTTAAACCAATCAGCCCTGATGAATCCTTTGAACATTGAATTCAGGTCTCTTTAGAGTGGAATTGATATATGGATTCATATAGCTGATCCAACCAGGTCATTTCCTTGCTCTTCTCAAGAAGAAGCATAAAAGAAGGGCGTAAGCCCACAAAACATGATTGTATTGCGAATTCATTTGTGCCGACTTGCTGCCAATGAGCTTTACAAACCTGGAGAGGAGGAGAGGGGTGAGGGAGTTTTCATCGGTACTTAATGGTGGGTAGATACCAGAAGGGCTCGTACTATTTTAAAGATTTGGACTATCTGTGTTGTCTTGTACCCCGATTATATTATTATTTTGTTGTAGTTACTATTTATTTTTTTTGAATGTTTTTCATGCTATCTTTAGTATTTTGCCGTGGCTTCTTCACTTCTGTTATTTCTTTTCCATACTGCTTTGATATGCTTTTTCTTGAGCCGAGAGTCTTTCGGAAATAACCTCCCTACCTCCCAAGGTAGGGGTAAGGTCTACGTACACGCTACCCTCCCCAGACCCCATTTGATATGAACTTTATATGGTTGGAAAGGTATTTCAAAGGGCTACAACTTTCATGAAGGAAGTTGTCCCATATTCCTTATAGATTTATCCGTAAATCCAGTTTACGTGAGGCCTGCTACAAACTCAGTTGAAAACATGCTCCTTAGAGTAGCTTCCGACTCTAATTTTTTCTAAGACCCTTATTATGGCTTGATTAGTTTTCAAAACACTTCATACACTCCTCATCTTAGTTCCATTATGTTTCCATTATACGGTTCAAACCATAGCTCAAAGGTACGAGGTGTTACAAATACATAAGTTGTCCTTGTGACTCAGATTCACTACCATTTTCAAAGAATACATTGTAGGCACTTTTGGTTCCTCCTTTCTTTTTGAACTTTAATTCAGGAGGATACTATATCACCTTCCAACAATTATCCTTGGTATGTCCTCTAATCTTGCACACTTTACATTGCAAGTTGTAATTGTTCTTATACTTCTATTTCCATTACCTTTAGTATACATAGCAACAAATTCAAAATATGCAGCAGATTTTGAGCCATGTCCCATATTCATAGCAGACTTTTGATGTCCCATGAAGGTAGGGGATTCATCAAGCTATTTGCCAACTTCACTCCCAATTTTTGAACTTTGATATAAATAAACAAATAAAATAAAATATTTAGTAGGCAATGTAGACTTGTTTGTAGAGAGATAGATTGTTGGGAGATTAGAGAGATTTTAGGAAGATTTGTGAAGAAAATGAAGATAAAATGAGGTATTTATAGTTGAAATATTGGGTTAAAGTGTAAATATATGTGTTAAAAATAAATATTAAGGGGGTAGGGGGTGGGGGAGGCCAAAGGGGAGGGATCGGGACGAACCCAAGTCCCATCCCGGTTTGAGTCCCGTTACCGATTATATAAATATATATATATATATTTATATCTGGGTCGGGGTGGGACCGGGGCGGGGTCGGGGAGGGATCGGGCAGACCCGCCCCGTTGGCCAGCCTTCAAGCTTCTTATCCCACAAATCATCGAATACATCTATCGACGATATATAGTCTGCTTGGGGCAACTTGCTCCACAAATTTGGAGATTAGTTTACTGCATATAGATGTTGGCAGATAACGTCAATGCTCCGTTCACCATTGACCACCTTTTCTTTCTTTACTACCCTCAAGTTTTTCGGGGTGGTATTATCCATCTGTACCCCCGAGGAATTCAAAGTCTCATTAATGCTGAGGATGAATTTGACCGAGGTTGTCTAACCCCAGTTTATTTTGATAAAAACCGACCAAATCCACCGCCCTTCTGTAGATCCTTTCCGAGAAGAGTGGAACCCTTCTCATGAGTATTTATTTATTTTGCTTTTTAATTAGCGAAACTACCATTTCTCATGCAAATGTTATATTTTTCACAGCCAGTTTAGTTGAGTCATAACTGATTAAAGGAATTTTTGAGTGAGTTGTTAGTCTTCTCCATGTTTCTCCCAATATCACTCGATCATGGAAGAGTATTATCTCCAAGTGGTGGAAGGGAAAATACCACGGTAAGTCTTAATCCTAATCACCATTTTATAAAGATTCAGCCTGGAATTCCTTTTTTACTTTAGTTAATCTATCCGCAGGGCTCCCAACAAGAAAATCTACTACTCAGAAGGTGCCGACCCATGCATATGCTTTGTCTAATATTCTTCAGTCTGCTTTCAGTAATCGGAGGTGGAAAACTCAAGAAGAAGCACCCGAGACCCTGGTGGGAATTAGTTCTCAAGTTAGAAGTCGCCGCCATCTCACTAAGTATTGAAAAGAGGTACAAGCGGAGGCACAAACAGGTGCCATTCAGATTGATAATGAAGAAATGATAAGTGATGAAGACACCTACCTCGGGAGCCCCCGGGAAATGTTTCGGAGATGGAGACAAATGTTTCTCCTACTGACCCTTCTAAGCACAACTCTATTCCTATTTTCGGTACTGACACCGGGACATCTGCTTCTTCCCCCTATAAATCCCCCAACGCTACTCTAGAAGCTTCTCTTGCACACCTTGCAGACTTGCTCTTGTAGATAAAATATTTCCTTCTTTCAATTATTCTTCAGATACTCGTGTTTCTTCACCAGCCATAATTCTTTTGTCCAGGGTCATGCCATTGTTCTCTCTACTGTGGATTTGGCTAAGGTGATGGGCCTTTCTCAGGAGGAAAATAGGTTGAAAGAGGAAGTTCAACACCTTCGAGCAAAAGTCGAAAACCTCAGAGCTGATCTTAGAGACTCGGGATTACTTCAAGCCTCCCTCCGATTACGGTTGCAGGATGTTGTCAATTCACTACGAGACCGAGAAAACTCTCTTCAGGTTTTAACCACTCCCTACATGACCCTTCAAGGGAGGACGACAAGATTTGCAGCAGACTTAGAAGAGACTTAATGGAAGCTAAACGCCTCCGAGCACACCATCACTGGACTTCAGGCCAAATGCCAAAAATAGAAGCTTCAGAGAGATCTGGCTATTCTGAAGAGTCATGTGGATATCCTTGAAAAAGACAACAAACTAGGATTGACGTCCCTTCTAAACTCCTGGATGCAAAAATTAACCTTCGCGATGCTGAGCTATCGTTGGAAACTCTTCGTGGAGATAGAGAGGATTCAGATGTGGAAGCTAATAATGAACCTCTCATGTTTGATCTATTTAACTTTTTATTTTGTTAGTAACATTCGAAACACCCCGGCATACCATGGAGCGGGCAGGACGTAAGCTTTCATGTGGATTTTATTTTGAGTTTAGTTTTTGTTATCGGGTCACTTTTGAACCTGGTTGGTATATTTTGTAACCGGATTGGTTTCAGTCCGAAAAATATGAATGAATTTTTACTTTCCACAATCTTGCTTAAAGTTTTCATCCTTCATTTGTTCTCAGAAGCAAGTCTTAATTACAAATTTATTTGCTTCATGAATTGAAACTTTGTTCAAAATCTTACTTTACAACTGGTAAATGCTAATCTTTGGAAGTTTAATAACTTTCCGTCAAACTTAATTTTATTCCAACAAATGCCTTTTTTCATCTTATATCGGGGGTTTCGTGGCCTTTATAGTTGGTTCTGGACTTGCCTTGGTTCCGGTCAACTTGCAACTCTGGTACTTTTTGTATCTGCAACCTTAACTTTTATTTTTGTTAAGTTTTTTAATAAGAGAGGGCCCTTATTTTTAATGGTGTTGTAGAATAGGACGTATCATATTCATTATGGCATGGAATTTTTGATATGTTTAAGATAACATACATTTTATGCTCGTGATGGCAAAAAAATATTAATATGAAGACATACAATACAAATGTGAAGACAAGTGCAAGAATAATCCGGCTGCCATCTAATGTGGTCAGTCCAGTTACATATAGTTTGAAAATTTGGGCAATCCACAACATCGGGTGCTTTTTCTTGAAGCGCTAAAATTTTCTTCACCTGTACGGGTGTATATGGCCCCCAGTGTGTGGGAGTTCATGCTTTGAAGACTCAAACACTGGATAACTCTTCTCGGTAGTAAGACAATTATTATGCTTATTTTGTGGTGATGCCTCATTAAAAACCTTGCCGGAAAAACTCAATTGGGACAAAAACCGGACGAAGGGAAAAGAGTGCAGCGCATGTACTATCTTACTACACATAGTATTTCTTCAAATGGCTTACATTCCAATTACTATGAAGTTTGTTTCCTTGTTGGTATGTCAGCTGATAAGCTCCATTAATAGTAATACCGGTGATCGTGTACGATCCCTCCCAATTTGCGCCTAATTTCCATGCATTATGCTCCTGGGTACTCTGAGTTACCCTCCGGAGCACCAAGTCCCCGAGTTTGAAGTGTTAGAGATTTGTGCGCCAGTTATAGTAATATTTCATTCTTTGCTTTTGGGCTACCATCCGAACGTATGCAACGTCTCGGCGTTCTTCTAGCAAATCCAGGTGCACGGACATTGACTCTGTATTTGATTTGTCTTCAGCCCGGAGGTACCTCAAACTGGGAGTTCCTACTTCAATCGGGATCAAGGCCTCTGCGTCGTAGACCATGGAAAAAAGAGTTTATGTGGTACTCATTTTTGTCGTGATTCTATATGCCCATAAATTTTTTATAGCATGGAAGGTCAGTTTCCTTTTGATGCTTTCAACTTCTTCTTCAAGTTCTAGATTATAGTCTTGTTTGTTGATTCTGCTTGACCATTTGAGCTGGGATGATATGAAGTTTAGGTGATACACTTGATGTTCAAGTCATCTAGGAACTTCATGACTTTGGCTCCGATAAAATTCTGGCCATTGTCACAAGCTATCTCCTTCGGGATGTCGAAACGACAGATGATGTTCTGCCAAATGAAGTCCTTTACCACTTTCTCCCGTATCTTCGTATAAGCTGCAGCTTCAACCGATTTAGAAAAATAGTCAGTCATAAAGTTAATTTGACATACCTATCCTGGTGCTGCTGGAAAAGGTCCGACTATGTTCATTCCCCGCTTCATGAACGACCATGGAGATACTACCGGGTACAATTATTCTCATGGTCGGTGCAACAGTTGTGCATGACGTTGACATTTATCACATCTTTTCACAAACGTTTTCGTGTCTTCCTCGATTTGGGGCCAATAATAATCGGCCCTCATAAGCTTCCTCATCAAGGAATTCAACCCTAAATTATTTCCGCATATGCCTTTGTGGACTTCTCTCATCACGTAATAGGCTTCATTCGGGCCCACACATTGGGTTAAGGGATGATAAAAACACATTAGATAAAGTTTTTCGTCCACGACATAGTATCGAGCGGCTTTGATCCTCAGAGGTCTGGATGCCTTCGGGTCCTCCGGGAGCTTTTCATTTACTAGGTAATGCAAGCACTCATTCCTCCAATCCCAAGTTATGCTGATTGAGTTCACTTCATCGTAACCAACGAGATCAAATGCCGAATGCAACAGCTGAATAACCGACTCGGCTTTAGAACCCTTGGCCTCCATGCTAGAGCCTAAGTTTGTGAGTCCGTCTGCCTATATATTCTCTTCCTGGGGTATGTGCACCACCATCCATTCTTGAAAACGAGACAAAAGCTTTAGAGCCTTCTCAAGGTATATTGACATGTGTTCTTCTCTAGACTCAAACACCCTATGGATTTGGTTCACTACTAGCAGCGAGTCACACTTGACCTCAACAATCTGGGAGTCTAGGCGCGGCCAGTTCAAAACCTTCAATCAAAGTATAAAACCTCGTACCTTCAAACTAAGCTTTATTCATGATCCACGAGTGTAGGAAACTAAAACGGGGAGTTTACGTTAGAAAATCAGGTTCAGCTCTACATAGAAAATCTAACGGCAAGAAGTACATACCGCAAAATATTTTACGGTCCATCAAACGAAACATCGATCTTTACGTTTGATAATGATGGTCAAGCTGTGAATTTGAAGGACCATCGAACTATTGATGGCCCGTCAATCTTCTCCGTCTCTTAATTCTAAATTTTCACCACTCTTTGGAAATCTTCAGAAAATGATGATATGGTCAATCTGGACCGTCAAAATATTGATGGCCCAGACTCAAATCGTCAAACATTTACAGCACATCGAATGGACCGTCAAAATCCCCCGACAACAAATAGTATAAATATGACACCTGATTCTAAAAATCATTTTTTCTTATTCTTCAAGCCCTAGCACGAAGGTTTCTTCTCCCATCATCCCCATAACTCAAGTTAAGCCATTTTTTTGCCATTCCACATGATTTTAATCAAGCGTAATCAATTCCTAAACATAATTCATTGTTCCTAAACTAGGGTTTTTAAGTTAAACTCAATTCAAGGTTCAAGTTGCAATCTTTGGGGTCCTTTTTCAAAGTTTGGATTTTTATTACAAGTCTTGGAGCGATTAAGGTATGTATAGCTTCTATCCATGTTCTTCCCCACGTCACGTTTCCATGAAACCATGAAAATCTCATAACTTAGGGTTTTTGTTCTAATACTATGATTGTTCTAATACAATGATAACCCTAACTATATGAATAGTTATGTCATGTTTATATTACTATTCATCATTTGTATTCATAATTGGTCGTTATGATTGTCATGAACCTGTTCGTAATCCATGAACTCATGCCTTACTTTTCATGAGTTCTTAAATACAAGTTATGATTATATTTACTAAGTTTCATGAAGTTATATATGTTTTCATGATTTATACAAGTTATATTATGTGTTTCTTTACATGTTAAATATATGAAATTACAAGTCATGATTTCAAGCTATTTCATGAAATTCATGGGCTTTCAAGCCACTATTTTCAAGTATATATTTTTTAGAGTTGCACATATTATCGAGAAGGCTCAGATAGCCTGAAACTACGTATGCCAACATAGGATAATGGTCTCTCCACCAGAGGACGATACCTTCAGATTAATTATTGGATCCATCATGTTCATGTCTCATACTCCAGCAATGTACGAGATGGCTTAATTGATCGGGCAGAGATCAGACTCCACATTTATACGTGGTGGTTCATGTCGGTTTGATTTTTGCTCTCCCCACAGATATATAGATATATATACATATACAACCTACAGATTTTACACATGTTATATTATACTCTTGTTCATGTTCATGTTTCTGTTTCAGTTCATGTCCATATTGCTTCTTGTGCTTGCTAATTTCTTTCAGTTGCTTTACATACAGTACAATTCAAATGTACTAACGTCCCTTTGCATGGGGCTTGTACTTCACGATGCAAGTGCTGAGTTTCAAGAAGATGCATCTGCTTAGTAGGATTACTTCAGATTCAGCTATTTAGTGAGCCCCATCTCATTCGGGGTGTCAATCTAAGTATTTTATGATTATGCATCATTAGTAGAGGTATGCCAGAGCCTTGTTCTGGTAGACATTTTTCAGACTCATGTCAGAAGTTTCATAGACTAGTCCAGTATCATGTCATGTCAGTTATGTCAGCATTATATTTTCAGACTTAACATGTTTACTCAGATGATTCCGCAATTATATTTTCAGACGATTATAGTCAGTATTATGATTTATATGTTTTTATTATCATGTTAGTGTATGTTGTGATGCCTATGTTGACAAATAAGTCATGTGGTTCGCTCGTTCACATGCAGCCAGGCACCGAGTGTTGTGTTCCGCTTAAGCCATGGTTCGGGATGTGACACAAAGACTCACTTCATTGTTAGTTAATAGAATACTATGAATTGTTTGCCTTAAAATTTCAATGGTAGGAATCCGCAATACTACTCCTATATCGGCCCCATTGACATTGGAGGCACCATCTGTATAGAGTATCAAGATTTCGGGGGTAGTCCCGAAGACCAAGATAGCCTACTTTTTTGCCTGTAGGGTTACTCCCGGACTGAAATCGGCCACAAAATCTGTAAGGACTTGAGACTTTATTGTAGTTTGAGGTCTTTATTTAATATGAAACTCACTTAATTTTATTGCCTATTTAGCCAAGCGCCAGAAAATCTCGGGCATATGTAACACATTCTTAAGCGGGAATGTGGTTACTACGGGGATGTTGGCATTGAAAATATGGTCGAAGCTTTCGTGATGACATAACTAAGGAAAAAGCTAGTCTATCGAGTAACGGGTACCGAGTCTCGGCCTCTAACATTACTCTACTTACATAATAGATAGGATATTTAGTACCTTTTTCTTCTCGAACCAGAGCTACACTTACTGCTACCTCCGAGACTACAAGATATATCTTCGGCAGGTGGTCCCCCCTTATAGTTGCTGTGAGCCCTTTCGCTCAAATATTCTCGGAGGTGGCCCCTGCTTAGCATTCCTGCCACCTCTTCTTGTAGATGTCTGCAATCTGTAGTGTTATTCCCGTGAGTGTCGTACAAGTTGCACCAGATGAATTGATCTCTTTTACTAGGATCAGATTGTAATAGCTTCGGAGGCTAGGATGCTGGATGAGTTCTCAGCACCGCCACCATCTGATCCTCGTTGATATTGAAGTTGTATTAAGACAATTTTGGGTATCCGGTACCCTTAGTAGAGTTAGATGAATTCCCTTTGTCAAAATTCACCAATCTTTGATTACTTCATCTACATCCGCCTTTGTTGTTTGTCTTTTGAAAACTTTGACTACCGCCTTTCATTCTGGGAGTAGGATAAGGTTGGAAATGGTTCTTTGAGAAATTCTGGTATGCTTCTACTCATTTGTCTGACTTTCGAAAAATACTTGCGGCCTGAGTACCCAACATATCATCTTCTATCCAAATTTTGGACTCATACCGGTTGTGTACATCTTCCCAGGTTGTAGCCTGGAATTCCAAGAGATTCTTCTTGAGTTTCCGTGAAGCGTTTGAACTTAACGGATTCAAACCCTTTATGAATGCCTCTGCAGCCCACTCGTCCGGGACTGCGGGTAACAACATACGTTCCTTCTGTAACTGGTAAACAAAGTCCCTAAGGAGTTTCGTTTCTCCTTGCACAATGCGAAAGATATCCGCCTTGCGAGTCTTCACCTTTCGAGCCCCCGCATGAGCTTTTACGAACATGTCAGCGAGCTGGGCGAACAATCCAATTGAATGCTTAGAGAAAAGTGAATACCATGTCAAGGCTTCCTTAGCAAGTATTTCAGCAAACTTTTTGATCAGTATCGATTCTATTTCGTGGTCCCTTAGATCATTTCCTTTTACGGCCGTAGTATAGGTCATTATGTGCTTATATGGATCAGTAGTGTCGTCATACTTGGCTATAAATGATATTTGGAACCTTTTGGGGATTAGTTCGAGCGCAGCCTTCGGCTTATACGCCAACTGGATATATCTCTTTGCGTATGGTCCTTCAACCATAGGAGCGGCTCCTGATAATTGATTTAGCCGGTGCCGAAGCTCCTTGGCATTTTTCTCTGCCTTTTTTGTGTTGGTATCTACTTTGTTCATCACGCCCTTCATAAATTTCAAAACCTGTTCCTGGAAAGGATTTTCGGGAACGACTTTGCTTTCTGAGGCTCCATCATTTCTTGATCTATCCTAATTATTCCCGATTTCTCTATTAGCATACGGTGGAGGTGCCGGTTCATATGTTAGAGTACTACCAGTGTTCTTGGACATGTATTCTGTGTGAAACCTCATCAAGCGTTTCAACTGTTCGCTCATAACGACATTCTGCACCCTCGGATTTTGTATGGCTTCTTCGTGCTTTTCGATGTTGGAAACATCCTCATGCTGATTTTGTCCGCATCCGGAAGTGGCTCCGTTCTCAAACATCGGGTCCTCTGGTGGCGTGGTTCCTATCGGCAAAACATCTGATCTGAGTGGGATGTTGTTTTTGTTGTCCCTGGTGTTGCGACTGCTTCCGTGTTCTCCTATTCATGTCATCTGTCTGTTTTGACCAAAAAACACGACTTGCAAAGAAAATTAGATTAGTAGAGAGGGGTCACTTGTGACACCACAATTGTCCAGGCCCTACGGTGGGTGTCAAACTGTTTACCCGTAAAACGGTACAGTTGAATTTGTATACATGGTCAAGAATACATGGATCTCAAGTGACTAGTTTGAGAATAAAGCTAGATAGAGTATACTGTAAATAAACAATAACAAGACAAGTAAAGGTAATGATTAACATGAGCCTTGTGGTAGTTTCTGGGCAAAGTCACCACACTTGTATGAAAGCACAATAATCGAGAGAAAAAGAATAAGTGTATTGTAATAGCTTGAATATGATCCCCTTACAATGGAGTTATGTATCCTATTTATACATGAGCTATACGGGTACACAATCCATGAAATATGCTCTCATTAATACAGGAGAATAAATGTTGTAATAATTAGAAAATTATTATCTTTATAAATGCCTTTATGACTCTGCTAGAAGGCGTACGACCGGTTCAGTAACGACCATCCGTTATAATTCAAATGGTCCTCCTAACCTTTTGAATTATCGGTACCACCTGTGCACATGATGCTTCTGGTACTGCTCGTACCCTACCGGCAGCGCCTTAGGCTAACCTGGATTTGACTCAGCATCGTACACCATGTGTCACATTATAATTCGTACAACTGTCTTATACGAATTTTGCCCCATACAAGTAATCATATGCATTTACTTTCTGTGGACAATGCACTTTTACTTGATAACTAACTTTACTCTCGTTTGTTTATCCGAACTAATTTACAGGAGATTGTTGGTTTGCCAAACTGCGGAGTTTGTTTTGGCTAGCTGCGGGGAGAGGCGTGTCACGAAGGAATGGAAAAGGCAGTTGAACTATAGTTATGTAAATTTGGACTGTTTGAGATTTCATCATTATGTAGTTTAGGTGATTTAAATTTGGTCTTGGTTGAGATTTTATCATGTGCTGTTTAAGTGCTTTACTTTGATATATAATTTGAACTCTTCTACATTGTTGTTGAAATGAAGTTATAGTCCTGGAAAACAATTAAAGACCCCTTTATCTTGTCATTACCAAGGGATGTGTTACTAACTTGGATCCAGTAGAAAGCAAAAAACTTGAATTCAGAACCTTAAGAAAACACAAAAGCCTAACTAACCGAACCGGCACCAATTGCTTGTTTAAGTTTTAAACAGTGACCTTAAGTGCTGTTGATTTGACAAAACTTGTAACAATTGAAATTTGGATGATCCGTCAAAATTTGTACTCCTTCCGTCCCAATTTAAATGTTTTACTTTTCTTTTTGGTTTGTTCTAAGAAGAGTCTTTTTATATTTAGTAAGTTTTGACAAGTGCCTTTTCTTTATTTCTTAAACTCTGTATCTAATCAAATTAAGATATTTAAATTGAGACGGAGGGAGTAATAAAATTATTCTCAACTTTTGACACGCCTGTCAGACTTGAAAATTGGGATTGTTTTGGCAAAAAATCCTCTAAAACGGGGATAAAACTTAAATAATGCATGTAAGAAGGCATGTTGACTAGACTTTGAAATACTTTTTTCAACTTCAACCAAATATTGTCCAAACACTCAACAAATCTAAATTTATAATTAGTGGTTTCACATTGGCTAGAGCGTACCAAAAAAATAAACATGAAAAGTATATAAAAAAAGAGAGAGATATAAGAACTAATGAAAAGTTACAAAGAAAAGTAATGAGTTATTATGGGAAATAAACATGAAACGTATAAGAAAAAAAGAATACTATACATATGCCCCTCCTGAACTTTGATAATTTTTTTAATTACACACTTTAATTTTGTGGAAATTTTAGTATATGCCTGAATTAGTTTCTAAGTGATATTAGTACCACCTTTTCGGGCCACCACACACACCTATAAGCGAAGGTGCACTCCTCTAAACATATTGTCCTTGATCCATTTTGTTATCCAACACATCGCAAATGGTTATGGAAGAGGGGAGTGGAGTTTGGAGAAGAATTATGGTGGCAGAGGTTGAAGAAGTTGATAGCGACAACAAAATTAGGGGAAGATGACTAGACTGGGGTTGGAAAATATATTTCATTTAATTTTTTTTTTTTTATAATGACGTTCGTTATCATGATCACAAACCATAATCCTATTTATAAATAAGTTTGGCACAATATTTTTTTATAATGAACAAGTTACTACATTATCCTAAAATCATACTAAAATCATAGTATGATATTTTACTAACAACTGTTAATAACACAATTAATAGCTACTATAATTTATCAAATTATAATTATGCACAAAGATCCATCAGTGCAAGAAGAAAAAACGATGTAGTAACTAGAGGGAGACATTTTTATAATATACCAAAGCTTAGGGTAATTTTTTAATTTTTTTAAAAAGTCAAAGGTTAGATCTTGAGCTAAAAGCATGTTTGGATCAGATTTTGGAATTTGAAGATTTTGTTTTCAAAATCATTGGCCAAACGGATATGAGGAAAAATATTTTGAAAAACTACTTCCAAAATCTATGGCCAAACTGGAGTTTAGTTAAAATTTAGGGGGTCATATGTATTATCCCAGAGAAAAAATATTGTATACTCCGAATTTATTTAGCATCATGTGATTAATTCTCAAATATCTCCCAAGTTTAAACGCTCCCTAAAATTTGAATTCAGACAGCGCCCAAACTATCTTCTTACACACACACACACACACACACACACACACACACACACACACACACAGTGACACAACCCAAGAAAATGCTCTCACTGTCCTAAAATTCAAACCTTAATCTCTCCAATAACACTAAAGTTACAATCTTTTTCTTACAAACTTAAACCCCAACAATGTCTTTAATCAAACCATCATCTCGCTATGCGAAAACATCATTTGATTCTTCAAGATCTTCAACTAAATCTGACCCTTCTTCATCTACAGACCTTACACGAAAACCCCACAACAACGCGATAATCAAAATCAAGAATCGTTCAAATGGTGTTACTCAAACTACCCATCAATCCAATTTCAGCTCAATGGTCAAGAAATTCGTCGAACATAAATCTGCGAAAAAGGCTCAAATGGTTATTCCTGTGGATTTTATAGCTGAAGATTTGAAGAAAACGGCAAAAAGGGGTAGTGGTTTGAGTGCTTTGCATAAGAAGTTGTTTAAAGGTTCTTCTTCTTCTGGCGGTGGTGTGAAAAAAGAAGAAGGAAGCGCGAAAAAGGCATTGACCGAGGTTAAAGGGAATACGAGGACATTAGGAATGGTACTTAGAAGTGAGAGAGAGCTGTTAAGTATGAATAAGGAGCAAGAGGATCAGATTATTGAGCTTAAGTTGATGCTTGAGGAGAAAAATCGAGAGGTACTATAAATTTGTATATCATATAGTTTTAGTGTTGCTTTTGAATCTTGATTTTTGAGGCTAACTTTGATTTAAATAGTTTGATCAACAGGTTGGAATTTGTTTAAAAGCTGTGCCTTTTTTAATTATTTTTGGTAAATTTTAGGTCAAGATGATAACATTTTGGCTTTTTAGTTCAAAGATTTTAGTTGTGTGGTATGTGGACTTTTAAGAACATTGGAGGCGTAAATTGGCATCATAACTGCATTTTTAAGTACTTTCTTTTGTGAAAGTGGTAATCAATGCCTTTGGTGTTGGAGGTTTATGAACTTGAAAATGCTGCAATTATTTTGTTCAAGATGGCATTTTTATTGTTTAAAAAAATGTAGGAATGGGAGCCTTGGAGTAACTGGTAAAGTTGCTGTCATGTGACTAGGAGGTCACGGGTTCAAGCCGTGGAAATATCCTCTTGCAGAAATGCAAGGTAAGGCTGCGTACAATAGATCCTTGTGGTCTGGCCTTTCCCCGGACCTTGCGCATAATAGGAACTTAGTGCACCGGGCTGCCCTTTTTGTTTAGATGACATTTTTATTGTTGCAAAATGTGGGATGATATTACTTTTGATGGCACATTGGTTGTTTGTCAATAAGATGGAGTTATTCCTTGTTTCTAATTGAATATACGCGTATGTTACTTTAGTTGATACTTGAAGTGAAAAGAATAAAGAGGTGCTAAATTTATATATCATATAGTTTTAGTGTTGCTTTTGGATCTCATTTTGCTATTGTAGCATAAACTTTTGTAAGGGAAGCTTTCTTCCTGTGCAGCTTAATTTTTGGAGCTAACTTTGATTTAAACAGTTTGATCAACAGCTTGGGATTTGTTTAAAAGCTGTGCCTTTTGAATTATTTTTGGTAAATTTAGGGGCAAGATGCAAATTTTTTGGCTTTTGTATTCAAAGATTTTAGTTTTTGGTATGTGGTTCTTTTAAGAACATTGGAGGTGTAAATTGGCATCATAACTGTATTTTTTAGAAGTATGGTAATCAATGTCTTTGGTGTTGGAGGTTTATAATCTTAAAATGCTGTAATTATCTTGTTCAAGATGGCGCTTTTATTGTTGCAAAATGAGGGATGATGTTACTTTTGATGGCACATTGGTTGTTTATCAATTAGTTGGAGTCATTCCTGGTTTCTAATTGAATATACATGTATGTTACTTTAGTTGATACTTCATGAGAAAAAATAAAGAGGTTCTATATTTGTATATCATATGTTTAATCTTCGTAGCATAAATTTTCGTACAGGAAGCTTTCTCCGTGCATCTTAATAATTGGAGACTAACTTTGAATGGAGTGTTTTACCACAGCTTCTTCTTTAATTAGTCCAATAGTTGTGGCCTTTTGAGTTATTTGGTACATTTTATGTCACGGTGCAAATTTTTTGTCTATCTAGTCAAAGAGTTTATCTTTTGATATGCTGATTATCATGAATAGCCGAGGTGTAAATTTGCATAAAAACTTCCTGTTCAAGATGGCACATTTGTTGTTGTAACATATGTTTTTATATGTTACCACTTTGCTTCATTTTCTGATTTGCTCATAATACTGACAGGTTGAGAAGATTAAGGATTTGTGCTTAAAGCAAAGGGAAGAGATAAAGTCGCTGAAAAATTCCATACTGTTCCCAGACGTTATGAATTATCAAGTTCAGGATTTTTTGGAAAAGCAGGGTTCAGAACTCAAACAGGCAAAGCAGCTTATACCAAATCTTCAAAGGCAGGTAACTTCTCTTACAGGGCAACTACAATGCCTAGCCGAAGATCTCGCTGAGGTAACAATATAAGTCGTTATTGCCTGTCATTAGCTTTATATGAATCGTTAGGACTGTTTGTTTGTTTGGATCTTTCTATTATCTAAGGCACAAATTCCTATGTATTGTGTATTCTGAAAAGCTGCACCATTACTTATGACAAACAAAAACTAGTTAAGCTCAGTCAAGTTTTCTTTTGATCTTCAAAATGAAATGCAACTGCACCAAGCTAGAGTTTGCGAATGTGCTTCAAAGTTTCAAAATATCTGAGAATCTCCTTGTTCGAACACTCATTGAACTCTTAAATATGTCCTATAAGGATATTGCAGAAAAGAATATGATTTTCTACCTCACTGATGAACCATAAAAGCTCCATGACATGAAAAAGTCAGTATCGTTCTTGGTTGCTGCTCGTTCCATCAAGATGAAAAATATGGAAGAATACTCTATGGATCTAGTTGATATATACTTTTTCCAATATTTTTCTGTTTGCCTGTTGAAAGTCAAACTATCACTTCTGTGTTTCTTAAAAATGATTTGGAGGAAGCTATATGTTGGGAACTTGCATCATTTCATTACCCATATAGCCTATGGGAATAAATTGTTTAAGAGGGTTATTTGTTGTGTAGTTTACCTTCTGATTGGCGTAAAACACTCTTTTGTTTCTTTTAATTACGCTACTCAGTTGATACCACAATTTTGGAAAGTCCTTTGGTTTGGTCTCCATGTGCTTTGGATGTAATAATGCAAATATCTCCGGTTTTATTATAAGACCAGCATTAGATTGTTAGAGAAAGTGGCTGATACTATAATTTTCGCAGGTCAAAGCAGACAAATATGCTATAAGAGGGAGCTATGATTCTCTTGATAACCCTCCAGGATATGATCAAGAAGAAGCAGCTAATTCTCTGGTAAATATATCTAAATAACGTCCAAAATATTCAAATGCAACATGAAGTTTGTTGTGAACAAATTACCAATATATCTTAGATAATATCCTTTAATAATCCTTCCGAAAGAAATTTGACATGAATGTGCATGTTAGACATTCGCCCCAGGGGAGTAATTAGGTTTCTTTGTTTCTATTAGGAATTCAGCTCTGAAGATCACACGATTCCTGGCAGTCCAGATGACATGTTTCTCAAGGATGTAAACCCCTGCTTAACTCCTTATTACGCCAAGACAAAGTCCAAGGTGAGTGTCTCATGACCCGTGAAATACCTGCAAAATCATTTTCAAGATACTTCGCTAATTGAGAATGAATTGTGCTTGCAAGAACTTGATGCTTTCTTTGAAGCTCAGGGAATTTGTTTGTAAAGTTCTAAAGTTATCAGATATAATACCTGAATTTTTCTATTGCTTTGAGATATCTTCTTGATACGTTATGCTCATATAATGATGGTGACTTGTGTTTCAGTGTCTAACATGTTATCTTTTAGGAATTCGAGGACTTCAATTCTCCTGATGCTAAAGATTTGGTAAAAAGCAATATTCAAGTGTATCATGAGGCTGGCTACAATTCTTGTGCAAGGAAGTTGTCGAAAAGTTCAGATTGTCGCCAATGCTCCAACACAAGCAACAAATCAACTCGTGCAGCTCGCAGATCTGATGAAAGCAAATGCACATATGGAAAGCAGGTTCACAGCAAGTACTACTAAGTTGTCCTCAATCCTGAAGGTTGTTGGTGAATGCATCATGTCAATTCCCGTTCCCTTCTCTCCTTCTCGACATATTTCAGAAAATCAATCTGCTTGAGCTGCCAGCTAGATCTCCACTCTTAGTAATAGACCAAGTTCTGGTCAGCATATATTTTGTTGGTATCTTATAAGATATGCTGGCCTATTTCCAATAGTCCATCAAACCCGAGTAGTCATGATTATGTTTTTCAAACTCTTCTAATGAACTGCATGATTTGATAATAAGATGATGAGATCATGTGATGCACTTGTATATTTTACGCGGTCATTCCACAATGGCTAGAAGGATCAAGCTAAGGATGCATTTTCAAGATTTTCTTTCACTAAATCTGGTTAAGAATATTGTCATATCAGTGATGCTATACAAGTACACTCCTAAATAGGGAAGAATTTATTCGATGACATGGACCGTCGTATTTTCAAATATTCTAACTATTATTAGATCATGTTGTCTCCAGATGATTTATGGTTCCAAAAAACTGGAGAGCAGTTGTTTGGACCATGCAAATTTTTCTCTAATGATATTGCATCTTTATGCAAGTAACTGATGGCAACTAATCTAAAAGATAAAAGCATTTGTCTTCCCATCTACTTTCTCTATCAATCTTTTCCCTTGGGAATCAGTTAAGGGTGTCCAACGGGGTGGGTCTCGGCGGGATGCGACCTGGCGGGACGGGGGAGGGTCGGGACTCGGGTTCCAGCGGGCCTGGCGGCTCGGGATAAGCGGGACGGTGGGAGGTCCCGTCCCGTCTCACATCCTGCCGGAACGGGGTCGGGTTGGGTTGGGTCGGGTCGGGACTCATGATTTTTTTTTTTTTGCCAATTAATTTTAAAAAATAATATATAGTTATATAAAAACACTCCAATAATTGAACAAGATAGTGTAATAAAAACATTTCAAAACTGTTTTTGTGCCACTTATATTATTTAATAGAAATATGACATAGTAACACAATTTTAAAATTACAACTTTGTGTTGTTCAAAAGTTGCAAATGATATAGTAAAATACTAATTGCAATTAAAAAATTACATATTCAACCACACTTTTTTGAATTTTCTCACAATGTCTTGAGGATCTTCTGCTGGAATAGGAATTTATTTATCAAATTTTTCAACGTCGCTTCCTGCTCCCTCAGACAATATTTCGTTGTAGTTGTAGTCTTCTTCTTCGTTGGTCTCTGGTTGGCCGCACCTCATACGCTCCGCACGGATCCAGTCTCTGAATAGAACTGCAATCTCCAATGTGTCTCCCGCCAATGAATGTCTGTGCTCTCCAATTTGAAATCTTCCCGCAGAAAAGGCGCTTTCAGACGTTGTTGATGACGCTTGAATGTTTAACACATCTCAGGCCATCTTTGTTAGCGTCGGAAATGTCTTCTTATTCTCCCTCTAGTATTTCAGCAAGTCTTCTTGTCCTTCAGCATTGACAATTAATTCGTACGGTACAACACCCTGCAAAACATAAACATCAAATTCTCTAACTTGTGAAGAAATTGAACCACTACACATTTTATTTCTAAGGCCTTGAATACTAGCAGCAAAAACCACATATTTTTTTATAAGGTTGCAGTGAAGTAGTAGAAGATGGTACATAAGCCAGTTGATTATTTGCACTTTGTTGTTGGTAATACGTATATTTTTTTTTGCATTCGTCGTATATGCTAGACGTAACTGCTTCTTTAGTTGGTGTGTCAGTTGGTTCTTCAGTTAGATATGTTGGAAGTACTTCTACACAATCATAAATCATTTCTACAAGTGTTTTACAACCGTCTACTTTAATAGTTGAATTTAATATAGCACCAATAATATAAATAGTGAGGATAAGAAAAAGTATTTTTTTTAATTTTTTAAACATTTTTTCAATAGCTGCCTTATAAGTTGGTTTTTGCATATATTCATTAAGTAACAAAAATATTAGAGCTATATAAAATAAGATTTTTGAAATAGTAGGATAATAAATACCGAAAAATTCTTTAGTAGCTTGATAAAATTTCTCTAAAAATCCATTAAGTTCTAAAATTTTATCCCAATCACTATCTACAAGCATATCTCTTGGATTTTTTATTATGGGCGTTAAATAATAAAGTAATAGGTTGTCTATAATCGTAAGCAACAAGTAGTTGCTCATACAGAGAATTTCACCTAGTCGAAACTTCTTCTGAAATTTTTCTATATGATAATCCACAATCATGACATATTTTTTTATACTCTTTGCGTCTTTGTATTTTTTTACCTTTAAAAATAAATTTTATAGCAAATTGTATTTTATCAAGAATGCTTTCAAAAAGTTTTAGGCCATCCTTTACAAGTAAGTTATAAATATGATACGCACATCTTATATGAAAATAATCAGGAAAAAATAGAGTTAATCTAAGTTTTAAAAGTCATATAGCATAATCATTAGAAGAAACATTATCTAATGTAATAGTCATAATTTTGTCATTTATTCTATAGTATTCACAAATTTCATTAATATTATCTGCAATAAAACAATCAGTGTGTATATTATCTATATATCTATATGCTATAATACATTTTTGCATGTACCAATTTTGATCTATCCAATGACATGTTACCGTTAAATAATCATTACCGTTAGTACTACGGCCTATGTCAGAAGTGATAGCCACTTTGCCATTAAAATGATACAGTGCATAACGTAAATACTATTGATATTCACTTGCAAATTTAAAAACATCCCTTCTAACAATTGATCTAGGAAAACCATTAAAAGCATGATTATATGTTTCTCGAATGTAATGAATAAAACCAGGAGAGGAAGGAAATGAAAAAGGCAAACCCTCCACCGCAATTAATTTTGTCATATTTTCCCTATCTTTGTTTTTATCATATTTAGGATAAAACATTCCCCCCGTCGTCGGGTTAATTTGACCCTGTACTAAGTCGGAGACACTATGTGAACTTGTCCCAACTCAGATGGCATTAGCACACCTGATTTTTTAGTCAGGTATTGATTCCACCTAGTTGTGTGCTCGCCTTGTACATGTCTCAGTAAACCTCCCGTCCCACCTTGACCTTTTTTCAGTTTTAAATTTATAAACATTTTTACAAATTTTACATCTAGCTAGTTGATTCTCTTCGTCACTATAAAAAAATGCAATGCATTTGATTTTAATTTTCGTTTTGTGGGGCCTCGATTCATATTAGGGGCAATATAAGACATTCCAGTTGCAGTTTCAAGGTGAGACTCAGTCTGAGCCTGATGTTGATGTGCACTAGTGGGTGTGTCATCTATAGTATCGTCTAAATTAAATTCTGATTCATCTATTTCATCATCTACATGTATATCATTAAAAAAGTATTTTCATCAATATTAATGAAATCAATCAAATCATCGGGACTAGGAATAAAATTATTAGAAGAAGTACCCTTACATTTATTACCCCTACTAGAAGAAACACCCTTACACGTAATCAAACGTTTAAATCCTTCCATTTTAATTATACAAGTAAATAATTAAATAAATGAAATTAAGTGCGATAATTAAAATTAAGTAACAATAATAATTTAAAGAAGGAACGAAGGTACCAAACGCCGACATAACGTTGACGTGTAATCGAGGTTGAAAATTAAAACTTTGCTTGATGGATGATCCTCAAGCTAGTTGCCAACTTCACTATCAATTTTTTAACTTTGATATAATATTTAATAGTAGGAAGATTTGTAGAACTGTACAGAGATAAATTGAGAGATTAGAGATATGGTAGGAAGATTTGTGAGAAAAATGAGTTATTTATAGTTGAAAAATAGGGTTAAAGTGTAAATATATTAACTTAGGGGTTAAAAATAAATATTAAGGGCTAGGGGGGTAAAAAATGACCGTTATAGCCATTGCACAACTGCCAAAATTGAATCGTTGTTGGAAATACATTTTTGCAAAGGGGGACGGGTCGGGATCGGGCCGGGGTCGGGATGGGGTGGGTCGGGTCGGACAGGACGAACACAGGCTCCGTCCCGAGTTCGAACCCCGACAATTTTTTTTTGCTTTGGGGATCGCGCCGGGTAGTGTGCCGGACCGGAATCGGGCCGATCCAACCCACTAGACAGCCTTAGAATCCGTAGCTTGTGTAATGGTATGTAAATGAGAATTTCTTTTCTTGAGATTGGTGAACTACCAAACATTTTAAGCTTGATATGTGACTATATTCTTTCTATATATGTATGTAAGTGTGCGTGCGCTTTTAATTGTTTGTTATGTCCAAATTCAAATGGTTAAAATATCTTTGGTTGGGCTTTCATTAATTGCATTTTTGATCTCTCAGTTATTGATGAATTTTATTTTTGGTCCTTGTAATATATGGCTAAGCACATTTAACCTTAACTAAAATATGTGCTTTTGGTCCCTTTATAGTTTTCTATCCGAAACAACCTCTCTACCTTCCAAGATAGGAGTAAGGTCTGCGTACATTCTATCCTCTCCAGACCCCACTTGTGATATTACACTGGATATATTGTTGTTGTTGGTCCCTTTATAGTTTATATAAGAAAAATATGCGACATTTAGATTATTTTTAGAACTATATTACCTCAAGTATGGAGGTACAATACAAATTTAACATAATTCATCGATAATAATTGAATGATTTAGTACTTAATAATTCTTTAAATTGGTAGAGATTCATAGTCAAAGGGATCAAAAGTGCACCTACACGTTTATTGAAATTAAATGTGCTCATAAGGATTCAAACCAGAATATGTCGATATAGAAAATATACACTCCATATGCTATTCAAGGGAAAACAGAAAACTTAAGAAAGAGTATAGAGAAGGAAAAGAAATTAACATAACAAGGTAGTACAGCCAAGCAAGAGAGAATGTTATCACAAACTTATTTATTGTTTGGTTGAAAACGCAACTATAACATTAACTATTAATTCTAAAAAGATTTGCTTCTGCACTTAAAGTTTCATTTTTTTTCTGGAGAAATTAAGATCTTCCATCTTCATAGCGTCCCACCACCATTAATAGCCATCTTCACAACCTGGAAAATAACTGCAAATCCAAAAGGAAAAAAAGAATTTATCCCATCAATTTGAGAAAATTGGAGCGTTCATATTTTACAAAAAAAAAAAACACTTTTTACCCCTCGCGGATCGATCAATTTAATGGGAAGTAAAAAGGTTCATGCAAATTTTTGAGAACTATATATAGTGATGACTTAGCCAAAATTTCATACAAGATTCGAGAAAATATTTTAGTATCATACCTAGAATTTGAACCTATGACCTAAAATAATTTTTGAACCCCTTTTTACCACTCGCTAAAATCTTTTCTTATATCATGAAGGGATTCAACCATTCATATATAACCTACAAAAAGAAGAAGCTGTTTTTGCTCTCTATTTACAGGAGATTCAATTGATCCACCTTGCACGCCTTTAGCTCCGGCCCTGGATACATGCATTTTTACTTGTACTAAAGTACATACTCAATTGTCATATATTAATATATATAGTAAAATCTCTTCATATAGTTTGTCCGGATATATTTTTGATTGCTATAGTAATTATTGTTATAGAGAATATATAATATAACATAACATGAAAAATCGGTTTCAAAAGAAACTTGATTGTTATAATGAAATACTAATATAGAGGATAGATGTTATAGAAATATCTGACTCTATGTATATACATTACAACTTATGAGTTTTTGAAATTTGGTTGACAAGCAACAACAACAATAACAACAACATATCCAATGTAATCCCACACAGTGAGGTCCGGGGAAGGGGAAAATGTACGCAAACCTTACCTCTACCTTGTGGGGGTAGAGAGGTTATTTTTGATAGACCCTCGAATTCGGTTGACAAGCCAACAAGAAAAAAAAAAGAATTAGATAGAAAATTACAAAGCTGAAAGAAGAAATTTAACTAGAAATTAAAGATTAGAGAGCTTACAAGATCCTATGACCAAAACAGCAAAGAGTGCAAGAACAATGTGTGCTGGTTCCATTTTGTTCTTCCCTGTTAGAGGATTCAATCCTCTCCTTGTTATGTTCTTCTCAAACTTAGCCACTTTCCTCTCTGCAACTCTTTTTGATGTAGTCTGCCAAATTTTGAAAGAAGAAAAAACAAATCATTATCATTTTTATAATCGATGGTGTTCGGGTCAGCTTGCGTGCAATTCGATTAATTCTACATGAACAAATCACTATTTTTTTTATAATCGTGGTGTCCGGACCAGCTTCGCGCTATTAGGAAGGGATGGTTCTTTCATTTCATTGATAGAAGTTTAACTAGAAAAGACTCCCCCTATTACTTTGAGAAGAGAATCGTTGGTTTGGCCGACGAATTACATTGGAAACTAGACCTTCTTTCTTTAATTTGAAGCAAGATTTTTGGAAAGTAACAATTCCATTGAGTTCGCTTTCGAAAAACTTGTTGCGGATTAGTTCGTTCTGTGCCACCAACGGCATCAACTCAAAGGCGCAGGTTAATCTCTTTGGTTGAGGCTAACACCTCAACTAATTCCACGAGAACAAATCACTATCATTATCATCAATTTTTTTAAAATATCACAAGGGAAAAGCAGATAAAAGAAAAGTAAATTTCCCAAAACCAATTAGTAATAATTTTTTTTCTCTGGCTTAACTATTTTTCTTTAGATAAAAGTGAAATATTTCACCTTTCTAGTGTTTTTAAAGAAATAATTCCACCTCCGCATCTATGACAAAAATAAATGGGGAGAAAATGTGGTCAACTTACGATGTCGGGTTCCCAAAAGCTCCGATTTTGATTTTTTTAAAAAAGAAAAGGTTAAATCAAGTAAAAAAAAATAACAAGAACAAGCAAAGTAATCGAGGCAGTGGAAAAAGTAACCTTAATTTAATTGTACAAACAACGGGAATATATTTTTGTCAGAAAAAAAAAGGACAAGGAAATAATAAGTACAAGTCCATGGTTCTTATCAATTCTTTTGGGGACGTTTCCAAGATTTTTTTTCTCACCAACTTGTACACGACTCGATTATTTTGTCAGATATCTATCATTTTTCATTGGTATAAGTATTGGATATTCCTACATTTTTGGGACTTATGCAAGAATTAGAAGAAAAAAGAATAATTTCATCTAAAAGTCCCATTAAATAAAAAATTAAGTACTTTCATAATCCAAATAAACGAAAATGATCGTGGTAGTTTAACAGTCAATGATCAAATCATGATGAACCACCTTTGGATGATACAAAAGATTCATATAGCTGAATTTAACTAATTTAGAATTGAAACGTAAAAAGAAATTACAACAAATGAGAGAAAGAAAATCCAATATAAATCCCAAGAAATTAGAAGAAGAAAAAAAAAAGAATTATTTTACCATTTTTTGTGTTCTTGTTTTGCTTCAATTTTGTCAATGCAGTATAAGTTGGAGGCTGTCAAAAGCGGCAAGAATCCGAGAAAACCTAAGACTTGTCTGTGAAAAAGAAAGAAAAACTTATTTTTTTGTGCGTTATATTGTGCTTTCTTACTCTAATTTAATGATTTCTTACTCTAATTTAATTTGGCTATGCATTAATTGCTTTCATGCTTTACTAGACAAATTTAGCTTATATGACAGGTCAGTATCAAGTAACAATATTTCATTCTTTCTCAATTGCCAAAAAAAATACAATGTTTTATTAAAAAATATAAAGTATAAATTAAGTAAGTTGTTTTCACAGAATCACTACCTAATCTATTCGAAAATATCCGAGAAAATTGAAGTTATACACCATCTCCTAACACTATTATTTCCCTCTAAAATTCAGATCTTACCTTATAAATTTTATTTCTTTAAAACCGCTTATGTGGCGCTAATCTTAATTAGTCAAATTAATTAAAAAAACATGAATTTGAATTAATCAGACCTGTAAGTTGTAAATCACGAATCTAAATTAATCAACTGTTGGGTAATTCAGATTAATTGGATCAGTAGATAGTATAACGCAAATCCAAATTAAAGATACGATTATAGATAAAAATTAGAGCAGCCAAAAATGTGACAAAAACAAAAATGTGACAACTTCATCACTAATCCCAGCTTCTAACAATGTCCTAATTAAACTTCTATGGTCTCTATTTCCTTCAATTTAGATTACTCAATAGTTAATCTTTTGAGATCAAAGAGTAAAAATGCTACCAGCAGCAAACAAATCTGAATTTGATCGAGCAAAAACTGAAATCATTATAAGCTCACCAACTTTGGTCTTTGATTTATTTTACAACAACCTAGAGAAAAGATAAAAAAGAAAAAAAAAAGACCAAGGGGAAATCCACCAAAGTTACATTACATTATTATATTGCATTGCTCTTTCCTTTACTATTTCCATACAAACGGAAGAGACTGAAAGCTGAAATGCCAGAGAGAACTATCATGCTAAGGCTAACAATTAAAGAACTTGCAATTCCTTCTCCAACTTGGTTACAAAATTTTCCATACATATTGCATATCTTCATCCATTGTAATTCTGGTTGCCCTAACTTGGCAAACGCCGCCGACTGTGCGGCGGCCGCCACAGCGGTCAGTGTCAAGTAGGCCATCAACTGCAAATTTAAGAAAATAGGATATATCAGTGGTAAGTGACAGATTCAGAATTTAAATTTCATGAATTCAAATTGGATGGATGTTATGAATTTCCTAAAATGTAGATAAACCAAAAGACAGAATGACGGGATAGGACTAAGAATTATAGTACCATTGGGGAAAAAAGGCAATCGTGGGGACATCTCTAATGATGAACCATTTCGATAGTATGGGTGTTGCCATGCCGTGCGGCACGACCATGGAAGTAATGAGAAAAAAAAGTTATGTAGTTGGACTATATGGTCTGTTTGTAGTCAATTTTGCTTAAATTTTTGTTAGAAATTTTAGTGATTTCTCGCATATAAATCATGAAGCAGTACTATGTAGTTGGACCATATGTTATATTCATTCGAGCATTACTTCTTTTTTTGTCAAAAAATTTAATGATTTCTCGCATAAATTAGTGTTGAATTTGGACCAGAAGATCAGACCATGAAGTATTGACTAGTTGAATTTATTGGAAATTTAATAGTGTGGAATTAAGTTTATCCCATTGTTTATGACTCGAACAATTGGGGCCCCGCACGTCGAAAATATCGTTTCCACACACGTGCAATCTTAGTGCCAAGTATCATAAATTTCGTTAATGAAAGAGATATTGGTACGTAAGTGAAATGTTTGAGACATAGAATGATGGACGGTTATTGGATAAATAACAAGTGTTCCACGTTGGTAAACGAAGGAAGGATTGTGCGAGGTGTAATATGGAACAGGTCGGAAAGGGCCGCGGAGCCGAGAAGGGTCGCAGCGCCTCCCGGACTGGGCCGCAGCGCTGGAGCGCCGCAGCGCCCCCCTTGCAGCGCCGCGACGCTAATTCCATGTTTGGCTTCTGGAGCCGCGACGCTAAATGCTGCAGCGCCTCGGCGCTTTCCAGGCAGTATTTGCTCGACGGAATCCCAAAGGTTTGGTTGTTGAGGTGGTTTCAATGGCATTGAATCCACCCAATAATGGCCATTACTTGGACCATTATGTTGTTGCATTACTTGGGGGGTTAAATGTCACCCATTACATGGCAATTGAATGCCATTATGGGGCATTTGAAAGGTCATCTTGCACACCTATAAATTGAGGCCTTTGGCTCAATTCTACAGAAGAGGAATGAACAGAAAACACAAGTTAACAACACCACAAAGAGATCAGATTTTCCTAAGAGCAATCCTTCTCTTAGCAATCTTCATTATTCGTGTTCTTCGCTGGGATCATTTGTGTAGGCTTTGCACATTTGATAGTTTGATGTTTCATCTTGGGAGATTATTGTCCACACTTCCGTAAAGCCTATATATACGGGGGAAATCTTATCTTAAAGACAGAAAGCCATCTCTCGACTCAGCCGGTGGTGTTGTGATTATCTAATTGGTTGCTAAGTGTTTCAGGTATGAACTAGAATCTCAAAGGACTCTAACCGTTCGGATTCTCAGCGGATCTACAAGCCATAAGTGTAGCAGTTCATGTTCTTGTATTTTCGAATACAAGATCCATATTTGAAATTCCAATATAAGATCAAGATATTAACAACTTGTTGTTGTAATCTTTGTTGTTTATCCTTTCGATCACTGTAATAGTTATTTACTATTTGCTCGAAAGATGTGTGCCAGCAGATATGGTCCCAAATCTGGCTGTGATTTTCTTCTTGAAAACAGTTCTGTTGACAGTTCTATTAACAGTTCAAACACTATCTCTATCAACAATCGTGCTTTCAACTCTGGTCCTAGTTTTGGTTCTCTCTTTGATGACAGTTACAAATCTGTTATCATCAAATATGGGATCTCTGGATCTGATGCTGAGCTTCAAGATACTATTGATAGTCATGCTAGTATGGCTAAAGATCGAGGACGAGTTGGTGTCACCGCTCCCGAGGGTGGTGAAAACAAGCGCCCACGAGAGGCTGAGGATGTCAATTGGGACAAGAGGAGAAGGATGAAGATGATGTTCTATCATGTAGCAAAAGATCTATATCCGTCCAAGACAAAGGATCCGAATGATGGTAAGGAGGATATGGACACTTAGTCTAACTGAAGTGGGCCAGAATCCAAAAGATCTAAGTTAATTATCCTTCTTTATCTATAATGTGTTTAGTTAATATATGAATAAAAGTGTGTAAAGCAAGGCTAGGAATATGAAAGTGTTTTCATTAAAAACTTATATTCCCTACACTCTAAAATCAGATATTGAATCTCCTTCCTTTCCGGTTAAAGATTGGACTATTGTAAACAAAAACTTAAAAGATCCGTTCTTTTTGGTGTAATTATTAAAAATGTGTAAAGTATGTTCGCACATATGAAGGATAGAGATCCACTGACTATGCGAAAACTGTTACCACTCTTAAGTAAGCGCCATGAATTTCCCTGGCCACCAATCACAAGGAAAGAAGACTAAGAGATAATGACTTTTCTTAAGACGTTGAACCTGTCACACTATCTGACAGAAGATCCTTCATTTGATAGGATGATATTGAACACTCAATCGTACAAAGCCTACGGGCGACTGGAGTGGGCTAGAATTCATTTGATAAAATGATATTGGACACTCAGTCATACAAAGCCTACGGGCGACTAGAGTGGGCTAGAATTCATTTGATAGGATGATATTGGACACTCAGTCGTACAAAGCCTACGGGCGACTGGAGTGGGGCCAGAATTCATTTGATAGGAAATTAATGGACACCTAGTGAGATGGGCCAGAATTTCTAGGTCTTAAATGATCTGAAGGCCAAAAGAAAGGCAGAAAAGTATTGGACACCTAGTGAGGTGGGCTAGAGTTTCCAGGTCTTAAATAATCTGAAGGCCAAAAGAAAGGCAGAAAAAAAATTGGACACTCAATCTGCCAAATCAACTAGAGTGGGCTAGAGTATCCAGATCACATATGATCCGGTTATGCCCTAACCACGGGCAAGCGGTTATTCATGTGAAGCAACGCCACCTCTAAAAGTATAAGGGGTTGGAGATGTTGTCCTCAATAGGACTTCAGGAAATGGGATCACTCTAAAAGGAGGTGATACATGTCCCAAACTTGGTTTAAGGGACGATATTGGTCAAGTTGGTTTGAGACTAGTCCAACAGGTCTGTAATAACTAAGAATGATACAGTATGTCTATAGCCAAATGAATGATATATTTGTAATCTGTGCATCTATGTCATCATAGATTAAGACACGTTAAATAGAAAGTCATTCAAAAGATAACGAAGTTAAGATTGCTGCCTTCTGTCGACATAAACCCTCAAAATACATGTGAGGTAGGCGAAGAGGCAAAATCACCTTTCCATTCCGAAAAGGAATAGCGAAAGAAGCACCGCTCCTCTAGAACTTAGTCACACCTACATGGGTGATTTGAAGTTTATACAAAATAGAGGGGGGAGACAAGTACTTTGTGACCTTCATTGATGATGGTACAACGTATTGCATCCTTTGTTTGTTGAAAAGCAAAGATGAAGTTGTTGAAGCGGATAAGCGCTACAAAGCAGAAGTTAAAAATCAATTAAGCCTACGGATTGAGGAATTCGTAGTGATAGAGGGGGAAAATGTGAAGTATCATTCATCAAACGACTGCTCATTACTCACCGCAGTCTAACGGTGTTAGCCAAGCGCAAAGTTGTAAGCCCAAACTATGTGGGGAAAAGCGATCCTTACCGCTAATGCGATTCTCAACAGAACTCCGTATAAGGATAAAAATAACCCTCCATGTGAAATATGGAAATGATCCCACCTACAAATGTTGTGATGTGGGGTGGCTTGGTAGAGGTTGGAATACCGAAACAGGTCAAGTTGGACCTAAGACTGTAGATTACATATACATTGGATCTGCAAATAACAGTAGTGCTTATCGCCTCTTGGTGTCAAAGGATGCTGAATTCTTTGATGATAACTTTTCTTGAGAAAGAAAAAGAAGTAATTGCTCGAGGTTAACAAGAACCCGCGAGTGCCTGACTGTCTGGAACTAGATATTCCATATCTACAGGACTCGGAAGTTGTTGACTATCCGGAACTTAATATTTCAAATCTACAAAACTCAGAGATTCTAGATATTGAACCGAGACGGAGCAAAGAGGGGACAAAGACTTGTTCCAGGTCTTCTAGCTTGTATGGTTGAGAATGAACCATGGACAATTAACAAATAATTGTCATCTCCAGAAGCGCTGCTTTGGAAAGAAGCTACAGAGAGAGAAATAGATTCCATCATATAGAATCATACTAGTGTAATGGTTGACCTTCCTCCGGAAAAAGAACCTTTGAGTTGTGAAAGTGAATACTCAAAAGTGAGTAGATGGATCTACTGACGAGTATAAGGCCTCGGCTACTTGTACATGTGCTCCCGTGTGAATAACTTAACATCCAGGGCCATTGCAGTCTTGCGTGACATAGATGTTGATGCCGCCTTCATAACCGAAAGTTGGAAGGGGAGGATCAGAGTTGGTTTGTTGGACTGTTGGGCTTCTTCCTGAACTTTCATTTTGGTCCCTGAAATGTTTACATTTTGGTCCTGGAAGTTTCAGTTAAAACAAAAATAATGAATCTGACAACAGAAACGTTGACTCTGAAGTTGGAAAAACCAACAGTCTGAAAGTGGAAGTCATATTGAAACAAAAGTCTCGATATGAAAGATATGGATATCACAGATGACATCTTAGGAATTGATATTTCTAAGACATCTAACGGACTGGTCTAACTCCAAACTCAGTTGTGAGATAGTTGACAGTCTCGTTGAAGCCACTAATGGATATGAATTATAGAACGGATTGGAATCATAGTGCACTCATATACAACAAGCGATATGCGCAGGTCACATGTAGTTCAATGTATTGTACACACTACAACTGACCTGGTATCGGCCTACAAAGCAGACCAGTTGAACTAAGGTTCACTCGTGATTTTGGAAATGATCGATAGAAGACGTTAAATCGGATATGACGATGTCTTAAATGTTCGCTTATCTACGGATTACGATATTCTGGATGTCCAGCGGTTCTGGGAGAACACAGTGATGCAAACTGGACATCAGACTTGAAGAACACCAATGCCACAAGTTAATGTGTATGGTGGGTCTTGGAAAATCCTCTAAGCAAACTTGCATCGGCCGATTCATGATGGATTCAGAGTTTATAGCTTTAAATAAAGCATGAAAGAAGTTGAGTAACTTCACGACTCTTTAGAGGACGTCCCTTATTGGGAGAAACCCGTGCCTTCATATACTGTGGCTAGCCGGTTGGCTTTAGAAAGGGCACGGATGACGGCGTCTGGACATATCTGTCGGATCTGTCAGAGACATAAGACCATATGGCAGTTGATCATCACGGGTGTCATTTCCTTGATTACTAATCAAATGATATAGCAGACCCTTTAACTAAGGGACTACCCGAAGATCAAGAGTTTTGCCTGTCTAGGGGAATGGGCTTAAAACCCAAACAATACGAACCTTTGCGGTGGTAACCCAACCATACTGACTGGAGATCCCAAGAATTTGGTTCAATGAGAAAACTAAGCTAAAAAGGTTCAGTTGAGCACTTCGGTGGAAGCAAGAGCACTTCAGATTATGATTTCTGTAAAGAAACGTAAATCCAAAGTCGTTCCTGTGATAGACATTAAAGTTCTACTTGCATGGTGGGTAAAGGTTAAGCTTTCAAACCTTTAACGATCCTCAAACGGTCGAGGTTAAGGTTGGGGAAACTTTTAATGATACCTAACACTTGTAAAGTGGGGTATAGCAGGATACCTTATAGGAGATCACCTATTTAAGTGCGAGGACAGACCGCCTCAAAAGAACGCACTTAATAATCCAAGTGTGTCCGAGGCTACAACGAACAGAACAAAAAGAAGAAACGAATAAAGGGGAGGTATTGTGTTGGTACCGTTGTCTTGGCTTACATTAAACACTGACGGTTCAATACATCACGTTCACCGCGCAGTAAGTAAGTCCGATGGTATTCAACTAGGGAAGGTTCAAAGAGGAAGCAACCTCCTCTGATGCAATATTTTTTCGCTAAAAGATTGCTGAAAGTAGGCACGTTGTGTGTGTGCCAAAATCTCTTTCAAGAGGGGATTGTTGGAAATTTACTAATGTGGAATTAAGTTTATCCCATTATTTATGACTCGAACAATTGGGGCCCCGCACGTCGGAAATATCATTTTCACACACGTGCAATCTTAGTGCCAAGTATCATAAATTTTGTTAATGAAAGAGATATTGGTACGTAAGTGAAATGTTTGAAACATAGAATGATGGACGGTTATTGGATAAATAACAAGTGTTCCACATTGGTAAACGAAAGAAGGATTGTGCGAGGTGTAAGATGGAATGGGTCGGAAAGGGCCGCAACGCCGGAGCGCTGCGGCGCCACCCTTGCAGCGCCGCGACGCTAAATCCATGTTTGGCTTCTGGAGCCGCGGCGCCGCGACGCTAAATGTTGCAGCGCCTCGGCGCTTCCCAGGCAGTGTTTGCTCGACGGAATCCCAAAAGTTTGGCTATTGAGGTGGTTTCAATTGCATTGAATCCACCCAATAATGACCATTACTTGGACCATTATGTTGTTACATTACTTGGGGGTTAAATGTCATCAATTACATGACAATTGAATGCCATTATGGGGCATTTGAAAGGCCATCTTGCACACTTATAAATTGAGGCCTTTGGCTCAGTTATATAGAAGAGGAATGAACAGAAAACAAAATTAACAACACCACAAAGAGATCAGATTTTCCTGATAGCAATCCTTCTCTTAGCAATCTTCATTATTCGTGTTCTTCGCTGGGATCATTTGTGTAGGCTTAGCACATTTGATAGTTTGTTGTTTCATCTTAGGAAACTATTGTCCACACTTCCGTAAAGCCTATATATGCGGGGGAAATCTTGTCTTAAAGACAGAGAGTCATCTCTCGACTCAGCCGGTGGTGTTGTGATTATCTAAGTGGTTGCTAAGTGTTTCAGGTATGAACTAGAATCTCAAAGGACTCTAACCGTTCGGATTCTCAGCGGATCTACAAGCCACAAGTGTAGCAGTTCATGTTCTTGTATTTCCGAATACAAGATCCATAATTGAAGTTCCAATCTAAGATCAAGATATTGACAACTTCTTGTTGTAATCTTTGTTGCTTATCCTTTCGATCACTGTAATAATTATTTACTATTTCCGTACGTGCTTTACATATCCAACAGAATTTGGACCAGAACTGTTATTTTTAGACTGGTCATAGATTTTGCTAGGATTTTCTCTTCACTTATTTGGGTTGTGACTCACTTCTAAATTTTTGAGTTATGAATTGTCTATGAATTTAATGGTTCCACTACAAACAAAACATTTATATTGCAGCCTTGTTCAACAAAGGGCATTGCTGCGGCAACTACTCTGGTTCCCAAGAACTACTCTAGACTTAAATTCATCTTAATTTAATAAGATCTGCCAACGAGGGTTGTGGTCAGAGGTCTCGGGTTCTAAACTTGGGTATGGAGTTACCTATGTAAGGGAGTGCGCCACCCTCAATGTGAGACTTTGCACAAATCCAATTTAATCGGACTCCAATACGAGCAAAAGAAGAGCATAATAGCTAGCATTTAATTTGAAAAAGAAGGACAAAAACTTTTTGAAGTTATGTCTGTTTGATAGTTTTTTGCAACAAAAAATAATCAGTTCACCCTTTTTCTCAAAACTTTGAATATTTTTAGGACATTTTAAGAAGTCATTTATAGAAAATCACCCACAAAAACATCTCAAAAGACAAACTAAGTAGGATTAACTTTGTACCTGATCACCAGAAAAAATCGCCCAAGCCAATGGTTTATTGAAGAGAACACTTCCTCTAATCATACTCAAAATGCACCTTAGAACTTGCACCAGTGAGTAGGCAGCAGCTAACCCATTGGCTATCACTAAAAACCTGCAAAAATGTACACAAACTTCACATTTTTAACCTTTGGGGACTTAAAATCTTATTATTACCAGCGGAACAATTACCACCAAAGGTTGTGGACTCCTTTGTCGTTAACCAAAGATCTCGAGTTCAAGAGTTTGAATAAAGTTGTCTTATAGAATTCACTTTAGATCAAAGGAATCGAGTTCGAGTCATGAATATAACCTCCTTTAATAGAGGGACTTTATTTCAAGTGAAACTCTCATACAGATCAAAGTCTCGAGTTGGAGACTTGAATGGAGTTTCCTCTAGTAAAGAGCGCTTTATTTCAAGTGAACTAAAAAGCGTTTTATTTCAAGTGGACTAAAAGACGCTTTATTTCAAGTGGAACTTCCATAGAGATCAAAAGTCTTGGATTTGAGACTTCAATAGAGTCACCTTTAGTAAAGAGAGTTTTATTACAAGTAAAACTTTCAAACGCAAAATCAAATTAGTCAGATTCGATGAACAAAAAAAACAAGACAAATAAACACCACGCAAACAAGAAAAGAGAAAGAAATTAAACTTACAGAAGAGCTTTCATATCTGTGAATTTAGCAATTTTCTCAATAGAGAAAATCACTTTAACTTGGGTATCAGTTCCAATGAGAGCAGCACCAAGAATTGCTAAACCACAAATTACACACCTTAACACAAGTTCTGTAACTCTCACTCTCCTATCAATCACCTTCAAATTATTCCCATGATAAACTGGAACATTTCCAGGACTAACTCCAACTCCCAAATAACTCATCTTTTTTTGTGTTTTTTACACTAAGCAATTGCAACACAAACTCAAAAGCTTTATTTTATTAGCTTTAGAGAAAACACAAGAAAAAGGCAATTGCGATTTTACAAGAAAAGTTGAATCACTTATATAGAAGAAACTCGCAGTATAGTCTGTTTCACATATTTAATGCAACATTTCACAACTCCCACCGTCCTTTTTTTAAAATCAAACTATATAAATTTTAATTAATATTTTAAAATATATTTTTTCATTATGATATGAGAAGAATGACAACTTATACTATCTTTGATGTAATTTTTAATTATTTAAATTATAATTTTAAAATATTAAATAGATTTAATCTAATTTAATTTAAAAACTGATTAACTTAACTCTCCACAAGCGAAAGAGAATAAATAATATGAGACAAATACAGTATTTAATTATCAGATATGTGGTGATGGAGCTGAGTTGCCCTTTCTCGGACTATGAGAATGCCAAGTGTATACATTAGTTAGTGGCTTTGATCATCACCTTACCTAAGATGCCAAAAAATATTTTTTTACTAACTTTTATATATCGACAGTATTAAAATATTCGCATTATCATATAACTGCAAGAAATTATTTATAATTAGTGAAAGTAATTATTTGAAAAATAAGGTTAGACAATATTTTACAATTGTTAAATTACACTGCCAGTTTAAATTTTTGCACATAATCAGTCTATATAAACTAAATGCAAAAAAAATTAGGTTTAAATTTTATACACTGATGATGTAAAAAGTATTTACACATTCAATTCACTTATATAAATATTATTTTTTTCATCCCACTTTATGCTATGGTACTTCTTTTTTTGTATGTCATATAAAGAACGATCGATTTTGATATGGCACGTATGAACGATTAAATTTCAAAATTTTCATTTTATTTTTAGTGAAATCACTTATAATTACATAAATATCTATAAGTTATATTAAATCACAAGCTTAGAAAAAACATTTGCTTCTTTTTGAAACTATGTATTTAATCAAATAACAATAATATTACATGAATTAGAACGACAATCATCACAAGTTAAAATTCATCGATAATATCAAAAAGAATTTGTAACATTGATATTGTTATAATCTTTATGCTTATTGGTATATATCTTCAACCCAAAGATAGGGATAATTTTAATAATGTACAATCCAGCATAAAATATTACATCTATATAGTCATATTTTTAATTTACATCCGCATAGTCAACTTTTTTTGCAACAGTATTTATACACACGATATACAATATTATACACTTACTGTAGACAATGTATAAACCCTGTATAAGAGTGTATAATATTATATAAAAGGGTCATTTCGGATGATATTAAAAATATAGGCCATTTTGGATAAATATTTTTTTCCAAATAGACATAGAGTGTTATTTTCCCCGAAGAAATTCAGTACTCCCTCCGGATAAAAAAGTGTCCACTTAGTCATTTGCACACCCCTTAAAAAAATACTAACTTCTAGGCAAAAATAGGTAATTTGACTAAAAGCTTAAAATGCCCCTAATTAAATAGGTATTGGATTTGGTCATCTAACACTTAATAAGAAATTTTTTTGTAAAGTAATGTTAATTCTTTCTTGATTTAATAAGTGAACACTCTTTTTTACTAAAAAAAATAAAGGCTAAGTGGACATTGATCGGGAAGGAGTAAAATGTAGGAGTGTAGTATGTGTTCTCTCTCACATAACACAAAGCTTTCATTTTACCATGTGTTACAAATAGGCGAAAAAACACCTCCACTTTCATGCATAATAATGCAATAATTGGGGATAATAAGAAAAACAATAAATGGAACCTGATCTTGTAATTGAATGAAGGCTACTAAATTTTCTGGGAAGAGGCAACAGTTACTTGTCCCAAGGTGCAAAGAAAGATAACGATGATAAATTGCCTTAAATTTTCTGCTGAATTATAGTGTGGTGGTATTTATTATGACCCATTTTTTTTGATATCTCCAGCTTTCCGACTTACGCCAAACTATTTCTGGAGATAGTAGTCCTGATTTCTCAGCACTACTACCAGTAAATCGCGGGATGTGTCTGAATGACCAGAGTTTGAGAACAGAGCAACTGATATCACCTACAATGTCCTACCCCAGAAGAGAGCAAATTGCTCCCACCAGGGTTCGAACCCACACGGCAGGCCTCCAGCTGTATTTTAAGTTTCCATCATTTGTCATCCAGTTATGCCCGGGGACATGACCCATTATTTCATGCATAGCAAAAGGGGACACAACAAGGGGTTTTATATTTTATTTCCATTCGACCAAAATAACTATTTTTTTATTTCCATTCGACCAAAAACTATTTTTCCTTGTTTTTTAAAGTATTTTTATTTAAATTTTGATTGAATAAATAATATAATATTTTTTTATTTCTCATTCGGTATTTGATACTCAATTTGTGATTACAATTAATTTAGACTCATATAACGTAATAAAACTTATACAAGATAATTCAAAACCTATAATTAAGGGTGAAAAATCCTATCTATTCCGTAGCGGATCTATGTAGAAGCTGTAAGTTCACAGAAACTAGGTAGCTTTTATCCATCAATTTTTTTTATGGTAGAACCTAGATTCACACTGCATTATTAATTTTATAATAATGTCGTAATGTCGTGTGAATGCGTAGGTTGGAAAATCTAAGGAAAAAGAGAAACAAAAATCCCAGAGTTGCTGGAATCATGAGGACCACACTTGACTGTTTACCTATTGAAAGTGGTGGGGCATTATTTGTCAAACTATTTTTTTCTCACTCGATGTCCGATACTTATTTTGGATCTGATTAATCCAGATTCATGTTGGAAAGTTTTACCTAAAGAGCAAAGCGTTTTCCGTCAAAAATTACATCATTTTCGGAGTTTAAATACGAAAGAATATTTGCATATCTAGAAAAGGTTGCTCAACTATTTAAATTGTGCACATTTATATGATTCAAAGTGTAAAGTCGAAAAGCAAATGCAGTAGCAGGTACAACTACTACATCCCACTAGCAGGCGTGGTTTCAATCTTATAATTATAAGTACTAAAATTAGAAAGAATTCCTTATAAGCAATTAAGATGCTTATTGCGTATAGTACTTTAACAATCTAATCGAAGTGGGAAAAAAAAGAATTCTACTTTTTACCTATTTCTTTTTTCCGTTTAGCTTCGACTTTATTCGAGAAAAAGACTAATTAACATAATTGCAATGAAATTATAAGTTATGGACTATATAAATTAATGGGAAGGTCCATATGTGCTCCTAAACTTTGCCAAATTAGTCATTCATGTTCTTGGTTATAAGTTCGGGTGAAAAATATAACCTTAGCGTTATAAAACATATATATAATTGTTGATTTACATAATTGAAGCAAGTTACAGCAGTGTTAGTTACTGCATTAGTGAAGAATGAACAAGAGATGAGAGAATGTAAGAAGAATGGGAGAAGGATTGTGGTAGAAAAGAGAGAATTGATGTCTCAATGTATGAGGAGCATTTGGAAAAAATGATTTCTTATTTCTGAAAAAATATCAATACAAATGTATATATATACACATCATCCTTTCTAGAATATTCTAATGATCTTTAGTTAATTATCTCTAACAACCCAACTAACTTTGTAACTAATCTTGTAACTAACTATACAAACTAACTACCTTCCTAATAACTTGGACTAATCTCAATTATTCAGGACACTAGAGTGCATTTTCCTAATGTTTCAACACCCCCCCCCCCTCAAGCTAGAGGATATGAAGATGTTCTTCATTCCTAGCTTGGAAAGTAAAACATCATGTTGTTGTCTACCAAGGGCCTTTGTAAGCAGATCAGCTGGTTGATCCATAGAAGGCAAATAAACTGTATTGATCAATCCTACTTGTATTTTCTCCCTGATGAAATGACAATCAATATCAATATGCTTTGTTCTTTCATGGAATACTGGATTGACCGCAATCTGAATAGCAGACTTGCTATCTGTGTGTACTGATATTGTAGTCTGAATCTCCACACCAAGATCTTGAAATAGGCCTGTGAGCCACACCACTTTGCATCGAGGCCGCCATAGCCCTCAGATTTCGCCTCTGCAGAGCTCCCGAAACCGTGTCTCGCTTTGACTTCCATGAGATTGGAGATGAGTCATGCATCACCAGGTAGCCAGTAATTGATCTCATACTATTAACACAAGCCCCCAATCTGCATCACAAAACACTTTGAGTTGAGGAGTAGGAGTACTTGTACTGGACATTAGGATTCCTAGCCTTGGTGCTTGCTTGACATATCTGACAATTCTGAGACCAGTTTCCATGTGTGACTTCTTAGGTGCATGCATAAATTGACTCAGGCAATGCACATCAAATGCAATGTCTGGTCTGGTAGTTGTCAAATATAATAGCCTTCCAACCAGTCTTCTGTAAACACTAGGATATGATAGCACAGAATAAGGGTTTTCAACTGATATGGGACCTGAACATGATGCATTAGCCATATGTCTGTCAAATTCACAGGTTGTGAGCTTCTGGTTCATATCCATGGGAGAAGATGCAGGCTTTGCACATGCAAGCCCCATATCTGATATAAGCTCCAGAGCGTATTTCCTCTGGTGCATAAGAATGCCCTGTGAGTTTCTTGCAAACTCAATGCCAAGAAAATATCTAAGTTCCCCTAGATCCTTTATCTTGAAAGTGGACTGCAGTATCTCTTTAGTGGACTGAATCAGTACTGGATCATTTCCAGTAAGTAACAAGTCATTAACATACACCAGCACTATTACAATACTACTATTTTCCTGCTTGGTGAAAAGAGAATAGTCTCTATGACTCTGCTGAAAACCAGATGAGATAAGAGTTGTAATCAAGTTGATGTTCCACTATCTTGATGCATGTTTTAGACCATAGAGAGATTTCAGCAACCTGCACACCTGCCTCTTTTTTTCTTGACAACAAATCCTTCTGGAACTTCCATGTACACTTCTTCAAAAAGGTCTCCTTGTAAGAATGCATTGTATACATCCATCTGATGAATTGTCCAGTGTTGTACTGATGCAATGGAAATCACAACCCTCACTGTTGTCATCTCTACAACTGATCAAGCCCCTCGTTTTGATTGTATCATTTTTTACCAACCTGGCTTTAAACCTCTCCACTTCTCCTGTTGTCTTGTACTTTATTTTGTATACCACTTGCATCCTATAGCCTTCTTTTCCTCTGGCAGAGTGACCAGCTTCCAGGTTTCATTGTCCTCCAATGCTTTGATTTCAACCTCCATTACCTCAACCCATCTGTGATCCTTTGCTGCTATTGAATAGTTCTGTGGTTCTGTGTTAAGAGAAACCTTGGCCACAAAATCCTGATATCCTGCTGATAGACCAGTATACGCAATGTTATCAGTTATAGAATATAAGCAACTGGAGGAACCATGAGTAGTAATGTAGTCTTTGTGTCATATAGGAGGTTTACTACTCCTTGTGGATCTTCTGACTTCATGATCTGATCCTATGGTCATGTCAATACCTGGTGGTCCTATGTTTATGTGATAAGGACTATGATGCTGAACCACATCAGGCATATGTACATTATGCGTGTTATTTTGTCTGTGTTGATCATCTTCTTACTGTTTGGTGTGTGTTGGTGGATTGTCAAAATTTTGTTGACAAACTAAATCTTCATAGCAAAGAAATTCATGTGTCTTAATATGACTGATGTCTTCAGTTATGCCTCATTTGAGAGGAATTTGTTTTCCATGAACAACACATCCCTGCTCATGAATAGAGTTCTATTTTCCATGTCATAAAATTTGTATCCTTTTTTTAGCAGATCCATACCCCAGAAATATGGACCTTACAACCCTTGGACCAAACTTATCATGTCTGTTGTTTATAGTGGCAAAGCACAAACAACCTAATACTCTCAAGTGATCAAGTTGTGGTACCTTATTATACAACATTTCAAATGGAGATCTATTCTTTATAACAGTGGAGGGGATTCTGTTGATTATGTACACTGCATTCTCTACACATAGTCCCCAGAACTTATCTGGTAATCCTCCCTGAATCTTAATGGCTCTAGTAGTTTTTAAAATATGTCTATGTTTTCTCTCCACCACACCATTTTGCTGTGGTGTGTATGAACAAGAACTTTCATGAATGACACCATATTTTAGAAACAGCTCACTACAATTCTGATTAAAAAATTCAGTCCCATTATCAGATCTTACCCTCTGAATTTTAGCTCCAAATTGGGTGTTAACTTCAACAAGAAAATTTCTAATCATGATAGAAACATCAGATTTCAGTCTCATCAAAAAAATCTAAGTCAATCTAGTATGATAATCCATAATGGTTAGAAAGTATCTCATTTCATTATATGTTTCAGTTTTATAAGGTCCCCATACATCCATATGTATTAGTTGAAATGACTTTGATGCTCTATTATTGCTAACAATGAAAGGAAGTCTAGTTCGTCTAGCCAAAGGACACACTTCACAATTATTCAAGACAAAATCAGTATTATTCCTGAAACATGCTATTTTCTTCAAGACATTCATGGGCACATGACATAGTCTCTGATGCCAAGTGACTGCATCAACATGTTGAGTTGCAGACAGACATCTACTCAACTCTTCTATTTTATTCTAAGCATCCATGGATAATATATACAATCCTGCCTCTTCATTACCAATTCCCCTCACCTTTCCAGATGAGCGATCCTGAAACACACAACATGTTGGGAAGAAGGTAATACTACAATTCAGTTCCTTAGTTATTTTTGAGACAGACAACAAGTTAAACTTGAAAGTTGGCACACATAAGACACTTCTAAGAATATCACCTCCTCCTAAATGGTATTCCCCAACATGTGAGATTTTTGCTGCATCTCCTGTGGGCAGTTGCACTTTTCCTGTTCCTTCTGTCAACATGTTATTATGTAAGTACTTCTGGTCAGCAATCATATGATTAGTTGCGCCTGTATCTACTATCCACTTAATCAATTCCCCTGAATCAGTAATATACTTACCTGCCATGTTGGCAATGATATTATTTTCTCTGTTGTTCAACAGGTCAAGAAGTTTCTGATGCTAGCTGGGTGTGAACTGGATGTATGGTATTACTTCAGCAGTGTGTTTCTGACTTGTGAATGGTTGTGCATTTTGTAAAAACTTTGGTGATTGTTTAAGTGTACTCATGGCATGGTGATGTTGTACTGCACCTTCCTGTCCAGTGTCCTCACACAACATAGTCCCTCATGTGACTGCATAAGCTTTCTTCCCTTTGTTGTTGAAATTTTCTGGATATCCAATCAACTTGTAGCAACCCTCCTGCACATGTCCAGTCTTGTGACAATAGTCACACTTCATCAGTTTGTAACATTCCAATCTTGAGTGACCTTTTAGATGACAATGATCACAACATGCATTGGAATTATTTTGTTTCTTCTGTTTTTGAATTCCACTTCCACTTCTGAAATTTCCATTTCTATATGTGAACATGGCAGATGATTCCACTGATTCAAACATCACCCTACCAGTTCCTGCTACCATCTTCTGACTCTCTTCCTGATTGAACATGGCATGTACTTGGTTTAATATAGGTATTTGTTATATCATGAGAATCCGACTCCTTATTTGACTGTAACTTTCATCCAGTCCCATAAGAAATTGCAATAGTCTTTCGTACTGTAAGTGATCCACAAATTCTCTTGACTTTGGGCAACAAGATTGGATTGGTATGATAGAATCATACTCATCCCATAGATTCTTGAGTCAAGAATAATACATTGATACATATATTGTCCCTTGTCTCATGGAAAATATTTCTTTGTGCAGTTGGAAAGCCCTGGAACTATTAATCTTGTCAAATCTCTCCTTTAATTCTTCCCATATATTGTATGAGTCTGAATTATACAACATTCCAGTAAGTAAGCTCTTACTCACATTCCCCATTAACCAAGACACCACAATTGCATTGCACCTATCCCATAGTTTAGTCAAATCTCCATGGAAGGTTTCTCTCCTTACATTTCCATCAATGAATCCTATCGTGTTCTTCCCTAGTAGGGCCAAATTCATGACTCTACTCCACAATGTATAATTGTCCATTCCATTTAGGATAATTCCCACAAATAAGGAACCAGGTGCATCTGAAGGAAACAAATACAATGGATGATTGTGATCTATTGTGATCACTATCATGACTTCATCTGCTGAGCCTTCTCCATTACTTTCCATCACTGTTAATCTATGCTTTAATATCAATACTGATCCTCAATACACATAGATTTATCTATTAGACTCTTGTGAACTGTTGACAACAACAAATAACAACAAAAAATCGAACCTCAGTGATCTGTTTAGTCGATCCTAAGTGATTTGTTTTGCACAAATCTGCCTTTATCTTCTTAATTCACTTTGCATGTGTCTGCATCTCCTTGAGTATTGACAACAACACTTTCGATAACTTGTTTGACATGTTATCACCTCCAGAAATTATTGCATGCACGATCCATCAAACATACACACAGATCTTCTGCAAAATTGCTTTGCATGTTCAGAAAAATTGTTCAATCGCGTATCAGTTTCTTCTGAGCTCTGATACCATGTTGATTTGCAGAATTGAAGCAAGTTACAACAATGTTAGTTACTGCATTAGTGAAGAATGAACAAGAGATGAGAGAATGGAAGAAGAATGGGAGAGGGATTATGGTAGAGAAGAGAGAATTGGTGTCTCAATATATGAGGAACATTTGGGAAAAATGCTTTCTTATTTCTGAAAAATATCAATACAAATGTATATATACACATCATCCTTTTTAGAATATTCTAATGATCTTTAGTTAATTATCTCTAACAACCCAACTAACTTTGTAACTAATCTTGTAACTAACTACACAAACTAATTACCTTCCTAACAACTTGGACTAATCTCAATTATTCAAGACACTAGAGTGCATTTTCCTAATGTTTCAACAATAATATACACCTTTCAATTCTAACCAAGCTATAGCTAACATATTTTTATCTATTTTGATCTTTATAAATTTCCACGTGAGTGAGGCACGTTGAAAAAAGGAAAGGAATTCAATTTGTCATTGAACTTTGCAAAATTACTTGCCTTTAATCTTTCACTTTTGTTCTGAACATGCAAGTTGGACATGCTACTATCTATCTCATCCCCCCTGAATCTCCGAGAACTAAATCTTGAAAATTACAGTTATCATCAACTCGATCCACGAAAAAGAACTTCAATTTTCAATAGTCCAGAAATATTAGCACACCAAATCCATGGAACAGTCATTCTTAACCCTTTCTGTATTATTTCCTTACCGATTGAACACAACCAAATATAATAAAAAAGTGCTCGTACTGTAGTAGTATTCATCGTTGGTTTCCTTTAAAAAAATAAACTTTTGATCATTGTGTAACTTATATTTCCATTATGGTTTACTGTATGGTTTGATATCTCTTGCAAAACGTATACAATCAAATCTTTCTATAATTGTCATTCGCTATAACAGTCTGATTTTCTCCGAAATCGATTTTTCATGTTATATTTTACTTCTCTATAACAACATGCTACATATAACAACAATGTCATTCATTATACCGGTACACTGTTTATAAAATTACTTCTCTATAACAATCATACTCGAATATTAATCTTGACAATAATTATCTTAATTTGCAAAATTCAAATAAAACAAGTGACTAGTTTTTTTCATAATTAATTAGCTAATATGCCATCATGTTTGTCTCTTTGTAAATATTATGCACTTGAACTTTTCAAGTGAAAATGTGATTGAAATTTGTGAATTTTTTTGCTAACTTAATTATAGACCTCTTTAATTTTATGATTGTATAGTTGAACGTTGAAAATGGAATTAGGAACCGTGTCCACTTGATAGACGGATGATAAGGAAACCCCATATTCACAATTAAATTCCATATTGTTGGGACATAAATTTTTATGTCAGACAAAATGGAAATTTCAAACGTGACCAATATTATGCATTTTAAATATTCATGAAATATATAATAATAACTACTTGTAGATATGAATATTGGTCCTCTTTTTTTCCTTCATCTCTGAATCTTCTGTTTTTATCCCCACATTTTAGACTCAAATTAAACCTCTGGGTTTTGTTCACACATACATCAGATCATATGGTCCTCCACGTACTTAAATCCCTATGATTTTCCTATAAATAACTTTTATTAGACTATAAAGCTAATCTTCTTGAGCTTGGCCTAGATCAATTTAGCCAAAGGTTAATTAATCGCATGTCTGTGTGTATATTTTACTGTCTTCAACTCGATTTTTTTATTGGAAATGATTACTGAATATAGTGATACTGCATTCCACTAATTTAAAATATTTGATAGATTATGGAAATAATCCTTGATTATTGTCATAATTTTTGTGTATATTATAGATTAGGAATGTAATTATTCTGATTTAGATTACCATAATTGTAGCCTCAAATTAGTCTTGTAACATATATATATTACCATATTCAAGGAATGAAAAAGGTAAGAAAAATATTTTCTTCATGGTATCAAGAGCAAAAAATTTACTCCCCCTAACCCTAGCCCTAAGCCACCGGAAAACCCTACTTTCCCCCCCCCCCCACTCGAAACCCTAGTTTTTTTTTGATTTTTACTTTGCCAAAACCCTAATTGGATTCTTCCTTCTCCTCCTTGTTTTTCGACATTCAAGACCAACAACGGTCGACCAACACAAATTTCATCCAGCTCTTGCCATAAATAACGTCAAGAACTTCATTCCGGTGATTCTTGAGATGGAAAAAGGGTAATATTCATCTTGGGCAAAGTTATTCAAAATCCATTGCCGCGCATACCAAGTCATTGACCATATTCTTCCTCCAAAGCCTCAATCGGGTGCCATAGAAAAACCCACCGATATTGACATGGCTCTTTGCTCTCGCTTGGATGCTATAGTCCTTCAATGGATTTACCGCTCCATATCAAATGACCTTTTGCACACCATATTGGAATCGGATTCGACGACTCAACAAAAATGAGAGCGTTTGCAAAATATTTTTCAAGATAACAAGATTTCTCGTGCGGTTTATCTAGAAAATCAATTCACCAATGTCAAGTTGGATGATTTTCCAAACGTCTTCGCATATTGTCAAGAGTTAAAAATATTTGCCGATCAACTATCTAACGTTGGTGCACCGGTGATGAATCAAAGGTTAGTTCTTCAATTAATTAAGGGGTTTGAATGAAAAATATGATGGTGTTGTTACGTTCATTCAATAAAGTAATATGTTGCCATCATTTTATGAGGCTCGTTCGAGATTGATTCTTGAAGAAACCCGAAAACTAAAACAGGCGGCGACGGCGGCAAACAATGCTAGCACCACCCTCATTTCCGCCAACACGTATAGCGATGATTTTGGCAATCAAAATTCTGGTTCAGGCAGTGGTCAAAATCGCAACAATAATGGACCAAAACGGGGTCAAAATCGCAACAATAACAAAGGAAAAAATAATGGAGGAAGGGGGAGAGGTTGTGGCGGCGGACAACAGTCTGGTGGTGGCAGCAACCGCGGGCAGCAGGGGCAGAACCGCCCCCCCGGCAGCCGCAGCAGTCCCCTGGCAGCGGGCAATGGGGGCAGTACCCACCGTGGGGCTGGACGCTACAACAGTGGGTAGCCCCGTCTTGTCCATACCCCACGATGTCGTAGGCTAGACCAACGCCACCCAAGCGACAGCCCGGGGTACTTGATAGCCGACCACAACAAGTATTTGCATCCCATGGACCATCATCTTCGAGTTATGTTCCAACGGACATCGAGCAAGTCATACACACTATGAATCTCAATGGTCCTGACGACACTTGGTACATGGACACGGGTGCGACCTCTCACATGACGACATTTCAAGGTACTCTCTCATCTTATTTTAATATGAACAGTAATAAGTGGTATTGGAAAATCAAACCTCCTCCCTCTCTTACCCACTTTTACATTTAAAAAATATCCTACATGCACCCAAACTTATTAAAAACTTGGTATATGTGCATTGTTTCACCACTGACAATAATGTTTCTGTTGAGTTTGATTCATTTGGGTTTTCTGTGAAGGACATTCGGACGGGGATGCCACTAATGAGATGTGCTAGCACTGAGGACTTGTATCCTATCACCACTAATACCAACAACCAATCCACCTCTCCATAAACTTTTGTAGCTCTTTCTCCTACTTTATGGCATAATCGTTTGGGACACCCGGGAGCACTGGTGTTAAACTCCGTTAGAAAAAATAAGTTTATTGATTGTACATAATTTTTGGGAACATGTTTGTCAGTCTTGCATTTTTGGGAACATGTTAAATTACTGTTCTCTTTATCTACTTCAAACACTATTATGCCATTTGATATCATGCATAATGACTTATGGACATCCCCGATTTTAAGTTCGGCAGGTCATAAGTATTACATGCTTATTTTGAATGATTACTCTAATTTTCTATTGACATTTCCCATTGAAAAGAAATCGTAGGTTCACACTATTTTAATGCAATTTAGTTCTTTCATCCAAACCCAATTTGAGAAGTCAATTAAATGCTTCCAATGGGAGAGAATTCATAAATGACCAATTTAAGGAATGTTGTCACAAAAATGGTATGGTATTTCGTCTCTCCTGTCCGCACACTTCTCCTCAAAATGGGAAAGTTGAACGTAAAATACGAGCAATAAATAATTTAATAAGCACACTTCTTGCTCATTCGTCCATACCACCATCATTTTGGCATCATGCTCTTCAAATGGCCACAAACCTTTTAAACATTCTCCTTAGCAAGTTACTTTCAAACCTCTCACCCACACAAATCCTTTAACATAGGGTCCCTTCCTACACACATTTGAGGGTTTTCGGGTGTTTATGTTATCATCTCTTTCCTTCCACAACAATAAACAAGCTCCAAGCCCGTTCTACTCCATGTGTATTTTTGGGATACTCACAAAACCATGAGGGCTATAAGTGTTATGATATGTCTAGTGAGAAAATTTTAATCTCTCGTCACGTTATTTTTTATGAGTCCAAATTCCCGTTTGCCAACATACACACGCCTTCCCCACCTTCGTATAATTTTTTTGGACACTGAGCTACCTTCCATCTTGCAATACCATCTACACAACCATAATGTTCAAGCCCAAATAAGGGAGCCCACTGCTCACTCTCTCTTTGCCCAATCAAACAACACACCAAATCCAACCAAAATGAGGGAGCCCACTTCTCCCTCACCCTCTGTCTAGCCCCAAAGACCAAATACTCAGGCCCATTCGAGGGAGCCTACCGCTCTCTCACCCGCGGTCCAGTAGACTCCACATCATCACCCGCAGCCCAACCTAGTAATTCTCGATACGTGCTCAGTTGGGCCGAACTCACCTCTGGCCGAGACTGGGCCCAATAATGGCTAGGTCACGAGCTCAGCCCACTCCAACCAAATAATTCCACTTCCCCAACAGCCCAATTCGGATCAGGCCCTAACCCGGTCCATCTAAAATCGTAGCATGCATGGGATTTTTGGTCCTAACCATCATTTTAATTTGACATCCTCTGTCTAAACATCCCCGATCCCCTGTAACCCGAAAGCTGCCCTATCGGACCCGAATTGGAAAGCCACCATGTTAGATGAAATTGATGCTCTTATTAAAAATAAGATGTGGGAGTTGGTACCCCGTCCTTATAATATAAATATAATTCGTTCTATGTGGAGTTTTTGTCATAAAAAGAAATCTGATGGTTCATTTGAGAGGCACAAAGACTGTCTTGTTGGTGATGGCAGGTCTCAGCAGGTTGGTGTGGATTTTGATGAAATATTTATCCTAGTTGTTAAACCAGTGACTATCCATACGATTCTCAGTTTGGCTCTGTCAAAATCATGGTAGATTCACTAATTGGATGTAAAAAATGCATTTCTCCACGGTCACCTCCGGGAAACAGTTTACATGCACTATTCTATGGGTTTTTGAGACCCTATCCATTCATATTACGTTTGCTTGTCGAAGAAGTCTTTATATGGTCTCCAATAAGCACCCCGAGCATGGTATAACATATTTGCTAATTTTGTTTCCATGCTGGGCTTCTCGCATAGTAAATTCAATCAGTCGTTGTTCATTTATCAGAAAGGAAATGACATGGAATACATTCTTCTCTATGTGGATGATATCATACTCACAACATCATCTGACTCTCTTCGCCAATCTATTATGTCTCTCTTTGCATCGGAATTTTCTATGAAGGATTTGGGTCATTTGAACTATTTTTTGGGCATTAGCAGTGACTTAACATGCAGGTGGTCTATTTCTTTGTCAAAGAAAATATGCTGAGGAAATCATGGACAGAGCCGGCATGTCATCATCTAAGCCATCTCACCCACATCGGTTGATACAAAAGCCAAGTTGAGTAACGCCTCGGGGTCTCCATACAACGATCCGACACATTACCGCAGTTTAGCAGGGGCATTGCAATATCTCACCTTTACGAGACTTGATATATTATATGTTGTTCAATATGTATGTTTACATATGTATGACCCGAAGGAGGAACATATGAATGCTCTCAAACGGATTCTGCGGTATATTCAGGGTATGTTTGATTTTGTCTTGCATCTTTATAAGTCAGCAGTCTCTAGTCTTACTTCTTATATCGATGTTGATTGAGGGGATGCCTGAATACCAGACGCTCCACCTTTGATTATTGTATTTTTCTCGGAGACAATTTGATCTCGTGGTCTTCGAAGTGCCAACCCACATTATATCGGTCTAGTGATGAAGTAGAATATAGAGGGGTTGCAAATGTTGTCTCTGAATCATGTTGGCTCCGTAATCTTCTATTAGAGCTTCATTGTCCGATCAAAAAGACCATCGTGGTTTATTGTGATAATGTGAGTGCGATATACCTGTCAGGAAACCCTGTACAACATCAACGCACTAAACGTATTGAGATGAATATTTTATTTATTTGTGAAAAGGTTGCACGTGGCCAAGTTCGTGTTCTCCATGTCCCGTCCCGATATCAGATTGTCGATATATTCACTAAAGGTTTTCCGTGTATACTCTTTGATAATTTTAGGGACAGTCTCAGCGTACGAAGTCCTCCAGCTAAGACTGCGAAGGAATGATAGATTATGGAAATAATCCTTGATTATTGCCATAATCTTTGTGTATATTATAGATTAAGAATGTAATTTTTCTTATTTAGATTACCATAATTGTAGCCTCAAATTAGTCTTGTAACATGTATATATTACCATATTCAAGGAATGAAAAAGGTACGAAAAATATTTCCTTCAATATTGGTCGTACGTAGAATTTAGCCTCATGAAATATCATGCAAGGTTAGTCTTATATGTGAGCTTATATAACAATATTCACACTTCAACGTTTTGACCAACTAATTCAAGTCTTTATGATCGCAGTATAGGACCTTAGGGTAATTGTTTATGTATTGAATTTAAGTTATATATACAATTGATGTAAAGAAAAATTTTATACTATAATCAGGTCATTCAAAGAATATCGACATGTAGCCTCCTTAAAAATGTAGGATTTGTAATCTTGAAAATAAAATAAGTTATCTATTACAACATCTAAAAATGACTTGATTATGTAAAAGATCTTTGCAGTACCGACCGACATGTAACTTGAACTCATATGTATTTATACTTTGTTAACTCTAATCGACCCCAATGGCAAACAAACTTAGTAAGACTAAATCAACTAATTAATATTAAACCTTGTGTTAAATATACAATAGGTATACCAACCAAATAGGTCTCGGTTTTGTACATAGAGGCAGCCCACGGGTTGTGTATATTTGGTATGTATATTGTTGTAATATTTTAGGATACACATTACATTAATTAGTCTTATAGACTTACAATAATTATAGGATTCTTGTACTACTAGAATAAGGTTTTGGTATTAGAATAGGAATAGAATTTTCCTATTATGGAAATTGTAAATTGTATATATTCTCTTTCATTAATAAAAATAATCAAGGGGATTAATTCTTTCATGGTATCAGAAGTCTAGGTCAAACAAAAAATTTCTCTCCCAATTTTTTTTTGTTCTCCTCGGCCAAGCAGAATCCGAGCAATCCTCCTCGGTTTCCGCGTCTGTTTTCCGCTCTCAAAATATCTCTTCCAAATTCCTCTATCACCTATTGTTATTTCATTATGTATACGTCAAAGAACACATTTCACCTTGCCCTTGTTGTTTCTAACATCAAGAATCACATCCCTCTAATTTTTGAAATAGAAAACGTCCAATACGCGATGTGGGCCGAGTTGTTCAAAATTCACGCTCACTCGCATCAAGTTATTCATCACATCATCCCCGCGGATCCTGAGGATACGGAGGTGCCTAAAAGCGAGGATGATCCTAATTTCTAAGTTATGGACAACACTTGATGCCACCGTCCTTCAGTGGATTTATTCCACTATCTCTACCGACCTGTTGCAGACGATTATTAAGCCAGAAGCTACGACGATGGCTGCTTGGGATAGGCTGTGTGACATATTCCAAGATAATCGAAATTCCAGAGCTGTTACCCTTGAGCAGGAATTTTCTCACGTCAACATGGAAAATTTCCCAAACTTTTCAGCTTATTGCAAAAGGTTGAAAGAATTGGCGGACCAACTCCGCAACGTTGGTGCGCTCGATAGTGAAGATCGTCTTGTTCTATAGATAGTTGATGGCCTATCCGAGGCCTATAGTGGCGTTGGAACTCTCATTCGTCAAAGTAATCCTCTCCCGAAGTTCTATCAAGCCCGTTCCATGCTTACTTTGGAAGAAGTCGGGCTGGCTAAAAAGGCGGCTACGAGTGCTAGTCATGTGGTCATGATGACCTCGTCCACTAACTCTCCGAATTTTGGTGACCATTCAAACCAAAATCGGTCTCAAGGGGGTGGCAAAAATAGTCGGAAAAATAATGGCAAAAATCGTAGGGGAAACGTGATGGAAATGAAGGCAGTTCCGGTAGCAGTGGGTCCCGCCCCATTAGAAGTGGGTCATAACCCAACTGGTCCCAGCCTTGGGCCCCCTGGCCGTGGGCTTGGTCTAGTGGGTAGTGGCCCAATAACCTTTATTTTTCAGGGCCACAATCTTACGGGCAGTGGGCTAGATAGCCTTCAAGTCCCACTTCATTCTAGCCCAATTTCCAGCAGTAGTCAAGTGACTTCCGCCATAGTGCTGGCCCGGGGCAGCAAACCGGCGTGCTTGGGCCTCGGCCTACGCAAGCCCATCATGCCGCGGGCCCTACTCCTACCGATATTAAAGCCGCGATGCACACGCTTGGAATAAATCCTTCGAATCCAAATTGGTACATGGACACCGGCGCCACTACTCACATGACGTCTGATTCAGGTACTCTCTCATCTTATTCCAATTTGAGCAACAATCGTGGTATAATTGTTGGTAATGGTAATTCAATTCCAATTCGTGGTTACTGTCATAAAACGTTGTCTCCCCCCCCCATCCACCCCTTAATTTGAAAAACACATTTCACGCTCCTAAATTGATTAAAAATTATGTGTTTGTCCGTAACTTCACCATTGATAATTCCGTTTCTATCGAATTTGATCAGTTTGGATTTTCTGTGAAGGATTTCAAGACGGAGAGTCCTCTCATGAGGTGTGATAGTAGGGGTGATCTTTATCCTATCATGCCATGTTCCGGTTTCTCGAGTCAAGCCTTGCCATCAACTTTTACAACCCTTGTTCCTTCCTTGTGGCATGCTCGTCTTGGTCATCCGGGGTCATCTATTTTGTCCTCCTTAGATAAAAATAATTTTATTTCGTGTAAAGGTACGCGTAGTACTCCGAATTGTGAATCTTGTTCTTTAGAAAAAATTGTTAGGTTGCCATTTGTAGACTCTAATTCTCATACTTCAATGTCATTTGATATTATTCATAGCGATTTATGGACATCTCATATTCTCAGTTCTTTGGGTCATCATTATTATGTTATATTTTTAGATGATTATTCTAATTTTTTATGGACTTTTCCGATAGCGAAAAAATCTCAAGTTTTTTCCACCTTAAAATTTAGAGCATTCATTAGAACCCAATTCGAATGGAAAATAAAAAATATTCAATGTGATAATGGTAAAGAATATGATAATGGGATGTTTCGGGAGTTTTGTGCTAATAATGGGATTAATTTTTGATTTTCTTGTCCTCATACGTCTTTACAAAATGGAAAAGCCGAACGCAAAATTCATACCATTAATAAAATTGTTCGAACTTTATTGATTCATGCTTCCGTACCTCCTACTTTTTGGCATCATGCTCTACAAATGGCTACATATCTCCTTAACATACTTCCTATCAAAGATTTGACGTATTCATCCCCTCTCCAAATTTTATATATTAAGACTCCTTCGTATTCACATCTTAGTGTCTTTGGGTGCTTATGTTATTCGTTGCTTTCGTCCACCACAATTAACAAACTCCAGACACGTTCTACCCTTGTGTGTTTTTGGGATTTCAGTCTAATCATCGTGGTTACAAATATTTTGATTTATCGTCTAATAAAATCATCATTAGTCGTCATGTTCTTTTTTATGAGTCCCAATTTTCATTTGCTAAAGTAAGTAGTCCCGTGCCTAGTGCGTATAATTATTTGGATGGCGAAATCTCCCAATATATTCTCTGCTATTTATCAGACATGTCCCCCCCACCCCCCCAACTCCTCCAGCGGGCCCACTTCCCGCTGGTTCTCCATTACCAGGACACACCACCGTCGTGGGTCCAGAAATTGGGCTTCCTCCCAGTTCGAGCCCAATTCCAGTAAATGGCCCAATCACCGATTCAACCTCTTGCCCAGTTCCGTTCTTCACTGTCTCGGGTTCCAGATCTGGGTTAGCAGGCCCACTGCCTGCTGGCCAGTCCGTCCCGTGTCCCAAAATGTCCCAAAATCTGTCCAATTCTCCCCCGAGTCATAGACCAGTCACTCGTAGTTAACGGGGTATTTTTAAACCAAAAAGACATTTTAATTTTAATTCAAATATTCTTAAATCCCCTCTACCAAGTAACCCAGTGTCTGCTTTAAATGATCCGAATTGGAAAATTGCTATGACCGACGAATATAATGCTCTTATTGATAATAAGACATGGGAGTTGGTGCCCCGTCCATCTGGTGTTAATATTATTCGATCTATGTAGATTTTTGCTCATAAGGATAATTCTGACGATTCTTTTGCAAGGCATAAGGATCGTCTTGTAGGTGATGGAAGACTCAACAGGTTGGTGTGGATTGTGGTGAGACATTTAGTTCGGTGGTCAAGCCGGCTACCATTCGCATTGTGCTCAGCTTGGCTCTTTCGAAAGTATGGCCCATTCATCAGTTAGATGTGAAGAATGCTTTCTTACATGGTGATCTCAAGGAGACAGTTTATATGCATCAGCCCTTGAGGTTTAGGAATCCCAAATATCATCATCATGTCTGTTTGTTGAAGAAGTCCTTGTATGGGCTTAAGCAGTCTCCACGGGCTTGGTATAAGAGGTTTGCAGACTATGTTTTGACTATTGGGTTCTCTCACAGCAGGTCTGATAATTCATTGTTCATAAATCGTCGTGGTTCTTCATTGACTTATATACTGTTATATGTGGATGATATTATTTTGACTGCCTCTTCTGATGCATTACGCCAGTCTATCATGACAATGCTCAATTCTGAGTTTGTTATGAAAGACTTGAGGGCCTTGAGTTACTTTTTGGGGAGTGCTGTCACTCGTCATGCAGGTGAGTTGTTCTTATCCCAGTGGAAGTATGCCGCTGAGATCATTGAGAGGGTTGGGATGTCATCATGTAAGTCCACTTCCACTCCGGTTGTTACTAAACTCGAGTTAGGTGTTGCAGTTGGTTCACTTTATGAGGATCCGATACGCTATCGCAGTCTTGTAGGGGCCCTTCAGTATCTTACGTTCACGAGACCAGACATTACGTATGCAGTACATCAGGTGTGTTTGTTTATGCATGATCCCAGAGTTGAGCACATGAATGCGCTCAAACGTATTATTCGGTATATCTAGGGAACACTTGACTATGGCTTACACTTATATCCTTCATCGACGTCTACACTTGTCTCGTAGACGGATGCTGGTTGGGGTGGCTGTTCAGACACCAGACGCTCTACGTCTAACTATTATATGTTTTTTGGTAATAACTTGGTTTCATGGTCTGCAAAACATCAGTTGACTTTATCACGCTCTAGTGCATAGGCCGAGTATCGAGGGATGACCAATGTGGTCTCTGAATCATGTTGGTTACGTAATCTTCTTTTAGAGCTTCATTGTCCTATTCAGAAAGCTACCTTGGTTTATTGTGATAATGTTAGTGCCATCTATCTTTCTGGTAATCCGATTCAGCACCAGCGCACTAAACATATCGAGATGGACATTCATTTGTTTGAGAAAATGTAGCTCGAGGACAAGTACACGTCTGTCATGTCCCTTCCAGGTATCAGATTGCAAACATTTTTACAAAGGGTGTTTCCTCGGTCCTTTTTGAAGATTTTAGGGACAGTCTCAGCATTCGGAGCCCTCCCGCTATGACTGCGGGTGTGTGTTAAATATACAATAGGTATACGGGTTGTGTATATTTGGTATGTATATTGTTGTAATATTTTAGGATACACATTACTTAATTAGTCTTATAGACTTACCATAATTATATAATTCTTGTACTACTAGAATAGGGTTTAGGTATTAGAATAAGAATATGATTTTCTATTATGAAAATTGTAAATTGTATATATTTTCTTTCATTAATAAAAATAATCAAGGAGATTATTTCTTTCACCTTGTAAATTTTCTATTTATGCTAAAAAAATTATAGCTAGCGTTAGTCTCGTACTAATAACCCTCCTTTGTTATTTCATTCAATTTCTTTCAACTTTCGTGCATTTAATTTCCTCGTTTTATATTTAAAATATTTACATATTCATGACGTGCGTTAGCCGTTCCAGAAAATATAAAGTAGAATGAATTCTGGAGATTGAGAATATTTAATGGGGTAATATTTTCATTAATTAGCAATTATTTTTTCTTAGGATGGGTCATGGGAATTGGGATGATCGAGTGAAATAGCAACTTGCAGGATCTTAATTAAGTAAAAGGTGCCAAAGATGCAAGCTGTCGTAAATTATATCCAAAGTCTAAAGTTTATGATATTTAAAGTTTATTACTCCGTATAGTTTTTAATAAATATATAGATTTTGAACTGAAATTACTGAATCATATATATCGAACTGTACTCTCCATGCTAGTCCCGCTGCTAGTCATAAGATGCGAGATTTTAACTATAATGCACTCTTTTAATTTATTTTATTTCTCCCCCATTAATCTTTTTAATTCTCTCTCTTACAAATTAGAGTTCCCATGGCAGGGAAAAGGAGAAAGTAAAAATAGAAGGAAAAGCGAAAAAACTAAATAAATAAAGAATGGCATTGGATACTCAAAGCACAATTCTCAAATCATTCCATGTAGTATATTATTTGTTACGTTTACGTAAGTAATAATCAAAACACATAAATAGACAAAAGAAGGAATAACAAGAAAAACAAAAGTTTAATTTAACTCTTCCAATCTGATAAAGAAGATTCGATCAAGGAATAACCTCAAACTTGCATGCATCATGGCCTGTCAATATAGAAAATGATAATCAATAATCAAATTATTCTCAACATCTTATATAGGAAAAAGGTCCAAATTTGGTCATGTATTATTCGATATTGCTCAATTTTATCCTCCGTTAAATTTTTTATTTATTTATACACTTGTAGTTAGCAAATGTATCTCGTATTCGTCCTTACTATTAATGGGCTCCGGCATGAAATGGATGGACTACGTGTCCAATATATTTTTTCTGAAAAAAATATGTTCATATTTACCTCCTCAACTAATAACCCTTAGGTTGGAGTTTCATTAAGGGTCAATGAACTAAACAACACTTTTCCCTACGATGTTGTAAGATTAAACTAAAAATTTAACGGCTGAAAAAATTACTCAATTTCGGATACTACAGCGGAAAATCAACCCTTTACCATTTTATAGTACAGCTTCGAGGCATCTCGGAGAGTCTAGGGTATATTGTTCAAAATATGGTAAAAGACTTATTCATCCGAGGTGTTTACACCAAACTAAATAATTTAACCTTATTAAAATGAGAGTACATATCACCTAGCCATGATTAAGTGACAAAATACATGGATGAAAGACTTATTTTGCATTCACGGATTTGATGTAAATACAATTAAACTTTTTTATAACGACGTTGTTTGTCTTGAAATGTTTTGACTGCTATAGCAAAATGTTGTTATAAAGAACATAACATGAACATCGATTCCAAAATAAAATACTTAGTTGTTATAGTGAAATAATTATTACAGAGAATGATTGTTATAAAGATGTCTGATTGTACCGGATGTAGATTAATTTTTACCCCAAAATATAGCATTTAGATTTCTTGAAAACTTACTTGGATCATGGGCAGTTAAAACTGCAGCAGAGTTGAAGTAACAACTAGCCCCTTTTTGTTTTAAGTTTTGGTAGTAACTATTGAATGCATAAGAGGCATGTTCTTTCACAGTATTTGGAAGGTAGCATGGCTGGTTCTCTTGTATTTTTGTGCAGTCTGCTCCATTTTGACATGCCCAATTGAAGGCCTGCACCAGCTCATCATCAGGTGTCTGTTCATCAGCTATGCACCAGTCATGAAACTGTCCCTCTACATATATAGACCAAAAGGAAAAAAATCCATTAGCAAAGACTTTAACATTTAATCGGTGGTCTCGGGTTCGAGTCTTGGAAATAGAGAAATTCATGGTAGGAAGCACTTCCCCCTTAAATAAGCTTTATGCAGAGCGGATCTGGATAAATTGGACTAATACGTTTCGGATACCAAATGATTAAACGAAAAAAGGTTTTTCTCTAAATGAGTTTTTTGTAAAACATAACGGATCCTAATAAAAAACAATGGTTGTGATAGTTTTAAAATGAGATTCCTCAACTCTTAAACCAAAGGTTTTAAATTCGAAACTACTCCCCCTTATATAGGCCTTATGAGGAGCGAATCTGGATAAATTAGACAATAAATTTCGAATATAAGACGATTAAGCAAACAAAAAAAACTCTTTCTCTAAATGACTTTTGCAAAACGTAATGGATCCTAAAAAAGACGATGATTGTGATAGTTGAACGATGAGCAAATCAGTCTAACTATGATGAATCATATATACACCGGAGGGGCCCGGCCTGAATAAAACGGATTCAAATGATTCATATAATCAATTAGACTAACTATGATGAATCCTCTATACACCGAAGGGGTCGGCCCGAATAAAGTGAATATAAAGAATTTATATAGTCGATTCTAACTAGTTCTGAATTAAGATGAAGTTGGTTATTGATATTAAAGTGTACTTTTTTTCATTCTTGGGTGGAAGTGGAACTAGGCTATTAGATCTCAGTGCCAAATCTTGACAGGTTAAAAACAGGGCAATAGATCTAAAAAATTTGCAGCCAATTTATATTTAATTCTCGGCTAGACCTAGTCATTAACAAGTCAAGATACATAGAAAATTTCCTAGTTAAACAATTATTTTTCAAAATGGAAAGAAAAAACAAGACCAAATACTTACCAGATTTTAAGGGAACAATTGTGAAGAAGATCAAAGCAACTAAAAATTTTATCAACCCAAATGACATTGATCTGCACATCAATGATCTCTTATGTAAATTTATGTTGCATCTGGAACTGGACATGCTCATTACAATTTATGCAAATTTGAAGCTTCTTGCAAAGGGTATGGTGGGTGGTGCCACAAGCAAACTTTGAATCCTTTGATTCTGCAAATTATTTAAATCGTCTTATAGTGACTTAAATTGTGTGGAATCATATTTCAAGTTGACTAGTTTGCCCTCATATGTTTATTATTAACTCTCTCCTGTTCAAAATAATTGTCCACTTAGTCTTTAACATACCCCTTAAGAATATACCAACTCCTAAAGGTATCCTGACTAAAGTCTAAACTACCCTTATTTAAAATTTGCATATTACTATTAACTTGACACATTGAGATCTGACCACTTAGCACTTAATAAGGGTAAATCTGAAAAAATAAAGTTAATTTCTTCTTGATTATGTAAGTGAACGCTTATTTTAAATCAAAATAAAAAGACTAAGTAGACACTTATTATGAACCATATATATTTTTCATATCAACACATGTTATAAGATTTATATATTTAGTATAAAGGGTCAAAGTTGTCAATGGACTAAAAGGATTGTAGAATATAATCTTTACAGAATCAAGATTACCGACTAGAGAAGAAAACATAAAGCAAAAAAAAGTGGAAAATTCCCCTCTCTTTCTCTTCCAGTGTTCTATTGTAATGGATTGATTCTCTTTGAACCATTTAACAGAGATTACAATTAATCATAGATTTTATCAGTAGCACTAATGTACTTAATTGGATCTAATGACATCTCCTTAATTCCAGGGGCGGACCTATGCATAATTTAGTGGTGCTTTAGCACTTGTTAAATCCGACCTAAACTAGGTATAGTTATATAAGAAATATATAAAATTTGATATAAACACTACAAAAGCACCTTAAAAAATAATAAGACAGTTGGGTGCTCTAATTTCTAGGTGGAACTTAAAAGTTTGGACGGTTAGGACATCTTGTGTTTGAACCTGTGCTTAGCATTTCCATTTTTAGTAATAATATTAATTCCAGTTATTTTTTAGTGTTGCATTAACACTCACAATCCTTAAATTCTGAATCTGTCACTGCTTAATTCCATCCAACTATTCTCACACCAGCCAAGGTGGTACCTCTATGTATTCAGTATAGTAATTAGTTATATTGAATTGAATAAATATAGATGATTTATAGTCGATCCAACTAATTTGAGATTAAGGTGTACCTTATTTTCAAAAAACCTAAATCATTTTTACGTATCACATTTTCGTTTAACATTTTTCTATCATATCAGACACATGTGTTATGTAATAAGTATTTATAGTAATATAGCACGTAGAAAACTTGAAATTTCTTAAAGACATATCAAATCCCACAAGCAAAAATTTTCACAGGTAATCTCTTTTGTGGATAACTATTTAATAAATGATCCTTTTTTATTTCATTTGCAACTTATAGATCTTTAAGATAACGATCTAAAAATTTCTTTTGTAGCAAACAAAAACTCTTATGAGAAATAGACCACGATCTAAGATTTCATAACGTTAGATGACAATCTAATGTTTTGTAAGTCTTAATCGTTATATTTGCACACTCTTAATTAAATAGGGATAAAATCTAAATGATAGCCTAAAAAAGAATATGTTAAAATTGCACGAATTGTTATTCAAATGGACTGGTCTTTAATTTTGTCCTTTAGCTCCACAAAAAAGTTGTTTGTTATGAGGGACAAATTAGAGACCCACACAAAATAGGGATCAAAGTGAGAAGAAATTGCACTGTTTTCACCCTTCAAATGGGCTGGTCTTTAATATTTTCCCTTCAAAATCGAACTTATAACCTAGTGGGCATAACTTGTGGAATATTATGATGCAAAAATATAAACTTATGCCCCGCGAAAAAATTGTTTGTCTTGAAGGGAAAAAATTGAAGATCAGAAACCGGAACAAAAGTGCAAATGATCCCAAAAGTGTTCCGTAAATCAGCCCAGATAAAGCTGTGGATCCATTGGGCCCATAAAGTTCGGCCATCCAAATGAAGAAATTGCACAGCTTCACTTCAAATGGATTGGTCATTAATTTTTATCCTTTAAAATGGCCTAATATTTAAATTTCCCCTTCAAAATCAAATTTATGCCTAGCGGGACACAAGTTCTTTAATACGCGATGCATCACTTGTGGAATGTTATTATGCGCAACTATAAATTTATGTCTCGCAAGAAAATTGTTTACCTTAAGGGACAAAAAATAAAGACCATCACAAAATGGAAACAAAGTGCAAATGATCCCAGATAAAATGTGGATCCATTGGGCTTATAAAGACGGGCCGTCCAAATTGACTACATTTTTTGTGCGGTTTTCCATCAAAAGCACTGGTATTTAATTTTTGTCCCTCAAATTATTTATTTTATATTTTTTTACTCTTCGATTAAAAATATCTTGAGATTTCAGATCCACTCAATCAGAAATTAAAATTATCGCAAAATAAAGTTTGAATTCGCCCAAGATAGATGCAAACTTGCCTTAAGTCAAGACGAAGGGGAAAGAAAGAGAAAGAGAGAGAGAATGAGAGAGGAACAGACAGCGTACCTGGTCGCCTTTGTTCGGCGGACGGCGTAGCGTCGTCAATCAGTGTTTGATGGTGGTAGTCACTGACGACGATACAACTCCGGCCGCCGGTGGTGGCGGGAAGATAGAGAAAGAGTAGTAAGGGGAAGAAAGAGAAAGAGAGAGAAAACAATGGACAACAGTGCTAGGGTTGCGTACCTGGTTGCTGGTGGTCGGCGGTCGGTGGTGGTGGTGGTATGTCGATGTGGGGGAGGGGGGCTGCTTATATCTTCCATTTATTAATTTTACTGATTTTTTATCCAAAAACCATAGTAAACAGTGAGACAAACAAACAAAAAAGTATAAAAATATTCATCATGTAATCATTGCTTTCTTCAAATCTGAAACATCAATTCAAAACCCAGAATATATATATATATATATATATATATCAAGAATCTCCATTAAACACTCAATCTTCCTATTTAGCTTCCCATCAATCCAAAGCTTTGAAATTTCTCAATTCATGACAAAGCTTATCACACCTCTTTCAAATCCAATCACATTTAATAATAACAGGTCTTTTACAAGTACAAAACCCTTCATTTTCTTCAAGATTCTTGAAACTATGTACTCAACATTGTGATATTCAATATACTGCATTGGTATTTAGATGCATTCATTTTCCTGATACTTTTACAGTTAATACTGTTATTAATGCTTATGATTCTAGTTCTATGCGAGATTATGCTATTGTTTTTTATTACCAAACGCTTAAAAATGGCTTCTTTCCTAATAGTTTTACGTTTATGCCACTTATTAGTGCTTGTGCTAAAATGGGTCGGGTGGGTTCGGGTCAGAAATGTCATGGACAAGTTGTGAAAAATGGGGTTGATGGAGTTTTACATGTAGGGAATTCTTTAATGCATTTTTATAGTTTTTGTGGTTTTATTGGTCTTGGTAGGAAGGTGTTTGATGAAATGCCTCAGATAGATGTTGTGTCTTGGAATAGCATTGTGAATGGATATGTAAAAATGGGTGAGTTAGTCGTTGCGCGGGAGTTGTTTGATGCAATGCCGTATAGGAATTTAGTTGGGTGGAATGTCATGATGAATGGATATTTGAATTCGAATAATCCCGGGAAGTGTTTAAAGTTGTTTCGAGAAATGGCACAGAGTGGAGTGAATGGGAACGATGGAACTATAGTCATTGCGCTTACTGCTTGTGCTCGGTCAGCTCGGATGAAAGAAGGAAAATCTGTTCACAGGTGTGTTATTAAGGCATCTAAAGATATGAATTTGATTACTAGTACGACTTTAATCCATATGTATAGTAGATGTGGAAGAGAAGAAATTGCTCGTTTAGTTTTTGATCGGATATCAGTCAAGAACATTGTCTGCTGGAATGCAATGATTTTGGGGTATTTCATTCATGGAAACCCAAAAGATGGGCTTAATCTGTATTCAGACTTGCTGAGTAGTAGATCAGAAGGTCCAGATGAAATCACATTTGTTGGCATTTTATGCGCTTGTGCCCGTGAAGGACTATTAACAGAAGCAAGAAAACACTTTGGTGAAATGAGTGATGTGTTTGGTATAAAGCCCAGTTTTGCACATTATTGGTGCATGGCTAATCTTTTGGCAAAATTTGGCCTAATGCAAGAGGCAATAGAAACACTGAAGAACATACCAGTGGAGAGCAATTTGCCACTGGAATCGTCATTGTGGTCTGAATTACTTGGCTCAGCCCACTTTAGAGGGGATGTAATTTTAGGAGACAAATAGCAAATAAGTTGATTGATCAAGATCCCAAGAATTTTTGGCATTATTTATTGCTGGTCAACATCTATGCTGCAGCTGGTCGATGGGATGAAGTAACTCAGACAAAGGAGAGGATGAAGAAGAGAGGAATAGAAAGGACACCAGGTTGCGGTTTAAAAGACTTGAAGGAAATTGTTCACAACATGTCAGCGACATAAATTGCAGGTATCTTTTTGTTAGATGGTGTCTTCTATTTACCTGTGGAATAGCCTTTGCTTTTAAGAAAAAACCTAATTAGATGCATGACACTATATATTCTCATATGATGTATGTTCATAAAGCATATTCCCTTCATTGTTAAACTTGTCTGGGTTACTTCTTTTTTTTTTGGTAAACTAATTTTAATTCTTCATTTAACACATTATCATTTATCTTTTGGAAACAGCCTCTCTACCTCAACGAGGTAGGGGTAAGGTTACTCTCTACCCTCCCCAAACCCCACTTGTGGGATTACACTGGGTATGTTGTTGTTGTTTATTTAAGTCATTATAGTTTATTTAGGTGCAGTATGTAGATATTAGTGGTTAATGGGTGTCTTTATTTCACAGGTATTCAAAACCTTTTTCTTTGTGGTACATATTCCAAAGTCGCCAGTGTTTCTATGAATAGGCACATATGTAAGTGGCTTCATATATGATGTGAAATTTCCATTCTATTAAGTTGTTATAGCTGTGAGTGGTAAAAGATTGATTTGAATTTATCTTTTATTCAATTGATTAGAGAAATCTTCTTCTCTATGCTCAATAAAAAAGAAGAAATTGGTTGAAGGACAAGTAAGTGAAGAGCAACTTAATAGCAGTTTAACTTGCTGTACTCAAGTAAGAGCAATTATACTGTGTTTTGTGGTTAATTTAACGTGTAACACCTACTCTCTTGTCAATTTTGAGTTTTAGATTTGCGACAAGGACTTCCATATTACATGTAGTCTGATATCATCAAAGTTACCTTTCTCTCTTAGTCATTTATAAACTGGAGGTAATCGAACAGAGCTAGGTATAAGCAGGCTTTTAACCGTTTTAGCTTAAGGAATTTGACTTGCTTTGTGTTGAATGGAACATCGACGAAGAGGTTAGACAGCCCCTTTTTTAGTCTTGCCTCTTTTTTTAATCACACAAATCCTGTAAAAGAATAATGCTCGACAATTTCTCTTAGTTAATTCACCCTACAATCAATCTTGGAAATTCTGTGCCAAACTTTAAATGGATATTCCCTATCTTAGAATTCAAATTCTATGAGTATAACTAGATATCTTGCTGTTATCTTCTTTGATACTTTGGGCGCTAACAATGAAGAACCTTAAAATGTGTGAGATGCAGCAGTTTCAATGGAAGCTTTTGATGAATCTATGGCTAACTGTCCTTGCAGCTTTGGAAAAGCTAAACATCATGGTAAGGACTAACAGTTATGATGGATAAGTACCTATATGCATGTGTCAAAGTATTTGTACTTATTTGACATGTAATAAATTGTACACCTTTGAAACGATCAAAAAATAAAATTGTAGACCTTTGAGATCTCGGGATCCTGCTTATTATTCTTTTCTTCTCAGGGGACTTTCGTACACAATTAATGTCTAGTGCTGTGCCCTTGTCCAAGAATGACTCAAAGTAGAGATATGTGGTGCTCATGGTATGATATACTGGTAAACTCCCAACTCCCTTTTTTATCTGTTGATGATGTTTTTCTGTTATAAATATTTTAAACTGCGCCAGACATGTGGAGCTCAAGGTACTTCACTGGAAAACCCCAATTCCCTATTTCATGTGTTGATAATGTTTTCCTGTTATAACAATATTCAACTACAAAATGCTTCTAAATAACAATACTCAACTAAAAAATGTGCTTTATGATCTCAAATCTTGACTTTGGACTATTAGTGGATGTGCAATTCCTGATCTTGAACTTCCTTGTTACCGTATTTTACTTAGATATAGATTTTTTATCAACAAATGATGCAGGTGTGTTTTATTACAACATGCAGGTACGGAAGATGGAAATGATTGAGTTCTGCACCCGCATAAGAAACAAGAATTGGCGTGTTTGGGTATAATACTAAGTAGACATTTTTTTTCCTCCCACTAAATAGGGGAGTAGTTGGGCTTTTAAGCACCTATGTCCAAACAATAGTCTAGAGTTCTCAATGAATCGATCACTCTGCTGGTGCAGTTTTGGTTCAAGCAGATTGCAGGGAGCAGCTCTTACTTGCGCCAGGATCCCTTGTGCTAGGTATGTTAATGGTTATGCTTGACACTGAAACAGTAGTTGATGGGAGAAAGAAAACAAAGGGTCAAACAACATCTTGACTGGCAGAACACACACCTTAGGATTTCTGATTTCAAAATGGATTTTTGGAATAAGGAATGACTTGAAGATAGCTGCATAATGCAGTCACATCCAACGTTGAATTGGGTCCTCAAAAGCATTAAACAGGTGGGAGATGTGTGGAACGGAAGGTGGTGGTATAAACTGATTGTGAAGATGATGCAAGAAAGGGCAGAACGAACCATTAAACTTACTTACTACTTTACTATTGAACAAAACTTGCACCTAAATCAAGGACAACGATATGGCTCCAGCTGAGATGGTAGATGATGTAACTGGTGGATGGAAGCTTTTATAGTGGCAGTCACCTAGCGACATTGAGAGGGTAAAGCTTTCGAGATCCTGAGAGCATGGCCATCAGCAGGAAGCTGCGCATTTCGGCTGCTGCTGATGAAATTTGCACTTCCTTTTTAAGCTCCATAACATATTACTGTCCTTGCTTACTTTGAATACCCAACATCACACATGGGTCATAAATTTCTGTTAATAAGTCAAAAATGGGTCATTGATTTGTAGTCTATTGGTGAGTTATACTGATTACTGTTGTATCTTGATACATGAGTTTCTTTCTGCAAAGTTAATTCAGTGTGTATAAATATCCCAAAGTTTACACTGGTTTCAGTTTATGTAGTCACTGACATCTATATAAGTAGATCATGTACAAATCTGTCATAAGCCTGTGAGGTCACTGGTCCTCCTGGTGATATTGAGCAGGACAATTCCAATAAAATAAAGAGCGAAAGATTACTGATTTCTTGTAGTTTCCCCCCCCCCCCCTCCCTTCAAATTGTTGTACTTTAGGAATGACAATCACATGGCAATAATGATACAAATGCATGTCTAGCAGTGGTGTATCTACCTTTATGCCCTTTTGTATTCTAAACTCTTAAAAGGTGAAATTGCTCCTCTATAAATGGTGGGTGCCTGAACAAGTAAGTTTAATGGAAGAATGACTAGCTTCTTGTATGTCATTATAATAGAATACTACACTTAGTAGCAATTCGTATATAAGACTAGACAAGCACTAATAAGTAAAAGAGAAGATGTGCTTAACCACTTCTTTCTTAGCAATGAAGTGGATTCTATGAAAAACTGAAATAATTTGAAACTTAAAAGCTGGTGAGCAACAGATAAACTAATGAGAGTAAGAGGTTGTAACATGCTAACTGAAAAAAGAAAAGAGTTTCTCGATCATACATAAATGAAAGGTCAGCTTGGTGCACTAAGCTCCAGCTATGCGCGGGGGCCTGGGAAGAGCCGGACCACAAGGGTTTATTGTACGCAGCCTTACCCTGCATTTCTGCAAGAGGCTGTTTCCACGGCTTGACACCGTGACCTCCTGATCACATGACAACAACTTTATCAGTTACTCCAAGGCTCCCCTTCCTCGATCATACATAAGCAGACACTAAATAAGTGATTTTGGAGAGATCAAGCTTTCTGTAAAAGCAAATCCATCCTGAATGGAATCACATAATCCAAATGGTCCTTTGGACATCCTAAATAATGAATGCCCCGTAACTCTGCAAATATTAGCAACAGAATAACACTTCACCGTCCGCAAACTTATATTTCGGTAAGGTTGTATAAATTTGCAGACCATCTATAGTTAACAATGCGGCCATAACTTAAAAGCGTGTTTCCACTGATGAGCATAAGTAGAATAAACACAAAGTATTCGGTCCAATTTGGAGCCGCCAATAATGTTGTTGCCCTTCAAGCGTAATATTTACTCTGGAAACGGTATCTCTCTGTAAACTTCATTTGAAATATTAAATGAAACCACAAAATAAGTTCTTGAAACCTCAACATGATTTCCAAACATACCGATCCAATGAAATGCGCCGTTTACAAATGTCAAAGCGGAATCCATACAAGACACTTGACTTGCAAATACCACAAGGATGTTTATCAATATTTCTCCGGGAACCACTTTTCAACGTGAGTATTTCACCAGGTACTTTGTTACCATCCATGTCATTGTGAATCTTTAGGATCTTATAGTCACCACTAGTTGAGTCATAACCCAATCCCATACGATGATAACCCCGCGGTGGAATTTCTGGATTAGGAAGTACTATTGATTCTCTTGTGGAGGGGTTCCACAACATAATTATGGAGCGTTTATCATTAGTATCATCAATACCATGGATAACAACCAAGCCATCGCAACAACAATAGATTGCGCATCGCGGTGGTTTAGAATTTGAACGACAATCAACTTTTTGTACATTATCAACCAGTTGAACCGACGATAAAAAACAACAATACATGGAAGGTGCATATGTACCATCCTTAAAGCTGTGTTGGCAAATAATAAGTTTTAGTGAATCTCGATCATTCTTGGCATGATTGTGAAAGTATATTTATGCCCTAGAGACAATCTGTATTAGGACAAATGTACTTTATACACATTCGTATTATTATTAATGGAGATTAATATTTTGGCATTTGCAAATTATTGAATTATGAATTGATTGTTTGTAATATTCTATAATATGCATCCCTGGAGGTTACACTGTTATTAATAGTGTGAGCTATTAATATTATAACGTAACTCTTAAAATAGCCTCGACTAATGATCATCGAGAATGGGATATCGATGATATGTGATAAGTCGACATGTGGTCTGCATCACATCCAATGTAGTATGTCTCACCTGCTACGAGTAATGGCTACTCGTGATGGACACATGGATACTTTGGAAGTATTGGTATACCCTGCTGATATATTGTTTGGTATACTTGTCTAAAGTATGATCAGCGTGTGGGATATAGAAGTCCTTAGACTTGAGGTCAATACTCGTCTTGTCTACAAAGTAATGTACTTTGATCCCGTCCTAAGCTCAAATGCCTTATAGGTTGAGATACGGCTTGTATTGGGTACATTACGATGTGGATTAAAGGTGGTAGTTGAGCCAAGATTAGGATTCATTCCTCGAATGTATATTCGAGAAAACACTCGGATTCTCAGTGATATTAGGTTGACTAAGTCGTTGGCCAATGCAATAGACATATTTAGAATATGGTCTAGTTATCAACTAATATAGATGAGATACAATGATTAAGCCATTTGGATAGACACTTGACAAATCCTAAGCTTGATCGGGTGTGTCGTGAATGAAAGGATTTTATCTTACCACATAGAGGTTAAGTTTACTGGATTCGCGTAAACGTACTTCACATATTGAGTTCGTCTTGCGGCGCCGTCTAGGAGTTCCGCATAGACCTTAATTTGATTAATGTCGATATGTGAAGGCATGTAGGGTCACACTATGTCGATTGTCTTTTCGATCTAAGGATGTATTGAGAGAGTAATTAAATGTTCGATTTAGAATCTAGCTATTTAAATGAATAATGATTATTTTAATTAAGTCAAAATTGGATTTTGAATTTAATTAAGAATGCACAGAAAATTAATCGAGACAGTGCAGGAACACGTCGAGCGCCGCGACACCTCTGCCTCAATTTTTGGGCCAGGCCCAAGGTCAAACCCTAATCCGGTTTGACCTAATTTTCACCTATAAATAGTGGCATTCTCTTCATTATTCAAGACACCAATTTCAGATTATCATTCTAAGCCTTAGAGACTTATAATCAAAACTCCCTCGAACCTCTGCCGGATTTTCTAGCTTTCCGAAAGAGAATTACATTGAAGCTTGGAGCTTGCTGTCGAAAGGACAACCGCGTGTCAACCTTATAGTAGATAAAGATTCATGTTACAGGTTTGATCGTTGTATAACCATACCAGAAAAGTTGTTGGGGTAAGTAAGAAACAAAATTTTAAACTTCTGTTGTGCCTTACTTATGTGTTTTGAACCCAACAAAACCCTACATATTGAGATGCTTCTTCGTAAAGTAAGGATCAAAGATTAATGACTTCCAATATTTTGAAACACATCTAAATTGAAGAAGAGACCGTACAAGTAACCTAATGAGGATCTCCATAAGTATTTCCTCTTGGAAGTGAATTTTCTTATCAACAATGATAAGTTATGTCATCTTGTGTTTTGATGATTTATCAAACTTTCGAAGAATCTGATAGGGACCTGGTCTGTTATCTGTTCCCTTGATTATCATATAGTCATCAGTTACAACTGTAAAGATGTACTGTGCACTGGCAGAAGTACAACAGTACTGATGCAACATGCTTGTAGTCAAACCAAGGGATGAATAGTCCCTATCTCACCCCACATCCTCCCTAATATATAAACAACATGTTATAAGGTTTTGTACACATGTGAAAAAACTAAAATCACTTTGAAAGTACAGCCGCCACAAGTCTCCAAGTACTCTCAAGAACAAAGCAGTCTACAAGCTCAAGGACCAGATCCAGACAACTGAATATGTCTATGTCCTTTAGTTTGTTTTGAGTCTTTGTCTTTTGTTCTTTATTGTAAATCCTACACTGCTTTTATGAAGTGTCATAGTAGGATAGATCTCAGCCTTTGTTGGTTTATGTTCTTGGCTAGAGTTAGTCAATGTTTGTAACTTTGCAATAGAGTTATTGCAAAGGGCTTACAATAGAGGTATTGTAAGGGGTGATGGATTAATAGTTTTAATTCCTAGGTTGCAATAGGTTGTAATATGAAGTTGCTTAGTTATTGAAGTTGGAAATCCTACTTGGTAGGTCGTGGTTTTTAATCCCTTGAGCAAAGAGTTTTCCATGTAAACATCGTGTGTTGTTTACTTTCTGCTTTGCTTAAGGGAACAGATAGAGAACCTGGTTCTCTATACTGTTTGGTGGACTCTTAGTTTCTATCAAACAACATCCATCAACTTTGTATTATTATTTGATGGCTTCACAACCTTTTCCCCTTCAATTAAAAATTTGCAGTTAGCTCCATTCATATAGACAATAGCAACGCAAGAGTGCAGTGGAGGCAAACAAAATTTTCCAATTTACTTAATAGAGTTACACTCTGTTTGGATGGTTGTTACCTATTGTATTGTATTTTATTGTACTATTACTTAAATTTTACTGTATTATATCATTAAATTCATCGTTATGATACAATCTATCTGAACGTTATATCCATCAAAACAATACAATACCAACACAATAAAAAATAAACAGATACCTTTGCAAATATGATTAGGAGGTACTGATTTCTCCTTCTTATGCTGCTTTTGGCAATTTGCCTTTTGTGTCACCTTTGGTGTTTTTGTTTCGGCTTTGGAGCATCTATTTAAATACGAGGTTCTTATATTCCAGTTTGAATCCTCCTTAGTGAATTTTTACTTTTGCTATGATACATAATTTATTTTTATTTTTTTCGTTTTGCCTTGGTAATTTACTTTTCCCATTAGGACAATACAAACATCTAATGTTTGCGTTGATTTTAGTTTCTTAACTTTTGGGAAAAAAATGTTTTGTTCAAATACATGGAAAAAGTCAACACTTAATTACTATATTTAGTTAAATAAAATTTTGGAAATCATAGCAAAAGAAAGATGAATATGTCTTTTAAATAGTAATTGTGTTGCATAAATTGTGACGATTTGGATCAAAATCCTTAAAAAGAAAAAAAAAACCGGAAAGGAGACTACACTTTGACTAAAAAAAAGGATGGTTAGACAAAATCCGTGGCGAAAACCCAAAGTATATAGGGGTTTTAATATATTTGACCGGCGGTCAAAAATATTACACTCACTGGTCAAATATATACTGATTATGTATAAAATATGTATATTCTATATTAATATATAAAAATATATTTGTCGGCTATTAATTTGAGAGCGGTTATATTATGTAAAAATCTCGAATATTAAATTATATAACCACGGTTGGTTAGCCACAAAGATCATTGCTTAATTCAGGTGTCACGAGAAAGTTAGCCGTGGTATTATCGAGCGCGATAACTTTATGTTGTCTATTTAGCCCCGATTGATCATTACTAGTGGAGTACTCTTTCAGTTTCAAATTATCCGCCGTGTTTTCTACAAATTATTATCTCAAATTATTTGTCATTTTAAAAGTTCAAGACGAAATTCATTATTCTTTTTCCAGTATACTCTTCGTAGTAATTGTCTGAAAGACTACAAATACCTCAATTGTGGGAGATGCACCTAGATAAAGTAAATATTACTAATGAAGAGATATTATATCTTAAAATAGTCAACCCCCACCCCCTTCTCCCAATTAATATTTTCTTAAATGGTGTGTAAGAGAAAAAACACTACAGATAATTTGAGATGGAATAAGTAATATTTTCCAGCATTTTTCTGGTACCCATAGATAATTATGAGAACAACGAGTTATAGTTTTACTTGATCCACACAATAAATTTGAATTATCTTTTGTGCGAATTTCAATAGCACTATGCTAGGGAACAAATTTGATCCCTGACGATATGAGAAACAATACACTCTTTTCAATTTCCCACATTCATGAAGAATAAACAGTGCATCATAGCAATTACGACAAGCTATAATAGGTAAAGGTTACCACTTTTTTCTTAGCAATGAAATGGCTCATATTGTTTCTCTGTGAACATGAAATAAGCTAGCTGACAGCTTTGGCAAATAAAGTTTGAAACTTAAGAACTGGAGTGCAACAGATAAATTAAACTAATAAGAGTATGAGGTTGTTGTTGGAATATGTAAAGCAACAACGGGAATAGTAAATAACTATTACAGTGATCGAAAGGATAAACAACAATGAGGACAACAACAAGGTCACGACATACCAACACCTACTCTACACAGGTTTGCAAGCCTCTAAGAGTGACATATACACAACAACAGGTCGGGATAGGGGCCCGCCATACCCAAAACACAAGTAGCACATGCATCAGTACCTAAGACTCCTACAAAATGCAACTCTGAGAGAAAAGAGTGCGACAATCACAACTGAGCAGATCACCTACTGAGGAGGAGCGCCGCTCTGTCTATATGTACCTGCGAGCATGAACACAATGCCCCGGAGAAGGGAATCAGTACGAAAGATGTACTGAATATGTAAGGCGGATAACATATGTAAACATGAGATATAACATGAGAGATGTAGAGATAAGAATCAACTTGAAACTCATAACAGCCTCTGGGGCCTACTCTGTTATAATCAGAAACATATGTATGTATGTCTGTAAAAATCATGCCTCTATGGGGCAAATTATATCATACGGTATATATATATAGTACCCGGTCTCTATGAGGTCATTAAAGATGGATGGACGCAACCCCCATCAAAGGTAAATTTCCAACATATTTTCATAGAAATCTTGGTGTTTTAGCCAAGAAATATCGATAAATATTTGTTGTAAGTGTCGTATTTTATTGGTTCTTGGATTTATTAATTGTGGACGGGTTCAAGTTCGTGGATTAATTAGCCATTATATTTGCCTTCTTCAAATACCCAACTTGATTATTTTTCTTCTCAATTGTATTACTTGCAAAAATTTGGAGTTTTAATCAATTCTTAGACGCATTTACCTACCCTTTTTATTTGGGCCGTCTTTTTTGGATAGTAACTTCAATACCCACCTATTTTTTCCTTTTATCTTAAACTTTAGTACGTATGAAGTTGAGAGAGAAACCTCCAAATATAACTCAAAACTTTAACAATTAGACGAGAAGGTCAAGAAAATTTTTGAGTTGAACTTGGTGTGTGTTTTAATGGATGAACATTTAAAGGAAAATGTCTAAAATACACCCCCAATCTTTGCTCGAATTTGCTGTAACACACCTAATTTTTACGGGTGTCCTATTACCCCCCTGAATATATTTTAAGGATTTTTTTTTGGCATTTATCGAGTGAGCTGGATAATAATTTAAACACGTGCTGAACAAAAGGCCAAAAAATAAAGGAGTCCGGTCATTTTCAGGTCATTTCACTCTTTGAACAAAATAACAAATTAGAATTCTCCCTATACTTGTGTTGCGTTGAATTTTAGTTCAATTTTTCCAGATAAATACTAAAGAAATGCTTTAAAAATATAATTAGGGGGTAATAAGACCACAGTAAAGGTTAGGTGTGTTACGGTAAATCCGAACAAAGAATTGAGTGCATTTTAAGCATTTTCCAACATTTAAATAAAGAAGAAAGGTTCTTTTTAGCTTTTGAGTTAGGATTAAAAATAAAGAGAAATGTAAAAAATGGGGTTTTTTGTCGTTTTGGCTGCTTAAGTGGCATGATTTTTACGCTCTCACACACGTAGAACGGTAGAAGTGACTGAGATCACTTGCTATTCCATGTGGCAGCTCAAGGTGTTTTTAAGTTTATTTAGCCAAGCTTAGAGGTGTTTTTAATACTAGGCATGGTTTGAGGACTAAAGTAATAATTCACATCAAGTTTAGAGATGTTTTAACCATTTCAGCGTAAATCTTATCATAAATGTATCATATAAACAATATTCAGATACCAGTTTGGTAATGTATGGCGTCTTCTTAGCCCATTACAAAAATCATTAGTATAAGCTTCGAAAATACTGTCAAAACCAAATTCATATGTTGGGAGGTTTTCAAGAACGAATTATATAACAGTAATCCAGAAATACAAGGCGTATCAAGTCTAACCAACACGCCAATTGCTACTAAATCCGTCAAAATCCTCCCAAATTAAACTTTTCTTAATGTACAGTATACTCATATGAACATTTAAAGAGCTACTGCTGTATTAATTGTTTTTATTTCTAAAAGTAAGTCTTTTTCTTTTTTGAATGTGCCTGCAGGCACATTTCGTCTTGAGGTAATAGGCCAATAAATAAAAGCTTTATGTTGTAGTTGCATTTCTTATGGAGGTTTAATTAGTTCTATCATCTATGTTTCCTCCTTTGTACTAATTTTATAATTGTTACACTTAACCTGTTTGATTAAGTAGTAGTCTAATTTGTGCTTTACTAATATCAATTGAAAATGGTGTTTTAATATAACATCGCACGCCAATTAGGAGAGAATGAGATTTTTATAATGTTTTTTTTATATATATTTATATGCAGTAAGAACTTCATTTTTACTTAGTGCAGTACCTAGTAATTTATCATTTTTATGCTATTAACATGCTTTTTTGTAACATCCCGTACTTTCGGGCGATGATTTGAATAGTTAGACGTATGAAAATAGACTCGAGCCTTGGAGGATTTATGTCATATTACGTAAATGAAGGGCTTAGTATATAAAGGATGCGATCCCGAAATAATTTAGAACTTAATAAGTGTGACGACGGGGATTAATAATAATAGTTGTATGTCCCCAAAGATGTTATGGACTAGTTATATATTACACAATTATGACATTGAGTATATGAAGATTTTATAAGTTATTAAGATTTAAGTGAATTGAGATAAAAAAAAATTAATTATGTGTACAATTGTGGGGTCAATAATTGGTTACATGTACATTTTATATACACGCATTAGGAGACTAATCAAAAGATGAATAATGTAGTGGAGGGAAAGCTTAGGTGTCATCCTTAGAAATTAGGATATAATGACATTAAGTGATGTGTCAAAGTTTGTTTAGGAGAGATTGACACCTGAGCATAAGGTAAAGCTAAAGCCTTAGCATCCCACTTAATTCACTAGTTAGTCATATCTTTAAAGAGGCAAAAACATGTAGGATAAGAGACCATTTGATTAGTAAATATTAAGAGGTTTAAGGAAAACAAAACGTTCACAAAAATGGGAACTCATTCACTGTTCGTAATGGTTCCCTATCAATTTCGTTACAACCATTTAAATTCAATTTGAAATCCATTTTATGCTTACGGACAATGTTAGCAATAACAACAACCCTCTTGACTCAGCTAATTAAGTGGAATCGAGGTATGTAAGGCAAATTATTTCTTTCTTTTGGCATGTTCTAAGTACGAAACGTAAACGTAATATTGTCTCATAAATAGTTCTACTCTTAGTAGTTAAGAATGTTCATGTTATTCATTCCTATTGTCAAAGCATGTCTAAATATATTCCCAAATCCTTATTGAAGTATATGAAAAAGATGTTAGTATTCACAATGTTAATCGGAGGTGAAGCACTATTACATCACAAAGATAAACTCAGAATGTTTTATTATCGTTCATGCATTTTATTCATGTATTACCCTGGACCCACATGTGTTATATACACTACTATATGGTATGCATTATATATATGTAGGGGATGAGAAAAGGGATATTGCGTTATAACGCACACCACCTGATCATCTGGTATATGAGGATGATTATGCTCACAGAAGCCGAAATGATATGACGGGAGACGGCGTTATATACACATATATGTATATGTATGACCGTATTGTGCATGATATTTAGGCATATTATAGCCCTCAAAAGCATTCTGCACAGACATGGTACTTATGCATAATTATGGCCCTCAGAGGCATTCTCTAATGGTTGGTTGTTTCTTGTCTCATGTTACTTCCAGGTCTCTATTATGCTATTTTTTATGTTTGACATACTCGGTACATTATTCGTACTGACGTTCCTTTTGTCGGGGGACGCTGCATTTCATGCCCGCAGGCTCAGGTAAAGAGGGTGACGGTTCGCACTAGTAGGTTGCTGGTTCAGCTGATATTGGAGCACTCTATTTGTTCCAAAGTTGCAATCTAGTCGTGGTACGATATTTTGTTATGCGTTGGGGTATGGCGGGGCCCTTTCTCGACCTTATGATGTCACATACTCTTTAGAGGCTTGTAGACAGATGTCCTGTGTATAGTGGTCATGTATGGCCTTGTCGGCCTTGATGTATATGTGTATAGGTTGGGTCCTTCTGGTTGCAGAATTTTACATAGCTCTTTCCCAGTTTACTATTTTCATATATCAGCAGGATATCTCGTGGCGGCCCTCGTGGACCATGAGAGATTACAGTTATATGCTAAATATATGATTAGTGATACTTGGCAGGTAAGATCCGGGTGCCCGTCACGACCCTCCAATTTGGGCTGTAATATAAATGACTTGATTGTTTAACAATTCTTTTATCCCATATATCAATGGTAGAGCTAAGTGGACAGAAGGGATACTGAATCCCCTTTATTGAAAAACTTTATTGCACAAATAGGATAAAAATAATTTTTAATTATGTATATAATTAAGTTATTGAAATTCCTTATATATTTCACATGTGACATTCTATTAGTTTTTGAATCTCTTTATATAAATTTCTGATTCGTCATTGCTGTCAATATATATAAATAAAGTGACTTTATTGGTGACAAACCCCCCATATATTGCGCTTCCTTTCATCCCAAATGAAAAACCATGTGTATGTTTGTACTTACAAAAGAGAAAAAAGGGGAGAAAAAAACATTAGATAATGCACATATAGTTGTGTATCTCAACACACTTTTTAAAACACTTTCTTCAAGGCCAAAAGGCTCCAAGGAATAATGTTAATAATGAAGCATTTCTAACATGATAATTGAACAAGAAAATGAAAAAAAAAGTTTTAACATTCTATCATCAACATGACTAGCATCTGCAGCTTTCATCTATACATGCCACTCCCATACAATAACTTGAAGACATATTAGTAAACATTCAAAGAATGTTGGAAAATGTTTGGGGTAGATATTTATTATTTATAAAAATAGTGTATCATAGTTCAATCAAAGTATCATGACTTCCTAAGATTATTCCCACTTCTGTATAATTGTCCTCTTTTGGTTTCTTTTCCTCTCCTCTCCTCTCCTATCCAAACACTACCCTCCAACTTAACCACAACTAAAAAAGTTTTAGAAAGAGAAAAAATGATACTTCTACATTTCCTTTTTCATATGGAGCGGAGCGTTTGACTAGATACGGAACGGTAAGTTTGGAATAATCTTCCTTAGGGATTCTTTTCATTAATCACAATATATATAGTTGTACAGAAGTTAATTCCTAATACAATAAGAATCCTAAGTTACCTTAAATATACACCTATCATAATTACAAAATATATTGTGAATATTAGGAGAATATTCGCTAATACTCCCCCTCAGTCGGAGCGGGAGGAGGCCGGACGCTAAGGCTGAATCGGAACTCGGTGAATAGTTATCTCGGTAGTCCCTTTATGAAAATATCTGCATATTGATAGGAGGAAGGCACGTGTAATATTTTGACCTGACCAAGGGCGACCTTCTCACACATAAAGTGAATATCCATCTCGATGTGCTTGGTCCGCTGATGTTGGACCGGATTGTGAGACAGATAAATGGCAGATATGTTGTCACAGTAGACTATAGACGCCTTTCGCAGTGGACACCGGAGCTCCAAAAGAATATTTCGGAGCCAACAGATCTCAGCAACGACAGTAGCAACTCCGCGATACTCTGCTTCAGCACTTGACCGGGATAATGTGGCTTGCCGCTTGGCGGACCATGAAATAAGATTATCCCCTAGAAATACACAATAGCCCGAGGTGGAGCGACGTGTGTCCGGGCATCCTGCCCAATCTACATCCGTGTAAGAGAGAAATTTGGTCTGTGCAGAGGGGTAGAGATGCAGTCCATAGTCAAGCGTGCCCTTAATGTATCTGATAATACGTTTGAGGGCAACAAAGTGGGATTCTCGCGGGGTGTGCATAAACAGACACACCTGCTGAACGACGTATGCAATATCAGGCCTAGTGAATGTGAGATACTGAAGGGCACCGGTAAGACTCCGATATAGGGTGGGATCAGACACCGGAGCACCATCAGTAGCACTAAGCTTGGATTTCGAGTCAACCGGGGTTGACACATCTTTACAATTTGCCATCTTATCCCTGTACACTATCTCTGCCGCATATTTACGCTGACTCTGGAACATAGTAGCTGCAGATCTAGTCACGAATATACCCAAGAAATAACTCAGCTTGCCCAAATCAGTCACAACAAATCCAGTTTTGAGTAGGCCAATGATTTCATTCTTCAAACCGTCAGAGGATGCAGTAAGGACAATGTCATCCACATATAATAGAAAATAAGCAGTGTTGCTACCGCGATGAAAAATGAAGAGAGAGTTATCACACCTGCTACATATAAACCTAATCTGCATAATATATCTGGCAAAGCGATCATACCACGCGCGGGGTGCCTGTTTCAAGACATAGAGTGACTTCCGGAGATGACATACATACTGAGGGACTGCAGGATGAACAAAACCAGGTGGCTGATGCATGTACACGGTTTCTTTCAAATCCCCGTAAAGAAATGCATTCTTGACATCAAGTTGATGAATCGGCCAATGCTTGCCCATAGCAATACTGAGAACAGTACGAATAGTAGCCAGTTTAACAATCGGACTGAATGTCTCACTGCAATCAATCCCCTCCTGTTGATTAGTGCCATTGGCAACAAGTCTGGCCTTATACCGCCCCAAGTCACCACTGTCTCTAAACTTGTGGCGAAATATCCACATGCATCAGATTACATTCACCCCATCTGGTCTAGGTACCAAATCCCAAGTGTGTTGCTTTGTCAAAGCATTAAATTCCTCGCACATGGCCGCATTCCAATTTGGGTCCAGTTTGGCTAGTTTCGAGTTTTTGGGAATCGGTGATATGGTTTGTATGGAGAGGTTAAAATGGACCTTGGGTTTGAAAATCCCGTATTGGGCACGAGTCTCTATGTGGTGGGTAGGTAGCAGTGGTTGGTCTGTGTTTTATGGCTGCTGGCTTGCGGGTTTTGGAGAGGTGTTGGCTAGGCTCGGGTCGATGGCTGGTCGAGGTACCGTTGGTCGGGTAGGTGACAAAGGGGGGTCGATCAATGGAGGGGTCGATCGAGAGCTAGGTGGTGCCTGGTCGGAGACGACGCCGGACACAAGTGGTGACGGAGCTGCTGGTGCAGTCTCCGTCGGAACAGTAAACTACTGGTGGCCCATTGAGTGGATCATAGGACACAAAGTAGACTCGTCGAGAAATGTGTAATCCGTGGTTTGAAATTTTTGGAGATTTAAAAATGGATAGTTCGCCTCGTCAAATGTGACGTGACGTGAGATAATGATTTTGTCATAGCACAGGTAACCCCGATGATTAGGTGAGAAATCAATGAAGACACAGGGCATGGTGCGTGGGGATAGTTTGTGAGGTGCAGTGGAGGCCAGGTTGGGGTAGCATAAGCAACCGAAAATGTGGAGTTGGTCATAGGAAGGGAACCTACGGTATAAGATTTTGGTTGGGGTCTTGTTTTGGAGAGTGCTGGTTGGTAAAACATTAAGGAGGTACTCTACCATTTTAACAGCATATACCCAGAATGGTGGTGGAAGACTGGCATGAAATAGTAGGGTACGAACCATGTTATTGATAGTACGTATGATTCGTTCAGCCTTGTCGTTTTGGGAGGAAGTGTAAGGACACGAAAAACGGAAAACCATGCCTTGTTTAGAGCAGAAATTGTGAAATGTCGAATTATTAAATTCACGTCCATTATCACATTGGAAAGATTTTATAGATTTTTTAAACTGTGTTTTAATGAATTTTTGAAATTCAAGGAACTTGGCAAAAACTTCAGATTTGAACTTCAGTGGGTAGATCCATACAAAATGTGAAAAATCATCTAATAATATTAGATAGAATTTGTGACCCAAGGAACTAACAACCGGAGATGTCCACAAATCAGCATGAACAATATCAAATGGAGAAAGAGTAACATTGTTGGATGACATAAATGGAAGACGAGTATGCTTGCCAAGCGGGCAAGAAAAACAGTGTTGGGCAAGTTTCTCATTATTACATTGAATACGCTTATTAGTCCTAAGAATATTAAAAACAGGATCTCCTGGGTGTCCGAGTCTATTATTTATAAAAAGATTGTATCATAATTCAATCAAAGTATCATGACCTCCTAAGATTATTCCCACTTCTGTATAATTGTCCTCTTTTGGTTTCTTTACCTCTCCTCTCCCATCCAAACACTACCCTCCAACTTAACCACAACTAAAAAAGTTTTAGAAAGAGAAAAAATGATACTTCTACATTTCCTTTTTTATATGGAGCGGAGTGTTTGACTAGACACGGAACTGTAAGTTTGGAATAATCTCCCTTAGGGATTCCTTTCATTAATCACAATATATATAGTTGTACAGAGGTTGATTCCTAATACAACAAGAATCATAAGTTACCTTAAATATACACTTATCATAATTACAAAATATACTGTGAATATTCGGAGAATATTCGCTAATAGGAACTACAAAAGAAAGTTGTTTTGTATATAACTTGTGAAGGAGAGTCTTGGAGCAACGATGAAATCGTCTTCATGTGAACTATAGGTCACAAGTTCGAACGGTAGAATCAACTATTGATGCTTGTGTCATGGTACAATGCTTACATCATACCCCTTGGGATATGACCCTTCCCCGTATACGTACTCTGTATGTATGAATACATGTAACCTCTTCGTTCTCTAAAATAAAAGGTCGGACATCGATCCTAAAGCACCTAAACAATAGTAATAGCATAAATCTTAATGCCCCTAAATAATAGCACTAGCACGAAGTCTAAGATACGAGACACGAAGGAACGACCTCATGAATCACGGATTGATCTTAACAAATTTCTCATCAGAGAACTACTATAACTATATATCTGAAAACATGCATGATATATTAAGTTTAAGTTAGGTTTTGGTGGGGGTGGGGTGGGGGTGGGGGTGGGGGGATTAAGGTTTGATGAGCACCCAAATAAAAGGCCACTAAAAGAGGGCACCATCTTCTCCTAAAGCTAAAAGATGGGCCTTTTGGGGGGACAATGTAGACAGAGCATCAACACAACCTATTAATATTCCTCCAAACACACAATTCCGTGTGCTACTTTCTATCTGTTTTTTGGAGTTTTCTTTTTACTCTTTTCCTCTTTAGCTCCCATTTTGGCCTCTCATAAAAAAAACTATTACTCCTTAGATTGGATTCACATCTTTTTCCTTTGGGACTTTGTGCTTTCTTTGTTGATTCTTCTTTTAATTTCTTCATTTAAATCATATACTAGGCTCTAAAACAACTAGTAAAAAGATCAAAATATCCCTACCCGCTTTCCAAATAAATACACATGCAAGCTTAAAACTTCATCCCACGTACAAAATATATCCATCTTACCATATTAGTCTCTAGCACAAATATAGTGTTGATTTTCTTTAAAAATCAACAATGGCCATTTGTTCCTCTATTGTTTTGTTGCAAGAAAGGTTTAAACAATTGGAAAGAGTGAAAGAGATGAGGCAAAAGAAAGAACTTTTGAAACTGCTATCACATAGTTATGATCAATATCATCCTTCTATTACTATGCAAATGCATAATATTGATAACGATCATCACCACCAATCAGTACTCAATAATAACTACAAGTTATTTTCCCCTCAAAATCCCGAGTCATCTTCTCAACTTTCTCTCTGCCTCTGGCCACAACTTCATTCTCGAACTTTGGACAAGTCGCGGGTCAGTAATACTACTAGCTTGACGAAGATCGAATTTGATGGTTTGCATTTAGATGTTGATACATCTCTTCATCTTTGAAAAAAAATGGGGAGAGAAAGAGAGAGAGTTTTGTATATAGCAGCTGATGAAGTGTGTGATTATCTTATTTCGAAAGCTTTTAAGTTGTTAAAGAAGATGAGTTTTTATTTATTTTCTTTATATCTTCAACACGCTCATCTAGCTCCTCCACGAGTCTTCCAAATTAATAAAAAAAGGGGGAATAGTATGCTTCTCTTGTGTATCTTGGAAAAGTTAAGTGCTATATATTTCTCTTAGGAAGTATATATATATATATATGAATGGGTTCTGAAATCATACGTGTGGCATCAAGTCTTTTGATAATAGCAAATTTATAACCTAATAGTGAGTTAAATAAGGTTTCATGCATCACCTTGGAAAAATCTTTCCCCGTTATTTGATTTTTCTTTTTACTCCCTCAATTTAATTTATGTGATAATGTTACGTTATTGGGAACGAAATCTAGGGGGAAGAAAAAAATTGAAACTTATAATCTGAAATAAGCCTTGAACATTGACGGTAGATCATCTCCTTAAGGCTAATATAAGAAAAATTAAAATTAAATTATTTTTAAATACAGAAAGATGGACTAAAAAAAGTACTTAAAAGGTGGGACATGAATATAGAAAGAAACATGAAATATATAGGTATTTGATGGATGTAACATATTACGAGCATCAAACTTTGCTATTTTAGAGTGGGGAAATGTAGCAAATAATAAGTCCTGCTATATGGTGCTTATATATCTAGTCAAATCATGAGAGGCATAACATAAGTGAGAAGTCGATTTTGCTAACCAGGAGAAAATCTAGTGATTTACCGTTCCTAGGATAAAAACTTATTAACAATCAGTGTTTACGTCAATTTTAATGTAATTTTAAGATGTTTAAATATTAAATTAATGTAATTTAACATGGTTAAATACTAAACGAGGTGAAAATAATCATAATTAGATGATAAAAGAGTAGGCTGAAGACGAATCGGGCTCCTCTCCATTTCACATGTCTCAATTTGATGCAGAATGAGAATGAAGCAGAATCAAGTGGCTAAGGAAGTTGTACGCATGGCAACATTAGTGGTACCATGGGCGGAGCCATCTTAGGCCAAGGGTGGTCAGGTTTACACCTTCGTCAGAAAATTCTGCGGTGTATATAGATTAAATATTAACTATTATGAATATATATTACATTTTGCACACCGTTAACACAAGTGAGAAGAAGATTTACACACCCTTCACCAAATTCCCGGCTCGCTACTAAGTGGTACTATATCGTTAATAGACAGTTAGTTACAACTAAGAAGCAGCCAGTTCAGACCTTTTCTATCATGAGACTAAATAGTTTGTTAAATTTTATAAACAAGGTAATTTCTAGAGTTATTCATGAGATAATGGAAAGTATAATACCTATTTTGATTTCTTCTAATCAATCTGAATATGTGAAGGGGAGAAGCATTTTTGAGAATATTCTGCTTACTCATGAGATAATTTTAGATATCAGAATTAGAGGGAAACCAGCTAATGTAGTGATTAAATTTGATATGGCCAAGGCATGTGAGTTTTCTGAAAGTATTTGTTGCATGTACTTAGAAAAATGGTTTTGCTGAGCATCTAATTCATTTGATCATGAATTTGATTGCAAACAATCGGTACTCTGTTCTAGTGAATCGCCAGGCTTCATGATTTTTTCATTCTACAAGAGTGAAGCAAGGAAATCCTCTATCTTCTGCATTAGTTCTACTTTCAGCAGAAGTGCTATCAAGAGCTCTGAACTCTTTATTTGAGGATAGTAGATTTGTTGGGTATGGGATGCTTAAGTGGTCTAATTCTTGTTGGGAGATTTTACTCTTGTACTTTATAAAGCAGTACGGGAAATATATAACTATTACAAGTATTCGAAAGGATAAACAAAGATTCAAAGATTCAATAATTCAACTAGAAATCTGAAATTACAATTGTTGCACAAGAAAAACTGAAAACTGTTTTTGCTGAGTCGAGTGTGGCACTCTGTCCTTAAGACAATATTGTCACGTATGTATCCTTTATACGTCCTGAAAAATTTGTCTCCCAAGATAAAACAGCAATGGAACACTTGAGCAAAGGAAACTCAAGTGCTACAGTGAAGAATATTGAGTAACGAAATGATGCTTGGAAGTTGTAGGAAGAAGAGTTTTCTGCTTGTGTAAGCTTCTGTATTTTCGTGTATATGTGAGTCTTAGTGTTAGTTCTCAACAATGGTGTAAGGGGGTGTTTATATAGGTGAGGGAAGGACTGAAAACTGCCTCAATAACAGCCAAATAATGGCCATTATGGAGGTAGTAAAGTCACCAACATAAATGGTGAAAGACCAATGGATTGGCCATTTATAGGAGGAGTAATTCAGCCAAAATAAATGTCTAAATTGAGTGCTTGGCGTTTCTGCTTTGACTGTCTAAATTCTGACTTTCTAGAAACTTCAGGGACCAAACTGTACTTCTGTGACCCGTGACCCGTGACCCGAGAACCCGGAACTCGAAACCGGGACCGGACCGGACGGGACGGGCGGGCGGCGGCGCGCGCGTGGTCTTTCCTCGAACCGAAGCACATCTAGGTCCTCCCTCCTTTAAACACATGGGATTCCCCTTGGGGTCCCAAACCCCAAACCAATTTCAAGTCTTATATACACAACAATTCTTTCTTCCTCTACCGATGAGGGAGAATTGAACACAATACCACACTTTTCCATGCTTCAAACACCTCACTTCGTGAACCAATATCTCTTTCATTTCTCAATGAAATTTGACGATTCTTGGCCCTACGGTTATCTACGTACTTAGTAGATCCTGCATGTGTGAAGAACCGGATTCTCCAACATACGTAACACTAGTGTTTAAGCCGTTAAAGTTGGTCGGTCGCAACTCCCGCCAAAGGCTAATTTCCAACAATCCCCTCTTGAAAGAGATTTTGGCGCACTCACATGGTGTCTTTTCATTTCCAGCAATATTTCAGCGGACCGATGTTGCATAAGGAGAGGTAGCTTCAGCTTTGAACCTTCCATAGTTAAGTACCATCGGATTTACTTACTGCGCGGTGAATGTGATGTCTTGAACCGTCAGTGTTTAGTGTAAGCCAAGTCAATGGTACCAACAAAACAAATTCCCTTACTCTCTTCTTCGTAATGTTTTGTCCGTTTTGGCCATGGACAACGTCTTGGATTCTTAAGTGCGTTCATTTGAGGCGGCCCGTCCTCGCACTTAAATAGGTGGTCTCCTACAAGGTATCCTGCTATACCCCACTTCACAAGTGTTAGGAACCATTAAAAGTTTCCCAAATACCTAACCTCAACTTGTTGAGGATCATTACAGGTTTTGAAAACTTAACCTTTACCCATACTGCAGATAACACTTAACGTCTATCGCGGGAACGACTTTGGATTTGGCGTTTCTTTTCAGAAATCACTATCCGAAGTGCTCATGCTTCCACTGAAGCGATCAACTGAACCTTTACAACTTAGTTTTCCCATTGAACCAAATTACTGGGATCTCCAGTTAGTAAGGTTGGGTTACCACTGTATTGGTTCGTATATTTTGGGTTTTAAGCCCATTCCCCTAGACAGACAGAACACTTGATCTCCGGGTAGTCCCTTAGTTAGTAATTAAGGAAGTGACACCCATGATCATCAATTGTCATACGGTCTTATGTCTCCGACAGATCCTAACAGATATGTCCAGACGCCGTCATCCGTGTCCTTCCTGAAGCCGATCGGCTAGCCACAGTATATAACTGCTGAAGACACGGATTTCTCCTAATATGGGACGTCCTCTAATGAGTCGTGAAGTTACTCAACTTCTTTCATGCTTTGTATAAAGCGATAAACTCCGATACCATCATGAATCGGTCGATGCAAGTTTGCTTAGAGGATTTTCCAAGATCCACCATACACATTTACTTGTGGCTTTGGTGTTCTTCAAATCTGATGTCCAGTTTGCATCACTGTGTTCTCCCAGAATCGTTGGACATCCAGAATACTATAATCCGTAGATAAGCGAATAATTCAGATATCGTCATATCCGACTTAACGCCTTCTATTGATCATGTATTAAGATCATCAGTGAAACTTAGTTCAACTGATCTGTTTGTAGGACGATACCAGGTCGGTTGTAGTGTGTACAATACATTGAACTACATATGACCTGTGCATATCGCTCCTTGTCTATGGGTGCACCATGATTCTAATCAGTTCTATGATTCATATCCATTGGTGACTTCAACGAGACTGTCAACTATCGACCAGTCCGTTAGATGTCTTAAAAATCCAATTCCTAAGATGTCATCTGTGATACCCATATCTTTCATATCGAGACTTTGTTTCAATATGACTTTTACTTTCAGACTGTTGATTCTCCAACTGTTGGCTTTCTAACTTTAGAGTCAATGTTTATGTGGTCAGATTCATTATTTCTGTTTTATCTGAAACTTTCAGGACCAAAATGTAAACATTTCAGGGACCAAAATGAAAGTTCAGGAAGAAGCCCAACAGTCCAGAAAACTAACTCTGATTCTCTTCTTCTAACTCTCCAGTTGGGAAGGTTGTTTCAACATTCATGCCACGCAAGACTGCAATGGCCCATGATGTTAAGCTACTCCCAGGGGAGCACATGTACAAGTAGCCAAGGCTTTGAACTCGTCAGTAGATCCATCAACTTTGTACTCACTTTTGAGTATCCTTTTTCACAACCCAAAGGTTCTTTTCCCTGAGGAAGATCAGCCATTACGCAAGTATGGTTCTATATGAGGAAAATTATTTCTCTCTTTGTAGCTTCTTTCCAAAGCAACGCTTTTGGAGATGGCAATTATTTGTTAATTGTCCATGGTTCATTCTCAACCATACAAGCTAGAAGGACTGAAACAAGTCTTTGTCCCCTTCTTTGCTCCGTCTCGGTTCAACATCTAGAATCCCCGAGTTTTGCAGATCTGGAATATTACGTTCCGGATAGCCAGCAACTTTTGAGTCCTGTAAATACGGAACATCTAGTTTCGGACAGTCAGGCCCTCGGGGGTTCTTGTTAACCTTGAGCAATTACTCCTTTTTCCTATTTCAAGGAAAGTTATCTTCAATGAATTCAGCATTATTTGACGCCAAGAGGTGATAAGCACTACTGTTATTTGCAGATCCTGTGGATATGCAATCTACAGTCTTAGGTACAACTTGACCTGTTTCAGTATTCCAACTTTTACCAAGCCACCACATAATTTGGGCGTATGACTTTGCGCTTGGCTAACACCGTTGGACTGAGGTGAGTAATGAACAGTCGTTTAATGAGCGATGCTTCACATTCTCCCCCTCTATCGCTATGAATTTCGCAATCCATAGGCTTAGTTGATTTCCAACTTCTGCTTTGTAGTGTTTGTCCGCTTCAACAACTTCATCTTTGATGTTCAACAAACAAAGGATTTCATACGTTGTACCATCATCAATGAAGATCACAACATACTTGTCTCCCCCTCTATTCTGTATAAACTTCAAATCACCCAAGTAGGTATGACTAAGTTCTAGAGGAGTGGTGCTTCTTTCGCTATTCCCTTGACGAAATTTGGAAAGGTGATTTTGCCTCTTCGCCTACCTCACATTCATTTTGAGGGTTTATGTCGAAAGAAGGCAACAATCTCAACTTCGCTAGCTTTTGAATGACTTATTATTTAACGTGTCTTAATCTATGATGGCATAGATGCACGGATTACAAATATATCATTCATTCGACTCTGAGACATCTTTGTACCATTCTTAGTTATTACAGACCTGTTGGAGTAGTCTCAAACCAGCTTGATCAAGAGCGTCCCTTAAACCAAGTTAGGAACATGTATCACCTCATCTTAGAGTGATCCCATTCCCTGAAGTCCTATTGAGGACAACCTCTTCAACCCCTTCTACTTTAGAGGTGGCGTTGCTTCACATGAACAACCGCTTGCCCGTGGTTAGGGCGTAACCGGATCATATGTGATCTGGATACTCTGGCCCACTGCAGTTGCTTTGCAGACTGAGTGTCCAATTTCTTTTCTGCCTTTCTTTAGGCCTTCAGATCATTTCAGACCTGGAAACTCTAGCCCACCTTGCTAGGTGTCCATTACTTTTCCTATGAAATGGATTCTGGCCCCACTCCAGTGGCCCGGAGGCTTTATATGACTGAGTGTCCAATATCATCATATCAAAGGAATTTTGGCCCACTCTAGTCACCCGGAGGCTTTGTATGACTGAGTGCCAATATCATCCAATCAAAGGAATTTTGGCTCACTCCAGTCGCCCGGAGGCTTTGTATGACTGAGTGTCCAATATCATCCTATGAAGGATCTTCTGCCAAATAATATGACAGGCTCAACGTCATTAACTTTTAGACTTCTTCCGTTATGATTGGTGCCCAGATAATTCTTTGCGCTTACTTAAGAGTGGTACTTGATTTATACAGATCAGTGGATCTTTCTCCCTCGTATGTGCGAACATACTTTACACACTTTTAATAATTTACACTTAAAAGAACGGATCTTTTTAAGTCGTTTACAAACTCCAATCTTTAAACGAAAAAAAAAGAGGAGATTAATCTTCTGATTTGTTAAAGCGTAAGGAATATAAATTATTTTCATATTCCTCCTTACTTTAATCCATTTTTAATCAGACCTCATTTAATCTTAATTCTTGACAAGTAAGAAAAAATACTTATCCTAATTTCGGACTCTGGCTCACTTCAGTCACTTCATCAGACTGAGTGTCCATTTCCTTCTCACCATTATTCGGATCTTTTGTCTGGGACAGATATAGGCCTTCTGCTGCAAGATAGAATAACATCTTCAGTCTTCTCCTCTTGTCCCAGTTGACATCCTCAGGCTCTCGAGAGCGCTTGTTCCCATCAGTCTTGGTGGTGGTGACACCATGAACACATTCATCATCATCACTCTCTTCTACCAGAAAACCATTGTCATATCCAGATTTGATCACACAACTTTTGACCGACATCTTTCGAACACTAATAGTAATACTATACAATATTGTCTTAAGTTGTTGGAGATTTTACTCTTGTACTTTATAAAGCAGTACGGGAAATATATAACTATTACAAGTATTCGAAAGGATAAACAAAGATTCAATAATTCAACTAGAAATCTGAAATTACAATTGTTGCACAAGAAAAACTGGAAACTGTTTTTGCTGAGTCGAGTGTGGCACTCTGTCCTTAAGACAATATTGCCCCGTATGTATCCTTTATACGTCCTGGAAAATTTGTCTCCCAAGATAAAACAGCAATGGAACACTTGAGCAAAGGAAACTCAAGTGCTACCGTGAAGAATATTGAGTAACGAAATGATGCTTGGAAGTTGTAGGAAGAAGAGTTTTCTGCTTGTGTAAGCTTCTGTATTTTCGTGTATATGTGAGTCTTAGTGTTAGTTCTCAACAATGGTGTAAGGGGGTGTTTATATAGGTGAGGGAGGGACTGAAAACTGCCTCAATAACAACCAAATAATGGTCATTATGGAGGTAGTAAAGTCACCAACATAAATGGTGAAAGACCAACGGATTGGCCATTTATAGGAGGAGTAATTCAGCCAAAATAAATGGCTAAATTGAGTGCTTGGCGTTTCTGCTTTGACTGTCCAAATTCTGACTTTCTAGAAACTTCAGGGACCAAACTGTACATCTTGAAACTTCAGGGATCAAACTGTACATCTGAAAGAATTCTGGTCCAAACTGTACTTCTGGCAGAGTTTTCTGGCCCAAAAAGATAACAACCCGTGAACTGGAACCGGACCGGACGGCGGCGTGGCGCGCGTGTGGTATTTCCTCGAACCGAAGCACATCTAGGTCCTCCCTCCTTTAAACACATGGGATACCCCTTGGGGTCCCAAACCCCAAACCAATTTCGAGTCTTATATACACAACAATTCTTTCTTCCTCTACCGATGAGGGAGAATTGAACACAATAACATACTTTTCCATGCTTCAAACACCTCACTTCGTGAACCAATATCTCTTTCATTTCTCAATGAAATTTGACGATTCTTGGCCCTACGGTTATCTACGTACTTAGTAGATCCTGCATTGTGAAGAACCGGATTCTCCAACATACGTAACACTAGTGTTTAAGCCATTAAAGTTGGTCGGTCGCAACTCCCGCCAAAGGCTAATTTCCAACAATTCTTTGAACCACTTAGCATATGCAGATGACACAATCATCTTTACTTCTGCTGATGCATACTCCCGTAATTGTATTATGCAAGTGTTGAAAAAGTATGAACAGACTTGTGGCCAATTAATCAACAAAAAGAAAAGTTCTTTCTTCATACATTCAAGTGTGGGTAATAGGTTGATTCAATCTGTTGGGGAAAGTACAGGGTTTGTTAAGGGGCAGTTTCCTTTCACTTATCTAGGGTGTCCCATTTTTTATTGCAGGGAGAAGAATATTTATTATTCTGATCTCATTAAGAAATTGAAAGGAAGATTACATTCCTGGAAAGGAAAACCTTTATCATTTGGTGGAAAGGTTGTTTTGATCAAAAGTGTTCTTCAGAGCATGCCTATTCACTTACTCTCAGTGCTGGCCTCTATAAAGTGTGTAATTAATGAAATTCATAGAATCTTTGCTAGATACTTTTGAAGTAATAAGGCGCATGGGAGAAGTTTAAACATTGGGCAACCTGACATGATGTATGCTTACCAACTCAGGAAGGTGGACTTGACTTTAAATCTCTATTTAATGTATCTAATGCACTATTTGCTAAATTATGATGGAGATTCAGAACAACCTCAACCTTATGGGCATTCTATACGTGGAATAAATATTGCATAAAGGTTATTCCTACTTTAATCCAATGAAAGGAAGGGACTCAAGTGTGGAAGAAAATGCTACAAGTGAGGGAGGAGATAGAACATGAAATTTGGTGGGAGATAAAAGGAGGCACATCAAATGTTTGGTATGAGAATTGGACAAAATTTGGAGCGCTACACTATGTGGTTCCTATTGATTATCCTCTCAATGAGGAACTGGATGATGTGGCTAATTTGATTGAAGATGGTCAATGGAATGAATAGCTACAACAACAATCTTTCACTGCAGAGATTGTTGAGCACATTATATCAGAAATTCATATTGAATAGTTGCATGATAATTGGGATAGACCCTGGTGGATTCCAACAAGTACAGGAAAGTTCACGGTTAATAGTGCTTAGAATATACTGAGACACAGGATGCAAGAGTGAGAGGATTTTAAGAAGTTGTGGATTAAATGAGTTCCTTTTAAGATCTCATTTTTCTTGTGGAGGCTATAAAAATTTAAACTACCTACTGCAAATAGACTTATGAGGATTCTTGTGACTTCTGGTTGTTATTGTTGTAATGTACCGGAACACGAAACTATAGTGCTTAGAATATACTAAGACACAGGAAGCAGGAGTGAGAGGATTTTAAGAAGTTGTGGATTAAAGGAGTTCCTTTTAAGATCTCATTTTTCTTGAGGAGGCTATGGAAATTTAGACTACCTACTGCAGATAGACTTATGAGCATGAGGATTCTTGTGACTTCTGGTTGTTATTGTTGTAATGTACCAGAACATGAAACTATGCAACATCTTTTCTCAACATGTAGTTTTGAATATGCAGTGTGAAAAGTATTCAGGGATGCAGTTGGAATTCAGATCAATCTTGTGCAAATTCATCAAGTTATAAGAACATGGTGGAAGATTGATTATGCTGAAAATTCAAGCCAATTCTATATGTTGTTCCAGGTATGATAACTTGGGAATTATGTAAAAGGAGGAATACGGTTAAGCATGGAGGAAAGGTAAGTTTTAAGAGGATAGTACATGAGATTAATAACAATCTTTACTATCTTACTAAATTGATGTATCCTTGGTTTAAGAATATTCCTTTTTTTTGTGGTCTGGTCTAGTAAAATTTCTGAAAGACTATAAGCCTATAATTGAAACTAAGGTTACAACAACAACATACCCAGTAAAATCACACAACGTGGGGTCTGGGTATATTGTCACTAAAGTTGTTTGCTGGAAATTTCCGAATGAGAGGTGGTTTAAATGTAATACAGATGGAGCTTCTAGGGGCAATCCTAAGCCTAATTCATATGGATTTTGTGTAAGTAATTGAAAAGGGGATCTAATATATGCAGAATGTAAGGAGTTGGGTATTAACACTAATGTGATTGCTGCAGTAAAGGTTATGCTGATGGGATTATCTTATTGTGTAGAGCATGAGTTGCATCCTCTTATTTTGAAAACAGATTCCCTCTTATTGAAGAAGGTTGTTGAAGGCATTTGGGAACCTCCCTGGTGTATTATCAAAGAAATTGAGAGACTCAAAGCTTTGAAGGAGCAACTCAATGTGATCATTCAACATGTGTTCAGGGAAGGGAACACACTAGCGGATTATTTATCTAACCAAGCTTTTGTTTTTGCATTCAGGTGCTCCTGAGTCAAGAGATTCTTCTCCCTAAGTAGCATTGTACATCTAGATTTTCAAGCTTTTCTGAACTGCCTAGTGCAGGAAGGAAAATTCTTAATCTGGACAAGGCGCAGGTTCCAAATCTAAGAATCAAGAACACTAAAAATTCAGGAATTAATAATGAAAATTGACTTTGCAACTCAGATGCTAACAAGACCTCTGATGGTGGTATTAGACTTGGCTCATTCTATTAAGGAATTGGTAGTAAATGAGAAGCATAGTCAAATTTACATTCACTAATTAAGCGTTGATCGACTTAAGGGCGACAAGATCAGAGGATAATCAAATTACAGCCATTGCAGATGGTCCTAAACACATTGAGACAACTATCATATGTGGTAAATTTGAAGAGCTATGTTCAGATCTGTTGACCCAATTCAGATGGTCTCGTAAAGTATAGTTTGAGGATATTACAACTTAAAGGTCTCCTCACTCAGAAGTAAATGATCTTCTACACGTTTAATTAGTAAAACACTTTTTATAAGATGTCACACTAATATGGAACTAAAATATCTAAGAGCGGGTTGTTCATTAGCACACATCCAAACATGATCATCTCATCATATCATGTTTTATTTTTGAATGTAAACAATTTTGAATTACTTTTCCTACTTTTTTTCTGATTCCCCATTTAGTGTCTGATATCTACATTAGGCTCCGACTAATCTGGATATGCACCGCGTAAAATCCATTTAAGGGGAAAGAACTTCCTATCAGAATTTTATCCATACAAGACTATAACTCGAAATCTCTATTTAAGGATAGAGGTATGTTATTCATCCCATCACAATCTTGTTTTCTAATTCAATTAAGAAATATTTGGTAAATTATATCCATTGATGTTGAAAACTAGACATATCACACCAAGTTGTGCTTTTTTTTTTTTTTTAATATTAAGTATTCTCGTAGGGGTCTCGAAAAGTAAAAGAGAGAAAGAAAAAAAAAAGGAACGACTTAAAATTACAAAAGAAAAAAAAGAATTGTTCTGCACGTCCACAAAAGTAAAAAAAAAAAAAATTAAAGGTGAAAGTGATGGCACTTGAGACGATAATAATTTTCATTGCCAAAATGGAACCCCACAATAGGATAAAAATTAAATTAAATCCTTATTACATGCTTATATTAATTAAATTCACTATTATAAGTTAATGATAACATGGTAGTACTAGCCATAAGATGGTGATTTGGTCATCATTATATCTGACGTTGGATGATAAATTTAGATGGGTCCTTGAGGATGACGCATTCTTTTTCTTTTGCACTATAAATCTATAATAAAAAAAAAATCTGACGAAAACAATCTTCTTTAGCTGAAAATTGCAATGTTTAGATAGGTAAATTTTATTTTTCTGCACATATTATAAATTAAAAATTTTAAACTTTTCGCGTGGTTATTTTTTTATATTTTGAGTTCCCTTATTGAGAACGGTGGCTCTCATTAGTCTTAACGATAAAGCCCAACTTGCAAGTCTGGAAGTGTCGGGGGTATTAAATTGTCCCACATCGATGAGATATGAATTTTTTAATCTTCTCGCATAATGTTAACAATAGCTAACTTTTAAGATGGAGTTCGCAAAAGATTCATTTCTTTATCAAAACGTAATCTACATTTTCTACTAGCCAGCAGATAAATCTTTAAAAAGGTTAATCATATTGCGTAAAAAGAAAAATATAAAATAGAAGTCTAGAACCATGCAATTTAATAAGATACTTTTACGTAAGCAGATTTTAATGAATGTGGTTTGTGGAATTTTGACAAAAAATTCCAAGTCTATTTTTCCAACTACACAAATCTAATTTGTATATGATTTAATGTCATTCAACCTTTTCAAATGGGAGACAAACGGAATTAATAGAAAAAAGTGAGAAAAAGATAGAACAAAATCAATTTATTTCTTATCTTACACTAGCTAATAAAGAATTTCTAGTCAATGTTTTCTTGCACATGATTCAGCTTTCTTAATTTTTCATAAAACACTCAATTAGTGAAGGAAAATAACTTTTATAAAACTATAATTCTAGGCTTAAGAAAATCTTTCTTAATTTTCCTGGATTTTTCTTTGAAAAAAAGAAGGGGTCGATTTAAGTTCCTTCGCTTCCACTGTGTAGCCGCGCTAGCAAGTACTACGAGCTCTCTGTCCCACGCATCTAACCAACTCGTGTGGTTATCGATTCCGCCATTGAAGTTATATACACCATTACTATATATATTTATATATAATTAGTGTTTTTAAAATAAGAAATTTATAATCTAAAAATAAAATAAGTTATCTGATGCAATAATATATATATATAGAGAGAGAACTTAACCTCATTTTCGGAAATCTCCAAAATGAGATGTGAGCCACTCATAGCTCCCTTTATCATAGCCTAATCAATTTATATTAATATAGGTACTAAACTAAAAGAAAAAGGAAAAGCAAGATTCTCCTTTTTGTTTTATTCTTTCTTAAACTTACCTTCTTTATCATGATCATTAATTCATTATCAACTAACTAATCACAACTTTGGGCACCGGCTAAACATTTACGATAAGATAGGAATTCTTTATCTTCAACTCATGTCTTTTTACCCTACAACTAAAAGAGAGTCTCAATTTTACTAATGCTATTTATTCAACTAAATATTTAACTTTATTTTAACAAAATTAAGCAAAGATATTCTTAAAATTGGCAAGAAATATACAATATTTAAAATGTTAGTATTATATACTCTCTGTTTCATTTTATGTGATTGTGCTAATGTTTGAACAACCAAATAATTTTCAATGACTAAAATTTTCTCAATCTCTTTTAAATGTTTTGAATCATTGGCTATATATATTAACTTGCTTATTTTTATATAATTTTAAAATATATAAATTTTATTTTAAAATATTAAATGAATCTATACCCGAGTTTATAATTAAAATTAAATATTTAGAATCTCGTACTCTAAACTCTTTCACATAAATTAAAATATATGAAGTAACTTTTTGACCTTAGTCATTTTGTGTCAACTAATGATGATGGTAAAAACATTACTTGTCCGATAACTAGCTAGGCTAAAGCTAGCATCCTTAAATCACCCAAAGATTGTGATGAAATGGGATGGACACAAGATCTTTAATAAGTTATCATGAATTCAATTTTTGTGAGAAAAAAATTCTGGATAAATAATATTCTCTCCTTTAATAGTTTATATGACATGAATACAATTAATCAAGCAACTTTTCAAATACTAAATAATTTTACGAGATAAGAATAAGGATAGGTTATAGAATTTTTCAACAATGGCATGCATGGAAAGAATAAGGCAATAGTTATCTTGAAATCAAACTTTAATTTATTCCAATTTTGAAAACCACTCTTCTAGAAATGGTTTATCACTTTCAATTATTTATAGTCGTCCTTTTTAGAAACATTCTTCTCCGACTAGTTTTGAATTTGTACGGAATATATATTGTCAATCTTATGTAACTCTCATTATTCAGAATGAGATAGAGAAAAAGAATATAAATATTCTTTTTCTCTATCTCATTCTGAATAATGAGTTACATAAGGTTGCAGAAAAGGACTTGAGCCTTCCCAATGCCAATGAGAGAGCGGTCTCTGGAAGCAGAAATGCGACGTTTCAAACCCCTCGTGATAAATTTCCCTTCAAGGGGGTAAACGTGCCATAAAAGGCCTTTTTGTAGCCTCTTTCAAATCGTTGGATCGGATCATAGGGTTGAGGACCTCTTCCAGCTAGATCTTGATTCACTATTTCCCTATTTTTTCTTGATTCTGATTGATTGCCTTTTTCTGACGACAAGTTTGAGTTTGAAATATTCCGTACAAATTCAAAACTAGTTTGGAGAAAGAATATATATATATATATATATATTTTGATGTCAATAACCAAAGATTAATGAAATCGATTTTAGAGGGAGCGCTTTACTCCTATAGTGAAATTTTTTAGTACAAATTTGAATTAATCGAACCTCAAAACAGATATTAAATATCAGGTGAGAAATATAAAAAAAAAATAAACTTAGGATGATCCACTAGCAGTTATTTAGTTGGAAAATTATAACTTGAACAAAAATAGCCTTTAGTGGGGATGTCCTTTATGAAGAGAAAATAAAGTAAAATTTAAAATTGAAAATTTATTTTATTCATCAGAAATTCTCGATTCAATGTAGAAGCATAATTAAGATAAATATCTCTTAATCTCATGATAACTAATAAATGTGTGCTATGTCTAAATGAAAATTGTTTCTATATGAACTTCCACTTAATTGACAGTTATGTCCAATTTACTGCTGATATATTTTATCATTGTGTTAGCATTAATTGATCTATAAATATAGTAATAGCTCTACTGCTTGTCCAATAAAACTATTTATTTAATGAATAATTGAATAGGAGTATATTTTTTGTAGAATTAATTAAAAAGCATATGAGAAATATGTAGCGTAAAAGACACCTTCCCGGAACCAACGAGTGTCAACCAAACGCAGTCTTTTGGGCCCACAATATACTCATTTATCTTTCACTTGTTTACAACTCCATTGCTTCTGACTATGTCTATGAAATGGGACCGCGAAGACAACCCACCACTAGAGCTTGCTTTGCTCTCTCTCCGCTCGCTCCCACCTGTCTTCTTCCCACTATAGTGAAAGATCTTTCACTTCACCATAGCAGGAACCTCACTAACCTTCTGGGGCAGTTACTCTAATCTAAGCTGGGGTCTCCGCCAGCTTACCCATCTACCGTAAACGATTACTAAGGGACTTGGAATACGAATGAGATCAAAAAGGCCATCATTAGGGAAAACGATGCAATAGCTTCGGTTAGAGCAAAGCCCAAAATGACATAACCAAATATTTACTAAAATGTCATTCACACACACAAATCTCATTTGCGGCATATCATTTGGTAAAGGTGATATTATATCCTTTAACCTTAAATTGCACAGTATTTCATATTTATATATTATTCTTATTATGAAAACAACATATAAGTGAAAACTTGATCCATTTTAGCATAAAATGATAATATATTTTTCTTGTTTATAGTAAAGTTCAAGAAATCCAAAAATTATTTAGGATAGTGTCAGACCCTGGATTTAAGGGTCGTAGGTGACTCGTTAATATTAATGAAAATAAAGGTTTAAACTCAGGTTCCCCAACACCCAAATCTTTAAAGTTCCACTTGAGAACCAAGCACCTAGCTGTATTTTTTGTTTTTAGGGTGCTTTTGAATTTTTATACCAATTTTTTATATATTTTTTTATATAACTATACCTAGTTTGTCTCGGATTTAATGGATGCTGGAGCACCACTAAATTGGACATAGGTCCACCCCTGATTTAGTAGCAGCTTTTTTACCCGACCTCACCCCTCCTAAGATGATCAATATTCAATAATAATGTTTTCACTTAAACTAATTAGCGTTATCACTAGTTATTTAATTTAAGCTAAAATGAAAGGAAAATGTTGATCTTTAACGACTTCTAATCTGAACCGTTTGGCTTCTATTAACCAATAGATAACGTAATTTCAAGTTTTCTTTGTACTCAACTCGGTTTATGACATTAACTAATGAATTTGTCCGTGTTTCGCGTGGTTTTAAACACATTAATAAATTTAAAAAAAATGATAGTTTATAAATTTAATAGAGATAAAAATATTTCAGATATCTACTTACACAATTAATTCTATAAGTTGATCAAAATACAAATATAAGTATTTTAAACAACTTCCAAATTTCATGGTGGATTTTCATGCTTCAAGCATATATAGTGCACTTGTTACAAGCTGTAAATGTAATGCTCCCAACATCTATAAATGAGCTAATTAACATATGGAAATTTGATGTGTATATCTTAATCAATTAGTTCTTTAATTTTTGAAAAATGAAAAGAAGTTTGAGTAATTGTAACTATAATGTGATTTCGTTGGGGAAAAAATATAAGAATCACTACCACATATGAAAGAGAAGTTTTGGCAAGACTTAAGAGTTAAGTCTGGCGTTTGTTAGGTGTCCTCTATGGACTTTGTGTTACTTATACACATGAAATCTTGCAATGGAGTAAAATTGATAACTTTATTCGTAAGTGAATTCGTAACTTTCTTTATATAAATTACATGTAATAGAATTGATAACTTGGTTTGAGTAATTGTAACTGCTAGAACTATATAATCGTGATGATAAGAATCATTATTATGCATCATGTGTTTTTGTAAAATTGATAAAATTAAATTAAGGTAGAGGAAAAGAGAAAAAGAAGCTGGAAAAATGCATACTCCCTTTCATTTCAAATAAATGAATTTTTGAGATTTTTCCTTTTGTCCAAATAAGTTAATTTTTCAAAATTAGTTAAATGTTTTTAAAGATATCCTTCTTATTAATAATTTAATATCATTAGATTTCTTAATGAGTGTGTCACACCCCCAAAATTCAATTTATTTTTAAATAAAGAGAGTATATTCTAGTACAGAGAAATATATCTTAACGAGAAGGAATCTGCCTAATAAAAAATAGGACAAAGAAAGTCACACAATACATCAATTGATTATAACCGAATGGGCACCCAAAAGGTTTCCATTATATTTCGTCTGCAACCAATCTTAATCATTATCAGTGCATTCCTAGTATCGGTTGGCTACTCTATTGTATGTAAGTAAATAACTATTATAAGTGTTCGAAAGGATAAACAAATATTCAATATTCAGAAATTGAATCTTGTTGAACAAATAGGCCAATCTTCAAGACTGCCGCAAGCTTATTGTGTCTTGAATCTTGATAACCTGAAATCAAGAAATAACTAAATCTGGATGGTTATAACGTTGTGTGTTGAGTCGAATGATTGCACTCTGTCCTTAAGACAAGATTGCCCCGTGTATATGTTTTTTACGTTAGCGGGCAATAGTCTCCCAAGATAAAACAACACTTTAATTTCAACGCTACAAAGCAAATAGGTTGAGTCTGACGAAGGAAACAAATATGAATCGACTTGCTGAAGAAATGGAAAAAGAAGGAAGAGTTTTTGTTTTCTCTTCTGTTTTGTCTCTGTATATATAGTGTGTCTATGTTGTGTATATCTTGTGTATATGTGTGTTTTTCCTCACTGTTTTGCTATCTTTTTCGTCACTGTTTGTGCTAATTTTCTGTAACGTTATTGAGCCAAATGAGGCATCAATATATAGCATGGAGGAGGAACTCCTCAACTAGCAAACAAGGTTGTTAATGGCATTAGAGAGGGCTATTAATGGCAGGTTTAATGTCATTAGTGAGGTTGTTCGTGGCCTTGAAGGAGGGCTGATTATGGTCTTTGAAGGAGGGTTGTTTATAGAGGAGTAACAGCCAAGTAATGGCTGGTTAATGCTCCAGAAAATAGTTCAAACGGTAGGCGGAAAGTTTCTGCCTTCCGCCACTCCCAAAATCAACTTTTCTGAAACTCTAGGGACCAAACTGTAAATATTAAGCAATTTGGGGTCCAAAAAGATAATATCAGAAAGTCCCCACAACCCACATCCCACGACCCATGACCCGATCCCGGACGGGCGGGAGGCGGCGGGGCCCGCGTGTGGGCTTAGCCTCGAACCCAAGCACATCTAGGTCCTCCCTCCTTTAAACACATGGGATACTCCTTGGGGTCCCAAACCCTTTACCACTTTAGAGACTTATAAAGAGAACAATTCTTCTTTTTTCCACCGATGTGGTAGATTTGTCCCACACCATATTTCCATGCCTCAAACACCTTACTTCGTGGACCAATATCTCTTTCATTTCTCAATGAAATTTGACGATTCTTGGCCCTACGGTCATCTACTCACTTAGTAGATTATGTATGCGAGAAGAGACAAAGCCTCCAACATGCGGAACACTAGTATTTAATTCATTAAATATGGGTGGACGCACCTCCCCGCCCAAGGCAAATTTCCAATAATCCCCTCTATGAAAGAGAGATTTTGGCGCACACACAAGGTGCCTACTTTCAGCGAAAAAATATTGCATCAGAAGAGGTAGCTTTCGCTTTGAACCTTCCCTAGTTTAATACCATCGGACTTACTTACTGCGCGGTGAACGTGATGTCTTGAACCGTCAGTGTTTAGTGTAAGCCAAGACAATGATACCAACACAATAACTCTCCTTATTCGTTTTCATTTCTTATGGTTTTGTCCGTTGTGGCCGTGGACACACTTGGATTCTTAAGTGCGTTCATTTGAGGCGGTCATCCTCACACTTAAATAGGTGATCTCCTACAAGGTATCCTGCTATACCCCACTTCACAAGTGTTAGGAATCATTAAAAGTTTCCCCAACCTTAACCTCAACCGTTTGAGGATCGTTTAAAGGTTTGGAAGCTTAACCTTTACCCACCATGCAGGTAGCACTTTAATGTCTATCGCGGGAACAACTTTGGATTCATGTTTTCGTACAGAAATCATCATCCGAAATGCTTCTTTCTTCCACCGAAGCGCTCAACTGAACCTTTTGCAGCTTAGTTTTCCCATTGAACCAAATTCTTGGGATCTCCAATCAGTATGGTTGGGTTACCACCGCAATGGTTCGTATGTTTTGGGTTTTAAGCCCATTCCCCTAGACAGGCAGAACACTTGATCTCCGGGTAGTCCCTTAGTTAGTAAACAAGGAAGTGACACCCGTGATTATCAACTGCCATACGGTCTTATGTCTCCGACAGATCCTGACAGATATATCCAGATGCCGTCATCCGTGTCCTTCCTGAAGCCGACTGGCTAGCCATAATGTATAACTGTTGAAGGCACCAGTTTCTCCCAATAAGGGATGTCCTCTAAGGAGTCATGAAGTTACTCAACTTCTTTCATGCTTTGTATAAAGTGATAAACTCTGATCCCATCCTGAATCGGTCGATGCAAGTTTGCTTAGAGGATTTTTCAAGACCCGCCATACACATTTACTTGTGGCTTTGGTGTTCTTCATATCTGATGTCCAGTTTGCATTATTGTGTTCTCCCAGAACCGCTGGACATCCAGAATACTCTAATTCGTAGATAAGCGAATAATTCAGATATCGTCATATCCGACTTAACGCCTTCTATTGATCATTTATTAAGATCATCAGTGAACCTTAGTTCAACTGATCTATTTGTAGGTCGATACCAGGTCGGTTGTAGTGTGTACAATACATTGAACTACACGTGACCTGTGCATATCGCTCCTTGTCTATGGGTGCACCATGATTTCAATCAGTTATATGATTCATATCCATTGGTGGCTTCAACGAGACTGTCAACTATCTCACAACTGAGTTTGGAGTTAGACCAGTCCGTTAGATGTCTTAGAAATCCAATTCCTAAGATGTTATCTGTGATACACATATCTTTCATATCGAGACTTTGTTTCAATATGAGTTTCACTCTCAGACTGTTGGTTTTCCAACTGTTGGCTTTCTAACTTCAGAGTCAATGTTTCTGTGGTCAGATTCATTGTTTCTGTTTTATCTGAAACTTCCAGGACCAAAATGAAAGTTCAAGAAGAAGCCCAGCAGTCCAGCAAACCAACTCTGATCCTCTTCTTCCAACTCTTCGGTTAGGAAGACTGTTTCAACAACCATGCCACGCAAGACTGCAATGGCCTTGGATGTTAAGCTGCTCACAGGGGAGCACATGTACAAGTAGCCGAGGCTTTATACTCGTCAGTAGATCCATCTACTTGGTACTCACATTTGAGTATCCATTTTCACAACCCAAAAGTTCTTTTCCCGGAGGAATATCAACCATTACGCAAGTATGGTTCTATATGATGGAATTTATTTCTCTCTTTCTAGCTTCTTTCCAGAGCATCTCTTCTGGAGATGACAATTATTTGTTAATTGTCCATGGGTCATTATCAACCATACATGCTAGAAGGACTGGAACAAGTCTTTGTCCCCTTCTTTGCTCCGTCTCGGTTCAACATCTAGAATCTCTGAGTTCTGCAAATCTGGAATATTAAGTTTCAGATAGCCAGCAAATTTCGAGTCCTGTAGATACGGAACGTCTAGTTCCAGACAGTCAGGCCCTCGCGGGTTCTTGTTAACCTTGAGCATTACTCATTTTTTTTTTCTAAGGAAAGTTATCTTCAAAGAATTCAGCATTCTTTGACGCCAAGATGCGATAAGCACTACTGTTATTTGCAGATCCAGCGGATATGCAATTTACAGTCTTAGATCCAACTTGACCTGTTTCGGTATTCCAACTTTTACCAAGCCACCCCACATCACAACATTTGTATATGAGATCTTTTCCATGTTTTACACGGAGAGTTATCATTATCCTTATGCGTATTTCTGTTGAGAATCGCATTAGCGGTAAGGATCCCCTTGCCCCACATATTTTGGGCGTATGACTTTGCGCTTGGCTAACACCGTTGGACTGAGGTGAGTTATGAGCAGTCGTTTAATGAACGATGTTTCACATTCTCCCCCTCTATCACTACGAATTTCTCAATTCGTAGGCTTAGTTGATTTTCAACTTTTGCTTTGTAGCGCTTATCCGCTTCAACAACTTCATCTTTGCTTTTCAACAAATAAATGATTACATACGTTGTACCATCATCAATGAAGGTCACAAATTACTTCTCTCCCCCCTCTATTTTGTATAAACTTCAAATCACCCAAGTAGGTGTGACTAAGTTCTAGAAGAGCGGTGCTTCTTTCGCTATTCCTTTGACGGAATTTGGAAAGGTGATTTTGCCTCTTCGCCTACCTCACATTCATTTTGAGGGTTTATGTCGAAAGAAGGCAACAATCTCAACTTCGCTAGCTTTTGAATGACTTTTTATTTAACGCGTCTTAATCTATGATGGCATAGATGCACGGATTACAAATATATCATTCATTTGGCTACAAACATATTATACCATTCTTAGTTATTACAGACCTGTTAGACTAGTCTCAAACCAGCTTGACCAACAACATCCTTTAAACCAAGTTTGGGACATGTATCACCTCATCTTAGAGTGATCTCATTCCCTGAAGTCCTATTGAGGACAACCTCTCCAACCCCTTATATTTTAGAGGTGGCGTTGCTTCACATGAACAACCTCTTGCCCATGGTTAGGGCGTAACCGGATCATATGTGATCTGGATACTCTGGCCCACTCCAGTTGCTTTGGCAGAATGAGTGTCCAATTTCTTTTCTGCCTTTCTTTAGGCCTTCAGATCATTTAAGACCTGGAAACTCTGGCCCACCACACTAGGTGTCCATTACTTTTCCTATGAAATGAATTATGGCCCCACTCCAGTCGCCCGTAGGCTTTGTATGACTGAGTGTCCAATATCATCCTATGAAGGATCTTCTGCCAAATAGTGTGACAGGCTCAACGTCTTTAGCTTTTAGACTTCTTCCATTATGATTGGTGCCCAGATAATTCTTGGCGCTTACTTAAGAGTGGTAACAATTTTCGCACAGTTAGTGGATCTTTCTCCCTCGTATGTGCGAACATACTTTACACACTTTTAATAATTATACTTAAAAGAACGGATCTTTTTAAGTCGTTTTCAAAGTCCAATCTTTAAACGGGAACGAAGAAGAGATTAAACTTCTGATTTTAAAGCGTAAGGAATATAAATTATTTCATAAAACATTTTCATATTCCTCCTTACTTTAAGCCATTTTTAATCAGACATCATTTAATCTTTATTCTTGTGAAGGAAGAAAATAACTTATCCCAATTTTGGATTCTGGCCCACTTTAGTCACTTCATCGGACTGAGTGTCCATTTCCTCCTTACCATAAATCGGATCCTTTGTCTCGGACAGATATAGGCCTTCTGCTGCAAGATAGAACCACATCTTCAGCCTTCTCCTCTTGTCCCAGTTGACATCATCAGCCTCCCGTGAGCGCTTGTTCCCACCACTCTCAGGAGCGGTGACACCATGAACACATTGAACTTCGACAGCATCATCATCACTCTCTTCTATCAGAAAACCACAGCCATATCCAGATTTGGTCACACAACTTTTGACCGACATCTTTCGAACACTAATTCCAATACAACAATTTTGTCTTAAATTTTTGGCTACTCTATTGTATGTAAAGCAGTACGGAAAGTAAACAACTATTACAAGTGTTCGAAAGGATAAATAAATATTCAATATTCAGAAATTGAATCTTGTTGAACAAATAGGTCAATCTTCAAGACTGCCGCAAGCTTATTGTGTCTTGAATCTTGATAACCTGAAATCAAGAAATAACTAAATCTGGATGGTTACAACGTTGTGTGTTGAGTCGAGTGATTGCACTCTGTCCTTAAGACAAGATTGCCCCGTATATATGTTTTTACGTTAGCGAGCAATAGTTTTCCAAGATAAAAACAATATTTTAATCTCAACGCTACAAAGCAAATAGGTTGATTCTGACGAAGGAAACAAATACGAATCGACTTGCTGAAGAAATGGAAAAATAAGGAAGAGTTTTTGTTTTCTCTTCTGTTTTGTCTCTGTGTATATAGTGTGTCTCTGTTGTGTATATCTTGTGTATATGTGTGTTTTTTCTTACTGTTTTTCAACACTGTTTTGCTATCTTTTTCGTCACTGTTTGTGCTAATTTTCTGTAATGTTATTGAGCCAAAGGAAGCATCAATATATAGCATGGAGGAGGGACTCATCAACTGCCAAACATGGCTGTTAATGGCATTAGAGAGGGCTATTAATGGCTGATTTAATGCCATTAGTGAGGCTGCTCATTGCCTTGAATGAGGGTTGATTATGGTCATTGAAGGAGGGTTGTTTATGGAGGAGTTAACAACCAAGTAATGACTGGTTAATGCTTCAGAAAACAACCCAAACGGTAGGCAGAAAGTTTCTGCCTTCCGTCACTCCCAAAATCAACTTTTCAGAAACTCCAGGGACCAAACTGTAAATATTAAGCAATTTAGGATCCAAAAAGATAATATCAGAAAGTTCCCACAGCCCGCGGCCCGCGTGTGGGCTTAGCCTCGAACCCAAGCACATCTAGGTCCTCCCTCCTTTAAACACATGTGATACCTCTTAGGGTTCCAAACCCTTTACCACTTTAGAGACTTATAAAGAGAGCAATTCTTCTTTTTCCCACCGATGTGGTAGATTTGTCCCACACCATATTTCCATGCCTCAAACACCTTACTTCGTGGACCAATATCTCTTTCATTTCTCAACGAAATTTGACGATTCTTGGCCCTACGGTCATCTACTCACTTAGTAGATTATGCATGTGAGAAGAGACAAAGCCTCCAACATGCGGAACACTAGTGTTTAATTCATAAAATATGAGTGGACGCACCTCCCCGCCAAAGACAAATTTCCAACAGTATCAGGATTAAGTGAACTGCAATGAGGTCGATCGTTCTGTCTCTCTAGTTGAATGTCAACTATGGCGTAAGAGTGGATGCTAAAACTCCCATGACATTACGTGTAATTATCACTCACAAACTTCTCTAGTATTATTGAATCTTCGTTAGCAAAATTATCAAATTGTGCTTCTGAAAGTACCAATCAATTTAGATTTTTCAGTGAATAACCCAATTCAATTGGAGAATATCAAACTATGAAAGGTAGCTGCATAGAAATTAAATACAAGAGTGATAATAAAGTTATATATTGATCTTAATGTTCGGAAATTAGCTATTGTTGACAAATAACCACAATACACCAAAAACAATAAAATGCGGAAATTCACAAGTTACACTAGTGATTAATTGAAACTAATCAAACTCATGTAAAAATAACAAAAACTTAGCACTCAGAAGCATAATAAGAGTAATTCTTTCTTTCTAGAGTTCCTCAACGAATTCCATAACCTGCAGCAACTTACCAGAAATGAAACTCTATCCTTCTCATATGGACAATGCAAGAAGATATATACGAAAGGAGTTAGAAACATGACGCTTAGCATACCTCTTTCTGTTTAATTGGGTAACTATTGTGTAATTAGTGCCTTAATTGAGAGAATTGGAAAGACACATAAATATATTAATATAGCTAATAAAGAATCAATTACAGCGAAAGGTTACAAGTTAGTAATTGATTTAATTACAGACTTTTTGGGCTATTTAAATGAGGGAAAATAGAAAAAGGAGAAAAAAGATAATTATGTTTCTTGGATGCTATATCATATATAGAGAGATAGATAGAGATAGTGTGAGCTTTATTGGAATAAGAATATCATGTTGGTGTGATTTTAATTAAGTGTCATAATTTATACATTAAATTAAGAATTATGAAATTAGTTAATAATACTACTTAAGAATAGAAGTTATGAAGATGAAAGGTTGTGAGTTATGGAGATACTTTTTAAAACTAAACTAAAATAATTAAAAATGATATAAAAAACCAAAAAAAAAAAAGATAAATAGAATTCTTAACCATAGAGAGGTACTACGTAGGATTTTCTTCACTCTTATTCATTAAGTAATAAGTATGTTTGTTAAAGATATAGTAAGTGCGAATAATTTCTTTTACATATAATAAATGAATGTATCTTCAACGACGTGGAATATAATTTTATGCATTATAATTTCTAAAGTGACATAGGAAAGATTCAATGAACTATAATGTCATCTATAAATGGCCGAGAAAAATATTATTTTAAACGTTCTTTGGTTGATATGGACTCAAATAAAACACCATTTTATTTATCATCAAGGAATATAATTTGGCGAAGAATTTGTCACTATTAATATTAATTAAAGATTTCGAGTTTAAATTTTAAGAATAGAGAAATATGAAATAATTATGAGCGTCTTCTTTTAAATAAATCCTACACTACACCAATTAAAAAGACAAAACATCACCATCTTTCTCACATTAGTATTTACAATGTAAAAAATCCAAAAAGTGGGGAGGAAAAGGAGGAACTTATAAGATCCCATTTCAACATAATTTTTTGAATAAAAAACGATTTTTTAGTTGTAAATTTCAACTTTTTTTCAAAACATTAAAAATTTTTACTATTTTTAAAAGTAAAATATATGTTCAAACATTGTGGTAGACAATAAAATTCGTTGTAAAAATAATAATAATCAAGACAGAAAAATATCACTACAATCATAGTATTTGATTTCAAATATGAGTGTTACAATCTTTATGAATCATCTGATTCTTCTTTTCGATAACATATTCAAGGGCTTTTGAGTTTGATCTTGAACTTGATGGATTTGATCTCAACTTTTACTTGAATTCAAGGGCTTGAAGCTTGAACTTGATTATGAATTTGATTTATTCGTCACGAACGCATTGATGGCTGCCACAAACAATAATTATTCCACGAATAAGTAACTTTGATCTTGAACATCTTGATATTTAATTGCCTTCATTTGATTTTGTGTGCCACGTCATTTGATACGTGGCACAAAAATATGACACATCGACCTTGGCGAAATATATTCATTGGGCCAATTAAATGGACTAGCACAATAAAACTAAGTTAAGTCAACTTCACTCACTTTGAGTTCGCGTAATTCAACGCGGGGAGAATATTCTTCTTTAAAAACAAAACAAGAAAAAGTGTGTAATTTAATAGTTAGATCATTGAGCATGTGGTCCTAATAAAATTGTTTTTTTTTGGTCTTACATTTATATATGTGGAAAGTGGCATTTGAAGTAGTTATTCCCAATAAATGAGGGCATTTTATATGTCTAATTTTCAAGTATTTTGACTATATAAAGGTATTAAAGAGTACCTAAACGGCTTTCAAAAGACGAGTAAGGGACGGGGAGAGGGAGGCTCTCGAAACCAAACGAGACTATAATCAGCATAACACATTAGGCTTTTGAAGAAAAATCTGAATTCATCGCAAAAGACAAAAATACCATCTGAATTTTCAAGGTTTGTTCTTCTTATTTTTTTATTGAATACCAAGTTTTTTTTTGGTAATTAGTACTAATAGGTTCATTAATTGATGCAAATTATTGACTTTGTTTAGCTTATGGTTTACTATCGGAAATAACCTCTCTAAAGTTAAGGTTTGCTTAAATCCTACTTCCCACTCGGGACCACTCGTGTGATTACACCGGATATGTTGTTGTTGTTGTTTGGTTAAAGGTTTTGGGTTGATCTTGAAAGCATCTTACCATGAATTCTTCTGTTTATATGCTAGCAGCTTATATGTAGTGATTTTTAATAGGTGATGAGGGTATAAGTAGTGATTTCTTAATGTGTTTTGCATAAAGTTTTGATTTTTATGTTGTTGTGAGTAAAAGTAGTGATTTTTCTCTGTGTTTTTGGATAAAGTTTTGACTTTTATGTTGTTGGGGGTATAATTAGTGATTTTTTGTGTGTTTTGGATAAAGTTTTGATTTTTATGTTGTTGGGGGGTATAAGTAGTGATTTTTAATGTGTTTTGGATAAAGTTTTGTTTTTATGTTGTTGGGTAAGAGATTATTAGCAATTCCTTATTACTATTTTTTGGTGGGGGTGGGGGTATAAGTAGTCATTTTTGTATGAGATTTTGTATAAAGTTTTGATTTTTATGTTGTTGGGCAAGGGATTATTTGCCTTTCCTTTTTTTTTTTCGATTGGGAGGGTATAAGTACTGATTTTTATGTTGTTGGGTAAGAGGATTTGTCTTTTGATATGGAGATTATTAATTTTTGACCAATTTATTCATGGTGTGAGAAAAGGTTTAGTCTTTGAAGTATTTAAGATCTATTCTTTTGCTTTGTTCTTTAGGAGTTCTATTGTTTTTTTCTAGTTTATCAGACTTTTGGTTGTTTTGGGTTTCTGTGCTTTTTTATTCCTTCTGTTTGTTCTGTTAACATTTTCAAGATTAAAAGTTTCTGTTTGTCCTACCTTTTTCATATTTTTTTTTTCATTTTCTTAGTTTCTTGCTATCTTGCATTGACTACGTTTTTTGAGCCGATGGTCTATCGGAAATAGCCTCTCTGCCCCACAAAGGTAGGGTTAAGGTCTGCGTACATCATACCCTCCCCATACCGCACTTTATGGGATTACACTGGGTATGTTGTTGTTGTTATTGTTTTTTAGTTTCCTAAAGTTATAAGAAGATTGATGTATATGTAATCACTCTGGTGAGTCAATTCCTTACTAGTTTGTGATCTGAGTTCCTCTTTGGTAACAAATTGGTTAGTTTTTGATGTCCATTTTTCATCTTTTTGTTTGAATTTTTTATTTGGTTGGTGGTTGGTGGTGGGATACAAATTTAATTTGTTTTGATGTACATGCTAGCTTTCCATGATTACAGTTTGATCATGAGTTTCATGACTTGTATCTTGATTTGAAGTATCTAATGTATTATATAAACCGAAATTTGATATTATGCATTAGTTTGTACACAAAAAATGGCCTTTTTTTATGACGGTGGTGCTCGGGCCAGCCTGCGCGCACCTCGACTAATTCCACCCGAAATCTGCTACCTCCACCAGCACAGGTACTGCGTAACTATGGCCTCCAACGGTATATGCGTAGAAATCACCTAGTGTTAGATTTGTACACATAAAAAAAGAGGCTTTCTTTTTCTATTAGGAGTACTTTTTTCTTTGAAATAAGTTCATAATGGTTGATTGACAACAACAACATAACCAGTAAAATCCCACAAAGTGTATTGTAAAAACTCATGTTGTCCTAACTCTTATTCCCCATCCCCGAACCCGTATTTTAGCAAGTTTAGAAATCTTCGGGTATTATTATCCGAAGAATGGTTTCCTCAATGAATGATACTCCTAATAGTTTTGTCTTACTCATTTTTCATCAGCATCACCGTATTTTGTTTTTGCTTTTTTTTTTTCTTTTTTAGCATATCCAGTAGTGTAGCCACATAGAGTGAGGGTTGGTCAGTTGAACACCCTTTATCCTAAACTTATACTGTGTATATACAAAAAATATATTGTGTATTTGGGCAAAAATCATCTTTATATATATATATATATATATATATATATTAATCTTGAACATCCTTAATGAAATTTCTAGCTTTGCCATTGAGCATACCCCTTTCTAATTGTTCTATGTTTAGTTTAGGAGCATCATTATTAATCATCGTGTGCATTGACTGATCAAATCTGCATTTTTTTTGTGTTGTAGATAAGCTTCTTTATTCTTTTGTAACAATCTCTAGTGATCATAACTATCATTTTACCAAATTCTAATTCCTCCAGCATACTGATCGCAATTTTCGTTCTTGACAGGTTCTGTTTGTTATATAGGTTTTGTTGATTCACGGTGCTGAAAGAATTGGTGCTCCTTGAGATGATGCGACTACTTTTAGTCAAGAGAGATTTGCTGATCTCACTGTGCTTCCTTCACTAAGTGCGTGGTTTAGAAATCTAAGATAACTTTCGTCTGAAACGGTTGCTTGAAATCACTCTACTTCTTCTTAGTAATTTTGAATATTCCATATGCAAACATCACAGAGACCCCAAATGTCTGGCAGTGTCCATGGATTGTACAATCAGTCAATGCAGCAAGTCAAGCAATATTACGCCCCTTACCACGTTTTCAGGAACAGTTGCAATAATAGTCGTAGCTCAGGGACGCAGTTTTCTTTTCAGGCACAGAACGGACAATTCTTCACTCTGGACTCGTCCCCGGCTATTGACTATGTTGCCTATGATTCACCGCCTGCCTTGAGCGTCTCCTCCAATAAGAGTCCCTTCTCTCCGCAATGTTCACAGTCGTACATGACTTGTAACACGTGTGATTCACCTTTCAGTGGGTGTTCAGTAGTTGATGATGGTGACCTGAGACACGTGCTGCAGCAGCTTGAGAATAAATTACTGGGGCCCGAATCCGATACTGACGACAGCAGTAATTGCTCCTTCAATGACGTGGTCTCAAACCCATCTTCCTTGACAAGGTGGAACCGAGTGTTGGACGTGGCCCCCACCTTGAACTTAAAAGAGTTGATCGATGTGTGTGCTGAAGCAGTGTCGGATGCTGATATCTCAACTGCTGAAGTTCTTATGAATGTTTTAGAGCAACGGGTGTCAGTCTCTGGTGAACCTATGGAACGGTTGGGTGCATACGTATTGGAAGGGCTTAGAGCACGAGTACTATCATCAGGAAGCATCATATACAAAAAATTGAAGTGCAAAGAGCCAACTAGCTCGGAATTAATGTCTTACATGCAAGTCATCTCTAACTTGTGCCCATACTACAAATTCGCTTCTATGTCTGCCAATGTCGTCATCAGGGAAGCCATGATGAACGAGAACAGAATCCATATCATTGATTTTCAGATTGCACAGGGAAGTCAGTGGATGTTCCTTTTCCACGATCTTGCTCGTCGACCTGGTGGGCCCCCATTTGTTCGAATAACAGGTGTTGATGATTCCCAATCAGCTTATGCACGAGGTGGAGGACTTCAGCTAGTGGGCGAGATGCTAGCGGAAGTTGCCAAGTCATGTGGAGTGCCTTTTGAATTCCATGGTGCTGCACTATCAGGCTGTGAGGTCCAACTAGAGAATCTTCGGGTTAGACACGGAGAGGCGCTGGCAGTAAATTTCCCTTTCATGCTGCACCATATGCCGGATGAGAGTGTAAGCACTATCAACCACCGAGACCGCTTATTAAGACTAGTTAAGAGTTTGTCTCCCAAAATTGTCACCTTAGTTGAACAAGAATCGAACACCAACACCGCCCCTTTCCTTCCAAGGTTCCGTGAAACTCTTGATTACTATACAGCAATGTTCGAGTCAATTGATGCAGCTCGTCCGAGAGATGACAAGCAGCGGATCAGTACAGAGGAGCATTGTGTGGCACGGGACGTTGTCAACATAATAGCATGTGAGGGGGCTGACACAGTGGAAAGACACGAACTTCTCGGAAAGTGGAGGTTGAGACTTATGATGGCTGGATTTACTCCATGCCCGTTGAGTCCATCGGTTGGTGAGACCATCAAGGACATGTTGTTGGAGTACAGCCCAAATTATCGGTTTGCAGAAAGTGAAGGGGCACTTTATCTTGGATGGGAAAATAGAGCTTTAGCAACTTCTTCTGCCTGGAGATGACTACTGTTGTAAAAAATCTGAAAATTTTGCCATATGATCTCGGCGTTTATCTTTCGTTGAAGACTAGAAGAGTGTATTTTAAACCCTTTTCGTTTCATATACGGAGCTCGGAGTATGAAATATTAGGTTTGTAATGCCAGCATATGGAGGAATATGGTGAGTTTGAAATAAGACTCCATGCCTCCACATCTGGTTATTGTCAATCTTCTCCAAGTTTATAGGCTTTTCTCAACTAGTTCTTGAGTATTCTGCTAATGTATATGAAATCCAGTTTCAGCCTTCTAATTGAGCACAAGGTTTCTTGTTTCTTTGTTTCCCTTTTATATTTGGATGCTCTTATTTAGTTATACATTCTTGTTACCAGTTCATATTTGGTTAACCGAAGCTCACGTAGAAACACCTACCACAGGATCTGTCATCTTGGCAGGAATTATCCTCTACCTCTATATCAATTTTCTTCTGTTTACCAAGGTCTTGTGGAATGAATAATACGATACTTTGTGTCCTTCACATCAAATCTTCAGTCCACAACCAAGTTTCATGAATCATGAAAGGATTAAATGTTTGTAATTCATCTCGGAAGCAAGCCTTGGTTAGAGGTATGCAAGTAGTCAAATATGTAGTGTACAGAATAGAGTATATGGATCAAACTCTTCGGATTCAATCTTTGCTTCACATGAGTGGAGCTCCACTATTCAATAAGGAAAAAGGAAGATGCGCTAATTTGGTTAAAAGGACAAACATCCAATTCACAACCTACACTATATGTCAAGAGAAACTATGAAGATTTTTTTGTACTTTTTATTTTTGTTTTGTATAATATTTCACTCAGATAAATTCTAACTTTTTTGGAATTGAGGCACAGTAATAGTTCTTGCACTAGTTGCCGGAATAAGAAAAAGGAATATGCTAAAGCGCAACAGTTTTTTTTTTGCACGACTCAATTTGTAGCACAAAATAAGAGACTCATTTGTAATAGCCTATGTTTCGTGTTAAGCAATACAATTTTACAGTAAAGTTTATATAAGAATCACTCATGACCCCAAATTTTAATGGTACAAATATTTAAGAAGACAAATTGAAGGAGGCATCCCACTTATATTTTCACAAATAATACTATTTACTTTCTCCCCCAAAAAATAGCAAAAAAGGGAAGAAAAAGAATCCAATCTTGGAAATAAATAAAAAAAGGAAATACTTGGAAGGAAATATTAGCAATTTATGTAATTTTATTAAATCCAAATTTTGGATGATGAGAACTAAGTAATTACGCCAAATGGATCAACAACCCCAAATTTCATAATATAAACAGATCTTTTTTTTACCTTTTTGTGTAAAGGTGGCAAAATCTAATTTGTTAAAATTAAAAACCTTTAACCAAGGAATGGGACCCTTGGATTAACTGGTAAAATTGTTGTCATATGATCAGTAAGTCATGGGTTCAAGCCGTGGAAACAGACTCTGACAGAAATGCAAGGTAAGACTACGTACAACAGACCCTTGTGGTCCGACCCTTCCCCGGACCCCGCGCATAGCGGAAATTTAGTGCACCGGGCTGCCTTTTAAAAAAAAATCCTTTAACCAATAACCAAAATAGGCCTTAGAAAAGATTATGTTTGTATTATTTTTCTATTAAAAAACATAAGCTCATTATTCTCTTCTATCTCTTATTTGAATCTAAATTAACAAATCCTCTCCTCAGTATATCAAGAATTAATTATTTATTTTTCATTTTTGTGGGATATTTTAAATAAAAGAGTATCTTGTGTTTTTTTTAATTCTTTCGTGATTATGGTGAAATTAAATTATTTTTTTTCTGTGTTTTTCTATGGATGCAGATTTGTGTGTTATGGATGATTAAGGTCGTGGTATATATAGTACTATTGGCCATAAAGTAAAGGTAATTATTTTTTTTGTTTTTGTCTTCTACCAATTCCCAGAAAAAGGTTCTCTTTTTTTTTTCTCTTTTAAAATTGAGAAATATAGGTTTAATCGTTCATTTCATAGAACTATTGACAAAAATCTCGTCATGCTAAGGTATTGGCATTCTAATAAGGCTACTATGAAATATTTACTCATGGGTGGGGCAAACTCTTCTATATGGTTCATCCAGGGGAGAGATTGAGCTTCAAGAAATAGTAAACGGTCTTTTCGCATTTTTTTGTATATTGATTTTATTTATAATTTGGAGCTTATTGAAGATATTAGTAAAAATTAGATCGGGAACGAATTTATTTTTGTATGATTTACCAGCGATTACTAATGATTTCGTCTTTACCTTGTTTATGTAGCATTGAAAAGTAAATTAGCATAAATACGACACTAAAAAGCGGCAATACAAAAATGTGTTTTCATAAGATTTCTTGAAATCTTAGAACCATATTTATGACCTGAAATCTTTTGTACATTGTCTTCTAAGTTGTAACAAAACTCAAAAGTGTTACACATTTTACTTATATATCTCTCTTTATCAACAAAAAGCTACTAGTAGATGTGTCACATAAATTCACATCTTCTTTATCATAATCGAGAAATTCTCGAACGTGAGTGGCTCACGCTTTGAAATTCGATGAATAATGGGTTCGACCATCTACTCTTCTCCACTTACACTTTATAGATATACATGACTTCTATCTGTGGCATAGTTCGAACCCTAACATGTAGTGACGGAGGCAAAATTTTCATCAAGGGGTTTAACATCAATTGACCTTGTATATATACTGTGATTCTTCGATGAAGGGGTTTATATGAACCACTTTCCGCCCCCTCTACCTCTGCCACCGATGACGTGCGCCTAATACACAGTATTACACACATCATATGCTCCTATCACCCTATCAAATCTCTAGGGGCTTCACATCTTTACCAAATATAAGATAAATATTGATATTTGTTATATCTGATAGAAGACGATATACACGACCAAACAGTGTATATCAAAAGGCTGGATTTTGTATATTCGTTTACCATATTTATAGAATTCTTGTACAAGTATAATTATGATATTAGTCTTGTATTAGGAAAAGCTATTAGAATTATAGTAGGAAAATGTAGAGTTATTTTTCATAGTTAGGAATTGTATATTTGTATATATATCTCTTCATTAATGAAAATAATCAAGGAATTATTCTGTCGCTCAATCACAAAGCAAGAAATCTGCTCATTTTTGGAGAAAGAGTGGAGAACATTTACGTACTCAGTAATGTTGACTTACCTGCCTTCCATCTATATCTAGAGATCCCTGGTTATGGTATAGAAAACTAGGTCATGCCAGCATGCATATTCTTGAAAAACTTTCTAAATTAGACCTAGTTTTAGGCTTGCCTAAATTAAATTTTTCAAAAGACCATATCTGTGATGCATGTCAGAAGTCTAAGGAAAATATTTTCCTTCTCCAACCCGCTATTCCGCAGTCCCTTTATCGGTATTCGAGTTGTGGCCGACGGACACCTCTCCCCTTTCTTCCCAAATTTTCTTCCAAATTCCTAATTCTCCTCTTGTTCTTTCATTATATCTACCTCAAAGAACACGTTTCATCCTGCCTTTATTGTTTCCAAGATCAAGAACCACATCCCTATTGTTCTTGAGATGAAAAACGTCCAATACGCGACGTGGGCGGAATTATTTAAGGTTCACGCACGCTCGCATCAAGTCCTTCATCACATCATTCTCTCGGTAATAGGCGAGGAGAAGGTGCCTACCCCCGAGGATGATCCTGTGTTATGGACAACCCTTGATGCTACCGTTCTCCAGTGGATTTATTCCACTATTTCTACAGACCTTGCAAACGATTATTGAACCCGACGCCACATCGATGGAAAATTGGAATAGGGTGCGTGATATATTCCAAGATAACAAAAATTCCCGTGGTGTCACTCTTGAGAATGAATTTTCCCATGTCAAAATGGAGGATTTTCTGAATGTCTCAACCTATTGTAAAAGGCTTAAGGAATTGGCGGATCAACTCAAAAATGTTGGTGCGCCCCTCACTAATGATCGTCTTGTTCTTCAGATGGTTGCAGGCCTATCCGAGGCCTATAATGGCGTTGGGATGCTTCGTCAAAGTAATCCTCTCCCGCTGTTGTACCAGGCTCGTTCCATGCTCGCATTAGAAGAAGTCGGCTTGGTTAAAAAGGTGTCTACCGGAGCAAATTCTATCATGATGATGGCCACGTCAGACGACCCTCACTCGTTCTCAGAAAATTCTAGCCAAAATTGTAACAACAGTGGCGGCAAAAAGGGTCAAAATTGGAAAAATTGTGGCAAGAACCGCGGAGGTGGCCGCGGCAGTGGCGGTGGTCGAAACAATGGTGGAAGTGGCGAACATGGTGGCAGTGGGACTGCTGGGCCGCAGAACCACTAGCCGCAGCCTTGGGCCAACTGGCCGTGGGGCTGGGCCAGTGGCCCAACTCGTCATACCCACCGAATTTTCCAGCTTCTTAGGCCGAGTTCCAGAATGCTTCCAGGCCTAATTTTCCAGTCCAGTTCCATAATGTACCCACTCGACCTGCTGGGCCATAGCAGTAGGCTGGCCTGCTTGGGCCTCGGCCTTCGCTGCTGCGGGCCCAGCGGTAGTTCCTACGCCCATGGATATTGAGGTCGCGATGCACACTTGGATTAAATTTTCCGGACGCAAATTGGTATATGGACACCGGTGCCACTTCTCACATGACATCCGCAACAGGTAATCTCTCGACTTATTTCAATTTGAGAAACAATCGTGGTATAACTGTTGGGAATGATCATTCAATTCCAATTCGTGGTTATGGTCACACAAATTTGTCTCCCCCGCATCTACCTCTAGTCTTAAAAAATGTTCTTCATGCCCCTCACTTAACTAAAAATTTAGTGTTTGTTCGAAAATTCACAACTGATAATTGGATTTCTGTTAATTTTGACCCTTTTGGATTTTCTGTGAAGGATTTCAAGATGGGGATACCTCTAATGAGATGTAATAGTAGGGGATATCCTTATCCAATCACCACCACCACCATTTCCATGAGTCAAGCCACACCTTCAACGTTTGCCACTCTTGAACCTTTGTGGCATGCATGTTTGGATCATCCGGGGTCATCTATTATTTCTTCTCTGCAAAATAATAATTAGATTGATTGTAAAGGTACGTGTAGTACTCTAATTTGTCTTTCTTGTCCATTAGGGAAACATGTTAGAGTACCTTTTATAGCTTTTACTTCTAGTACGTTGATGCCTTTTGACATTATTCATAGTGATTTATGGACATCTCCCGTTTTGAGTTATTTGGGCCATCGTTATTATGTTTTGTTCTTGGATGATTATTCTAAGTTTTTGTGGACTTTTCCTTTATATAAAAAATCTCAAGTCTTTTCCACATTCTTAAAATTTAGAGCTTTCATCCGTACCCAATTTGAACAGAAAATTTAAAACATTCAATGTGATAATGATAGGGAATATGATAATGGGCCATTTCGGGAATTTTGTGACACTCATGGCATATCTTTTCAGTTTTCCTGTCCTCATACGTCCTCACAAAATTGGAAGGCCGAAAGAAAAATCCGTACCATTAATAATATTTTTAGTACCTTACCAGCCCATGCTTCCTTACCTCCGTTTTTTTTGGCATCATGCGTTACAAATGGCTACCTACCTCCTTAACATACTCCCTAACAAAGGTTTAACATATCACTCCCGACTTAAAATTCTTTACAATAAAGATCCCTCGTAGTCTCAGCTTATGGTGTTTGAGTGTTAATGTTATCCGTTTTTTCCGTCTACTACAATTAACAAACTTCAAGCCCGTTCTACCTCTTATGTGTCTTTGGGTTATCCATCTAATCATCGTGGTTACAAATATTTTGATTTATCCTCTAATAAAATCATAATTAGTCGTCATGTTATTTTTTATGAAACCAAATTTCCATTTGCTAAATTGTATAATCCCGTGACTAGTTCGTATAATTTTTTGGATGATGGGCTATCACCCACCATTTATCCGAGCTATCCCATAACCCAAATACGACCGATCCAGTCCCTGAATCTCGACCAGCAGGCCCACTGCTTGCTGGCCTAATTTATGTTAGCCCACGTCTTCACGGCAATGTTCTCGAGTCACCGCCCAGTGCCTGTCTCGGCCCAGCTTTTGCCTCCTAGTCTCGATCCGATCTGGGTCTAATTTCTGGCCCAAATAATTCTTCCCAGCATCCTCTTTTTCAGCCACACAATGTTGGGCCAACAGATCAACTGCCTGCTGGCCAGCCCACTACCTACCCGACAAATACCCAAATCTCGTCCATTTCTATCTCGAGTCAAGGGCCCATCACTCATAGACAATGAGGTATTTTTAAACCAATTTGATATTTTAATATTAATTCTAATGTCACTAAATCACCCTTACCATGTAACCCAGTGTCTGCATTTCATGACCCGAATTGGAAAATGGTCATGAATGACGAATATAATGCTCTTATTAAAAAATTAGACGTGGGAGTTGGTGCCCCGTCCGTCTGGTGTCAATATTATTCGTTCTATGTGAATTTTTACTCATAAAGAAAATTATGACAGTTCTTTTAAGGGCATAAGGCCCGTCTTGTAGGTGATGGTAAAACACAACAGGTTGGTGTGGATTGTGGAGAGACATTTAGTCTGGTGGTCAAACCGGCAACCATTCGCATTGTTCTTAGTCTGGCTCTCTCGAAAGCATGGCTCATTCATTAGCTGGATGTGAAAACTGCTTTCTTACACGGTGATCTTACAGAGACAGTATACATGCATCAGCCCTTGGGTTTTAAGGACCCCAAATATCCTCACTATGTCTGCTTGCTGCAGAAGTCCTTGTATAGGCTTAAGCAGGCCCCACGGGCTTGGTATAAGAGGTTTGCAGACATGTGTCTACTATTGGGTTTTCTCACAGTAGGTCTGATCATTCTATGTTCATCTATCGTCGTGGTAAATCTCTCGCATACATTCTGTTATATGTGGATGATATAATTTTGACTGCCTCATCTGATAATTTTCGCAAGTCTATCATGTCCCTTCTCAGTTCAGAATTTGCTATGAAAGACTTGGGGACCTTGAGTTATTTTTTGGGTATAGTTGTCACTCATCATGCAGGTGGTCTATTTTTATCACAGAGAAAGTATGCAACTGAGAATATTGAGTGAGCTGGCAAGTTCGTCTTGTAAGTCCTCTTCTACTCCGATTGATACAAACCCGAAGATGAGTGTTACTTCTAGCACACCATATGAGGATCCCACCCACTATCGTAGTCTTATAAGGGCTCTTCAGTATCTTACTTTCATGAGACCAGATATTACTTATGCAGTACAGTAGGTGTGTTTATTTATGCATGATCCGCGGATTGAGCACATGCATGCGCTCAAAAGCATTATACGTTGCATACATGGCACACTTGATTATGGATTGCATTTATATACATCCTCCATCTCTACTCTCGTATCTTATACAAATGCTGATTGGGGTGGATGTCCAGATACCAGACGTTCTACATCTAGTTATTGTATATTTCTTGGTTATAACTTGGTATCTTGGTCGGCAAAGTGTCAGGCAACTTTATCACGATCCAGTGCGGAGGCCGAGTATCGAAAAGTAGCCAATGTGGGGCCTGAGTCATGTTAGCTGCGTAATCTTTTATTAGAGCTTCACTTTCATATTCAGAAAGCTACCTTGGTCTACTATGATAATGTTAGTGCCGTCTATCTCTCTGGGAATCCGGTCAACATCAACGCACTAAACATATCGAGATTGATATTCACTTTGTTCGCGAAAAGGTAGCTCGTGGATAAGTACGTGTCTTGCATGTCCCTTCAAGGTACCAAATTGCTGACATCTTTACTAAGGGTCTTCCCTTGGTTCTGTTTGAAGATTTTAAGGACAGTCTCAGCGTACAACAATCGTCCGCTATGACTGCGGGGTGTGATAAAATACGATATACACGGCCAAACCGTGTATATCAAAAGGTTGGATTTTGTATATTCGTTTACCATATTTGTAGAATTCTTGTACAAGTGTAATTATGGTATTAGTCTTGTATTAGAAAAAGCTATTAGAATTATAGTAGAAAAATGTAAAGTTATTTTTCATAGTTAGGAATTGTATATTTGTATATATACCTCTTCATTAATGAAAATAATCAAGGGATTATTTCTTTCAATATCCATTCCGCTCTATTTAGATCCATTTTATTCCAATATTAAACAATTCTACCTCTTTTGCACTGATTGAAGCATGAAATTTTGTGTTGCAGTTCAATCAAATACTGGAGAAAAACTTCAACAATACATGGTTCGATGGATACTGAAGAGTTAGCTGAAACTAAAGAATGGCACGTCGTAAAGAATTCGCGGAATGCACAGAAAGAAGAAGAGAGAGAACGTTGTCGAATTCATGATAGATTGAGAAGGCAAACAATGAGCAATGAGGAGAGGGAAAAACATTTAGCTAGACGTCGAAGAAACTTCCAATTGAGAAGACAAAAAGTGTTGAACAATTCATTTTCAACTTCTCAAAATTATGATAGTACTACTAGTGCAGGTAGAGGCGGAGCTAACCATGTATTTGTGTTATGAAATTCACTATATATATATATATATATATATATATATATATATATATATATATATATATCAAGTTTAGAACCTAGTTATAGCATTTGAATACGTTATTGTAGAATTCAGAACCTATAAGTTTAAATCTTAGATTCGGTCTCTATGCAGGATACTCTAATAATGAAGAAAATCAAGCAATTGTCCCAGTTTAAGGACTCGAGGTTCAATTATCTGATGCTACATTTCATCCTGAATTGTATAAATCACAAGAAGAACCGGATGCATCAAGTACATTGCGTATGTTCTGAATTGTACATTTTTTGTTAAATTTCTTTAATAACGATATTGTCCCGACCAGCTTGTGTGCACCTCATCTATTCCACGGGGTACCTGCTATCGCCCTCCAATATTGATACAAGTAACTCTGTCTACCAAGAAGAAATCACCAAGTAACATTTTGAAACCACTTAACATTTTTCATCTCTACTGAAATTTCAATCTTTAATTTCTGTGGTTTTCATCCACTTCATCGACCGCCAGACCAAAACCTTTTGAAGCCTTTTTTGCTTAGTTGTTTTAAGGCTAATGACCTACAGCCTAAGGCAAGCATCTCTGAGTAGTGGTTCACATCAGTTAACAAGTTGATTATGGTTCATGTACCAAGTTATGTGAATGGTTTTCTGAACTTATAAGTTTATAAGCTACATTAAGGGGTTAAATAAGAGTTAGACATATAAGCAAAACTAGAATTTTGAGTTTATGGGGTTCTTAATTAGGTTCTTATATAAACAACTATACATATTAAGTGGATTTTTAATCGCAACATACAAGGTTTGAGCCGAACCTACTAGGTTCCGACGATGAAGCTCTATCTCCGCCCCTTGTTAGACATTGGTATTACTATTTTACTACTCCTTCCATTGAAAAGGTTCATCTTTTTTCTGTGTGATTGAATAGGAGTTGAAGAAAGGAGATATAAAGTACAGAGGAGTCCAAATATTCTGCCTTTATATCAAATAAGACATCTTGCAAGATTATTGAATTCTCTTTCAAGTGATAATCAAGAAATTGGGACCAGTTTGATGTCAAAGTACAATGTCACTACAGAGAGTAAGTTCCAATCTATGTTGCTCAGACTCAACAAAATTGCTGCCACACCCATTGGAGGAACCAAAATGCACGTTTCTGGAGGATCTGACACGCACCCGACTGCATTTCTTAAGAGTCCGAGCAACATAGGTTTCAATACATACTTGTGATGTCTTTTTCTTTTTCTTGGCTTTCTATCGTGCTGAAGTTTAAATAATATTCAGGTAGATCGCGACGAGGCATAAGGTTAATTGATGTTAAGCGTCTGGCTCGAGCACTTAATGCAAATTGAAGATTGTTTTCTCATTTTTTTACTTATGGATTTTGCAAGAACTTAAGGTACCATTTTAAGGTTAAAAAGTTCAGACTAGTGTTTCATATTAGCTGCATTGTTGTTGTTGGTAATAACATTAAGGATTAAGCTGCAGGGCCTTTTTTGTAATTGTTCATCTTTTCTTGGTTACATTAGAATCAAATGGCAAGAATGTCATTGAGGAGATGAAATTTATATACCTCCTTTGTGAACTTTGATCTTTCATATTACACAAATTATTTTCTCTTTTACTCTCTTTGTACTGAGAAAAATTTGTTATTTAACTATCAAATGGACTCATTTAAGCTTGAACTGATCTGGTTTATCAAATAAAACGTTGCTAAACTATGAGCTACTATATTCCAAGTCAAAGAAATATATACAATATTTATATCATTAAAGGGATGCATCTATCTCCCATGAGACTTCCACCTTCTTTTGTATCATTTGGACCACATTTGTTTTGCATCTGATAATATATGAATCTTTGTCCAACCATTTTAGAGTGCTCGATGTAAAAACTTCCCGAATTGTTAGTGCTTCAATGATTGTGGCCTTCCCTACAAATTGAATCGGGGGCCAAGGGCTTGAAGCAAACATCGACATTTATCGACATTTATCCACATTTACCACACCGGTACTTGCCTTCCTAATCTGTTTGCAGACCTGCATCTTGGAACATAAGTACAAAACAATACCATCTTGTTGCAAAACAAGATCACTATCATTAGCATTAGGAGATATACAAGTTGAAATCAAGTAGGAAATTCATGCAGTCACAGCATATTTCTAGTTTTCCAAATGTGTCAAATAATGTAAAGACTTTAACTTGATTAAATTAGTTGATTCGTGAATTAGCACATCTTCATAGTCGTGAATTAACTTGCGCATATGTTCTTGAATAAACTTGCATGCATCTCGAGTAATTTCGCAGGTACCACCCTCTAATGGTGATTAATGTTTCAATATATGCAAATAACAATATAAAAATGGCAACCAGTAAGGCTTGATCTAAAACCAAGAAGAAAATGCTTGATCCTTCCGATACTTGAGTAAGGCCGACATATAAAATTCTTCGATAATAGACAACTTGTTAGTTGTTGGTGAGAATGTTTATACCCTTTCAGTCTTCTTGTTCTATGGAGATTGTAATCATTAAAGTTTATATACATAAGAGTGCAAAATAACACTGTCATTTCACATAAATTGCATTAACTATCAGAAAAGAGACAAAAAAATTTGCAACATCTGAAACATAATACTCCCTCCATTCCAAAAAGATTGGTCTAGTTTGACTTGGGACATAATTTAAGAAATTTAGGAAGACTTGAAATCTGTGGTCCAAAATAAATCTTAGAAAGTTAAATTGTTTTTAAATATAGAAAATTGTCAATTTTTTGGGACAAACTAATAAGGAAAGTAGGTCAATCTTTTTGTGACAGAGGGAGTATTTCCCATCATTCATGCGGCAAAAGTAACATCATATTACTGAAGTAAACTCAGTAGTTAGTCGTAAGTTTTGTCAATTCTCACTACACACTATTGCTCTTTCTAAACATTTTACAGCCACCTCGATGTGTCTAACTAACGTTCTATCAACAAAAACATTGAATTCTGCAGGCTTCGTTTCCACGACTTCCTGTTTCAGAAAATTGCAACAAAAATAAAATCAGTGCCAAGTTCGAAAATGACGTTCGTTATGTTAAACAGCCAAAATCGGTCAATTCAGCAGAGAAAAATGATAAGGAAAGATAGCCCTATGCATTAAACCAACAAATATCCGAAATCTCTACGTACCACAAGCTAAGTATTCTAGATATGTCTACAATCATTTGAGTAATATCGAATTTAAGCAAGAATTGTAAATGTTGTCCAACAAGGACAATCATATTAACAGTAAGTTTCTCTCCTATGCATTCAATTATTAACAGCTTGAAATTGAGTCAGTTTAACCCCCATCAAACTCACCAACACACCACATTCATCAAACAACGTTAACCACATCAAGCTTTAAGCAAAACCCAATAGAAAAACACACTTTTTTTTTTAGAGAAAGGTAACTAAACGCCTTAGTTTCAAATTTCAATAGATACACCAGAGAAAGGTCTCCTTCATGAAAACAGACCAGAGAAAGACGATCAAACAATTCCCAATCATGGTCCTTGCGGATCGGATCAATTCAAAAGAACTTCTATAATTTGGCAATACTAAGAAATTATGTATTTCAAGGGGGGGTGGGGGGGTGTTGATAAACATATGTTTTTTTTTCACATCGTTCTGATTTGAGATGTTTCAGTTATAGCATAGTCGTATATTTGGTGATTATGTTGTACATTAGGCTCGTCTCTCAAGGGTTGTAATGAGGTTATGATCTTATTTGTCCTAGGAATACATGTTCCAGTTCAACGACCGTTCAAAAGATTTAAACACATCTCGTTCAGGACATAATCCAATAAACTCACACAAAGAGAATATTATGCAATCTTCAGGGACAATCAAGAAGCGGTCAAGTTTCGTTTCTCAGGCTGTTACAGGTGATAGGCACAACTCAATAAGAAGATAGAAGGAAACAATTCAAAGTTTCGGTAAATATCCATAAACAGTTGATGTCATGACTTTAGATAGGAGACTATGGAGGACACGAATTAGGGTAGAAGGCTAGTAGGTAATTGAGTATTGTCTCGCTTATCCTTCTGTACTCGTATTATTCTTGTAGTTTCTTGTTCTTCGATTTCTATTTACTATCTTTTGTTTCTCGTACTTTGATTATAGTATTATTTTGTAATAGTTACTGTTCTTTTTTTCCAGAATGCTTTGTCATGATATCTATTTTTGTCGTGGCTTCTTCACTTACGTTATATCTTTTACGTATTGTTTTGATATGTTTTTCCTTATGCCGAGGGTCTATCGGAAACAACCTCTCTACTTTCCAAGGTAGGGGTAAGGTCACACTACCCTTCCCAAACCCCACTTGCGGGATTATACTGGGTATGTTGTTGTTGTAGTAGTTGATATCATTAATAATGGTAAAATATGCTGGAATTTATTTCATAAGCTGCTGAATTTACAAGACACTATAAACAAGCATCAAATGCATCTAGATACCTAATTTGCTCTTCATATTCAATAATGAACTGAAGGACTTAAGGGGAAGGATCCTTACTCTTTAGTTAGCTTTATAGTTCTAATTTAAAAGGAAATCATGATTCACAACCACGAAATTCCTCTCCGTATACAACAACAACATACCAGTATAATTCCACCGGGTGGGGTCCGGGGAGAGTAGAAAAACGCAGACCTTACCCCTACCTTGTGAAGGAATTACTCTCCGTATACACATTATAAAAATACAATCTTGAATATAAAATTCTACAGAACTGAAACAACAAAAGGGACATGAATTTTGTTACTAATGAAGTAGTGAACAATAGGTGAAAAGGAGAAATTGAGAGGAAGATCGAACCTGAGGATGAACGGGATGTGCTCCCTGATGGCTATTTCAGAAAGCTGTTTTTGGTTAAATGATGCAAGCCCGCTTGCATCACTAATTCAGCAAGCTGCTTCTTGGTTATTTCAGCAAGCTGCTTCTTGGTTATATCATCTGATGCAGCAATCTGCTTCTTAAGATCCTCATTTTCCCTACAGAACATTGGAACAAAAACCTTAAAAGTAACTTTTTGAATGCTAAACATATGCACTGACCAGGTTAAAATACTCTTCTGACAACAACAACATACCTAGTGTAATCCCACACGGTGGGGTCTGGGGAGGGTATAGTGTACGCATACCTTACCTCTACCTCAGTCAAAAGAGTTAAAATACACTTCTGACTAAATTAAGAAAAGAAGCAGCAGACAACACACTCGATCTGCTGTTTTTTTTTGAAATTGCGTAACACTCTGTTTGGATGGTTGTAACATATTGTTTCGTAATGTATTGTATTGCGTTGTATTGTTTTGATGGATACAACATCTGGATTGATTGTATCGTTTTCCTGTCGTTACATAATGTCTCACATCATAAGCGTACAAGAAAAATAGGGTACGGGTCAGAGCTATTATAAAAAGGTATAGTGAGAATAAATATAGGACTGGAATATTAGATAATAAGTAAAGACAAAATGAGAAAAAAAGTTAACGGCGTGATCACACCAAATCGATCGTTAGGCCGAAGAAGTATTGGGGAGAGGTGATTAGACGGGATATGGCGCAGGTGCAACTTACTGAGGATATGACCTTAGATAGGGGGTTGTGGAGGACACGGATTAGGGTAGAAGGGTAGTAGGTAGTCGAGCGTAGTCCTACTTACGCTTGCAAATTGGTAGTTGTAGTGTTAGTATTGTAGGCCCGCTTAGACTATCATACTAATAGGCGCAGTATTGCTCTATAGTCCCATGTAGTTTGATTTCTGCTGCTATGGGTCATTTAGTGTACTTTATTTAGCTTATTTACATGTGCTAGTTACTGCTTACTGTTTCGGAATGCGCTATAAAGGCTTACTCACTTTTTATACCAGCATTTTCATACTGCTTTAAATTTTTTCTGATCGGGTCTGATTGTTTCTCTTGATTTGCTCTTGCTTTGCTTTTGTTGTTGATTTGTTTGTGCTTATGCTCTGTCTTGAAACGAGTGTCTCTCGAAAACAACCGCTCTACTTAACAAGGTAGAGTTAAGGTCTGCGTACACTCTACTCTCTCCAGACCCCATGTTGTGGCGTATGTTGTTGTTGTTGTGTTGTTGTAGTCTTTGCTTTTGATCTTTGGTTACTAAAGTTGATGAACAATATGATTGTAAGTCGTTGCTTAGTTTGTTACATTTGGTGCTCTCCATCTACTATGGTTTCACATATTCGCCGATGGGATTCACTGATCACTCTTCCTCCATTCTCTCATGGAATTGAATCAGAGTTTGCTTCAAGATGTGCGTTCTCAGAGGCGAAAACCCAGCAAGTTGGCTTCTTCAGGCAAAGAGCTACTTTATTTTTTATAACATCTTCGATGACTGCAAATTGTCTCGACGCCGATGCACTTGAATGGTTCTGTTGGATGTATAAAAACAATCAAATCGTTAATTGGAAGCATTTCACTGAGAAATTTGCTTCTCCACAGGCCTGTTTTGATTCTACCAGTGACCCCGGTACTCCCATTTGTTGATCTGAGCAATATCCCCAACTATTCTGCATTTGAATATACTTTTGAAGTTGGAAACTCAGACGCGGAACGAGTGTTCGATGAAATGCCACTGGCAGAGGATTCACCATATGGTTCGAATACGGAGGTCCTTATATATGCAGCGAATACTGAAAACCCCTACACGCCAACCACAATGGGTTCGTCGATGAACAATCTTATGCAACAATCTTTAACCCAGAAAGTCACTCTGATCTAGACGCTGAAAAATCAGAGGAGGTGTGTGATGGATAAGCTGAATTTGAAGGTTCAACGAGTGTGTTTCAAGAGACTCTGATTGCTAATGACCAAGAATTTGTTCTAAAGAATTTTGCACCAATCTTAGAGAATGTTCAGTTAAATGTCCCTGTTTCTACAATTGGGAGTCTATCCAGATGCGCATCTAATTCTATTTGCCATAGCTCACGCTTATTCACCAATTTCAACACTTCTGCCATATCCTATTGCACTAGACGACGCAACACATTCGAACTCTCAGGTGAGCAGCTTCCTATTGGTCTAGTACTTGGTACTTCATGTTGTCGTCATAAGAGAACATGCTCATATCCCCATTTTGAGCTTGAACCAATACTAGGTATTTTACCATTTAGTAGTGTTGTAGATCCTTGGGTTGATATTGAAATTATATTTATGTATACAATCTATATTATGACAAATATACTTTATACATATTCGTATTATTATTAATGGAGATTAATATTTTTGGCATTTGCAATTATTGAATTATTAGTTGATTGTTTATAATATTCTATAATATGCATTCCTAGAGGTTACGTTGTTATTAATAATGTGAGATATTAATATTATAACGTAACTCTTAAAATAACCTCGACTAATGATCATCGAACATGGGATATCGATGATATGTGATAAGTCGACATATGGTCTGCATCACATCCTTAGAGGATGTAGTATGTGTAACCTGCTACGAGTAATGACTACTCGTGATGGATACTTTGAAAGTATTGGTATACCCTGCTGATATACTGTTTGTTATACTTGTCTAACGTATGATCAGCGTGTGGGAGATAGAAGTTCTTAGACTTGAGGTCAATGCACACCTTGTCTACAAAGTAATATACTTTAATCCTGTCCTAAGCTCAAATGCTTTTTAGGTTGAGATACGACTTGTATTGGGTACATTACGATGTGGATTAAAGGTGGTAGTTGAGCCAAGATTAGGATTCATTCCTCGAATGTATATTCGAGAGAACACTTAGCTTCTCAGTGATATTAGGTTGACAAAGTCATTGGCCAACGCAATAGACATATTTAGAATATGGTCTAGTTGTCAACTAATATAAATGAGATACAATGATTAAGCCATTTGGATAGACACTTGACAAATCCTAAGCTTGATCGGGTGTGTCGTGAATGAAAGGATTTTATTTTACCACATAGAAGTTAAGTTTACTGGATTCGTGTAAATGTACTTCACATATTGAGTTCGACTTGCGGCGCCGTCTAGGAGCTCCGTGTAGACCTTAATTTGATTAATGTCGATATGTGAAGGCATGTAGGGTCACATTATGTCGATTGTCTTTTCGATCTAAGAATGTATTGAGAGAGTATTAAATATTCGATTTAGAATCGAGATATTTAAATGAATGATGATTGTTTTGATTAAGTCAAAATTAGATTTTTTATTTAATTAAGAATGTGATGAAAATTTTTGGGTCAAGCCCTAATCCGGTTTGACCTAATTTTCACCTATAAATACAGACATACACTTCATTATTCATTACACTTGATTTTCATATCATTATTCTAAGTCTTAGAGACTCAGAATCAAAACACTCTCTCGAACCTCTACCGGATTTCCTAGCTTTCCAAAGGAGGAATACATTGAAGTTTGGAGCTTGCAATCGAAAGGGCATTCGCGTGCGCACCCACATTTGATAAAAATTTCAGATATTATAAACATGTAAGTATCGTTCAAGTCTTATGTTTATGGTTTTAAATTACCCTATAGTCAAACAGTTCTACGTTTGTTGGGTTTGAAACAAGTTTTCAATATCTGCTGCGTACAACAACTCAACAAAAACCCTACAGTGGTATCAGAGTCAGGGCTGTTTTGTATGACTATAAGGTAATTAGTTAATAATAATATGAGTTAGAATTTATTTAAATCTGAAATTTATGTCGTTTAAAGCTTGAAAACCTAATATCTTAAAAGCACATCATCCTTGTCTTCCAAACTATTAAACAATGATGTAATCGAGGAAGTCATTCCGATCTAACTCTTCTAAGTCAGTGTGCATAACCGGTTCATTGCGAACATGGTGTACTGAAGCGAAAAACGAGAAGGGATTGGATGATGGTCGATGAACGTGTTGTTTGATATTGAAAGGTAACGAAGATAAATATGCAAATCTGACCCTGAACCGGTTTTAGGATTTCGGAAATGCAAATTTTGTGCTTCTGAGAGGGAGGCGTCACAACTCCACGATGGAGCGTCGCGGCACCGAGGCTCCAATTAAAATATATATTATTTTTTTCGGAACAGTGAACAGTAACCGAACACTGTTCCGGTGTTTTAAAAAAAAATCTTCGAAACAGTGAAGAGTCCCGAACACTGTTCCGGCGGGCAGTAGCGGTTTCCGAAATTGCAATTTAGCCCTTGGGACAAATCTGAAAATTTTAGAAAAGCAGATTTGGTCCCTTAGGCCAAATCTGTAATTAATTTAAAATTCTGGAAATTACATACAAGTCCTTGAAATCTGAAAATATTTTTTTGAAAATTAAAATTGGATTTTCTGAATTTAAAGGGGTTCAAAATTGAAATTTTAAATTCTTGAGGGACTAAACTGTGAATTCTGAAAATCTGGAACTTACAGAAATATCCTGAAAATCAGTTTTTAAAATCAGAAAATGTTTAAGGGACTATTTGGATTAGACTTAAATTTTAGAGTTTAGACAAGTTAACTCAAGATAATTATTAATTGTATATTATTGAATAATATATGAACTATATACTAAGTGTTTAAATGCTTTCATTTAATAATTAACATAGTGCCCGCTATAACTATCTAGGCAGGCGGCTCCCAGTATTTGATTAAACCATCTTATATCATGCATATTGGGTTGACGGTTCCCAACTATATGTGTCATTAGTTTTGCATGATATTAAGATGTCATATTGGATATGGCGTAAAAGAGTTGATCTTGGTTAAAACCCTGAATTAAAATGTTTCCCAAAATTTTAAATACAAGTCTAAATTAAAACGCGTCGTCCATTATAATTGTTAGAGTGCAAAATCCTTTTCGGCGATACGAGTATTTATGCCAAAGCATTTGCTCTAAGTCTACGAGGACCCAGACTCTTTCATAGATGTGTTTTAAATGTAAAGGTAAAAGACAAACTTTGTGGGTATTTACACCAAAGTGTTTGTTCACAAAGGCCAAATTTACTTAAATACATAAACGCAGTCGTGTAATGGGGTTGACTTGCTTAGACAAATCTTGGCGCCAAAGTGTTGGGCTAATCTAAAGACGTAAGATTAAATATAATATTTGATCAACCAAGAGTTGCAAATAAGTTTTGCAATTGGTTTAGAACCTACCAAGATGTGTTATTGAAGTTATCAGCCAAAGCAAACGCGGAGATAGCATAGGCTTGGATCTTGGCCCATTATGACCTCAATTAATATAGGTCCGTATTCTACCATGGGGTCGTAGAAGTATGTTAAAATAGTGGGAGCTAATTAAATAAAATATCATATTGATTAGCCTAAACGAATATGTATAATAGGAAATAAATTTTGAGTTTGATTTCCAGTCTATCTAATTCTTCAAATTATCAAAGATGTCGAGCTTATCATTGAAAATGTTGATTGAAATGAACAAACTTACTGGATCTAACTACCTTCACTAGCTAAGAAATTTGTGAATAGTGCTGAGACAAGAGAAATTAGAATACGTGTTGGACACGGTGTTCCCAACAGTCCATGCTACAGACTCTGCTGAATATGCCTCTTTTGATAAGGATGCTTACCAAAAACACCTAGATGATGCCACTTCAGCACAGTGCGTGATGTTGTCTTCCATGTCTATGGAACTTCAGAGACAACATGAGAACATGGGTCCCAATGAGATGCTCGAACACTTGAAGAGTCTCTATGACTCACAATCCCAGACTATGAAATATGAGTTACTGATAGAACTTTTTAAGTGTAAGCTCAATGAAGGGGGCCAGGTCTCGCAGCATGTGTTGAAGATGATAGGGCTGATAGAGAGACTTGCTTCAATTGGAACGAAGCTGCAAAAGAATGTCGCTACCACCCTCATCCTGAACTCTCTCCATCGTTCCTTTGAAAACTTCATAGTGAATTACAATATGAATGGAACGAAGGCGAGTCTGATGGAGTTGCACAACATGCTCAAGACCTTTGAGTCTTCCACTTCAAAAGGCAAAGTTGTGCTCATGGTGAGCTCTACTAGCCGACCCAAGCCGAAAGGTAAGGAATGGCAGAAGAAGAAGGGCAAAGCAGTCGATGTGCCCTTAACTATGAAGCCTAAGGGAGGTGTGAAGAAGAAGAAGGTGAATCCGGCTAAGGATGTATGCCTCAACTGCAACAAGAAGGGGCATTGGAATAAGGATTGCACTGCACCATGAGGAGGAAAAGCACCAGGTGCTTCTACCTCTGGTGGACAAGGTATGTACGTCATTGAAATATATATGTTTATAAATAATTCTCATTCCTGGGTATTGGATACCATTTGTGGCTCACACATTTGTACCCAATGTGCAGGGCTAACTGATAGTAGGAAGGTTGGACCAAGAGAGGTGGACCTACGCGTTGAAAATGGAGCACGAGTGGATGTTGAGCGCGTAGGAACTTATAGATTAAATTTGCCTTCTGGCTATTGTCCAGTGTTAAATGATTGTTACTATGTACTCTCGTTAACGAAGAATATCATTTCTATCCCTATTTTGGATATGGAGGGTTTTTTCTCATATATTTATAATGGCAGTCAAGTTTTGTCTTTTGATAATGTTATATATGGAACTCTTGTGGATGGATTATATACACTAAACTGTAGTCAAGAAATATTCAATGTACAAAACAAACGAGCTAAGATAAGTAATAAAAACTCTACCTACCTATGGCATTGCAGACTTGGTCATATCAACGAATCAAGGATAGCAAGGTTAAGGAAGTTAGACTACCTCAAACCATTTGACTTGGAGTTTTATGGTAACTGCGAATATTGCTTGAGAGGAAAGATGACTAATAAGCCACTTTCTGGAAAAGGTGTGCGAGCCAATGAGGTGCTTGAGTTGGTCCACACTGATGTATGTAGGCCATTTTCGACTCAAGCTAAAGGAGGTTTCCCATACTTCATCACTTTTACTGACGACTTCACAAGGTATGGATATGTATATCTTATGAGACATAAATCTGAGGCTTTTGAGAAGTTCAAGGAGTATAAGTTGGAAGTAGAGAAACAACTTGCAACAAGTATCAAGACCCTTCGATCGGATCGAGGAGGTGAATACTTGAGCAAAGATTTTCTAGATTACTTAAAGCTACATGGAGTCCAATCAGAGTGGAAACCTCCTGGAACACCACAGATGAATGGTGTTGCCGAAAGGAGAAACCGAACCTTATTAGATATGGTTCGATCAATGATGAGCTTCTCAACTCTACCGACATACATTTGGGGACATGCTATACAAACCTCAATATATATTCTGAACATGGTTCCTTCCAAGTCAGTAGAAAATACACCCTATGAGATATGGTGTGGCAAGAAGCCATTTCTTCAACATGTGAGACCATGGGGTGCCCTGCATATGTTAAGAACATGCTCACTGACACGTTGGAATCCAAAAGTGAGAAATGTTACTTCGTGGGGTATCCAAAGTTAAGGGATACTACTTCTATCTTCCTGGAGAACGTAAAGTCATTGTTTTCAGGAACACAACTTTCCTTGAAGAAGAATATGTCTACAAGGAACATAGTTGCACAGAGATAGAACTTGAAAAAATTCAAGAACCGCAAGATAACATAGATGTTCAATCCTTGCCGAATGACCAAGGAAAGAATTCAGTGGGAGTATTTGGCGAAGATTGGGTACTTCAAGTACGTCATTTGGACAATGGGAGTGTTACGAGGAACAATGCAGAAATGCAAGATCCTCCTACACAGCCTTTGGGAGTAGATGCAATGGTTGCACCTCCTCCCATTCAGGAAATACATGAAAATGATATTCCTGAAAGCTCTCAAGTTAGTGGATTATCCAACACACAAGAACCCTCTCATAGTTAGAACATATCAAGTACTGAAGTACAAAACAATCAACTTTGTAGGTCCACTAGGACTCGTCGTCCTCCTGAAAAACTAAATCTACTTGTGGAAACACACAGTGAGATAGATATTCCTGATAACGATGAGCCTACAATATATAGCGAAGCAATGTTGGACATTGATTCAAAGAGATGGCAAGAAGCCATGAAATCTGAGATGGAATCTATGTAAATCAATCAAGTGTGGAACTTGGTTGATTTGTCAGCTGGGGTTAAACCCATAGGATGCAAATGGGTCTTCAAGAAGAAGATCGATGCATTTGGAAATATACATACTTATAAAGCAATGTTGGTGGCTAAAGGTTATAATCAATGGCCTGGGGTCGATTATGATGAAAATTTTTCACATGTTGCTAAGATTAAGTCCATTCAGATTTTGCTTGCAATAGCTGCATATTATGACTATGACATTTGCCAGATGGATGTCAAAACCTCTTTCCTCAATGGTAATCTAGTTGAGGAGGTGTATATGAAACAACATGGGGGTTTTTTGCTTGAGTCCAAACCAAATGTTGTATGCAAACTGCAAAAGTCCATTTATGGTCTTAAGCAAGCCTCGTGGAGTTGGAACATTTGTTTTGACAAGGATATCAAGTCATTTGATTTCGTCAGAAGCAAAGAGGATCCCTGTGTTTATAGTAAACGCAAGTATGTGAGTATTGCCTTCATTATTATATATTAAGATGACATATTGATAATGGGAGACAATAAGACTCTCATACAGTCAGTCAAGGAGTGGTTGTCCAGTACCTTCATGATGAAGGATTTAGGTGAAGCCTGCTACATTCTGGGAATTAGGATTTATAGAGATATACCTAATAGATTGTTGGGGCTGTCACAGTCAGTCTACATAGACAAAGTGCTTAGACGTTTTTCTATAGAAAATTCCAAGAAAGGCGGTCTACATATGGGACAATGCATCAAGTTATCTAAGAAGGATAGTCCTTCTAATACTATAGAACTTAAACGCATGAAAAGGATCACATATGCTTCGGCTATAGAATCGATCATGTATGCCATGACCTGTACTAGGCCAGATGTGGCATTTTCACTTAGTATGACTTGCAAATTCCAGCAGAATCCTGGGGAAGAACACTGAAAAGCAGTCAAGAGTATTCTTATGTATCTTAGACGAACTAAAGATTACTTCTTAGTGTGTGGTGGGGAAGAAAAGCTAGCTGCTATTGGGTACACTGATGCTATCTTGCTAACTGATCTTGATGACTTCAAATCTCAGTCTAGGTACACGTTCATTTTCAATGGCGGAGCAGTAAGCTGAAAAAGTTCCAAACAAGCTACAACTGTTGATTCGACAACAGAAGTAGAGTACATGCTGGATCAGAAGCTAGTAAAGAAGCTGTCGCGATTTCTGAGTTCCTGAAGGAACTAAGGGTAGTTCCGAGTGCCAGTTGTCCATTAACTATTTATTGTGACAACACTGGTGCAATTGCACAGGATAAGGAACCAAGATCAACAAACAGAAACAATCATATACCAAGGAAGTACAACATACTCAGGAAGATGGTGGAGACTGAAGAGATTAGATTAGACTATGTTCCCACAGACGATAATCTAGCTGACCCATTCACTAAACCATTAAGCTTAGTCAAGAATAATAGTCATTAGATATGTTGGAGATTGACTCTAGGCCAAGTGGGAGATTGAAAGTATATTTATGTCCTAGAGACAATCTGTATTAGGACAAATATACTTTATACACATTCGTATTATTATTAATGGAGATTAATATTTTTGGCATTTGCAATTATTGAATTATTAGTTGATTGCTTATAATATTCTATAATATGCATCCCTAGAGGTTACGTTGTTATTAATAATATGAGTTATTAATATTATAATGTAACTCTTAAAATAGTCTCGACTAATGATCATCGAGAATGGGATATCGATGATATGTGATAAGTCGACATGTGGTCTGCATCACATCTTTAGAGGATGTAGTATGTGTAACTTGCTACGAGTAATGACTACTCGTGATGGATACTTTGGAAGTATTGGTATACCCTGCTGATATACTTTTGTTATACTTGTCTAACGTATGATCAGTGTGTGAGAGATAGAAGTCCTTAGACTTGAGGTCAATGCACACCTTGTCTACAAAGTAATATACTTTGATCCCGTACTAAGATCAAATGCCTTATAGGTTGAGATACGACTTGTATTGGGTACATTACGATGTGGATTAAAGGTGGTAGTTGAGCCAAGATTAGTGATTCATTCCTCGAATGTGTATTCGAGAGAACACTTAGCTTCTCAGTGATATTAGGTTGACTAAATCGTTGGCCAACGCAATAGACATATTTAGAATATGATCTAGTTGTTAACTAATATAGATGAGATACAATGATTAAGCCATTTGAATATGCACTTGACAAATCCTAAGCTTGATCGGGTGTGTCGTGAATGAAAGGATTTTATCTTACCACATAGAGGTTAATTTTACTGGATTCGTGTAAACGTACTTCACATATTGAGTTCGTCTTGCGGCGCCGTCTAGGAGTTCCGCGTTGACCTTAATTTGATTAATATCAATATGTGAAGGCATGTAGGGTCACACTATGTCGATTGTCTTTTCGATCTAAGGATGTATTGAGAGAGTATTAAATATTTGATTTAGAATCGAGATATTTAAATGAATGATGATTGTTTTAATTAAGTAAAAATTAGATTTTGGATTTAATTAAGAATGTGCTGAAAATTTTTGGGTCAGGCCCTTTGACCTAATTTTCACCTATAAAATACATACCTACACTTTATTATTCATTACACTTGATTTTCATATCATTATTCTAAGTCTTAGAGACTCAGAATCAAAATACTCTCTCGAACCTCTGCCGGATTATCTAGCTTTCCAAAGTGGAAATACATTGAAACTTGGAGCTTGCAATCGAAAGGGCTTTCGCGTGCGCACCCACAGTTGATAAAGATTCCAAATATTGTAAATATGTAAGTACCATTCAAGTCTTATGTTTATGATTTTAAATTACCCTATAGTCAAACAGTTCTACGTTTGTTGGGTTTGAAACAAGTTTTCAATATCTGTTGCGTACAACAACCCAACAAAAACCCTACAGATACTGGGCATGACTTTATGAATGATTAGGTGGATTTGAAATGGGTCTTGAAGGCAGTTATAATCTTAAAATTGCTTTTGCGCCTTACAAGCTACTTGGAGAGTTTACCAAAATTACCTTTATGCATTCTTTTGCTGGTGCGGCGTGTGTGCAGTATAGATCGCTTGATAATGTTCTAGTTCCTTGGTGTGGTATCCAAAGGCAACAAAATTCTTGGCACACTCATGTTTTTGGTGGAATATGTCCCGTCCCCGCTAATTGGAACTTTATTTCTACACCTCAAGTAAAGGATCAGATTGATAGTTTCTTTTATTTTTCCTTCCTCAGTCTACATATGACAGTTGATGGTTTTGGTTCTTTTCTTATCACAAACACTAATACGACATCATTTCTGGTTCATTTTGATAACCGCGAGTTTGCATTATCAAAGAAGTTGGAGGTTCGTGACGATGGTTCAATTTTCAATCTTGTGGTTCGTGCACTCTTAGAGTTGGCTATGGTCACTAAGTTTACTACAGAATTGGAAAATATTGCTAGTATATGGATGGCTCTTCTGTACCACACTCTTGATATTATTTCTCTTGTATTCGGCTATGTATATAAACTTGTTTTGGTATTTTCCACAGGAACACAATACTTATACCTAGTAAGGGAACAAGTGCACTGGAATGACAATAGAGAATTAGGTGAAGCCAAGAATGCTCTAACCATGGTCCTGTTCCTAATCGAATACATGGGTCATATTGTTAACGTATGTCTGGCCATTTTTTATATCACAAATGATGTGTTCAATTCAATGCAATCTCATGATATTCCTGGTTACTGGATATTTTTTATTGGTGAAGTTGTCTTCTTACCTGAACTTCTGCAGCATACACATGATCTTGAACATGATGCACAACTAAGGGTGGATAGGAAAGTTGGATGGTTGTTCTACTTTACTCATGCATATGTGTCCTTTTTGGTTCCTCTCTTAAGACTTCCTACAGCGTCTTGTATTAATCGAAGGCTTGATCATTCCCCTTTACTAAGAGTTACCCCTTCGAGTCATGTTTGGTGTGAAATCCTGTGATTTTCTCTGACAAATATTTTCCATCTTCACCTTTATTGTCGTGACTTGGTTACTGCACATTGGTCCTTTTTCTCCTGTCGTGATGACAAAGTTGTGGTTGTTAACCTTCTTACAAAGTTTTGCTCATTAATGAAGTTGGCAGAAGCTTTGGGACCATTGCCTGTTGGAGAGATTATTTTTTCCATTGCCGACCTGTCTATCATGGCTGGACAATTACAGGAGGTAGTGAATGTGTTTCCCTCCGAAGTGTTTGCCGTTTTATCAATTGACGAAATCGGATGATAAATTGATTCATTAACTAAGCGATTTGGGTCGGAAGTGGAACTCTAACTTTCAGCAATGGGTTCCCCAACTACTCCAGAAAGCGTTAGGATGGTGATTGAGTATACTAAGTGGTAAGAAACATAAATACAGCTAGAGTGCAATAAAGGCGATAAAGATAGAATGAAGATAAGTAAAAATTAATTTTTTGATTGATTGTGTGTTGTTCTTTTCTGTACAAATGATTCCTATATTTATAGTACAAGAAAAATAAACGTGACCCCCTATGTTAGCCACTGAACTACCCATTAAATCCACTAGCCAACTATGAGGAGGTGGTGCCAATTTTTTCGCCTGGACTTCTAGCACGATCGATGATGTTCCCTTCTGGCTGTTGATGGTTGCTACCTTTTCTAGAAGGTCCTTTGACTTGGTCTTCGAGGCGTCTGAGTATGTGTGGATCTCAATCGTTCCTCAGAATTATGACTCGTCCAGACTACTGTAATAGCCGATGATGCTTTTCTAGCCGAGGGTAAAGACTAACGGATTCGGCTATGATTCCGCTCAGTTACCAACTTAGAATCATTTTCCACATTCGGTTGTCACTTGATTCGGCTAAACACTTTATAGTGTTAACAATTGCCCCCCTACATTAACTCGAGTGCGGCTGTCGAGTTGATATATTCCAAAATGGCCATCATTTTATGTGGCAGCCGTAGGTATCATTTCAATCAATTTTGCCTTAAATGCATGCAATGATGGCCTTTAAAAAGTTCTTTTTTCCTTCCACAGAAACGTTTTGGCTTCCACAATTACTTTGCTTTCATAGAGACTATGAGTTTGAGTCCGATGATGAGAGCATTGTATTCAACTTAGTTATTTGTCAAGTCAGAATCTAACCGATAAGAGAACCTCCACATTTTATCTCTAGGATCGGTTATCGTTATCCCGACTCTGACTCCCTTCTGGGTTCTTGACCCATCAAAGGTCAGCATCCAAGGGACGACGTTCATACATGCAGTAGAGGGGGCACATGGGTCCTCCACATCTACACAAGGGTGGTCTGCCAAGAAATCGGCTACTGCCAGACCTTTGACAGCCCTGAGCGGCCTATACTTGAGAGAAAACACAGTGAGCTTGATTGCCCATTTCATTAGTCGTCCTTGCAAAACAAGTCTATTCAATAAGTATCGAACAATGTCAATCTTGCACAAAATGTGAACCACATGTGGCATTAAATAATGTTCAAGTTTTGTACAAGAATAGAATAAGGACAAACAAAGCTTCTCTATAAGAATATATCTAGTTTTAGCTTCATTGAGCATTCGACTAAGATAGTAAACTGCCATTTTGGTTCCATCATCGGCATCCTGTGCTAATAGGCAGCCGATAAACATATCTGCAGCCGAGATATACAATTTCAACGGCTTCCCTGGCATGGGAGGTACCAGCACGGGAGGAGTTGCTAGGGCCTTTTTAATTTGGTCAAATGCCTCTTGCTGTTTCGGGCCCCATACTAGCTCTTCTGACCCTTTAAGCCTAAGCAAAGGTGAGAAGCTACAACTTATGGACTTCCTCAGTACCCAAATGATATTTTCCAAGGGATCATGAGACTCAAAACTAGGCATATCATGAGACTCAAAACTAGGCATAGCCCTTCTTATGGGTGATTCAAGTTTCATTGGCAACTCGATGTCATCGGTCGCCAGTGTTGGTTCTATATTGTAGTCCTCTACCTATGATGCCTCGGTTATCCTTGCTTCAGAATTTAAAGCAGTCAGTCGATGCCACAGATCATGTATGATTTGGGTCTCCTCAATCATTTAACTCTTCCAAGGTAAGCCGTAGTTCGGCTAATTGTTTTATTTTAAAACCTTGTGAAGTAAGATTGCAGTATTCTAAATATCCTTCTTCATACTACTACGCAACAACTATGTGAGCCACATAGGGTGAATATAAGACAGCCTCCAAGTTTTTCACCCTTGTTTGAAATGGGTTATCGTCGGCTAGGACAATTTCTATCTTGTCTCCTTCCCAGAAAATGAGATTTTGATGTATGGTGGAATAAAAGAATCGATTAGTGTGAATCCAGTCTCTGCCCAATAGGATGGCGTAGAATGGCTTGCCGTCTATCACAAAGAAGGCAGATCGGACTGTCTTAGGACCTATGATGATTTCTGCTACTAAGATCCCCAAAGCTTCAGAGGCTTCTCCCATAAAGCTAGCCATTTTTATGTTAGTTAGGATGAGATCCTCCCTGGTTTTGTTGAGGCTTTTCAAAGTAAGCAGCGACATCACATTCAGCACAAGCACAACCCCATTGTTGATGAACACTCGGCTAAAAGTTTTGTCATTAATGTAAGCCTTAACATAGAGGGGTTTGAGGTGTTTAACCATCTCCTCTATAGGTGTACCAAATACAGTGCTCAAAGCGTCCCTAGCCGTGGTATCGACTAATGTTGCCCATTCAGTGTCTTCCACACACACATCGCCTTCTAGGCACTCTAGCTTAGAGTTATCGGCCCAAAACTAGCATGGAATCAGGCTGACCATTTTAATAGCTGCCCAAATCTCATCGACTGAATATTGCTTAAATAAATCAAGGATGGAGTTTCCTACCTCATCCAATTTGGCTGACGAGAAGTTAATATCTTCCATCTCCTAGAGGCATATAGGAACCGGTTGAGGCTCTAATGCCTGGATCCTTTGTGCGACCTGTGGAATCTGGCTAGGGATTCCTTCAGAATATTAGTCTCTTATCGAGGTTCCTCTGACGGGTTGTCATCATACTGTATATTCAATTCTGGTTAGTCCAAAACTTTTCCTTCATGCAGCACTGTCTCTGAAGAGGTTGAGCTGAATGCCCGCTCGATAGCCTCAGCTACGGTAGACTCAGGAATTTCCTGCTTATCAGCTGCCTCAGCGCTGGATATCATGTGCAATGTTAGCTTCATTTTGCGCAAGGCTTTGGTACGCTGCATCATTCTTTTCTGCATCCTGGACATGACGCCAGGTGGTGCCTCTTTCTTCCCAGAAACCTGATTGACGAACCACTTTCTTTCCTATATATTGGCAGTTGTCTTAATCATCCTCTGGGATCTCAGCTGACCTTCATCCTCACTGTGATACACAAGGAAGAAACGCCTTCTTTCACGTTGAACTCAGCCACCCTCTGTTTAGTCATGTGTAGTGGTTCCTCGCCTATCTGGGGCATGCTCGACTTCTCATCGACTGGCGGCCATACTTGCCCCCCAAGCCTGCTCATGAGGTCTGCTAGGTCCCTTTTGAATATCGGGTACTGTTTGTGAGGTTCCCGAGCCATGTTCTCTTGTTTATAAGGGCGGCCACCAAAACTGCTTCTAGCTGGATGCCTGTCCATGTCCTCATAGATGTCACGTGAGCTGCCTAACCGATCAAACACAGAGGTCCTGGTGACCCCCTCCTTACCGGTGGGCTTCTTTGGGACCCATATGGTTTTCATCGGTTGTTTCCCCTTGACGTCCTTTGGTTGATCTGGCTTGGCAAAGGATACCATAGATATCGGTACTGCGGGGAAGGGGTCAGTATCAACAGATATTTCAGCTATGCTTTAATCGGCTAGCTTGAACCTGCCCTCCTTGATTCCCTTTTGAATTGCCTTCCTGAAGATCACACAATTAGAAGTAGTGTGGCTATATGAATTGTGCCACTTACAGTACTTCTTATCCTTGAGTTCTTCGGCGGAATCTTATGGCCATCAAGCAGCCGAATCTGTTTATCTTTAAGAAGATGATCAAAGATCTGATATGCCTTTGTAATGTCAAACGAGTAACAGACCATGTCATTAATCGAACTCGTCTCCTTGCCCTTCGTAGCTTTCAGGGCTGGGCAAGAGTAAACCTTGCCCCTGACGATCTCGGCTACCATTGTGTCTGTCGTGTAATCAACTGACTCTGAGTTAGACTCATCTTCCTCAATAATGGATACCAAAATAGGAACCTCAGTTTCGGTTAGCTCTTCTTTTCTCCTTTTCCTTTAACTGAGGATGTTTGTTGTTGATTATCATGTGGGTACATTCTGATTTAGGGAAGTGTATAGTGCATTTCCCAACCTTCCTTCTGAATCTCTCGATATAATCGATAGTCGATTCATCGACTTGTTTCTTAAGATTCGTCAAGTCAGTTACAGTGACTTGATGTTGGGGCCAATAAAATCTGTCAAGGAAACAATGATTCATGTCATCCGAACTCTACACGGAGTCGGGGGCCAAAGATGAGTACCATGCAAATGTCATTCCGGTTAGAGAAACGAGGAATAACTGCAACTTGTGATACTCGTTCTGGCCAACTTCGCCATATTAGGCGGTATATCTGCCGATGTGCTCAATGGTAGATTTGTCGTCATCACCTGAGAAGGTGGCGAAATTAGGAGTTTTGAAGCCTCTTGGCAATAGTGCTACCCGATCTATCCAATCGGGGTAGGGCTTTCTATAGACAGGCATGTCCAAAGGTTTCAATTGGATATCAAAGTACCTCCTCATGGTATTCACAATGGTTTCAGGGTTCATCAGTTGTGACGTCCCCTGCCGATTCTCAACTGGAACCGGCTGGTAGGCGTTTTGAACTGGAGGCCTCCATTCTGCCCCTTGTTGAACAGGGTTTTGAAAGTTATAAGTATTCTGCTGGCCATTACCAACAGGTGGGGTATATCCCCATTGTTATTGTTGGGCATAGCCAACAAAGTCTGCAACCTGAGCTCCTGGAACAGCCAATGGAACTTGAGGATGAGGTGGAACAATGTTCCATGTCTGCTCTCCTAGGACATCAACCGTTCTTAGAAAGTTTGCGCTTCATGGATGGTATGGATTGGGTACCGGCTGTGACTTCTGGAATGGTGTCCCGATGTAGACAGCGTCACCAGATAGCCTAGCAGGGTCATAGCCAGGTGCCATCGTGCCAATTCGGCTGGCCAACATTGGTCGCATGTACTGTAGGGCCGTTTGCATAAGCGTACGGCATAACGGGCGGCAAACCAAGGTGTCCGGATGCCTGAACTGGTCTCCGAGCCATGTTGTTCTGTCCATACTACAGATTCGCTTGGTCGAGTGGCATATTTTGCCCCTCAGTGTTTGGTGGCAACCACACAGTAGACTGGTTACCAAGTGACTGGGCTTGTGCTCCTAGGTGTGCTATGGGCTGTACATGAGTAGGTACTGACTGATACACATTCGACTGAGGAACAACACCTGGAGTCACAGTTGCATGCTGCACAGTGCCACTCATAAGAGGGATGGCAAAACTAGTCGAACCTTCTCCTAGATGCAGTCGATTGCCTTCCAATTCTTTCGCATGTTGAACCTCATTATGCACCATTGGCTTGACAATGTCAGCCAATTGTTTGGAAACCTGGTACATAATGCCATGGATGCCTAAGTCAATTTGTTGTCTAATGAAAGACTTGGTCATAACAGTTGGACCTTCAGGTTGACTAAGTTCACCCACATCTTGGGTTGATGGAGGAAGTGGAGGGGTATCAACCGATGTAGGCATGTCTGAAGAAGATGGTGGCTCGTTGTTACTTCTGGGAGGATTCTGTTTAGGATGTGTACTCCCTCTTGGTTCATTTTCTTACCAGACCTTAGGCGCATTCGCCAAGTGTGATCCTGACTTGGAGAATCAAATTTCTCTATGAGATCACCTATGGTCCCACTGGGCGTGCCAAATTTGTTTCCCTCCGAAGTGTTTGCATTTTTATCGGCTGATGAAATCAATGACAAATTGATTCCTTAACTAAGTGATTTGGGCCGGAAGCGGAACTCTAACTTCCAGCAATGGGTTCCCCAACTACTCTAGAAAGCGTTAGGATGGTGATTGAGTAAACTAAGTGGTAATAAACATAAATACAGCTAGAGTGCAATAAAGGCGATAAAGATAGAATGAAGATAAGTAAAAATTAGTTTTTTAATTGATTGTGTTGTTCTTTTCTGTACAAATGATATATTTATAGTACAAGAAAAATAAATGTGACCCCCTATGTTAGCCACCGAACTACCCACTATATCCACTAGCCAACTATGAGGAGGTGGTGCCGATTTTTTCGCCTGAACCTCTAGCATGATCGATGACACTCCCTTCTGGCTGTTGATGGTTGCTACCTTTTCTAGAAGGTCCTTTGACTTGGTCTTCGAGGCGTCCGAGTATGTGTGGGTCTCAGCCGTTCCTCAGAATTATGATTCGGCCAGACTACTGTAATAGTCGATGATGCTTTTCTAGCCTAGGGTAAGGACTAACGGATTCGGCTATGATTTCGCTCGGTTACCGACTTAGAATTTTTTTCCACCTTCGGTTGTCACTTGATTCGGCTAAACACTTTTGAGTGTTAACAGGCTGTGATCCACATTTTTATTACCGGATTTTGTGAGACTTATTTTACACTGACGCAGCTCAATGGCCTCTTTTCCATTTGGATGGTGCATATTTGTATGAAATGGGGACACAGAAAGTTAAGGGTGCTACTACTTCTTTGGAAGATGGTTTCCATGGATATTGACCATTTCTTGAATCTATTTCTGCTACACAGTATTGCGAATGTAGCTACAATGGTGACAGTACCTTTTGTGATGTCTTACTATCACCATATTTCAACTTCTTTTCTAGAATTGGAGAAACATTATGTCGCCATGTTCTGTTGCAAGGAGATGGACCGAATTGCTGATTATTGTGCATTTTGCCACTCAATGGTTGGGTTTTTCGGATTAAGCTTAGCAACACTTTTTCAGGTCTCTGGGAAGGAAACTTTGGCTGCAACATCTTACTCCATGTCACTGGGTTTATTTCTTCAAACAACTAATCTGGAGGAAATAGATGTAATCTCCAAGTGTTGCGGCAAAAATCTTGGTGGGGAGTGTGTTACTAACACTGTTCTTGACCCGAACCTTGAGGAAAAGGTTCTTTTGAGGGGCGGAGGAATGTTATAAATCTATCCACAGTGGAGGACCCAGGTGGGAATATATCAAATTGCAAGATGTCTATATATAACCTATTAGAGCTTAGGCTAAGAGTTGTGTTATTTTTTTAATTAGCTATTTTGTATTAGCAGTCTGAAAACCTTCCTTTTCTATTTTGCTTTTGATCTTTGGTTATTAAAGTTGATGAACAATCTAATTGTAAGTCCTTTTATTGATCAATACGAAGCTTAGTTTGTTACAAAGTGGGTCGGGTTTTGGGGCGGTTTAGTTTAATTGGAATGAGTTTTAATTTGCCGGTAATAGACGCGGATGATTTAATTGGAGGCCACGAGTCCTATCCGGTATTTTTAATGTAAATTTTGGTATTTTAAAATCGGTCATTTGAGCGATAATGGTAAGTGGCACAAATATGCATTTCTGGTCACATCGATGTCATAAATATGCCCAACTATTAACGAGTAATATGACTGAGCAATTTCGGGTAGTTGAGTTACATTTTTGAGCTTTTTTCCTAATTAAAATTATGTCATTAATTTGAAATGTTCCAAAAATAGAAAAAAACATTATATAAATTGGAACCGACATATTGCAACCCATGTCTAATTTCTGAATTACAAACCATGACTAAATCCGATATATTTTGAGGCCAATGTTTAAATATTGTCCTTGTTCAAGAAAGTTTCGCAAAAATATCTTCAACGCTGCATAAATGGAAGAATGGGAAAACTTAGCTGACCAGTTCTGTCGGACGAGCCATAACTTTGATGTTATCACATTCTATCTATCATGTTAAATAACTCACACTTCGACATAGTCTTGCCTTGTTCATAATTTTTTTTTGGATAAGGTATAATTTTGATACAAATTGATCACAAAATTCATTAGATGTGCAAAATCTAGCTGTGTTGTTTACAACTTTTTAGTGAGACAGAAAAAATTTGGTACAAAACGGTAACCTGTCGTTGACTCTATATTTGCAAAATCTTAAGAAATAGGGACAAAATTTAAATAACATCCAAAAAAAAAATAAACGGTGAAATTCCGGCACTAGTTAACAGATTCTCAATAGTAACTTTTCAATTTCCGACAAGTTATAAAGTAATTTTCATTTTAAAAAGGTTTTATTTACCTCGAATTGTCTATAAATTCAGTAATTTAAATTATCAAAGTTTTTATTCTACTCGAATTCCCTCTGACTTAGCTATTTTAATTGAACAATGTTTTTAATTCTTCTTATTACATAATAACAAAATTAAACACCCTTTACTTCTCCTACTCAACCTAGGAAAAGGATGAAACTGAAACTAAGAGTGGCCAGTGGGCCGGGCTCGGGTCTGGCGGGGTCGGGGTCGGGGGGAGGCGGGGACGAGAAGAAGGTGGGGTCGGGTGGCGGGCTCTGGCGGGAGTCGGTGCAGCGGATCGAGCAAGTCCCGTCCCGATCCCGATCCCGTCGGTATCGGGTCGGGGCGGGCTCGGGTCGGGGCGGGATACGGCGGGTTTTCCTCTTTTTTTTTTTTTAAATAACATATGTATAAAAAAAACTCAATAAACAAAACAAGATAATGTAATAAAAACATCCTAAGGCTGTTTTTGTGCCTCTTATATTATTTAATAGACATATGATTTTTTTGTAATACAAATACAATTGTCTAAAATTTAAATTGCAACTTTGTGGTGTTGTCCAAAAGTTGCAAATTACATAATAAAATTACAATTAAAAAAATTACATTCTAAAAAAAACCTGTTCTAATTGCTTGATGATTTCATGTGGTTCTTCGGTTGGAATTGGTATTTGTTGGTCAAATTGATCCACGTCGCTTTCACTACCTTCGGTTAAGATTTCGTTGTAGTTTTCATCATCTTCTTCGTTGATCTCCGGTTGACCGCACCTTCTCCGCTCCGCTCGTATCCAATCTCTGAATAATACTGCAATTTCCAAGCTGTCTCCGCTAATGAGTGTCTGTGGTCTCCTATTTGATATCACTGCCACAGAAAAAGCGCTTCAGACGCATTGATTGGCGACGCTTGAATGTTCAAAACATCTCGAGCCATCAATGAAAGTGTCGGAAAGGTCTTCTCATTCCCTCCAGATTTCAAAGAAGTCTTCATGTCCATCTTCATTGATAGCTTCTTGATACAGATGTAACCCTCGCAAAACAAAAATATCTAACTCGCTAATTTGGTTAGTAGTAGAGGTACGATCAAGACATTCTATTTACGAGGCTTTCAATACTAGCCGCAGAAACAACATGTCTTTTGTGAGGTTGTGTTGAAGATGAAGAAGATGGTATGGAAGCTGGTAAGTTACTAGCATTTTCTTGTTGATAAAATCTATATATATTTTTGCATTGGTGTTCTACGCTAGACAACACTTCTTCTTTAGTTTGTTCAATAGGTGGTGGGTGATTTAGATTTTTGGGACTTGGAGGTGGTAATACTTCTATACAATCGTAAATAGTTTCAATTAGTGATTTAGTACCGTCTATTTTAATAGTAGGATTTAATACAGAACCAATAATATAAATAGAGGGAATAGGAATAAAATATTTTTTTATTTTGAGAAACATTTTTTAAATAACTGCCTTATAAGCTGGTTTTTTCATATATTCACTAAGTAATAAAAATATTAGAGTTATATAAAATAACATAGTTGAAATAGTAGGATAGTAAATACCGGAAAATTCTTTTGTTGCTTGAAAAAATTTCTCTAAAAATACAATAAGTTCGGAAATTTTTTCCCAATCACTATCTAAAATCATATCAGCTGGCTTTTTATTATGAGAGTTAAAAAATAAAGTTATAGGTAATTTATAGTCATAAGCAACAAGTAGTTGCTCGTATAAAGAATTCCACCTAGTGGATACTTCTTGTGGAATTTTTCTATAAGGTAATCCACAATCATGACAAATTTTTTTATATTCTTTTCTACGTTGTACTTTATTACTTTTAAAAATAAAGTTTATAGCAAATTGTATTTTACTAAGAATGTCTTCAAAAAGTGATAGATCATCCTTTACAATTAAGTTATATATATGGCACACACATTTTATATGAAAATGGTCTGGAAAAGATGGAGTTAAACTATTTTTTAAAATTGTAATTGCGTAATTGTTATTAGAAGCGTTATCTAATGTAATAGTCATAATTTTATCGATAATTCCGTAATAATCGCACACTTGATAAATATTTTCTGCAATAAAAGTACCAGCGTGCCTATCATCTATATATCTATACGCTAAAATACGTTTTTGCATAGACCATTTATAATCTATCCAATGACAAGTTACAGTTAAATAATCATGGCCGTTAGTACTACGACCTATATCAGACGTGATAGATACTTTGCCATTAAAATGATATAATGAAAAACGTAAATATTGTTGATATTCATGCGCGAATTTAAATACATCTCTCTAAACGGTTGATCTAGGAAAACCGTTAAAAGCAGAATTATATATATCTCTAATGTAATGAATAAAACCGGGAGATGAAGGAAATGAAAAAGGAAAACCCTCCACAGCAACTAATTTTGATATTGCTTCCCTATCTCTATGTTTATTGTATTTAGAGCCTACAATTCCCCCCGTCATAGGGTTAATTTGACCACATTTGATCCGACAAGACGTGATGTGAACCTTGTTCCGATGGAGCGGACGTTTGCGCACCCGATTTTGAAGCCTGGTATTGGGCATACCTAGCTGGATGAGCACTTACTACGTGTCTAATTAAACCCCCCGTCCCACCTTGACCTTTTCCAGTTTTAAATTTTAAAACATTTTTACAAATTTTACATATGGCTACTTGATTCTCTACGTCCCTATCAAAAAATGTCCATGCATCTGATTTTAATGGTCGTTTTGCTGGACCTCGTCTCATACTAGGGGGAATATGAGGTATTTCAGTTGAAGGTGCACTAGTGGGTGTGTTGTCATCAACATTAGTGGGTATATCATCTAGATCATCGTCTAAATTAAAGTCTTCTTGAGTTCCAGAAAATAGCTCCTGGTCTAAATCTAATGGTATTGTAGGAAAATGTTGAGTATCAAAAAAATCATTCTGTGTAGGAATAAGATGACTAGAAGAAGTACTCTTGCCCTGGTTGCCCCTACTAGAAGAAGCACCCTTACCCTTACCCTTAAACATACCTTTTAATCCTTCCATTTTAATTATGATAATAAATAATTAAAGACAATAAAATTAAGTGATCTAAATAAAATAAACAGACAATAATAATTTAATGAAGGAACGAATGTACCAAACGCTGTCGTAACGTCGACGTGTAATCGAGAGGTTGGAAATTGAAACTTTGCTCGATGGAAGATCCTCAAGCTAGTTGTCAACTTCACTCCCAATTCCCAAATGAATAAATAAAATTGAATATTTAGCAAACAATGTAGACTTGTAGAGAGATATATTGAGAAATTAGAGAGATAGTAGGAAGATTTGTGAGAAAGATGAAGAGAAAATGAGTTATTTATAGTTGAAAAATTGGGTTAAAGTGTAAATATAATAACTTATGGGTTAAAAATAAATATTAAGGGGTAGGGGGTTGGGGGAGGGGGGGGCCTAAAATGGTCGTTGGCCAACGGCCATAATCTAAAATGGTCGTTGGTGCAGTCATTTTTGCAAAGGGGAAAAGAGCGGGGTCGAGTCGGAGACGGGGTGGGAGTCGGGAGTCGGAGACGGGTGAAGTCGGGCTCGGGGCGGGGTCGGAGTCAAAGGCGGCTTTGAGGCGGGCTCGGGTCTCGCGGGACGAGACATCGTCCCGTCCCGAGTTCGAGTCCCGCCCCCGTTATTTTTTTATTATTTTTTTTTTGCGGGACCGGGGCGGGCTCGGGACGGGTCGGGTCGGGGTCGGACCGTCCCGGCCCACTGGCCAGCCCTAACTGAAACCGATTTTCAATGTTTTTATTTTTGGAAAATATTAGTCGTAATAATAATTATTCTAAAACATGTTCCTCAATGACGTTTCAAAATTATTAATGTACTCGGAAATATCTCAATCCGACTCCTGCTCAAATTAGAATATATACACTTTATTCCTCTATATAAACACAAACAGTTTATTATCAATTGATTAAAAAAACTAATGGAAAATTCAAACAACAAAACTCCAATGAATCATCAAGATATTCTCCTCTCTGTTCAAGATTTGAACTTGGGAAAAAATTTAACAAGTTCTAATCATGAAATTACTAATAATAGCTCTATTTCTTGTTTGAGTTCTACATGTAACAATGGTTCTCAAGAGTATTTTTCTAATGATTCAAAATTTTCAATGGCTAATAATGGTGTTCAATTATTAGAATGGCCATCAACAAGTTCATCAAATAGTTGGGCTTATGACAATTACTATCCCCACAATGGAAGTAAGTATAAAGTTCAAACTTTATGTTATTTTTTCTTTCAATTAGTACTACTTTCTTGTCGATATATTCAAGATTTCTTCAAGTATAATGTTCACAACTTTATGTTATTAGTACTTTCTTGCCAATATATTCAAGATTTCTTTAAGTATAATGTTCAGAACTTCATGTCATTAGTACTTTCTTGTCAATATATTCAAAATTTCTTTAAGTATAATGTTCAAAACTTCATGTCATTAGTACTTTCTTGTCAATATATTCAAGATTTCTTTAAGTATAATGTTCACAAATATATGTTATTAGTACTTTCTTGTCAATATATTCAAGATTTCTTTGAGTATAATGTTCAAAACTTCATGTCATTAGTACTTTCTTGTCAATATATTCAAGATTTTTTTAAGTATAATGTTCACAATTATATGTTATTAGTACTTTCTTGTCAATATATTTAAGATTTCTTTAAATATAATGTTCACAACTTTATGTTATTAGTACTTTCTTGTCAAAATATTCAAGATTTCTTTAAGTATAATGTTCACAACTATATGTTATTAGTACTTTCTTGTCAAAATATTCAAGATTTCTTTTAAGTATAATGTTCACAACTATATGTCATTAGTACTTTCTTGTCAAATAATTCAAGATTTCTTTAAGTATAATGTTCACAACTATATGTTATTAGTACTTTCTTGTCAGTATATTCAAGATTTCTTTAAGTATAATGTTCACAACTATATGTTATTAGTACTTTCTTGTCAATATATTCAAGATTTTTTTAAGTATAAAGTTCACAACTTTATGTTATTCTTCTGTCAATTAGTACTTTCTTGGTTTTCTTTGTTTTTTTTCCTGCAGTTTCAAGCACCAAATATTCACATAAAAGCTTATTGGATTATGCAGATATAGGAACAAGTACTACAAATTATGAATATGGATCTTCCTCAACAACAAACAATTCCATTAATCAATCCATTTTTTGTCAAAATCTGAGCACTAACATGTTGAGTAACAACTGCATTGGAGTTCAAGAATTTGGAGATTATAATGAGCTTCCATTAGACTACAAAGATTGGAGTCAAGATGATTATTCAAAGTGTTTAAATGTTTTGTTGAATCAAAGTGTTGCAGCATTGTACTATGGTTATCAGCCAAATCTTGGATTCGACGTGATTAAGATGGCTAAAAATCCCAAAGCCTCGCGATTATTGCAAAAGTTTCTTGAGCTGAATAACTATTACTACATACAAAGGATACTTAATGAGGTTCTTGATTCTTTCTTCGAGGTGATGATCGACGAATATGGACACGTTTTCTTCCTAAAACTTGTTGAGTTGTGCACCGACGAACAGATGAAACTAATTCTCGTAACATTTCACTATCATGTGGATTTGTTTGTACAAACAGCCTTCATGAAATATGGGTGAGTAAAGCTTTGTTAAGTTAATTACTAACTTTTTGAATATTGGCTTAACTAACATTTTTTCCTTTTGATTTTGACAGTTCTAAGACCATTCAAATGCTAATTAAAAGCTTCAAAAAGAAACCTCCTTTGGCCAAGTATTGCTCAGAAATTGTGTCCTTGAAGTTAGTTGAACTGATGACTCATCGAACAGGACGATACGTTGTTGAACAGTGTTTCCCTGTCTTCAATGAGAAGCAGAATGAGGTAAATCTGTAACATATTTTGGTTTCTTTTCATATGTTTTTTTCTTTTAGCTATAAGTTATAGTCTAAATATGAATGTTCACTTGTGAATTTGCTTACTGATTTTCAGGTTCTGTACCGGGGGATTATTAGTTGTTTCAGAGAGTTGGCTACAAATGAAAGTGGATGTGCATCTTTGAATGTTTGCATCAATTGTATCACTAACCCTCTCAAAAAAGAACTTCTTGAAAAAATTGCAAACCAGTCAGGTTACCTTGCCAATGATCCTTGGGGGTAAGTAATAACATATAGTTTCCTCCCTCCGTTATTCATACACTTGCCATTATCAAATCGTCTCATATTTTCACTTGACTTTAAGGGAGGTCCAGTACGGACTAGGTTGATTCCAAGTGATGTCCAAATTTACTCCTCTACTTTTGACTATGGTTTAAATTACCTCCCTTACAGTCAAGACCATATACGAGACGATTTTGCTAACAAGGGGTAAAATTAAGATATTTCCTATAGTATAGGGGTAGTTTTCACCCTTTTTCCTTTCTTTTACTACTTTTGGCTGGTTTCTGGTTTATTTTAAGAATTTGTGTGTTCTTGTTACAAGCAAATCGTCTCGTATTTTCCCTTGACTTCAACGGAGGTCCAGTACGAACGAGGTGTATTCCAACTGTCAAAATACTTCGGAAAAAATGTCCAAATTTACTACTCTACATTTGACTATGGTTTAAATTTCCCTTTGTTATACTTCAAGTCGGAGATCCCTTAGAGTCAAGAGAAGATACAAGACGATTTGCTAACTGCAGGGGGTAAATTAAGATATTTCATATAGTATAAGGGGATATTTTCACCTTTTCACCCGTTTTCCTGTCTGTCACAACTGTTAGCTGGTTTCTGGTTTATGTTAACTATTTGAGTATGTTCTTGTTACAACAGGAACTATGTTGTGCAGCATGTTCTTGAACTCGGGGACGAAGAGATTTCGAGTAAAATATTCAGTCAACTTGAGAAGCAGTACTTAACACTAGCCTTCAAAAAAGGTGGTAGCCATGTTGTTGAGAAATGCATAGTCTCATCAAAATCTGGAATGATTTCAGTAGTTGATGTTCTTCTAACTGATGAAAAAGCACTAGTTCAACTAGCCAACGATCCCTTTGGCAATTATGTGATTCAGAAAGCATTGAAATCCACAAAGGTAAATAATGCATCTCGTCCTTTTATCAATACAGTCAAACCTATCTATAACAACGTCGTTTGTCTAGATACCTTTTGGCTGTTATGGCTAATGTTGTTATAGTGAACATATAATATAACATAGCATAAAAAATGGTTTTGCTATGAAGGATTGTTATAGAGAGGTCTGACTTTAATACCAAATCAAACATGGTTGGAAATAACTGATGTAAGATCCATTTGCGTCTGTTCTTGCAGGATCATAGAGAGGAAACGCGACATCAAGCTCTAGCCGGAGTCCTAATGGCACATTGCTCGGTTCTTGAACACAACAAACCTGGGAAACATGTGATCTTTATTATCAAAAGTCTAAATCCAGTTTCTCAGAGAGCCTGTAATTCATAATCAAGACAGTGTCGAGGAGGACAATCTTGTTTCTGTGTTTTTTGTTTATGTTACTTCTGTATAATCTGTCTCTTTTGTCAGTACTGTGTAACACAAGGGTGAATCTGGGATGATGCAAATCAGTGTCTAAAATTGTAGTGGTAGTGTTAGAAACTAGTATTTGTTTGAGATTTGTAGTAATATTTTGTAAGAACTTCTGTGTGTAGTACAAAAGCATTTGTTATATCATGTCCAATAACCTGACATCTTTTATGTTTTATGCACTTAGGATATTGCTATAGTTTGTGTTTGAGACAAGAAATTTATTTCTTATGACTTAAAATAGTGTATTCATTACTTAAATTTAAACATGACTTAGTAAAGCACTTAATATCAACCACATTTGGAGTTAAAAAATTGTAACTTGAAAAAGAAAATCAGAAAAGTTTGTTTGAGTGGCTATATTGAATTAACAAACAAATGTTTTGGTGGTTTTATGAAGAAAGCTAATTTTAACATGGTAATTCAGATTGATGTGCACTTTTCCCCCTCTTTCTTTTTTTTATATGGAAATCTTGACCATTATTTTTTAATTTATTTTTTATATTGGAAGAATGTACAAAGAAAACAATTAGTAAAAAGAATAACCATAGACAACCCATTTCATTATTTTCACTTGGAGGAGCCCCCCTCCCCAAAATATGACATGGAAGTACCATCGTGATTTTTTTTTTATAACTATGATATTCGAGCCAACTTGGTCGCAATCCTACCGAATACTAGAGACCTCTTACTAGCACAAATATCGAGTAACTCTGTCTTCAAAGGCTTTGGCAAATGAGAGAATTGGAAGTGCAAAGCTCCTTGGAAGAAAAGTGGTGGCATCATCAATATCCTATTATATTGCAAAGACAAGTGCTGCTGATATATTACAAAATAGAGCTGCATTCAACCTTCTGAGACTCTAGAACACTTCTATTAGCCTCTTTGACCACTTGTCCACTCACGTAGTGCTTGCGGCACACAGGCATATATACTTCTGCTCCTGCAATCAACTCCGTTCTCGTCTCCTCTGTCTTCCTCAAGGTGAAAGAAGCACGATTACCACAAAGTTCACATTGTGCAGGAAGTTTGGTCACAGTATTAGCAATAAGACTGAGTTTATGAAATGTTTGTAGTGATATATAATTAGCTTTTGCATGTGATATAATCATTCACTCAGTAAATATAATTGTGTCCAAAAGGCCTATCCATTATATGCATTGACCAACAGTAGGCAAAACCGAACTCAAAAGTCCAGTTTATCATATATACAATTGAAGACGGTAACAATTTTCTTTTGGTTTGAGGCTCGTTTAATCTAAATTCGCCCCATTTTTTAAAATTTGAGAGGTAAAATGCTTTTTATCAAAAATTACTTCATTTAGTACTCGAATTTAAGATTTCTAAATAAAAATTGATGAGTACTTATCACGTAGGAGCTGGGGTTGCGGGCAGAGAGCTGGGGTTGCGGGCAGAGAGACGGGGTCCCCGTGTGTAAGACCCTTTTCTGAAAGAGGTCGAATAGTTCATGTCCCATTCATACTATTATTGGCTTATGTGCTATGTCTAGCGCAATCTTTTTAATCTTATAATGGTCTAAAAATAATAATCACTCCTATAGGCAAATAAATCCTTGATATTTTATATCTGTTGATTTTAAATGAATGTGATCTTTTTATATATACACTATATATAGTTCAACTAAAGCAATGAATTCAATTGAAAAATTATCATAAATTCGCCTCTGCAAATGATGATCAAGCATATAACAAGAAAAATAGTGATTACTAGTATGAGAATTTGGTTTCTTAGGAAAGTTTTTTCTTTTACCTCTTTTGATCTTTTGGCAAAGCAAATATTCTGAGAGTACACGAAAATGATATTGTAATCAACTACCTAACTAACGATCAGGGGCAGAGCTAGGCAGGCACGAGAAATTAAGAGATTTTTATCGGTGTTGACTTGGATCTCATATGACGGAATAAGGCGGCAGAAGTGACGATCAATCGCGGTCGAAGCTTGACTCTAGCTGATAGGCTAACAGTAAACTTGGCTACATCTTTGTTTGGTTTCCGATGATAAGTGGTATTGTACCTATTTCTTTGGAATATCGCTTGTAGAGCATCCAGGTAGTTCTCAAGCAAGAAAGGCTCTTTTTATTTTATAAGTCAAGTGCTAACGAGCAATAAAATGGATATGCCGCTAGGCCCACTCCTTATCCCGAAATGGACATTCACAATTCTGATTTTACCCGCTCCTCTGATCTTGATTGGTCATATATACTGACCAGATAATCTGTGCTTTCTTGCTCTCCCTTAGCAGCGGGAAATGAGTCTATCTATCTGCCTCACCAATAAGGTGAAATTTTAGGTAACCAACCAACTGAGCTACTAAATTCCTACTACTATCTTATACGTTTAGTTCAACTACAAAAAGAACGCCTCAAAAATAAATGAATGAAAAAATAATTATGATATCCATGAATTTTGACATAGCTCAAAAAGAAAAAAGAAAAGCAAAAGGAGAATATAAGGCAATATCCTTCTTTCTTGGGCACAACCAGTGGCGGATGTTTGTAGGAGCGGAGGGGAGCCGTGGTATCCCTCAAAAAATTAATTTTTTTTTATATACTACTACTCAATCCACAAACAAATGGGCCTTATTTATTTTTGGGTACCGAAAGATATTGTGCTTCATCTAATAATTGTGGATTTTTGCCCTCTCCATAGCACAACTCTTCTCCCAATACGACTCTCCTCTCTCTCCTGTGCATTCCAACCTTCCCCGGTTGCCCTAAATTCATCGTCGCCTTAACGCATGTAAATTTTCTTCTCACTCACTGTAATTTTCTTATTTTACAAGTTTTTAACTGTGGTAAATCTTCTATTTAGCTTTATGTTGGTAAAAAATTAAATTTTTTTGGAGAGGAAAAGAAATTGTTACCATCAGTAAATGATTTTGGTGCGAATAATAGAAATTTGGCTGCCTGTCACAGTGTCACTACACATTCTTTTAAAATTGAATTCAAATGGTGAGTGTTATGTTAGTGGGTTCCATCCCCACCGGCCACCACCACATAAAGATAATTAATATTTTATTACTTATTTTGACAATTCAAGTGGATTGTAATTTGTTTTAATATATAATAATTGTTTTTAAAGGATAATATGTAATTGTTTTAAAATATAAGCTGAGTTAAAACTGTCTAAAAAGTGTGTTAAAATGTGATAAATTGATTATGATCTTTCATCTTTGATAATTGATTTATGTATTTTTTAGGAGTGGTACGATGGTCAAACTTAAGAAAATTGATGCATTTTTCAAGAGGAAAGCTTCCAACAAATATGAAAATTGTATATCTTCAACATCGACACTTGAAAAGCACCATTCTGATGATCAAACGGTTCAGCTGGATGAACAACCTTGCAAGATTCAAAAAGTCATCATGGATGAATTTGATGTCAATTGTTTAGAATGTGACCCTGGAAAGCGTTCCCAAATTTGGGAATATCCAGTGAATCGAAGAGATGAAGTTCGAAGAGCTTATCTCAATTGGGGTCCCTATCAATGTCAAGTTGAAAAGTATCCCCTCAATAGAGATAAGCATCCAAGGCAATTTCAAGCATCTTGGTTCAAAATTTTTCCTTCATGGCTAGAGTACTCACCGACTAATGATGTTGCTTATTGTTTGCTTTGTTACTTGTTCAGTAAAAAGCCAAGTGGGCATCCTGAAGCTGATGTCTTTACTAGAAAAGGATTTAAAGCATGGAGAAAGGTCAATGCTGGGAAGAGTTGTGCTTTGCTTAATCATATTGGTGAGAGTCCGTATTCGTCTCACAATAATGCATTGAAATCTTAGTAGTTACCGCTCTCTTAATATTTTGGACAAGTTCCGCCACTAGGCACAACAATAATTAATTTTCTACCCCTATAAAAGGAAAGAGAACACAAAAAACAGAGTGCGTAAATTGCGGTACATTTCTTGGTCACAAAGATATTATCTAGGAATCACTGTTCATCTTATTTTCCACTTATTAACCGGTACCCGCTTAGGAGTTTAGCTAATCCAGATTCGCACCAAAAAGTTTTACCATGAAAATAAAACATTACCAACTTGACTGCATTCATTTTGCACCCAAAACCTCTGTTAAGGATGAAAAAAATACTTACAACTCGACTATAATTTTAATGATATTACAGGGTATTGCAAATTTACATGTCCCAAGTAATTTTGGGAAAGACCAATTATGCAATTGGCAACTGACTTCTTATAGTATGTCCCACTGCATATGACATAATTAAGAAGGGAAAAAACACCTAATCCCAGAATGTTTTCCCTTGACAACATGTCAATGTTTTAATTTAAGAAAAGGGAGAAAATTATTTAAATAATTTATTAAATTTAACCATCTTTAATTCTCCAAATGTTTGTTTTCAGTAATTTTCTTTTTCTACAATATTTTTCAATAACTAACTAAGCAACTCATACTTGCCTTGTTACAATAGAGCAACAATGATAATCATGACTGTCATAGTTTTAAAAAAAAAAAAATTTGACGAAGTTTATAAAATTTTACTGATCATATTTATTTATTTAAATTCATTTCTATACTTCATATGTGATATATCTATATATTAATGGAATAATTGCTTTTTGGGACATAAAATTATTCTCGCTAGCTATCACAGACGATTATATTTCCAGATCTCAAACTTAAAACCTCATGTTAAAAATTAAAAGTTACTTACGACCTCAACACAACATTTGATAATAACAAGCAATCACCTAAAATAGTTGTTGACTTGTAAGATTAGGAAGTCTTAACAGTATTTATTTATTTTTTAAAAAGTTGCCACTAAGAATGAAGGGACGATTGGTAAGTTACTGTAAATTAGTTGTCATTTTGAGTTTTCTTAAAAATATAAACAAAATTCTGTTACTTCATTAATCTCTTCGATTTGTTTGCCTCATCCATGTGTATATGCAGTATATTAAATTAGTATAAAATTATAATATTCTTTTTTGTATTTTGATTAAATCTAAGTCTACCTGTTTTTATTCCTTTTTTAGATGAATAGGCAAACAAGGAATCCAATCTGTCCAACACACATTTCCCACTTTCTTCTCATTTTTTTATTCAAAAAGTTGGATAAATAAGTGAGTCTTGATGTTAAAAAATAAAATTCTTATCTTATTCGAAACGCAGTAGAAAAAGCCATTTCATCTTTAAAGATTATCGATTTTGCCCTGTATATTACAGCTTCTTCTATTTATTTTTTAATCTTTCTTGAAAAATAAAAAATTTAGTCTCTCAATTATTACTAACTTCCAATTTTGGTCCTAGTGACATCTGACTTAATACATTAACATTCAATTAACAAAAAAATATATATTTTTTATCCCTTTATGTAAGAATTATGTTATATTTAGACTACTTTTAGAATTATATTATCCTCAAATGTTGGATAATAATATAAACTTAACATTAGATATAGATCATTAAGTAGTGTAACGGTAAATAATTCAGTATGAAAGTAGCAAAAAGTGTATTTATTTAATTAATTAAAGATTTTACGTACAACAACAACATATCTAGTGAAATCCCACAACGTGGGGTCTGAGGAGGGTAGAGTGTACGCAGACCTTATCTCTACCTTGGTAGGTAGAACTGATGTTTCCGGGAGACCTCGGTTCAAGACAAAACATAATCACAAGCAAAGCAAAGCAAGAGAAACGATCAGACCCAGACAAGAAATTAAAGCAGTATGAACATGATGATAACAAAATCGAATACGCCATGGTAGCGCATTCTGACAAAAGAAAGCAGTAGCTAACGCATATAAATAAGATAAACAAAGTACACTAAAGAACACATATCAGCAGAAATCAAACTACATGGGACTATAAAGTCATACTGCGCCTATAAGTGTGATAAGCTAATCGTGCCTACAGTAATAACATTACAACTACCATTTTGTAAGCATATGTAGGACTACACTCGACTACCTACTACCCTTTTACCCCAATCTGTGTCCTCCACACCCTACCCCTATCTAAGGTCATGTCCTCAATAAGTTGCACATGCGTCATATCCCGTCTAATCACTTCTTTCTAATACTTCTTCGGCCTACCTCTACCCCTCATGAACCCGTCCATAGCCAACCTCTCTCACCTCCTCACTGGGGCATCTGCGTCTCTCGTCTGCACATGCCTGAACCATCTCAACCTCGCTTCCTGCATCTTATCCTCCACCGAGGCCATTCCCACTCTGTCCCATATATCATCATTTCTAATCCTATCTCTCCTTGTATACCCACACATCCATCTCAACATCCTCATCTCCGCAACTTTCATCTTTTGGATGTGCGAAGTCTTGACTAGCCAACACTCGGCCACATACAACATAGTCGGTCTAACCACCACCCTATATAACTTGCCTTTAAGTTTTGATGGCAATTTTTTATCGCACAAGACTCCAGATGCAAGTCTCCATTTCATCCATCCTGCCCCAATACGATGTGTGACATCGTCATCAATCTCTTCATTCCCTTGGATAATATACCCGAGGTACTTGAAGCTTCCTTTCTTTGAAATGACCTAAGTACCAAGCCTCACCTCTACACCTGTCTCAGGGTCGCTCCCGCTGAACTTGCACTCCAAATATTCTGTCTTGGTCCTACTCAACCTGAACCCTTTAGATTCCAGAGTTTGTCTCCAAACCTCTAGTTTGGCGTTCACTCCGCTGCGAGTTTCATCAATCAGAACTATGTGATCTGGAAATAACATACACCATGGCACCTACCCTTGAATCTGTCGCGTCAGTCCGTCCATCACCAAGGCAAATAGGAATGGGCTAAGAGTTGATCCTTGGTGCAACCCCATCATCACTGGGAAGTGCTCTGAGTCTCCTCCTACTGTCTGTACTCTAGTCTTGGCTCCATCATACATATCCTTGATCGCCCTAGTGTACGCCACATGTACACTTCTAATCTCCAAACATCGCCATAGAACCTCCCTAGGAACTTTGTTGTATGCCTTTTGAGGTCAATGAAAACCATATGCAAGTCTCTTTTCCTCTCTATATACTGCTCCACCAACCTCCTAATAAGATGAATGACTTCAGTAGTCGAACGCCCCGGCATGAATCCAAACTGGTTCTCGGAAATAGACACACCTCTCCTCACCCTCATCTCCACGACCCTTTCCAAAACTTTCATAATGTGCTAAGCAAATATCACAAGAATCAAGATTAATTTTTTACTAATATTTTAAGGAACATAAGTGTATTCTTCTTCTTCTTCTTTTCCTTTTGTATTATATATACCAATTACTAACATATTTTAACCAATATATATATATATATATATATATATATAAAAGTTTTGACGTAGCACGTGACTTAGTCCATGTTTTTGGGTTGTGGTTCATGCCTTTCCACCACATGAAGGAATGATGGAAGCTTGGTATAATGCTAATATTCATTAATAATTAATATTTAAGATTAATTAATTCATCTTGTTTATAGGGGCACATAACTTGGTAAAAAATGAAAAAAGTTAATGTTGCCAATTTATAAAATGATATATATTCTCACTTTAATTGGTGAGATTAATTATTTATGTATCTAAAATTTGGCCTTTAATTTCTACGATTTACGTTACTCTTGTAAACGATTAATTGTTAAAGAAGCAATTTCTGCCTAATTTAGAAGCTAGTTTCCTATGTTTCTTAAGCAGTCGGTATTATAATATTGTATGTGGATAAGATATTCAAGATACTACATATGTCAAACATTTTGACGATAATAGTACTTTTAATCCACTAGTTATTGTAAAGTCTAATTTGATAAACTACTATATGTAACAAGAATTTGTGTTTCTTCGTTTGATTAAGGACACATTATCCTACTCTAATATCTTTAAAGAAAATCTGGTTCGCGATTTCTCACATATTATTATCTCATTTAAAATGATAAGTCTATAATTTTTCAACAGTAACTTGAATGGTGAAAGACATTCAAAATCTTGTATTTTGATAATTTGTCAATGATTATCTAAATGTAGTAGGTAAGAATTTTATTGTCGCTACCTATATGGGATGAAGTGATAGATGACAAAAAGGGTAAAACGTATTTGTGAAAATGCACCACGAAGAAATGTGGTGAGATGGTTAAAACTCATTCATCATTGATCAGAGATTTCAGGTTTAGCCTTAAAAAAGAAAGCTTTTTGATAGAGAGCTGTAGACATCAAAATTTTGTAGGACTCTACAAGACGAGACAATTCCATCTTCAAACTCTAAGTCTGTTAGGATTTCTTGGAGGCTACTCTACCCTAAACTCTAACTCACACATATATAAAGGGCCACATTCCCTGGAAAAGCATCTCGAAAATCCACAAATTCATGGGATATTCATAAAAAGATCAAGGCATGATAGGCATCAAATACTGTCTTTCACAAAGCCGCAAAAGTCAAGGGATGCTCTTCATCAAGATCAACTCGAAGTGCTGCCCTGGCGTTCTTGGAGATCAAATACACCCCAAGAGAGTCCACATCCAAATCATCCTACATTCGAGAAATACGCCACTAACGGCCCTCAAATTACGGAGAAGAAAAATAGGAGAAAAGAATCAAGGGAATAAACATATTTGTACTCACAATCTTGATAAATAAATTATTTTGTGGTTGAAATTTATTTTTTGTATTTTAAAATTTATTGTAAACAAATTGGCACGCTCAGTGGGACCAAGTCTGCTCTTCATCCCTTCTCTCACAAATTAAATTTGTAGTGAAAGATGAAATCTCCGTTTTTATGGTTACTTCAAGTTTCGTCTCTCAATATCGGCAAGTCTACATTCCGACAAGCCTTGGTATAAGGGGCACTTGTAGACATCGAAATTTAATAGGACTCTACAAAACAAGTCCAATCCATGTTCAAACTCTAAGTCTATTAGGATTTCTTGGAGTCTACTCTACCATAAATCATAACTCACGCCTATATAAAGGGACACATATTCCCCTGAAAAGTCATCTTCACAATCCCACAAATTCATGGGATATTTACAAAGAGATCAAGGCATCAAATATTGCCTTTAACAAATTATCTGACGTTCTTGGAGATCAAATACATCACAAGGAGGTCATATTATGTTCGAGAAATACGCTACTAACGGCCCTCGAATTATGGAGAAGAAAAATAGGAGAGAAGAATCAAGGAAATAAACAGATTTGTACTCACAATTTGATATATAAAATTATTATTTTGTGGTTGTAATTTATTATAAGAACTTGAAATTATGTTGCAAATAAATTGGCACGCCCAGTGGGATCAGTTCTGCCCTTCATCTCATCTCTCACAAATCAAATCTGCATAATCTGAAGCCACAAAAGATACTTCAAGTATCGTCTTTGTGTAACACCCCAACCTTGGGGAAGGGGGTGGCCAGCACCCAGCGCCTTAAGGCCAGAGCGTACCGATCTTGATACTTGTGACAGGTATACTAATTCAGGGGCCGACGAGGTCTCTGACATATACTTTTAACTAAATGAGAAACCACCTACACTCATAAAAGGCTCAAACCATGCATATATATAACAAGGTCGATAAGGCCTACATGTGCATAATAAATCTACTGGAGGGGCAGACGATGCCACACATGACTATCACACATACACAACTATCTACAAACATCTAAGGAATATACTGACAACAACTGGTCGGAACAGGGCCCAGCCATACCCAACTATATACATATGCACAATTGTTATACCTATCAACTCACTACATAGCTCCGGAAGAAATGAGTGTGACAACTCCATCTGAGTCAAGTCTTACTATGTGTAAAACATATGTATCCCAACCTGTACCTGCAGGCATGAAACGTAATGTCCCCGGAAAAGGACATCAGTACGAAATATGTACTGAATATGTAAGGCAAATAACCAATATAAACAGAAGGTACAACATATGTGATGAGGGTACAAAATTCAACTTGAAACTCATAATCAGCCTCCGAGGGCCTGCCTGTCATAATCATGGAAATGTATGCATGCATGTCTATAAAAATCTAGCCATTTAGTGGGGCCATATAATGTAATATACAGCCTCACTGTGGGGCAAATCATATCATAATACATATATATCGTACCCGGCCTCGATGAGGACTCGATCGTACCTTGCCCATATGTGGGACTTAGTAATATCAAAACCAACTACAGCTAGGTGCACATCTACGTGATGTACCTGACTGACTATAACGTGGCTTGGTATGCAAATAGCTACATATATATAAGTGCAATGCAAGACAGACTCTGAAGGGCCTTAGGAAATCAATCGAAGTGACTCGAGGTCATTATCATCCAATTATAGTTATGTAATTGTGTATGTATTACTAACTGAAAGTCAGCAATGATCATAAGAAACATAAGGTTTAAGAGATTATCAAGTTGGGAAAATGCTTCGGGAATAGAACAACAAGAGTTATAAATGGCAACAACATGATACAAAAGTAATCGTCAGCTTTAAATTTAAGAGTAGAGCTCCTTTTGAAGGGACATCATTGTGGTGATACTTATTCATCGATCATGTCACAAGAATAAAAAAGTATGCCTTTACATACCTTGTGATTGACGCAACAATCGTCCTACAAGTCTTCACACCTTATACGAGTGATTATCTATGTCACGTAAAAATAAATATCAATATTGAATTCAAATTCCATAGAAAGACTCATATAAATATCTTATCGACAACTTCGAATACCTCAGATTCTTAAATTCTTTTACAAGGAATTCTCCTGTAATTCAATCTCACGGTTTCAATAAAAATACAATTTCCACAGAAATTCATTTAGCCGTTCTTCGACAATTTTAGCATATATGAGCTTTTCTTATACGGAAAAAAAAATCTCATGTGATTCAACTTCACAATCCTTCAAACCAAACTTTACTTAATCCATAACATACACAATCAATTCCATCATCAAATTCAACTCATTCTTAGAGTAAAATAACTCAATAATTCATAATTTTTGCGAAGTTTCTATCAGGAAAACTTTTGCATAACTTCTTCCAAATCACCAATCAACCCTAACTATAGATGGAAGAGGACATAATTTACTTTAATACTTCATAATCTCCTCAAAATAGTAAGCAATCTGATTTGCAAGGGTTTGTTTTCCAAATCCAACTTTGTATGGAGAAGAAGATTATTATATTAATCACGTTACCCTTGCGTAATAGGCTTCGATTTCAACTTAGGGATGTTAGAGTATGATAGAGAGGGTTTGGGGAAGGTGTTAGGGTTTGGTATGGAAGAAAAATAATCTGCAAATTGGGAATTCCCAATATAAACCCGTATCCAAAACTACACCAACGCAGTTTGACGAATCGTCAAAAGTTTTAAGGTCTATCAATATTCTCATCAACTTCCAGGAAAATTAACGGTCTAGCCTGCACTTTAACGGTCTGTCAACTCCGCTGTCAAAACGAACGGTTTTCTGATTTCGTCAAAACATATTTCCTTTGATCCGATTAGTTTCCAAATACTCCGGAACTTTCATACTCAAGTCGTAAACCTTCATTACCTTTCATAAAGTCGTACCTCTTTCCGGAACATCGATATCCTATCAACGTCACGACTGAATGCGAAACTACGAGGTGTAACACTTTGAGTTTCAGCAAGTCTATGCTCTAACAAGCCTTGAAGTATGGGGCATTTGTAGACATTGAAATTTTGTAGGACTCTACCAGAAGAGTCTGATTCATCTTTAAATTCTAAAGTCTAGTTTTAGGGTTTCTTGGAGACTACTCTACCCTAAACCCTATCTCACGCCTATAAAAAGGGGTACATATTCCCTTAAAAAGGCATCTCAGAAGTTTCATAAACTCATGGAATAATCACAAAGAGATAAAAATCTCGAATATCTCATAAATTCATGAGTATTTATAAAGAAACATACATTAAATCTCAAAAATCTCATAAATTACTGGGATGTTCACAAAGAGATCACGACATCAAATACTGTCTTTATCAAATTATCTGACCTTCTTGGAGATCGAATACATCACAAGGAGGTCTTCCAAACATTCGAGAAATATGCTACTAACGATTATCAAATTACGGAAAAATATTAGGAGAGAAGAATCAAGAGATTAAACAGATCTTGTACCCGCAATGTTTATCAATAAAATATTCTTGTTTCTTCATAATTTTCTTGTCTTTATTATTATTTTCAGGAACAAAAATGTATTGTGGGACCAAGTCTGCTCTTCATCTCTTCTCTCACAAATCAAATCTGCAGTTAAAGATGGAAGCTCCATTTTTTATGGATACTTCAAGTCTCATCTCTGAGTTTCAGCAAGTCTACACTCCAATCAGCCTTGAAGTATGGAGCATTTGTAGACATCGAAATTTAATAGGACTCTACAAATCGAGTCCATTCCATCTTCAAACTCGTCTGTTAGGGTTTCTTTGAGGCTACTCTACCCTAAACCATAACTCAAGCATATATAAAGGGACACATATTCCCCTGAAAAGGCATCTCGAAAATCCTATAAATTCATGGGATATTCATAAAGAGATCAAGGTATGATAGGCATCAAATACTGTCTTTCTCAAAGTCGCAAAAGATCAAGGGACGCTCTTCATCAAGATCAACTCGAAGTGTTGCCCTGGTGTTCTTGGAGATCAAATACACCCCAAGAAAGTCCACATCCAAATCATCCTACGTTTGAGATATATGCCACTAACAACCCTCGAATTACAGAGAAAAAATAGGAGAGAAGAATCAAGGGAATAAACAGATTTGTACTCACAATCTTGATAAATAAATTATTTTGTGATTGCAGTTTGTTTTCTGTATTTGAAAATTTATTGTAAACAAATTGGCACGCCCAGTGGGACCAAGTTTGCTCTTCATCTCTTCTCTCATAAATCAAATCCGTAGTAGAAGATAGAATCTCCATTTTTATGGATATTTCAAGTCTCATCTCTAAGTTTCGGCAAGTCTACACTCCGACAAGCCTTGAAGTATGGGGCATTTGTAGACATCGAAATTTTGAGACTCTACAAGACGAGTCCATTCCATCTTCAAACTCTAAGTCTGTTAGGGTTTCTTGGAGGCTACTCTGCCCTAAACCCTAACTCACACATATATAAAGGTACATATATTCCCTGAAAAAGCATTTCAAAAATTCCATAAATTCATGAGATATTCATAAAGAGATCAAGGCATGATAGACATCAAATACTGTCTTTCTCAAAGCGGCAAAGGTCAAGGGACACTCTTCATCAAGATCAACTCGAAGTGCCGCCCTGACGTTCTTGGTGATCAAATACACCCCAAGAAAGTCCACATCCAAATCATCATACATTTGATAAATACGCCACTAACAACCCTCGAATTACGGAGAAGAAAATTAGGAGAGAAGAATCAAGGGAATAAATAGATTTACTCACAATCTTGATAAATAAATTATTTTATGGTTGCAGTTTATTTTCTGTATTTGAAAATTCATTTCAAACAGGAGTGTTTCACGTTCTTTGTGAATCTACCCGATATGTATCTAGCTTAGTTGGACCGATAGGTTTTGAATACCGAATGATTGAAAGAAAAGTAATTGTGAGAATATAGCAAAATGATTGTTAAGAATAAATAAGTTATTTAGTACTATTACTATACTAGAAAATGTTTCTTTTGAGCCAAGTGTCTATCAGAAACAGTCTCTGTACCCCCACAAAGGTAGAGATAATGTCTGCGTACATCCTACCCTCACAGACCCCACTTATGGAAATACATCGAATATGTTGTTGTATAATTACTAGAAAACCAAATGTATATTTACCAGAGGAGTGAAATTTAGTTTATTTCCTTCAAAACTAATGAAACTAGAAAAAAAATGGAAAAAGAAAAATGTAAGACAATTGTCTGAAAATATTGACAATCAGTGGACTAAATATAAAAAAAGAAGAAAATTTACGAAGAAGTAAATGTCAAGGTAATATTTACTGTCCAGTTAGTTATATTTATGGGGGGAAAACAGTTTTAAAAATTCAAAAATCTATTTATATAAAACAATGTTAAAGTCATCATCTTCCATTGTCTCCTCTCCGCTTCTACATTTGTTTTTATATCCAGCTTCCCGACTTACGCCAGACTATTCCTGGAGATAGTAGTCCCGATCCCTCAGCACTACTATCAGTAAATCACGGGATGTGCCTGAATAACCAGGGTTTGAGAACAGAGTAACTGATATCACCTACAAGCTTCTTCTACATTTTCTCTCACACACACGAGAGAGAGAGAAAGGATAGCCAAAGAGCGCTCTCTCTCACAATATTAGGATACAACATATATACACGAACCTTGCGGAGGAACTCTTAGGTTTTCGGGACATTAGATTTTCACCATTATCTGCGTTACTCAAGCTGACATTTTCGCTTTCGCTTTGTCCACCACCGCTCGCGCGGAGGCTTCTCTCTAAGGCAGAACACTCCCCGACATATGTATTTTTACATCCCACAACTTCGGCAGATCGCTTAATCCCGTTCAAAGAAATATACAAAATATAATAAATAAATATATTTTGTATAGAGTCTATCGAAAACAGCATGTTTGCCCCCACAAAGATAGATGTAAGGTTTGCGTACATTCTACCCTCCTTAGATTCACTTTGTGTGATTACACTGGATATGTTGTTGTAAATATTTAACGACATCAATAGCAACATACCCAATTTAATCCCATTTTTATGGGGTCTGGGGAGGATAGGTTGTACGCAGACCCCTACCTTGATAGATAGAAAGATTGTTTTCGATAGACCCCCGACTAAGAATAGAACAATATAACAATAACAATAAAATAGCAGAACAGTAGCAAAGAAGATCAAATAGAAAAAAGGAACAATAACTACAACAAAATAATATGTTACGCCAGGAACGAGAGACACTAACTATTACTTCCTCCGTCCAATTTTAAGTGTTACTTTTTTTTTGGTCTGTTCCAAAAAGAGTCTCTTTCCACATTTAGTAAGTTGACAATTCAAAGATCATACATGATAAATTTATAACCACAAGATTAAAAAATATTTTAGTACATTATATATATCTTTAATTTAAGATAGCAAGATTAAAAATCTTCCTATATTTTTTTAAACTATGTGCTTAGTCAAATTAAGACACTTAAATTGGAATGAAAGGAGTATCAAAAAATCAAAGTACAAGAAATTATAGACAAAAAATGACAACCCGTGCATTAAGATCCCGCTATGCACGGGGTTCGAGAAAGAGTCGGACCACAAGGGTTTATTGTACGCATTCTTAACTTGCATTTCTGAAAGAGGCTATTTACACGGCTTGAAACCGTGAACGTGATCAAGAAATTATAGAAGTCCCCGGGCATAGCTGGATGACAAAGCAAGGAACTTAAAATCCAGCTGGAGGCATGCAGCGTGGGTTCGAACCCCGGTCGGAGCAATTGCTCTCTTCTGAGGCAGGACAAACCCTGTTCATTCAGGTACATCCCGCGATTTACCGGTAGTAGTGCCGAGGGACCGGAACTACTATCCTCAGAAATAGTTTGACATAAGTCGAGAAGGTGGATATAAAAAAATATACAAAATATATACAAATATATATTTTTATATATACATACAGTGTTAGCCATTTCAGATGTAAAATCAATCTTTCTTGCACCACATTCTCTTTTCTCATACCTTTTTCCTCTCTCCTCTCTCAAAAAATAACAACTCCATTTTTGTGTGTTTTGGTGAATTTAGAACGTTTAGAGAGGATAAAGAGAGGGCCTTTTAAGCCCCTCTTTCTATATATGCCTCTCTAATCGATCTTGAATAACACCCATTTCTCTTCTTGGCCTTTATCTATTGGTAAAAAATTCAATCTTTGATCTGTTTATTCATGTTTTATGTTCAAAGTTTTAACCTTTTTGGCCTTTTTTAAGGATTTTTGCTTGTGGGTATGTTGCTTTTTGGTTTATACTGTATTAGTTTAATGTTTTATATTATAAAGTTTTGATCTTTATTGCTTTGTAGAGAATTTTGGATTATGGGTATGTTGATTCTTGGTCTATACTGTGTTAGTTTAATGTTTTATGTTATAAAGTTTTGATCTTTATTGCTTTATAGAGAATTTTGGATTATGGGTATGTTGTTTCTTGGTTTATTGTTCATGTTTTATGTTATAAAGTTTTGATCTTTATTGGTTTCTATTTGGTGGAGAATTATGGTTTCTGGGTGTGTTGATCTTTGATCTGTTGAAGATCAGATGATCTCTTGTTATAGCTGATTATTGGAATCTATTGTGTTAATGAAATCCTCTTTTTTTGTTTTACTAATCTGCATTTTCATGTTCCGAGGGTCTACCGGAAACAGTCTCGCTACCTCACAAAGGTAGGGGTAAGGTCTGCATACATCGACCCCACTTGTGGGATCACACTGGGTTTGTTGTTGTTGTTGTTGCATTTTGATGTTCATATTGAATTGTTGCATTGATGGGGTAATGGATTCTTGATTGTTAAGGTTGTTAGAGTAGCAGAACTTTAAGTTGAATTATCCAATTTGATGAGCTTGTTGAGATCCTTTGTTATTCTTTTTACTTGGTGAAGTTAGTGATCCGAATTTCGGTTTGAAGATCTATTCTTGATTATGTTTAGTTTCATTTTGATGATTATGAGTGGTACTTTTTGATGTGTAGAATGGAAATGGAGCTTGGTAAATTGTTTGTTGGAGGAATTTCTTGGGACACTAATGAAGATCGTCTCAAAGAATATTTCCAAGCTTTTGGTGATGTGGTTGAAGCCGTGATCATGAAAGATCGGATCACTGGGCGTGCTCGTGGTTTTGGTTTTGTCGTTTTTGCAGACCCTTCTGTTGCCGAAAGAGTTGTCAAAGAAAAACATATCATTGATGGTAGAACTGTAAGTAACATGTGCCCAATATAACATTTGGACTTATTATTAGAATTTAGTCTAAAAATTCAAATTTATGATAATGGTAATTGTTATTTGCTAACTGTTAAAAGTTCATGAACGAAAGTTTATGAAGGGTGTATCTGGATGATTCAATCTGATAACAACAGCAACAACATGCCTAGTGTAATCCCACAAGTGGGTTCTGGGAGGGTAGAGTGTACGCAGACCTTACCCCTACCTTGGGTGTTAGAGAGGTTGTTTCCGATAGACCCTCGGCTCAAGAGAAAGCATATCAAAGCAGGTCAAAAAGGACATAACGAACGTATACTATAGAAAGCAAGACAAAGCATTTCGGAAAAGGACAAGGAACATCAATTAAGTGTTTCGATCTGACAAATGTTTAGTATTACCATAGTTAATGTGATTGCCGCTATATGTATTAATTGAAGCTAAGTTGACTAGCTTGAGAAGAGCTGTATTGAATTAACAGTTCTAACTAACAAATGTTGCACCGGACTAAACGACGGAAATAATGTGATCTTTGAAATAGTACATGGAGATGTAGACAAGAAGCACAGTTAATGAAAGCAAGCAGATTAGTTCGCAGGATTTGGGGTCTGGCCCTTTTTCATTTCTTCTGGAATTTTTTACATAATCAATTACCAGCAAACTTGTATTTGTAGCAATTTAATGAAACTGTGTTATAAGAATGAACTTCTGCTAAGGACTTTCGATAACTTGTTACTCCCTCCGTCCCAATTTATGTGACACACTTTCCTTTTTAGTCGGTCCCCAAAAAGAATGACACATTTCTATAGGAACAATTTAACTTCAAACTTTTCATTTTACCTTTAGTGAGATGATTTATAGCCACATAAATATCTAAGGCTTATTTTAGACCACAAGTTTTGAAAGTCGTCCTTTTTTTCTTAAACTCTATGTCCAGTCAAACACCTTCCCATTTTACCTTAATGTATACATTTTTACTATTTCCCTTTGATCTCCAGGTAGAGGCGAAGAAGGCTGTTCCGAGAGATGATCAACACATCACCAGAAACAATGGGAGTACGCAAGGCTCTCCGGGTCCCACTCGCACTAAAAAGATTTTTGTTGGAGGTTTGGCGTCCTCGGTCACCGAGAGTGACTTCAAGAATTACTTTGATCAATTCGGGACAATCACGGATGTTGTGGTGATGTACGATCACAACACACAAAGACCAAGAGGCTTTGGATTCATCACTTATGACTCGGAGGAGGCAGTTGATAAAGTTCTATACAAAACGTTTCATGAACTTAACGGTAAAATGGTTGAGGTTAAGCGTGCAGTACCCAAAGAGCTATCACCTAGTCCAGCCCGAAGCCCGTTTAACGGACAGAATTATGGTTTGAACAGGGTTAACAATTTGCTTAACGCATATACTCAAGGTTATGTTAATCCGAGCTCGATCGGAAATTATGGAATGAGAATGGAAGGTAGATACGGTCCACTTACTGCTGGTCGGAACGGATATTCTTCCTTTAATCCCGCTGACTTTAATATCCCAACAGGCATAGACTCCACATTGAACCCAAACTATGGTGGAAGTGGAACTTTTGGTTCTAATTATGCACGTGGTGGATTCAGTTCCTTTTACAATGGGAATTCAAACAGGTACAACGGTCCTGTCGGGTTTGCCCCGGGAAGGGTTGGAAGCGGTTCAATCTTGAATTCAGTAGGATGGAACCTGTGGGACAACGAGAGTGTTAATTATGGAACAAGTTCCGCCAACTCTACTGATTTTGTTGGCTCTGGAAGCGGGGCTGCGGGATATGGAACTTTAGGGGGTCTCGGAACAATTTGGGGTTCCTCTTCAATTTCGGGTCAAGGTGGAGGAAATGGTTCTTTTGGCAGTGGCAACATTGCTAACAGTGGTGAAGCAGGTGGGGCTTGGTATGGACGAAACTCGGTAAACAATGCTGTCAATACATCACCTCATGCTGGAGCTTTTGGCAACTTGTATGGTAATGTAGGTGCTTCGCTTTATGAGGACTCAGCATGGCGTTCAGCATCTCCAGAATTAGATGGCTCTGCTTCCTTTGGTTATGGACTCGAGAATGCAGACTCACTCGGTTACATTGGTGGTTATAGTGTTGCAAATAGATCAAATAAAGGTAAAGGAACTCATCTTTTCACTTTTAGCTAATTGTCGTAATGTCTTTTCAATGCATGCACTAAGCTGGTCTGCCACAAATCGCACATCATTGCTCCTATTGCTTATTGTGCTCTTAAGTTATCATTGTCACCTTCAGTTTGACTTCATCTTTACATCTATGCTTAAAAAGAAGGGGGGGGGGGGGGGGCAAAAAACTATGTTGGGTGTTTGGCTAAGCTTATAAGCTGGGTCAAACTAGCTTATAAGCACTTTTTAGCTTCTCTACGCGTTTGATAAACACCAAAGTACTCAAAAGCCGAGTGCTTATAAGCTAAGATCAGTCAAAAGTCATAAGTTGGGGACCAACTTATGATTTTTCAGCTTATAAGGACTTTGGTTTGACAAAGTATTTTACTATTTTATCCTTGATATTTTTTTTAATTCTCAAAATATCTCTCCCAAAGCAATATTCCTAACTTCCTCTTCACTCTGCATCCATCATTACTCCTTTTCTTTACAAGGATTCTTTTAAATTCATTATTTTTTGCAAAAGATTTAAGGGTATTTTTGTCATCTAACATAAGAACAACTTATCAACACTTTTTTACCAAACACATAACTGTTTATTTATAAAATCAACTTCAGCACTTAAAACTGTTTTTCAACACCTAAAGCTTATCAACTATCTACAATCAGCTAATCCAAACGAGCTCTTAGCCGTTCATGGGCTCAAGTTGGTTCTGGCAAATCTTAATCTAAGCTGCAATTTGGTGGCTGGTGAATGAGATACCATGGGCTAACCTAGAACCAAACCACACACAACGATGATTTCGTTTCTTGCTACGCTTATATGCATGCATCGACTGATTTGTTTCATTTGCATCACAGTTACTTACATATGTTCTTTGATTTGTGATTCAGGAATTGCTGCCTAGGAAGATATTATCGTATGGAAGTTTGGATATAAAAATGCTTAATATAGGTCGAAAATACAGCTTGAGCCAAAGTCGTGGATGTGGATTACGTGCGTGTATTCTCTTTGAAGAAATACTTCAGCCTAGAGGTACATTTCACTTAGAGCTAATTCAGTACCTGCTATAGAAAGAACTTCTCCCAATCAACCTTTACAAAGGAAAGGGACTTCTCGTGTAAGGTTTGAACGTAGATTCTTTAGTATAGAATTTTTCATTTTGCTTCGCTTTTTTTCCTTGTCCCTTGCATATGGTTGAGATGTAAAATTGGATAGCGGAATATACTTACGAGATAATTGTACTATTGCATTATCTGATGAAAACAATGAGACGTAAAAGCAGATTGTTCGTTCCTTCATCGGATTCTTTTCTTCTTTATTCTTTTTCTTTTTTCATACTGTAATGTTCCAGCAGACTTGCTGGCTGTTGTTGAAATTTGATCATCTCTATGAAATTTTCAGCTTATTTAGTGTAGAAAACTTGTGTAACAAATGCTTGCTATGCTCCTAAATGATATTTGTAGAACTATCTCTTATGGTTTGAGCTTTATTTCTGGTGATTTGTTGTAGCCAATTCTTCGCAAATTTGGCAGTTCTCTGATTTAAGTTAGGGATAATAGCATTTTTGTTTAGGATTTAAGCAGGGATAATAGCATTTTTGGTTCCTGAGTTAGGAATATACATTTATTAGTTAGTGCAAACATAAATAAATATAGTTCTTAAATTATTCAATTATAATAAAGTTCAAATCAAGAATAGTAGATGATAGTAAACGTTCATAGTAATTACTAATTACTAGTAAACATACTAAATACCCTTGATCACATGAATTTAAATCGCGACATTAATATTTGAAATGGTGACATCTTGATCATTAAAACGCTGGTAAGTATTCTCTGTTCTTACTAAAAAGGTCTCGAATTCAAACATCGAAATTTGAGCACTTTCTATGGTACAATGGACTATCTGCCATGTGAATTTGGAGGGTGATTCGTTGAATAACCTTCGTAAGGAGTAGTCTTGAATTTTTGGTCTCGCTTAATAATTTATTTATTTAAAAAAAGGAGTTAATATTCACCTGCTCAACTGGCTGCCACGACTTCTGCCTAATAGGTAAAAATTGCATATGCTGCTTAATTATTCACAAGTTAATACAATTAAACTCATGCTGGATAGGCAACACAGAAAACTATTTTTCATGTCGGTGACTTTTTGAAATGCCTCAAACTCTTGCCACATAAACAGAACTAAATATTACAATTATACTCTTGCCACATAGACAACTAAATATTACAATTATATATTCTCCCGATTGACAATAAAGATCATTTTAAAAAAATTGTTTAGCCGTGCAAAAAATTAAAGACCACCCCTTATGATGTCTTTTTTCTGCAATTTCTTGGAATTTGGATAGTTGAGTTAATATGTTACGGATACCATATGATTAAAAAAAAAAGTCACCTCTCACTATTATAAATAGGGGCGAATTCACAGTTTCGATTACGAGTTTATGTTAACTTAATATTTTTTTTGCCATACTATGTACATATGTTCAGAAATTTCCAAAACATTTATAAATATTTAACTAATATTCAATTATTATTGTATATATTAACTTGAAGTCGTCATAAAAACAAAATCTAAATCTTACCTGTTTCTGTTTATAATTTGTTTTTAAAAAGTTTAAAATATGTTAGAGACCCATAAAGATATCTGGATAAAGAGTGGGCCACAAGAAATATGATATTTGATCAGCGGTCCATGGGCCCATGACTGACTGGACCACCACCGAATTATATATAAGCAAATAGACAGTACATAATGGACAACTTGTGATAGTGTATGCCATATATTTTATTTCTTTTTTTATGTTTTATTTTTTAGTCAATTTTGTAAAGGGAAAAAATAAAGTTAAGGAATTCCCCAAAATGTGTGGCCAAATATATATTCTTATCTTTATTCCTTGGCTATATTTACACCTAGCTCTTTTTTTCTTTATTTCCTTTTCAAATATTCAAATATAATTTTAAATCAAAAAGTGCATAAAAGGTACTAACTTTTATATTTCTTTTTTCATATTGAAAAGTTATGAAACGATAAGTTGAAAATTTTAGTCAAGAATAATTTGATCCAACTTTGGAAAAGTGAAAATAACAATCATTTTAGGATGGAATGAGTAATTATAATTATATACTCTACTTTTTATGTGCTACCAGAAAAAAAGGAAAAATAAAAGTAGAAAACAAATGTGCCTACTCACTCAATACTGTAAGAAATGATAAGATTTAGTTTATGAGGATCAAAATGACCAACTTTTTTACATTTATTTTAGACAATTTTTTCATCAATTATTGAGAATATAATCAAAAGTTATTAATAGAATTATGAACACCACATCTTTTATACCCCAAATGTCTTGACATAATAAATAAAAAGAGTTAAATACGGTTGTTTCTTACAAAAACTTATCAACTATAACAATAATTGTGCCTTAGTCTCAAACAAGTTAAAATTGCTATATAAATTCTCAATGACTATGTATCTCCATTTAAATGCATCTCGAGCTACTAATATACCAAATAGAAACTTTCTAAGCAGTTTTATATAATTTGCACATTGATTATAATAAACATTCAATATTTTCAACTCTCAAACACTACAACAAAACAATTGGTTTGGGAAAAAAGGAAATTCGATGAATACGATAGGGTATTAAATATAGTTCCTCTAAGGACTTAAAATCATAGTGGATGCTATCAACCGGGTTACGATGAGATGGATAAGATTCCTCTATAAGTATGAAAAAAAATCCTAATAAAGATTATTTTCTCCTTAAATGGACGTTATACAACGCGAATCTGAATTAATCACGCTCCACTACGAATATCAAACATCAAATAAAAAACCAAAAAGTGGATGATATCAAATTAAAGAATATCATAGGACCATAAGGTGGGGTGGCAAATCAAATCAGTTGACAAATGACAGGGAAATTCATAAATGCTTGACATATATTGCTCCATTTGGCACTTCTTTTGAATGAAAATAGACACTATCTTGCTAAGTTTCACCATCAGAATAAAGACCAGAACTTTTTTTTTTTCCTTTTTAAGGAGAGGTCTAGAGTTTAATCCTAAGAGAATTGCTTGACAATAATAAGAAATGTTGTTTCCTTGGATATTACACTACTAATTCTTAGAGATTTGTAAATGATCTATAATTATTTAGATTATTTACATTCCAAAAGTCGACGGAAAATAAGATTGAAGTTTCAGTCGAATGATCGTAAATATACTTTATACGATTTTTTACATTTCAAAATTGAACGTAAAACAAGATTAAAGTTGCAGTCGATTGGTCGTAAATATATTTTTTACCACTATGTCCAAACCCTTCGACCCTTCTTTCTCTCTCAAGCGGGCCCGAGGCACCATATTTTCTCATTTCGTCATTGCTTATTTCTTTTAGGCCAAAGTGTTTGGTCTTTCCTTCTTTGCGTCGGCTCAGGCTTTGCTGACCTATCACGTGGTAAATAGAAGAAAGCACGAAGGATAGTAAATAGAGCATAGCGCATAAAGATTCTAAATATGAAAATCCCCCTCATGTAGTCGTCGGCCTTTCCCAGCCCTCTCGTTTGCTTCTCGCAAAGCTGCGAGTTCATGAGCAAGTGAAAACGAGCCATGTTCCAAAAAGAAAATGACCCTCTCAAAGCCCTTGTGTAGGCTAGGCGCTAGCGCTTTACAACAACCCAGTGAAATCCCACAAAGTCAAGTCTAGGGAGCGCCGACGCTTTACTAATATAATAAAAAGTCAGGCTCTTTTGCAGAGCTAGTATTAGTTTCAATTTCACCAAAAGTCATCTTTTTACCTACTAATGTTCATTTATATTATTTACTAATACTCATTATATAAATTTGACACATCAAATTAGAGAACAAGCATAAATTAGAAAGCACATATAAAAGAGAAGAAGCTGTACCAGTGCATTATACAAAAACTGAGCTAAAAAACAAACCATCAAAAAAGGTTCTTCTCCACTCTGGATAATTTACATTTTTTTTCTAATGGAAGTTTGTTTTCCCCATAGCACAGAATAAAATATAACTTCTTTGTTTTTCCCCATAGTATTTCAAAAGGCAACAATAGATATTGAAATACAACAGGGCAGAAAAGAGATGTTAACAAGAGCATCCGCCTTGCTTCATTTGTGCCTCTGCTTCTTGGTTTTCGTCTGCCTGCAAAACCACGGTTTTTCCATTTGCCAGTCGCCCGGAATCCTTTTTTTGGAGTTCTTGCGATTGAATGACCTTCCGGCTCAAGATATTATAGATCTCTTTAACGACTGTTTGAAAAGCTACAGCTACATTCGAAGAATCCAAAGCTGATGTTTCTATAAAGAATAGACCTTGTGCCTCGGCTAAGGATTTTCCTTCAGCTGTTGTGACCTCCCTCGCATCTTTCAGATCAGATTTATTGCCAACGAGTATTGTAACAACATTCATATCAGAATGAGCTGTCCATACAAGCACTAGAAGATGAGCGAAATAGGAAATGCACAACATATAGACATTGGAAAAAAAGTCAAAGAAGGATCAATAATCTAAACCATTTTAAGATTAGTCATTCATGAGCACAACATTAAAACATAACTTGATACAACTTTTAGAGTATGCAAGTCAAACTACAATCAAACTTCTCTATAACAGCGTCATTTGTTCCGATATTCTTTTGGTTAATATAGCAAAATATTGATCAGACATGTCTATAACAACCATCCTCAATAACAACATTTCACTATAACAGTTATGTTTACTGTGGAACTGAGATTTCATGTTATGTTATATTATATGTTCTCTACAACAACATTTCACTATAGCAGCCAAAAAATATCGGGACAAACGATGTTGTTATAGAGAGGTATGATTGTATAACCAAACATGAAAGATCGGTTCCAAAGTTTATAGTGAAATGTTGTTATAGAGAATGTCTGACTGTAATTATAAATAATTATAAACAAAAGAGTAAATAACTTTGTTATATAACTTACTCTGAAGTTCGTTAAGCCATCGACCAATATTATCAAAAGTTTGGCGTCTACTAATATCATAAACCAGAAGAGCTCCGACTGCGCCTCTGTAATATGCAGAAGTTACGGCCCTAAACCGTTCTTGACCTGCTGTGTCCCATATCTGTGCTTTGACCTCCTTTCCATTTATGTCCAGCTTTTGGGTCTGGAACTCTACTCCTATTGTCGATTTTGAGTTGGGATAGAATTCATCACGAGCAAATCTAGCAAGCAAATTTGATTTCCCAACAGCTGAGTCACCAATCAAAACAATCTTGAAAAGGTAATCCTCCGTTTGTGCTTCCTCGGAACGAAACGCCATCTCTTCTTTGTGTAAAATGGCAGCTAGAATATCATATTTGCTTATTTCATAGCTAAACACCAAAAACAAGAAATTAAAGCACAAATAGGCAGAAGGCCCGGCCTCAGGCAAAATTTCAAGGCAAACTTCCTCTAAACGAACAGCTTTTGAATACCTGCATAAGAAGAAAAAGAAAGAAACTTAAAACTTCAGCAAAGAATCCGGTCCAAACTTTGCTTTCTTATAAAACAATGTGTTATTCTTCTGGAAGATTCTTCAATAGGATACAGTCTAATTACAAAAGGTAAGGAAAAAGGAAATTATACAAGACCAATCAGCTGTTGCTCATTTAATTAATGCCCAGTTCTTGCCACCTCCCACTTCCCTTGCTTCTTGTTGCGGACTTTTTAAGCGCAAACCTAGAAGAAAATTGAAAGAATCCAGTCAAAATTGTGCTTGCAGAATATTCATTTCTGGTTGGTGACATAATATAAGAAAGCCAATTTTGTTATCTCCAAAGAGTCAATTAATTCAATCTAAGTGACCAAGTCATACCAAAACAAACAACTCCCTAGTAATGCAAAAGGTCAACTAATCATTAAGTGTGTGGCATTCAATAGAAAGGGATAAAACTGCAACTTATTGATAGAGTTATCATGCAGGAAGGATGTTTTAACAGCATAAAGGACACATAGGATCTCATGGCACCAGAAAAACATATGCAATGCCCAAATATAGTCTAAACATCATCTAAAAATCAAGAATATTCGCCTTTAAAATTGATATGTTTACAAAATGTGACCAGTGGAAATATCGGTCAGGCCAGACTAAAGCCATAGAAGGACTTGGTGATGACAGGTGTGCCTAAAAAACAGTTTGTGGTTCACAAAGTGCTCTCTTGCTAGTCTTGCAAGACGTCACTCTGAGCTATAATTACAAGCATTAAAGCACATTATTGAACTGTGTTATAATTTTTTGACAAGTATTTGACAGTGATATTGTAATTTGTCTTCTTTTCCGCACGCTGGAAAAGATTTAGAGTTTGACTTCCAATCTAGCAAGCTTGCGATCCATGGAGAAAATTGATCATTTTTGGTCATGCATAAATTGCCAGAGTTAACTGCTAATGGAAAAACTGAAGCTTTTACTTTTGCAAAATCTTCAAAATGCAACAACACCAACAACAACGTACCCAGTGTAATCCCACAAGTGGGGTCTGGGGAGGGTAGAGTGTAAGCAGACCTTACCCCTACCTTGGGAAGTAGGGAGGCTATTTCCGAAAGACCCTCGGCTCAAGAGAAAGAACAAAATCTTCAAAATGCATTTTTAAAAAGAAGCAAGCAAAAGAGATAGTCACCCCCTTGTGGCCCACTTCTCAACATCTCCCCTTAGGCAAAAGCCTAAAAGACAATTAGGAGTTCTATCTCCCAAAGGAAAGTGATTTAGAATTAAAACTTGGTCTCTAGATGTTGATTGTGCTTGTTTAGATTCAGACAGATAAAAGCTTAATCAAGTCAATAAAATATGCAAATACAACCTTCAGCAGATAGTATCAACGATCTAATTCAAGGCAACTGCATACACCTCATCCACAAAATACACCCTCAAAAGACCCTAGCATCCATGAATAGGAGACAATCATCATCACGTGTAAATTACTTTGACCAAGAAAAGAAAATTGTCCTAGGGGAAACGAGGCATTCTACAGTCCTCGGCATTCCTGTTTACTTCACTCAATAAAGGCAATAAATTTGAGGGACATTCTTGTGAGATGATCACAAAGACCAGATTTTTTTTAATCGAGGCCAGCTTGCGCCCAACTCGATTAATCCGCGTGTACCCGCTACCTCCATATCAATACAAGTATCGGGTAATTCTATCTACCAAAGCTGACATGTGGGAAGAAATCACCTACCATTTTCTGCATTAGTTAGGATTTAAACACTGAACTCACATGGTCCATTCCAATTTTATTGACAGCTAAAGCACACCCTAGATCGCTAATCACAAAGACTATATATTAACATGTGAAGCAAAACTCCTATACGAGACTCGTAGAGTTAATAATTTCAATAACAAGCCACACTTGCATAGACATTTACAACAAAGTTAATGAGGTCACATAAACAAAGACTTTTAGCAAGAAGACTTTAAAAAAGTCAGCTCAGTATGTGTCTCTCCATTGATAAACATATCCTAACTGATCCAACTAATAATAATTGCTGTCTCATCATGACCATTGGAAAGACTCAACATTGTATGTACATGACACCACAACAATTGCAAAAGTAAACAGTTGTTTTCTCATGCCAAAACAGTATTTTAGTACCAACATTATTTAAGTGAAACATATATATATACTCCTCCGTCTCAATTTATATGATCCAATAAAGAATGACACATTTATATATTTAATAATGATTCAATATTAAATTTACCTTTATATCCTTAATAAAATAATTTCTAAACACGCAAATTTCTATGGGTTGTTTTAGATCACAAGTTACAGTCAAAGACCTTCATATAAAATAACATGGAGGAGTATATAACGAGAAGTGACATTACTGTTTGGTATTTACCCATTAAAGATAGAAAAGACACATGCTACACTAAGTACAATTAATTTCCACATTCTCATAATGCTCCCTTCTCTACCAAGGTAGGTGTAAGGTTGCGTACGCTCTACCCTCACGAGACTCCATTTATGGAATTACAATGAGTACGTTGTTGTTATTATGGTACTCTCATAAGGCTCCCAAATCCAAAAAAAAAGTTTCAATCTTTCATTTTCATAACAAAATAACTACAGATATTTACAAGTTCTAGCACAAAAATAATTTTTTTTACGATAAACTATATTCTTGAAACTACAAAATAAACTATAAAACAATAAAAAGAAACAATTTTGACACATACCCACTTCTTTATATGATGAAAGGATCATACCCTTTTATCAATCTCTCAAGATGTGATCAAATCAAGAACCATTGATAATGCAGATCAATTGAAAAAAATGGCTATAAAAGAGTGATTTAAAAGAAATGTGTTGAAAAAACACAAGAATCAAAGGATTAATATAATATTTTTTTGGAGAGATTGTGTTGGGTTTGAAAGATGCAGGAAAGTATGAAATGGGGAAGAAAGACAAACAGATTAAATGGGCTTTGTAATTTGTGTCTTTGTCTTCTAATGGGTTGGAAAAAATTATGATGGATGAGGCACAGTCAAATTTCGGGTCCCACTTTAAAAAAAAATGGGCTTCTCTTTCTCTTTCTAGTTTCTACCCTTCTTCCCCAAATACTCTTATCATTTCTTTTTTTTTTCTTTATGAAAAAGAAAATTAAATTTTCCTCCTCTTCAATTGTTTATTTTCCTTCTAATTACAAAATAAGAACCTAAAAAAATTCTATGGGTGTCTCGGAGACCTTCTTGAGCTAGCACCAAAGGCAGAGCTAGAATTTGAGGTTTATGAGTTCGAAATTTTAAGATAGGACAATGACTTCAAGCTAATATATAATAACCGTCAAACTAACGAATTGATATTGATATTAAATATATATTTAAAAAACAATTAACTATATAAATAGAAATGTTAATATAATTTTTACTTTTTCTAATTGTCAATTTTATGTTTTGTTTTTAAATTTTTTTTTTTTTTTAAAGAAAACGTCTTTAGAAAAACATACAGGGAAGAAAAGAAACTGTTAATAAAAAGAAATCTGCGCATATGAAAATTGCTTGACCTTCCAATACACTTTGTTACCGCTGAACCAATTGTTTGCTTTACTATATGGCTTCGCACCTAATAAACATATATATATTTATAGATATTTCTTATGCAAATTCAGGATCTAGGCAAAAGTTATTGGTTCGCTCGAACCCCCACGTTACATTGTAGCTTCGCCCCTGATTAGCACTAGGAGTGTTCACGATTTGGTTAAACTTAAATTAATCCAAATCGCAAATTGACTCAAATCTATTAAATAAATTGATTTGGTTTGGTTTTAAATTTTTAAAATTTCGATAATATTTGATTTGGTTTGGTAATACTAAAAATAAACCGAGCCAAACTGAAAAAATAATATACACAACTTTTATAATTTTATAAATATACAATATATTAATTTTTATAAATAATTTTAAATTTTTTTATTTAATTTTTTTATTAAATTTTTTATCTCGATTAGGCTAATAAACTTAACAAGTCCATGTTGGGGAATTTGACCTTGTCTCATTGATCAGTTGTACGCTCCCAGAAAACTGGCCACCGGAGCACATCCCGCGATTTACCTGCAGAATAGTGTTGAAGCGATGCTATTACCTCCGTGACGTAGCCAGCGCAGTTCGAAAACCTGGATTATTAAAAAAAAAAAAAAAAAAAAAAGAGCAGAGAAGATGACAGGGAATGTGGAGAGAGAGTGTGACGGTGAAGATATATTTACAATTTTCCTTTTTCTTTATCTTCTTCCCAGAGAAGACCTAGTTAATGCCTCATCCACTCTCTGTTATTTTTACATTTCAGTTACACGCTCTAAAGCAGATTAAGAATTCCGTTTCATCATTTTTCAATTCAAGAGTACTACAAAACTCCATTAATGAAGTTCTGATCCATCATTTTTGTAATTGGATAACACAACGGAGAGGGAACGATTATTTGGGGTTCATTTTTTGTTTTCAGTTTTAATTTGGTGGTGATTTTGATTTTCTAATTTTAATCCAGTGGTGATTTGGCGTAGTTTGGTGGTGGATACGGTGGAGGTGGTGATATAGCCATGGCGGCGATGGTAGATGCGCCGGCATCGAGCATCAAAAGGGGTTGGGGTAAGCATAGTGAAGATTGAAGAAGAAGGGGAGAGAGGAAAAAATGTCGTACGCCCAAAAAAATATGTGAGGCAAGGCGATCTTACCGCTAATGCGATTCTATCAGAACTATGCATAAGGATAAGGATAATCATCCGTGTGAAACATGAAAAAGATCTCACCTATAAATATTGTGTTGTGAAATGGTTTGGTAAAGGTTGGAATACCGAAACAGGTCAAGTTGGAATTAAGACTGTAAATTGCATATCTACTAGATCTGCAAATAACAGTAGTGTTTATCGCCTCTTAGTGTCAAAGGATTATGAATTCTTTGACGATAATTTTTCTTGAGACGGAAAAATATGTAATTGCTCGAGGTTAATAAGAACCCGTGAATGCCTGACTGTCCGGAACTAGACGTTTCGTAACTACAGGACTCGAAAGTTGCTGACTATCCGGAACTTAATATTCCAGATCTACAGAATTCAGGAATTCTAGATGGTGAACCGAGAAAGAGCAAAGAGGGGACAAAGACTTGTTCCATGCGTGATTGACACATTTTTTTTTCTTCAAATGATCAGGGTTTTTCCTTTTTGGTTGGGAGGGTAAACACTAGAGAAGGACACCTGCTCTCCAATTTCTATTCTTTGTTATCTGTACACAGAGGTGTTGCCAACGTCGTCTCTGAGTCTTGTTGGATCCATAACCTTCTACTTGAGCTTCACTGCCTAATTAAAAAGGCAACACTAGTCTACTACGATAATATTAGTGCGATATATCTTTACGGCAATTTCGTCCAACATCAACGCACTAAACACATTGAGATGAACATTCATTTCGTTCGCAAAAAAGTGGCTCGTGATCAAGTTTGTGTCCTTCATGTTTCTCCCAGATATCAGAGTGCCGACATCTTCACCAAAGGACTTTCGCGCATACTATTTGATGATTTTCGAGCCAGTCTCGATGTAGAACTTCACGCTTCGACTGCGGGGGTGTAATAAAATATTTCTCAAATATTTTTTCATTTATTATATATCTCTTATTTTAGGTAGAATTATATTCCTATTGTAATTAAGTCTCCTATTTTAGGTAGAATTATATTCTTATTATAATTATGTCTCCTATTTTAGATAGAATTATATTTTTTATTATAATTAGATTAATTAATTACCTACTTAAATATTCTTATACCACTATATATATTATACATTATTGATGAATACAATCGAGCGACACTTTTACGTACGTATCATATGACTATTTAGCTAAACTCTTCACGCATGTCACACACATAATCTGCTAACAACATTGATAGCTGTGACTTGCGATGCGAACAATAAATAGTGGCACGTGTGCTCCTCTTCGATGATTTGTTATACCGACGAATGTAGTCTGTTGTCAACGAATTTATTCGAGTTCAATATTTTTACGCATTAAATTTTAATAAAAAATATATTTGAATTTATAATTTTAATACTTATACTTATTCTGATATTCGAAGATAAAAAAACAGATAGTGCATTTTAAATTTATTTGTTGATTCTTTTGTTTTTCCCAATAATAACGTTATAAATATAAAGTCATTATTCTGGGCATCATTATCAATGCAAAAACAGTTTTCTAGTACCAGATGCATTAAATTTGTTCTCAATCCTTATCTCATAACTAATTAATTTTTGGTGTTGGCCTTTTGTGTTGTGAACAATTATCAACTTTGTTGCTTATCTTTTTCCCTTTGTTTTCTTCTGAAATTTTAGAGACATTGGAAGTCGTTACGGTTCAAAAGAATTACTTTAATTCAATGATTTGAAATTAGTAAATTCCCATGATATGTGCCCATAAATCAGGAATTTCCAAAAATAAAAATCAATTACATTTTGGTATGTTTCAAAAAAACATATTTCATATTGTATTAAGAAAGAGCTACAAAACGGATCAGATCCACATGATTTTGGATTTTGATTCTATAAAATGACGCTAAAAATTGAATTTCAAATATATATTAAAAAAAATCAATGAATTTCATAAAGGTTTTAGATAAACTTACTCGATTTGACGAATTCGTAAGTTGCCTTTCTGGAAACAATTACTTTCCTACTTCTAAAGGATAAAGACGCTAGAATTTACTTCTAATTCTATATTTATTAGGGCTAAGTGGATAAGTTTTTTGAATGAGAGGAAGTTTAAGAAAGAATTACAAAACGGATGAGATCCATGTGAATTTTATGTCTTTTGAATTTCATAAACGATTTTGAGTGCTAATAATTGAATGCCAAATATAAAATTTATAAATTATTGAATGAATTTCATAAAATTTTTGGATAAACTTACTCGATTTGACGGAACTCGTAAGTTATGAGAAGTGAAATGGATTACTTGAACGCTAGAATTTACTCCTAATTCTACATTTATTAGAATTCACTGTTAATCATAATTGATATTAAAACATTTGAACTTCAAAATCAAGAAATGATAAACATATTACAAAATCCTAATCAGATTTGACTAAGAATTTCTTTGATTTCTTTTCCTTTTTGACTTCGGTTACACATAATATATATCCACACAACTTCACTCACTTTATATCTTATTCTTATCGACAAAGTAGAAAAAAAAGGTAGTGGGGTTGTGGACTCTCTTGTAGAAAAAGACTATACTTCTTTTTTTTTTTTTATTTATGCGTTAATAATCAAATTCTGCTTATTTTTCTTGTTTTAATTTTCTATCCCAATTGTCATTGTGTTTTTTTCTTCTTATAATTCTTTATTTTGTGTGTTCATAATCTCATTCTCCTTATTTTTCTTGTTAAGTCTCACTATAAAGGTCAATCTGGTCCACTTAGCTTTCGCTACGGGAGTCTGAAAGGGCCAGACTACAAGTTGTCATTGTTTTTTTTTTCTTATAGATTTATTTGTATTTTTTGGCATGGTCTCAATAGTGTATTTTCCCAGTATTTTCTTGACTCTGCATGATTGTATTTTTTTATTTTTCTTATAGGCATCCCTGTTTATTCTCTGTAAAAAAAGTTTAAATAAGAAGAGAATCAAATGTTATTTTTGTACAATAGATAAGAATAAAGTAACAATTTTTGTCAATTATTGCTTTTATAGAATTAGTATGACCAATTGCTGTTTTTGCTTTGTTTTGGATAAGTTGGAATATGAATGGTCTTAATCAGTATATCCATTGTAGAAATTGTTGATTTTTTGTGCTAAAAATTGTCCTTTTTTCCCATAATATATTAATTATCAGATTAAGAATATTCTTTTTTTGGTCATAGTGCCTACTTTTATTGCAATTTGTATTAATGAATGAATTTGATCTCCAACAACTTGGATGAACTTTTATGTATGTGATTTTTTCTCTTGAGAAAAATGAGTATTTATTAATGGTGAATTGTTTGTTATTGCCTTATTGACAGGCAATTTGCTGTGAAGATTTCTCTTGAGTATAGCAGAAAAAAACTAGGTTGACACCCGGGATACTATGGAAGGGGGTCCTCACAAAGAAGATAAAACAGAGTTTACAGAATGCTGGAGGACGACATGGAAAACGCCTTACATTATGCGTCTCGCCTTTTCTGCTGGCATCGGAGGGCTGCTGTTTGGTTATGATACTGGTAAATGACAACTGCTTTTAGTACTTTCTTGTTGTTAGAAGTCAAGAATTTCGCTAAAGGCGATAAAAATGATATTTGACCTATATATACAGTATAGTTTTCCGTCGATGGGTGGCCTACTGAACACCCTTTACTTGATGTAGCTTCCCCCGTGTTCAACATGTTGTAGAAACTGATCTTACTCAATAAATCACTTGTGATAAGATGTAAATAATTGTTAAGTGTAGCAAAGTTACTTGTGCCTTTTAATTTTGGTTAATGTGATTTTTCTTGAAAACAAGGTGTGGTATCTGGTGCATTGCTTTATATTCGAGATGTAAATAACATATATGTATATAAAAGTGATATTTTGACTAGATACACTGTATTATTTTCCTGCGATGGGTGTTCAACTGAACACTCTTCACGGGCTGTATCTCCACCCGTGTTTAGCACTATGTTTTAGATACTACATTTGTCAATAAATCATTTTGATAAGATGTAAATAATTGTTAATTGTAGTATTAGTAAAGTTACTTGTCTCTTCTTTTAATTTTGGCTTACTGTGATTTTCTTGCAAACAAGGTGTGATATCTGGTGCATTGCTTTATATTCGGGATGACTTCAAATCTGTCGACAAGCATACTTGGTTGCAAGTAAGTGACTTAATCTCCTTTATATGTTAGTTCAATTTGATTATTTTGTGAAAATAGAATAACATGTTTTTTTTCCATTAAAAATGCAGGAAACCATAGTAAGCATGGCGGTTGCAGGGGCGATTTTCGGGGCAGGATTTGGTGGCTGGTTGAATGACAAGTATGGTCGGAGAAAATCGATTCTTTTAGCAGATATTTTGTTCTTTGTTGGTGCGATCGTCATGGCACTTGCCCCGGTACCTTGGGTGATAATTATTGGAAGAGTACTCGTCGGTTTAGGAGTTGGAATGGCTTCCATGACTTCACCACTTTATATTTCGGAAGCTTCCCCGGCTCGGATTAGAGGAGCTTTAGTTAGCACGAACGGTCTACTAATTACGGGAGGACAGTTTCTTTCGTATCTTATCAACTTAGCATTTACAAGGGTAATAATACACGTTGAAACTCTTTTTGAAGTTTTTTCGTCAATTGGAAATGTTCCTTTTTTGGAATGTTTTAACTGAGTTGTCTGTATCACTTTTAGACGAAAGGAACTTGGCGATGGATGCTTGGCGTAGCTGGTATTCCTGCTCTTATTCAATTTTTTCTAATGATGTCCCTTCCCGAGTCGCCTCGATGGTTGTATAGAGCGGTAGGCCGATCACCTCTTTAATCTTCTTGGTTTTAGTCATTCTCTCATCATTGCCACGATTAATTGTATGTCTGCTGACTTCTCTGCAGGGCAAGAAAGACGAAGCTAAGGCTATCTTACAGAAGATATATCCCGCTCATGAAGTAGAAGACGAGATGAGAGCTTTGGAGGCTTCGATCGAAACAGAGAAGGCCGATGAGGATTTCCTCGGAGGTGGTATTTTTTCGAAAGTGAAGAGTGCTTTTAGTAACACCGTTGTTCGTCGGGGTCTCTATGCCGGTATAACTGTCCAGGTCGCACAACAATTCGTCGGGATCAACACAGTCATGTATTACAGTCCGACAATTGTACAACTAGCTGGATTTGCTTCTAACAAGACAGCATTAGCTCTCTCTCTCATAACATCCGGTCTCAATGCTGTGGGGTCCATTATCAGTATGTGTTTTGTCGACAGGTTCGGGAGGAGGAGGTTGATGATTTTCTCCATGATTGGTATCATAGTGTGCCTAATCATATTGTCTGTTCTCTTTATGCAAGCTTCTTCACATGCACCGCCAATTAGTGCCTTCGAGTCTAATCACTTTGGATCAAATTCAACATGCTCGGCGTTTCTAAATGCTCCAGGCGCATCATCCTGGAACTGTATGAGTTGCATACAGGCTTCCTCAGATTGTGCTTTCTGTTCTAATGGAAACAACAAAGTAAGTTTTGTTGATTTTGCCGTTATATTACTGAATCCATATTAGAAAACGGGCGTACTCATTGATTCCCTTTGGTGTCATTATCAAAATCCTTGTTATGTTTGTCCAAACCAGTAGGGAATTATGCATTTTCAGTAACGGAAACACCTTATACCCTAAGGTGTCATGCGACATTGCTTTGCCGGAAAATTTACTATTTCATTTGCAGAAACAATACTATTAGAAATGACAATCTGTTTATATACAATACTCCACTTAAAAGTATAAAAAGTAAACGTCATTTGTGACATGAAGTAAAGTTTTAGTACCTGACAATCCTGAAGTCAAGTTGTGACAATAGGCCGACACAGCTTACACAATCTTGTGTTTTGCAACTTGTCATTCTTGGCTTTGTTCCTTTTTTCGCTTTTCTACCATTTTTATTGACAGTATTTTTTTTTATCAGTATCATCCTGGTGCATGCTTGGCTCTAAATGATCACGTTAAAGGTTTATGTCGATCAGAAAGACGTGAATGGTTCACGAAAGGTTGTCCTAGCAAGTTCGGGTTCTTTGCAGTGATGCTTCTCGGATTGTACATCATATCATACTCTCCAGGTATGGGAACAGCCCCATGGATCGTCAACTCCGAGATATACCCCTTAAGATACCGAGGCATTGGTGGTGGGATCGCGGCTGTCTCCAATTGGGTATCTAATCTTATCGTGAGTGAGACGTTCTTGACGTTAACCGAGGCGATTGGTTCAGCCGGTACATTTCTTCTATTTGCTGGATTTTCAACAATTGGCCTAATAGCCATATTCTTTCTGGTGCCTGAAACAAAAGGCTTACAATTTGAGGAAGTTGAGAAAATGCTTGAGAAAGGCTATAAACCGAAATTGTTTTGCAAGAAAACATCGGAAAAATCCTATGCGAGCTAAGTTTAATTTTAGTCTATAATCTTAATTAGTGTGACATTTTTACTGGTAATTTGTCTCTGATTGTCAGATTATGGCGAAAATAATAAGCTTAAGTGAAAAATATCTGATTATCAAGTTGATTGTTTTATAGTAGAGAGTAGAATAGTTTGGTGTTTTAATTATGTTCTTGACAGTCCTATTAATATTTCTAATTTTTTTGTCCTACTGATCTTTATTCTTTATTTATTTTTCTCTGCTTAAAAAATTATGGTTACATATGGGGGTCACCATTTGCATGTTGTCCCTATTTTTAAAATTTATGCAAATATAACCCTTGGAAAATTATCCTTCCGGACAATGTTAGTATTGGATCCAATGTTTTGCTTATACACTATTAAATCTTACGGACAACATTAAGCTGTCATATAATGCAATAACTAACAAATGTATCACATTAAGATTTTCATTTCACTCAAAAGAAATCTTTCGGCGGTAGACTCAAAGCTCCATAAATTGCGAAAGAAATAAAAAAAAAGTCATTTACTAAACAAGCAAATATCACTATATTATAGATCTTAAGAGACAATTTAGATGGGCCAAAGTTTGTTCAAGCCTATGATTCTTATTTTGGGCCAGATTTATAAGCCCAAATCGTCTATGAAGTTCTTGTGCAAGCCTCGACAGGCTAGATTTTCTGGGCCGTTCGGTCCAACTTAACGATTTTTGTGTTTGATATCGAAGTAGTCATTATTCAAGATAAAATTGTAGCAATTCACAAATTGCTACTTTTCATATCTATAATTGAAAAATAGCCAAAATGTCATAAATTTCACATGCAATTATTAATTGGTCCAAATTCAGTCCAACTAATAAAATAATATGTATTTTATTATTTTTTTACACTAATAAAATAATATGTTTCTAGACTTACCATATTTATGAAATTATCGCATATATTTATCGTTAAGATATTAAAACGTTGAATTTTGCCAAACTAACTATCTGATGGTTAAATCCACCACTGTCTGCAATTCTATCGAGTATTGTCCGCATTGTTCTTAGTCAAGTTTTCTCCAAGACTTAATCAACACCGTGCGAAGCACAACTGATTTCACTTTTTGTATATATAATATATGGTATTCGATACTCATTTAATTCAACTAATTTAAATTCGCACCGCGTAAAAATGGACTATATAAAAATCAGAAGACCTTTAGTAAATTATTTTTAGGTCCAAGCGGTGAATCAAAAATCTTCCTTACGCCCACAAGCAAGAATCTCCAAGGATTTCGCAAGGGAAAAGTAGCCTACTTGAAATAATGCATCATCAAGAGCTGAGTGATTATGTCAGTAATCAAGATATCAACCACATAAATAGGTAGTAAAATGGTTATGGATCCACAATAGTTTCACTTAATCAACATTCCACAACTTAGACAATCACACAAAAGCTTATTAGAAGAGCAAAAGGGTATTGTTTTGTTAAGTAAATGACATAAAATTTGAAAGATATAGGAGGGAAATACTGACCCATCCAAACAAGACAAATGCCAAGTTGTATTGTTTGTGCCAGCTAATGCATTTCATAAAAGGGACAACCATGGCTACTACAGTATTTTTTACCAAACAAGGTAATCTGTTGTGGGGTTGGTGGCTGCCATTATTATTCATCTATTATATATATATATTATAATCTCTGTGCATGCACTAAAACCTTTTCTTTCTAGGACCTACCCTACACCACCTTCAATCCCCTTTGCCACAAAAAAATACTCTCTTCTAATAGTCGGTACTTGCTATGTTATTCGAATTCTTCAAAAAATTTACGCTCAATAATTTCTTTTTATCTATTCAAACTTTGATGGATAAAATTATGCGATACGGTGGGAGGCGTATAAGTTGGTATGAATATCACCATGGTCCAAAAAAAGCATAAATATTTGCTTTGAACCCACAATTTTAAAAGTATAATGAGTTAGCACAATAACTACAAAAAATTGAACTGATTAAGTTAAAATTCTAACGTCTCCTCTAATATATACAAGAACTTATCCCATGCTTTAACTTCTTTCAACATTTCATTTTTCATGTTAGCTCCTCCCATACTTCAATGGCTATAGAAGTAAGGGTGGCCGGCTCAAGTGCAGCGGGTCCAGCGGGTCGGGTCGGCGGGACGATCCGGCCTGGATCGGGACTAGCGGGCCTAGCGGGTCGAATGCAGGCGGGACTGCTCAGCCCCGTCCGATCCCGATCCCGCTATCAGACGGGCGGGCTCGCCTGCCTGCCTGGGCGGGGCGGGGTCGGGTTTTCCTTTTTTTTTTTTAAATAATATATGTATAAAAAAAACTCAATAAACAAAACAAGATAGTGTAATAAAAACATCCCAAGGTGTTTTTGTGCCTCTTATATTATTTAATAGACATATGATTTTTTGTAATACAAATACAATTGTCTAAAATCTAAATTGCAACTTTATGGTGTTGTCCAAAAGTTGCAAATTACATAATAAAATTGCAATTAAAAATTACATTTTCAAAAAATGCATTTCTAATTGCTTGATGATTTCATGTGGTTCTTCGGTTGGAATAGGTATTTGTTGATCAAATTGATCCATCGCCGCTTCCACTACCTTCGGTTAAGATTTCGTTGTAGTTTTCATCATCTTCTTCGTTGATCTCCTGCTGACCGCACCTTCTCCGCTCCGCTCGTATCCAATCTCTCAATAATACCGCAATTTCCAAGTCGTCTCCGCCAACGAGTGTCTGTGGTCTCCTATTTGATATCTCGTCATAGAAAGCGCTTCGACGCAGCTTGATGACGCTTGAATGTTCAAAACATCTCGAGCCATCAATGAAAGTGTCGGAAAGGTCTTCTCATTCCCTCCAAAGATTTCACAAGTCTTCTTGTCCATCTTCATTGATAACTTCTTGATACGATGTAACCCTCGCAAAACAAAAATATCCAACTCGCTAATTTGGTTAGTAGAGGTGCGGCGCACATTCTATTTACGAGGCTTTCAATACTAGCCCAGAAACAAAGATGTCTTTGTGAGGTTGTGTTGAAGATGAAGAAGATGGTATGGTAGCCAGATGCGTTACTAGCATTTTCTTGTTGATAAAATCTATATATATTTTTGCGATGGTGTTCTACGCTATTCAACACTTCTTCTTTAGTTTGTTCAATAGGTGGTGGGTCATTTAGATTTTTGGGACTTGGAGGTGGTAGTACTTCTATACAATCGTAAATACTGTCACTTAATGATTTAGTACCGTCTTTTTTAATAGTAGGATGTAATCTGTAACCAATAATATAAATAGAAGGAATAGGAATAAAATATTTTTTATTTTGACAAACATTTTTAATAAATGCTTTATAAGTTTGGTTTTTCCATATATTCACTAAGTAATAAAAATATTAGAGTTATATAAAATAACATAGTTGAAATAGTAGGATAATATATACCGGAAAATTCTTTTGTTGCTTGAAAAAATTTCTCTAAAAATACAATAAGTTCGGAAATTTTTTCCCAATCACTATCTAAAATCATATCAGCTGGCTTTTTATTATGAGAGTTAAAAAATAAAGTTATAGGTAATTTATAGTCATAAGCAACAAGGAGTTGCTCGGATAAAGAATTCCACCTAGTGGATACTTCTTGTGGAATTCTTCTAAAAGGTAGTCCACAATCATGACAAATTTTTTTATATTCTTTTCTACGTTGTACTTTATTACTTTTAAAAATAAAGTTTATAGCAAATTGTATTTTACTAAGAATGTCTTCAAAAAGTGATAGACCATCCTTTACAATTAAGTTATATATATGGCACGCGATTTTATATGAAAATGGTCCTGAAAAGATGGAGCTAAACTATTTTTAACATTGTAATTGCGTAATTGTTATTAGAAGCGTTATCTAATGTAATAGTCATAATTTTATCGGTAATTCCGTAATAATCGCACACTTGATAAATATTTTCTCGCAATAAAAGTACCGGTGTGCCTATCATCTATATATCTATACGCTTAAAATACGTTTTTGCATAGACCATTTATAATCTATCCAATGACAAGTTACGCTTAAATAATCATGGCCGTTAGTACTACGACCTATATCAGACGTGATAGATACTTTGCCATTAAAATGATATAATGAAAACGTAAATATTGTTGATATTCATGCGCAAATTTAAATACATCTCTCTTAACAGTTGACCTAGGAAACCGTTAAAAGCGAGGATTATATATATCTCTAATGTAATGAATAAAACCGGAGATGAAGGAAATGAAAAAGGCAAACCCTCCACAAAGAACTAATTTTGATATTGCTTCTCTATCTCTATGTTTGTTGTATTTAGAGCCTACAATTCCCGTCATAGGGTTAATTTGACCAGACTTGAGTCCGGGACGATGTCGATTATGTGAACCTTGTCCCGATGGAGCGGCGTTATGCACCGGTTTTGAAGCCTGGTATCGGGCATACCTAGCTGGATGAGCACTTACTACGTGTCTAATTAAACCCCGCCCCACCGTGACCTTTTCCGCTTTTAAATTTTAAAACATTTTTACAAATTTTACATATGGCTACTTGATTCTCTACGTCCCTATCAAAAATGTCCATGCATCCGATTTTAATGGTCGCTTTGGTCGACCTCGTCTCATACTAGGGGAATAGGAGGTATTTCAGGTTGAAGGTGCACTAGTGGGCGTGTTGTCATCAATATTAGTGGGTGTATCGCCTAGATCATCGCCTAAATTAAAGTCTTCTTGAGTTCCGTAAAATAACTCCTCGTCTAAATCTAATGGTATTGTAGGAAAATGTTGAGTATCAACAAAATCATCCTGTGTAGGAATAAGATGACTAGAAGAAGTACCCTTGCCCTGGTTGCCTCTACTAGAAGAAGCACCCTTACCCTTACCCTTAAACATACCTTTTAATCCTTCCATTTTAATTATGATAATAAATAATTAAAGACAATAAAAGTAAGTGCGCTAAAGAAAATAAGCATAATAATAATTTAATGAAGGAACGAATGTACCAAACGCCGACGTAACGTCGACGTAATCGAGAGGTTGAAAATTGAAACTTTGCTCGATGGAAGATCCTCAAGCTAGTTGCCAACTTCACTCCCAATTCCCAAATGAATTAATAAAATTGAATATTTAGCAAACAATGTAGAGAGATATATTGAGAAATTAGAGAGATTGTAGGAAGATTTGTGAGAAAGATGAAGAGAAAATGAGTTATTTATAGTTGAAAAATTGGGTTAAAGTGTAAATATAATAACTTATGGGTTAAAAATAAATATTAAGGGGTGGGGGGGGGGCCTAAAATGGCCGTTGGCCAACGGCCATAATCTAAAATGGTCGTTGGTGCAACGGCTATTTTTGCAAAGGGGGTTAAGGGCCTGGCCTGGCTCGGGCTCGGCGGGCTCGGGCGGTCTCGGTCCGCGAACTGGGCGGGCTCGGTGCAGCGGGACGAGACATCGTCCCGTCCCGAGTTCGAGTCCCGCCCCCGTTAAATTTTTTTTTTTTTTTAGAGCGGGGTCGGGGCGGGACCGGGCCGGGGTCGGGACGGGGTCGGGCCGGGGTCGGGTCGTCCCGGCCCACTGGCCAGCCTTATATAGAAGTGAAGAATAAATTAATAGCACATGTGACCACAAAATATGAGCATAAGATCTATTAATTATTGGTATGGCTTAATTGTTATGTTATAACCTCTTTGGCATTACAAGATTTTCATAAACCAAAGAAGTTACACACACTCTATGCAATTTCATTTTATGCAGGCATGACCACTTACAAGAGCAACAAAAGCATTTTCTGCAAACCAATTAACTACCTCATAGTCTCCAATCAGGAGACCAGTTCACTGTCTAAGAAATTACTACATCAATCAACGAGTTCAAGCCTTGATTGACAGAATTATTAAGTACTTGTATTGGTGGAAAATAATAGGCAATCCGTATAAATAGTCGAGGTGCATAAACTAATTTGAACAACAAAGTTATTGAAAATAAATCAAACAGTTTAAAAATTAGCAAAGATCTTTCAATTTTTTCAATCTTAAATAGTTCTTCATATAAGCTTCTGTTTCATTTGACTGTGCGCATAGGAAAGTGGTGTGGCATAATGCAATACTTTGACAGCATCATTCTTGATACTTAGAATTCAAAATCCGCCTATGTGAGGTTGCTCATATTATCAATTCCAAGCGCGAATAAAAGACGAGATACATAGATTGACAAGCAATGAAAACAAGCCGAAGCCTCGCAAAATGAGAATTTATGATTAGTGAAAATTCATATAGTCTGTCCCAAATTGTTTGGAATTGAAATGTGTTGTTGTAATTGTAATCTTAATACTTGGGAAGGATTAATGACTTGATACCTCTGTACACCTTATGGGAGAAGGGAGTAGGAAAAATAATGAAAATGAGAGGTCCAAATTTCTAATCAGCTACAGTTTCAAATCAGAGCATGCCAGAACTTGAGAACAAAAAAGAACAATGATTTAAAAAGAAAAGGGAGGACCACATAGCACATGAAGGGGAAGAAATACTCAAAAGGTCACATCCCAATTTGATTAATGAAAGGCTCAATAGAGTTTAGATTAAGTTTTGGAGTATTCAAGAAATGCATGAAATAAAGGGGTCAAAGGTTGGAGGACCAAAAAATAGTTGGCTAACCAACACATATGAACCCACCTCAATTGACTAAATTCTAAGCAACCTTGCCAGCTAAAAGTCACTCGGTGACATAGGAATAGGATTAGAGATGACAGTAGATTCTGGATTCGATCTGAATTTGGTGGATACAGATTAATTTTATAGAATATGGATCTTCAAAATTTAGATCCGACGGATCCGGATCGGATCCGGATCCGTTTCTGACGGATCGGATATGAATCTGAATCTTGTATTTGAAATCTGTATCCGGTCTAGATCCGACCCGTGGATTCATTTTTTATTAAATATATTCATAACCTAGAATGTAATTTTATAAGTATTTTCTTAAAATTGCTAAGCACATCCTTGCAAGTTTAATTCTCAAAACAAATTTAATTTATCCCCGCGTTAACTCAAAAACAAAAAAATAAAGAGTTAACTTCGATAATAAAATCAATGTTATATTAGTGAATGACTAACATCTCCATAGACAAGTAGTTAAAATTATATTCACTTCATTTGTGAAGATTCCAAGCACATACAAGTTCTGCATTGTGAAAATACTAATCAGCATTTTTCACAACTATTGTCATTGTCCAACATTTTCAATTAATAGCTCACAATCAAAACGAGACAACAAACAAAATATCTCATATGAACATTTCAAAATTGAAACACAGTAAACTGTTAGCTAAGTAAAAATCGCTTGTCAGTTCAAAAAAAAATTACTAGCAAGGCAAAAAATTTTACATGTGGATCCAATTCCGATCCGTGGACCTGGTGGATCCGATGGATTCGGATTTGGATATAATTTTTATGAATCCGATGGATCTGGATTCAGATATGAAAAATGAATTTGAATCTGAATCTAGTAAGATCCGATCTAGATCTGATCCGTTGCCATCCCTAAATAGGATAGACAAAGATGAGCATAGAAAACTCTTTATTTTTTATAATCATCTCGTGTCCGAAATTTACTGACCAGATAAATCTAAATTTGCATAGCGTAACACTTTCTAAACAGGAAGCGCCACCCCTATCGGAAATTTATTCATTACGAAGCTTGAACCCAAGATATTTGAATTTGTTTTTGGATGGTGGACAAAAACTAAAGATGCACTAGTTCAATAAGAATGATACAAATTGCGGGGGGTTCTGTACAAGTTCTATTAACACCAAGTGGGGAACACAGGCATCTGATGCTCTCACTAGTAATATAGAGAGCCACAAATTCTTGAAATTTTTTATGTTCACAAATCATGAAAATATCTCATAAATACCCAAATATGTTGTTGCATCATACACTAGCATATATAGAAGAGGAAAAAACTTCTAGCATACTATGCTAGTTGATTATCACACTAAAAAATCAATAGTAGTAGTAACCCTTCTACAATTACTTGGACCTCACAAACAAAACTAGAGGACAATAACCCAAATTCTCACCAAACCAAAAAGAAAACTAGGCAAACAACCATCTGCTCCCAAAAAAAACCAGCACCAGTTAAATAATTCAAGAGGGATATGAGTACCCCTCCTCTAAATACCGAGTAAAAATTAAGGTCATATTTTCCTCTTTTTTAACTATTTATTTATTTATCATCTGACATCAGAGCCATTACTCTCCCAAATTCCTAAAACACTCTGTACATACTACTCTTCAAAACACTTCTTCCTATATACAGAACAAAACCAGTCTAAAACTACAATTTCTCTTAAGGAGTTGAACTTGAAGCTTCTTGTCTTGGTTCTCGCAAGTATCCCAGTAGTGTTTCTGCCTGCAGATAAAGAAAAAAAAACCCAAACCATTAAGGTCTTTACATAACAAGAATATGCTAAGAATAATACAGCTTTCAACTCTTGGACTAAAAATGCATATGCAAACTATAACATCAGTGTCATTGAAAGCAACATTGCAGCAGTATCTGTTCCATACGTTACTGCAACAAGTACCAGAAAGTTCAAATGAAAACATCATCAAAATAAAGTTTAAAGTGTGGCTCAGTTGAAAGGATAGCAACCCACACCATACAACCCTAATCTCCAATATTTCACTTTCATTCTTTCTTGGACATATTTCCCCATACCCATCTTCCAAATCAAAACATCCAAATATTGGAACACTCCATGTGACATGTTTATGATTATATAAGTTCAAAGTTATATTAGTAACCATTAAAAATTCAATCTTTAGTCCAAATTTAAGGCCTTAGTTAACTACTGGTACAGATTAGTTGTTCATAAAAAAATAGCAACATTCATACAAATTGCTATAATAATAATTCCTTCTCCTGAAATGTCTTGGTATTAATTTGAAGGGGAAAAAACTATTAGTTCTTTACCACAGAGTAATACTAAACTACTAATGCCATAAAAGTTCAGTCTTTTAACAATACTAATACTACAAAGTGACTCTTCAAAAAAGCCTACCGGTGGGCGTCAGATCCTCTGGAAGTAGTGTACTTTTTAAGGATCTAACACGGGTAGGGGAATATCTTTGGTGAGCTATTGGTTCTTTACTAAGAGTATTACACTAAATTACTAATGCCATAAAAGTCCTTAAACAATACTACTACTACTACTACAAAGTGCTAAGAATTGACCATGATTCTTGTTTTTTATTTCAAGAATTTGAGTGAACAATACTATATTGCTTGGACTCTTCAAAAATGATGGATGCACGTTGGATACAAAAGTAATGTATTTTTTAAAGATCCGGGTACGGAAATTTTCATACCCATATTTTGGAGAGTCGAGCAACAAAGGGCGGGTGGATCAAGAATTCAAACTACGTTACTAGGAGTATTACACTAAATTACTAATGCCAAAAAAGTTCAGTCTTTAAGCAATACTACTACTACTACAAAGTGCTAACATTGACCAAGATTCTTTTTTTTTTCAAGAACTCGAATAAACAGTACTATGTTGCTCGAACTCTTTAAAAATATGTGTGCGTCAGATCCTTCAAAAGTAGTGTACTTTTTAAGCATCCGGCACGGGTAAGACAATATTTTTGGAGAATCCGAGCAATAACATAGGACTGGTGGAACAAAATTTTCAAAAAGCTCACCTTGTGCTTAACTTTAGCAGTTCCATTCTGAGACAAGGCAACAAGAGGAGGAATTCCACCTTCCCTAACAAGAAGTCCTCTATTTCTAACACTATCCACACAAAGCTGCAACAATGTCAAAACAGCAAATTCCTTTCCTTTATCTGACCCATCTTCAATAGCTTCAACAAGTGCAGCAATTCCACCTTCTTCAACAATAGCTTCTTTCCCTAAATCAAATCCACATAAAATATTCAACACCACCATAGCCTTTTCAGCTAATCCATTCCCTTGTTCACTAACAAGCCCAACAAGTGGCTTCGCAACACCAGCACGAATCGCTCTTTCCTTATTCAACTTAACTGAACAAAGCTTATAAAGGGTCGTTAAAGCATCTTTTTTCCCTCTATTTGTTCCATTCATCAACAAACATACTAATGGTGGAATAGCACCACAAGAACCAATCGAAACCTTCTTCTCATCATCTACTAAAGCTAAACTTAACAACGCACAAGCAGCATTCTGTTTCGACGTATCCGTACCGGTTTTTAAAACATAAATCAACAGTTTTATCACTCCGGTATCATTTAAGATCAAGGCCTTATTCGGCTCATGTAATGATAAATTTAAAAGAGCTGTTACAGCATGTTCTTGTGTCCCCGAATCCGTACACTTAAGTAGCGGTATAAGTGCATTAATCGCACCTGATTCGCCTATTAAAGCGCGATTATCCGCTCGATTCTTCGCTAATAATCTTAATTTAGCTGTCGCAGATCTTTTTACTGCTAAGGATGGAGACCGTAAGCTGTCAACACAGAGTTTCACCGTAGGTAAAAGATCCTCAGGTGAAATACTCTCTATTATCTCCGTCGAAAACTTCTCTCTATCTAAGAACCCTAGACAGGGTTCGGGTTCGGGTTCAGGCTCGGGTCCGGTTCCGGGTCGAGTCAGACCCGGATCCGGGACATTTGCGAGTAGGTGTAACTCGCCAGAGATATCACTGCTACAAACGGATGAGAAATCACTGAAAGCTTGAGAAAGTTGTAGAAAGGTTGAGATATCTTCTTCTTCGTTTGATGATTGGTGGATTCCTTGAGGCTTTTTTGCGAGTTCGTTTAAGCGAATATCGATGATGGAGTCGGAGGAGTAATCGGTTGATCGGATGGTTCTCATGGACCGGCCCATTGAACGGTTTATTTTGGCTGAAGATGGTGGTGGGGTGTAGTAATAAGGACGTGTTTGGATGGAATGAGCATTACTAGAGTGAGAATGAGAATCTTCAAGGGAAACCATTGTTTTGAGAATTTTTTAAAAAATCACAGCCAAACAGAGGGTATTGAAGTTGTAAAATGGGTGTTTTTAAAGAGTGTAGTTTTAATGGTGGATTGGAGTGGACAGCTTTGAAGAAATGATAAAATGGCTGATTTATAGAAAGGATGAGAATGAGTGGATTTGGTCTAGTTAGCGGCTATGATTTTTTATTTTAGTGCTAAAATGACATGTCTGTGTTCTCTATTTAGCATCACAGCTAAGGGGGAAAATTGAACATGACATTCCGTTATTTCACCTGGTTTGTAAAAGTAAATTTGTTATAAATATACTATCAATTTGTAGATTTTTTAATATTAGATATAAATTATTGATAAACATGATTGGTAAATATATCTGCCAACTTATGGATCTATTTTTATAAAATATAAATTTATGGGTCAACTACTACATCTAAAAACTTTGAAATCATGATTATGAATCCCAAATCATGCCTTTTTGGATAATTTGGGATTTCATCTCATAAGATGAAATCGTATGTCCAAACGATGATTTCATACCATGAGATGAAATCATGAGATAAAATCGCACGTTCAAACGCCTACTTAGTTCGTTTCCCAATTTATACAATGGTGTTTGATGGCAATGAAATTTAAGAATGTTTTAACAATAAGAATAAAAATATACTCAGTGTAATTAAATAAGTAAAGTATGAAAAAAAAATATTACATGCAAATCTTATTCCTACCTCGTGGAGGTAGAGAGGTTGTTTTCAAAATAACGTTGTTATTATGAAAGAGAAAATACGATAGTAAAGAAAATATGATAACTAATAAAGAAAACAATATATAGCATTCCGAAAAGGAATTGTAACAACGACGAAATGGTGCGATAGACAAAAATAAGAATATTTTCTTAAGAAGAAAAAATAAAATTTAAAATAAGTTATTGTATATCGGATATGGAATGGGAACATAGACTCCTTATATGGACTTGGACAATCCTCACCCTACAAGCTAGCTTTTGGGGTTGAGTTAGGCCCAAGATCCATTCTTTACATGGTATCAAATCCAGACCCATTCCAATTCTTTGTTCACCGATGTTGGGCCCCCAAATTATAACACGCTCTGGTTAACAACGTCTGGGCGTGCGGGGAATGTTAAGAGTCCCACATCGGATATGGAATGAGAACATGGACTCCTTATATAGACTTGGACAAAGTGGAGTACTACGCGTACCCTTTATGCAGAGAAGAAATAATAGATGATCCCGGATGTACCAAACGTGCATGCCACAAAGAAGGAGAAAGAGCGGCAAAGGTAGAAGGTGTGGCTTGACTCGTGAAAATGGCGGTGCATGGATACAGCTCCCCCTACTAGGGCTAAAATACATTCTCACAAAAATACTTCCGCTGCCCTTTTCTCCCGTCTCGGATTCCGTGATTCATCCTCGGTTTTCGTGTAATTTTTTCCTCTCTTCTCAAATTTTCTTCCAAATCCCTAATTCACCTATTGTTCTTTCGTTATATCTACATCAAAGAATATGTTCCATCATGCCCTTACAGTCTCCAACATCAAGAACAAAATCCCTATTGTTCTTGAGATGGAAAACGTCCAATACGTGACGTGGGCAGAATTATTCAAAGTTCACGCACGTTCGCATCAAGTCCTCCATCACATCATCCCCTCGGTCACTGGCAAGGAGAACGTGCCTACCCCCGAGGATGATCCTACGTTATGGGCGACCCTTGATGCTACCGTTCTCTAGTGAATTTATTCCACTATCCCTACAGACCTCTTGCAGACGATTATTGAACCCGACGCTACGATGATGTAAACTTGAAATAGGATACGTGATATTTACGATGATGTAAACTTAGAATAGGGTACGTGATATATTCCCTATTAGTTTTACATATGGGTGGCGATGGTCGGGCTCTCAGCCGCGTCGTCCAGCGGTCGGGTCGGGCGGGACGGGAGAAGGCGGCGGGTCGGGTCTGGCGGGCTCTGGCGGGTCGGTCTGGCGGGATCGAGCAAGTCAGTCCGATCCCGATCCGTCTGCCTCGAGTCGGCGGGCTCGGGTCGGGCTCGGGTCGGGATACGGCGGGTTTTTTTTTTTTTTAAAATAACATATGTATAAAAAAAACTCAATAAACAAAACAAGATAGTATAATAAAAACATCCCAATGCTGTTTTTGTGCCTCTTATATTATTTAATAGACATATGATTTTTTTGTAATACAAATACAATTGTCTAAAATCTAAATTGCAACTTTGTGGTGTTGTCCAAAAGTTACAAATTACATAATAAAATTACAATTAAAAAAATTACATTCTCAAAAAAACCTGTTCTAATTGCTTGATGATTTCATGTGGTTCTTCGGTTGGAATTGGTATTTGTTGGTCAAATTGATCCACGTCGCTTCCACTACCTTACATTAAGATTTCGTTGTAGTTTTCATCATCTTCTTCGTTGATCTCAGGTTGACCGCACCTTCTCCGCTCCGCTCGTATCCAATCTCTGAATAATACCGCAATTTCCAAGTCGCTCCGGCTAATGAGTGTCCGTGGTCTCCTATTTGATATCCTGTCAGAAAAAGCGCTTTCAGACGCAGATTGACGACGCTTGAATGTTCAAAACATCTCGAGCCATCATTGAAAGTGTCGGAAAGGTCTTCTCATTCCCCTCCAAGATTTCAAAGAAGTCTTCATGTCCATCTTCATTGATAACTTCTTGATACGATGCAGAACCTGCAAAACAAAAATATCCAACTCGCTAATTTGGTTAGTAGTAGAGGTGCGACCGCACATTCTATTTCCGAGGCTTTCAATACTAGCGCGAAACAAAGATGTCTTTTGTGAGGTTGTATTGAAGATGAAGAAGATGGTATGGAAGTCGGTAAGTTACTAGCATTTTCTTGTTGATAAAATCTATATATATTTTTGCATTGGTGTTCTACGCTAGACAATACTTCTTCTTTTGTTTGTTCAATAGGTGGTGGGTGATTTAGATTTTTGGGACTTGGAGGTGGTAGTACTTCTATACAATCGTAAATAGTTTCAATTAGTGATTTAGTACCGTCTATTTTAATAGTAGGATTTAATACGTAATCAATAATATAAATAGAGGGAATAGGAATAAAATATTTTTATTTTGAGAAACATTTTTTAATATTGCCTTATAAGTTTGGTTTTCCATATATTCACTAAGTAATAAAAATATTAGAGTTATATAAAATAGCATAGTTGAAATAGTAGGATAATATATACCGGAAAATTCTTTTGTTGCTTGAAAAAATTTCTCTAAAAATACAATAAGTTCGGAAATTTTTTCCCAATCACTATCTAAAATCATATCAGCTGGCTTTTTATTATGAGAGTTAAAAAATAAAGTTATAGGTAATTTATAGTCATAAGCAACAAGTAGTTGCTCGTATAAAGAATTTCACCTAGTGGATACTTCTTGTGGAATTTTTCTAAAAGGTAGTCCACAATCATGACAAATTTTTTTATAATTCTTTTCTACGTTGTACTTTATTACTTTTAAAAATAAAGTTTATAGCAAATTGTATTTTACTAAGAATGTCTTCAAAAAGTGATAGACCATCCTTTACAATTAAGTTATATATATGGCACGCACATTTTATATGAAAATGGTCTGGAAAAGACGGAGTTAAGCTATTTTTTAAAATTGTAATTGCGTAATTGTTATTAGAAGCGTTATCTAATGTAATAGTCATAATTTTATCGGTAATTAAAGTAATAATCGCACACTTGATAAATATTTTCTGCAATAAAAGTACCCGGTGTGCCTATCATCTATATATCTATACGCTAAAATACGTTTTTGCATAGACCATTTATAATCTATCCAATGACAAGTTACGCTTAAATAATCATGGCCGTTAGTACTACGACCTATATCAGACGTGATGGATACTTTGCCATTAAAATGATATAATGAAAACGTAAATATTGTTGATATTCATGCGCGAATTTAAATACATCTCTCTTAACAGTTGATCTAGAAAACCGTTAAAAGCGAGGATTATATATATCTCTAATGTAATGAATAAAGCAGGAGATGAAGGAAATGAAAAAGGCAAACCCTCCACAAAGAACTAATTTTGATATTGCTTCCCTATCTCTATGTTTATTGTATTTAGGGCCTACAATTCCCCGTCATAGGGTTAATTTGACCTTGTACTTGGTCCGGACAATATTAGTATGTGAACCTTGTCCTAATGGAGCGGGCGTTATGCACCGGTTTTGAAGCCTGGTATTGGGCATACCTAGCTGGATGAGCACTTACTACGTGTCTAATTAAACCCCAGTCCCACCGTGACCTTTTCGATTTTAAATTTTAAAACATTTTTACAAATTTTACATATGGCTACTTGATTCTCTACGTCCCTATCAAAAAATGTCCATGCATCCGATTTTAATGGTCGTTTCTTTGGACCTCGTCTCATACTAGGGGAATATGAGGTATTTCAGTTGAAGGTGCACTAGTGGGTGTGTTGTCATCAACATTAGTGGGTATATCATCTAGATCATCGCCTAAATTAAAGTCTTCTTGAGTTCTAGAAAATAGCTCTGGTCTAAATCTAATGGTATTGTAGGAAAATGTTGAGTATCAACAAAATCATCTGTGTAGGAATAAGATGACTAGAAGAAGTACCACTTGCCCTGGTTGCCCTACTAGAAGAAGCACCCTTACCCTTACCCTTAAACATACCTTTTAATCCTTCCATTTTAATTATGATAATAAATAAATAAATAAATAATTAAAGACAATAAAATTAAGTGATCTAAACTAAATAAACAGACAATAATAATTTAATGAAGGAACGAATGTACCAAACGCCGACGTAACGCCGACGTGTAATCGAGAGGTTGAAAATTGAAACTTTGCTCGATGGAAGATCCTCAAGCTAGTTGCCAACTTCACTACCAATTCCCAAATGAATAAATAAAATTGAATATTTAGCAAACAATGTAGAATTGTAGAGAGATATATTGAGAAATTAGAGAGATTGTAGGAAGATTTGTGAGAAAGATGAAGAGAAAATGAGTTATTTATAGTTGAAAAATTGGGTTAAAGTGTAAATATAATAACTTATGGGTTAAAAATAAATATTAAGGGGTAGGGGGTAGGGGGTTGGGGGAGGGGGCTAAAATGGCCAATGGCCATAATCTAAAATGGTCGTTGGTGCAACGACCATTTTTGCAAAGTCGGGAGTCGGCCTGGCTGGTCGGGTCTCAGCCTGGGCGGGGCTCGGGTCTCATGACGAGACATCGTCCGTCGAGTTCAGTCCCGCCTCAGATTTTTTTTTTTTTTTTTGCGGGCTCGGGACGGGCTCGGGTCGGGGTCGGGCTGTCCCGGCCACTCGCCAGCCCTAGTTTTACATAATAGGGTATGTAAAACTAAAGAGACCCCACATGAAAAGTAGGTGAGATTGAGTAGAAGTAAACAACATCTTGTGATATTAACAGTTTGCTTTTTTGTACCGTACGTGTTTTGCTTTTTAACTTTAAAAGAACGTCGATGAAGGAAAGTGAAGTGACGTCGTTTCAACGTTTTTACTCAATTCGTCGCTTTTCGATTGTCGCTTTCATTTTCCATGGAGCAGTTAATTCCATCAATTTTTCAGATGTACCTCTCTTATAAGTTATAACTGAGACATACATATATGAATACGTATTTATTGAATGCAAATTTAAGAAAAATAACAATAATAGAGAATTGTACACTTTTGGAATACTATAATAGGAGTAATATTTTAAGAACTTTAGTCAAAGATCTATCTTTTAATCTTCAAAGACTATTTTGTATTCAATAAAGGATAAATGTGCAAATATACCTCTTAATTTTGCGATATAAAACACATATATCTATCGTAAAAAAAGTTATGCATATGTACCTCTGTCGTTACATAAATAGTGTAAATATACCCATGTCATTACATAAATGGTGCAAATATACTCTTTTCACTGATAGATTTAAAAAAAAAATTATTTAGCTTATTTTTTAATTAAAAAAAATACCACAAGGCTTTTAAAAAATAAGTCTACCTATTTTTTTAAAGCCATGTGATACTTTTTTTCTGGTGGTCGGATCTGGTTCATTTAAAAAAAATATCTCTGCGACTTTAAAAAAAATCTACTCATTTTTTTAAACGAACCAGACCCAACTCACCCAAAAGAAAATTACCACGTAGCTTTAAAAAAAATATCTACTCAAAAAAATTGGGTAGACTTTTTTTAAGGCCACGTGATATTTTTATAATTAAAAGTAAGCTAAATAATTTTTTAACAATATTCCGTTAGCAAAAGGTGTATTTGCACCATTTGTGTAATGACATGTGTATATATGCACCACTTTTTTAATTGGGGGGTATATCTGTTCTACATTACAAAGTTGAGGGTATATTTACATCTTTTACTTTCAATAAATCATATCCCTCTATCCCAAAAAGGTTATCCTACTTTTCTTATTACTTTTTAAAAAAATATTGACACATTTTTATATCTAGAAATAACTTTACTTTATGAGATGATTTACAATTATACAAATATCTAAGATTTGTTTTGGACCACATTTCAAAAGTCTTACTTTATTTCTTAAACTCCGTACCAAGTCAAACTAAGACAATCTTTTTGAAACGGAGGAAGTAATAATTTTCTTAATTAACAAGAATTAGCTTAGTACCATTAATGATATGATTTATGACTTTAAGTTTTGTATACTGATTGTATAGAAATAATTCATGAAAATATGATTCGTCCGACTCATTTAATTTTGGACAATTTGTATTAGTACCATTAGGGATATGATTTACTGAGTTAAAATTTTGTATACTAATGATCTGATTGTAATAAAATATTTTGCAATTGGATTATTTATTGAATAATTATCAGTAAATCTAGATGATAAATCGCAATTGATAAAGAGCTAAAAGTGGAAACAAACTGTCTATTTGTGTTGGAAATTTGCCTTTGGCGGAGAGGTGCGTCCACCCATGTTTAATGAATTAAACACTAGTGTTCCGCATGTTGGAGGCTTTGTCTCTTCACACATGCATAATCTACTAAGTGAGTAGATGACCGTAGGGCCAAGAATCGTCAAATTTCATTGAGAAATGAAAGAGATATTGGTCCACGAAGTAAGGTGTTTGAGGCTTGAAAATATGGTATGAGACAAATCTACCACATCGGTGGGAATATGAAGAATTGCTCTCTATATAAGTCTCTAATGTGGTAAAGGGTTTGGGACCCCAAGGGGTATCCCATGTGTTTAAAGGGGGGAGGACCTAGATGTGCTTACGTTCAAGGCTAAGCCTACACGCGCGCCGCCGCCGCCCTCCGGTCCGGTCTCCGATCTCGGGTCACGGGTCGTGGGCTGTGGGGACTTTCTGATATTATCTTTTTGGACCCCAAATTGCTTAATATTTACAGTTTGATCCCTAGAGTTTCTGAAAAGTTGATTTTGGGAAAGGCAGAAGGCAGAAACTTTCTGCCTACCGTTTGTGCTGTTTTTTGGAGCATTAACCAGCCATTACTTGGCTGTTAACTCTCCATAAACAGCTCTCCTTCATGACCATTAATCAGCCCTCCTTCAAGGCCATGAACAGCCTCCTTCATGGCATTAAACCTGTCATTACAACCCTCCCTTAATGGCCATTACAGCCTTGTTTGTGGTTGTTGGGCTGCCCTCCTCCATGCTATATATTGAGCTATTTTTGGCTCAATTCGTGACAGAGAAAAACAGCATATACTGCACAAAACAGTCACGAAATACAACACAAAACAATCACGAAAAATAGCAAAAACAGTGACAAAAAAACAGTGTTGAAATACACACATATACACAACAGAGACACACTATATACACAGAGACAAAAGAGAAGAGTAAACATAAACTCTTCCTTCTTTTTTCATATCTTCAGCAAGTCGATTCATAATTTTTTTCTTCGTCAGGCTCAACCTATTGGCTTTGTAACGTTGAGATTGAAGTGTTGTTTTATCTTGGGAGACTATTGCCCGCTAACGTAAAAGCATATATACGGGGTAATCTTGTCTTAAGGACAGAGGGAAATCACTCGACTCAACACACAACGTTATAACCATCCAGATTTAGTTATTTCTTGATTTCATGTTATCAAGATTCAAGACACAACAAGCTTGCGGCAATTTTGAAGATTGGCCTATTTGTTCAACAAGATTCAATTTCTGAATATTGAATATTTGTTTATCCTTTTGAATACTTGTAATAGTTATTTACTTCCCGTACTGCTTTATAAAGTACAATAGAGTACCAACAATTTAAGACAAGATTTTATTGTATTACTATTAGTGTTCGAAAGATGTCGGTCAAAATTTGTGTGACCAAATTTGGATATGGTTGTGGTTTTCTGGTAGAAGAGAGTGATGATGATGAACGTGTTCATGGTGTCACCGATCCTAAGCGCTCACGAGAGGTTGAGGATGTCAACTGGGACAAGAGGAGAAGACTGAAGATGTGCTTCTATCTTGACACAGAAGACATGTATCTGTCCCAGACAAAGGATCCGAATAATGGTAAGGAGGAAATGGACACTCAGTCTGATGAAGTGACTGAAGTGGGCCAGAATCCGAAATTGGGATAAGTAGTTTTTCTTACTTGTCAAGAATTAAGACTAAATGATGTCTGATTAAAAATGGATTAAAGTAAGGAGGAATATGAAAATAATTTATATTCCTTACGCTTTAAAATCAGAAGTTTAATCTCATCTTCTTTCCCTTTTAAAGATTGGATTTTGTAAACGACTTAAAAAGATCCGTTCTTTTAAGTGTAATTATTAAAAGTGTGTAAAGTATGTTCGCACATACGAGGGAGAAAGATCCACTAACTGTGCGAAAACTGTTACCACTCTTAAGTAAGCGCCAAGAATTATTTGAGCACCAATCATAACAGAAGAAGTCTAAAAGCTAAAGACGTTGAGCCTGTCATACTATTTGGCAGAAGATGATATTGGACACTCAGTTATACAAAGCATCCGGGCGACTGGAGTGAGGCCAAAATTCCTTTGATATGATGATATTGGACACTCAGTCATACAAAGCCTCCGGGCGACTGGAGTGGGGCCAGAATTCATTTCATAGGAAAAGTAATAGACACCTAGTAAGGTGGGCCAGAGTTTCCAGGTCTTAAATGATCTGAAGGCCTAAAGAAAGGCAGAAAAAAAATTGGACATACAGTCTGCCAAAGCAACTGGAGTGGGCCAGAGTATCCAGATCAAATATGATCCAATTACGCCCTAACCATGGGCAAGAGGTTGTTCATGTGAAGCAACGCCACCTTTAAAGTAGAAGGGGTTAGAGAGGTTGTTCTCAATAGGACTTCAGGGAATGGGATCACTCTAAAATGAGGTGATACATGTCCCAAACTTGGTTTAAGAGACGTTGTTGGTCAAGCTGGTTTGAGATTAGTCCAACAGGTCTGTAATAACTAAGAATGGTACAGTATGTCTATATCCAAATGAATGATATATTTGTAATCCGTGCATCTATGCCATCATAGATTAAGACACGTTAAATAGAAAGTCATTCAAAAGCTAGCGAAGTTGAGATTATTGCCTTCTGTCGACATAAACCCTTAAAATAAATATGAGGTAGGCGAAGAGGCAAAATTACCTTTCCAAATTCCGTCAAAGGAATAGCGAAAGAAGAACTGCTCCTCTAGAACTTAGTCATACCTTTATGGGTGATTTAAAGTTTATACAAAATAGAGGGGGGAGACAAGTACATTGTGACCTTCATTGATGATGGTACAATATATTGTATCCTTTGTTTGTTGAAAAGCAAAGATGGAGTTGTTGAAGCGGATAAGCGCTACAAAGCAGAAATTGAAAATCAACTAAGCCTACGGATTGAGAAATTCGTAGTGATAGAGGGGGAGAATGTGAAGCATCGTTCATTAAACGACTGTTTATTTCTCACCTCAATCCAACGGTGTTAGCCAAGCGCAAAGTCGTACGCCCAAATTGTGTGGGGTGGCTTGGTAAAAGTTGGAATACCGAAACAGGTCAAGTTGTACCTAAGACTGTAGATTGCATATCCACTGGATCTGCAAATAATAGTAGTGTTTATCGCCTCTTGGCGTCAAAGAATGCTGAATTCTTAGAAAATAACTTTCCTTGAAAAGGAAAAAAAAGAGTAATTGCTCAAGGTTAACAAGAACCCGCGAGGGCCTGACTGTCCGGAACTAGACGTTCCGTATCTACAGGACTCGAACGTTGCTGGCTATCTGGAACTTAATATTCCAGATCTGCAGAACTCAGGAATTCTAGAAGTTGAACCGAGACGGAGCAAAGAAGGGGACAAAGACTTGTTCCATTCCTTCTAGCGTGTATGGTTGAGAATGAACCATGGACAATTAACAAATAATTATCATCTATAAAAGCACTGCTTTGGAAAGAAGCTACAAAAAGAGAAATAGATTCCATCATATAGAACCATACTTGCGTAATGGTTGATCTTCCTCCGGGAAAAGAACATTTGGGTTGTGAAAATGGATACTCAAATGTGAGTACAAAGTAGATGGATCAGATCTACTGACGAGTATAAAGCCTCGGTTACTTGTACAAGTGCTCCCCTGCGAGTAGCTTAACATCATGGGCCATTGCAGTCTTGCGTGGCATGGATGTTGAAACAACCTTCCCAACCGGAGAGTTGGAAGAAGAGGATCAGAGTTGGTTTGCTGAACTGTTGGGCTTCTTCCTGAACTTTCATTTTGGTCCCTGAAATGTTTACATTTTGGTCCTGAAAGTTTCAGATAAAACAGAAACAATGAATCTGACCACAGAAACATTGACTCTGAAATTAGAAAGCCAACAGTTGGAGAATCAACAGTCTGAAAGTAAAAGTCATATTGAAACAAAGTCTCGATATGAAAGATATGAGTATCACAGATGACATCTTAGGAATTGGATTTCTAAGACATCTAACAAACTGGTCGATAGTTGACAGTCTCGTTGAAGCCACCAATGGATATGAATCATAGAACTGATTGGAATCATGGTGCACCCATAGACAAGGAGCGATACACACAGGTCACGTGTAGTACAATGTATTGTACACACTACAACCGACCTGGTATCGGCCAACAAAGCAGATCAGTTGAACTAAGGTTCACTGATGAGTTTAATACATGATCGGTAGAAGGCGTTAAGTAGGATATGACGATATCTGAATTATTCGCTTATCTACGGATTATAGTATTCTGGATGTCCAACGATTCTGGGAGAACATAGTGATGCAAACTGGACATCAGATCTGAAGAACACCAAAGCCATAAGTAAATGTGTATGGTGGGTCTTGGAAAATCCTCTAAGCAAACTTGCATCGACCAATTCATGATGGGATCGAAGTTTATCGCTTTATACAAAGCATGAAAGAAGTTGAGTAACTTCATGACTTCTTAGAGGACGTCCCTTATTGGGAGAAACTCGTGCCTTCAGCAGTTATACACTGTGGCTAACCGGTCGGCTTCAAGAAGGACACGGATGACGGCGTCTCGACATATCTGTCAAGATTTGTCGGAGACATAAGACCGTATGGCAGTTGATCATCACGAGTGTCACTTCCTTATTTACTAACTAAGGGACTATCCAGAGATCAAGTGTTCTGCCTGTCTAGGGGAATGAGCTTAAAATCCAAACAATACGAACCTTTGCGGTGGTAACCCAACCATACTGATTGGAGATTCCAAGAATTTGGTTCAATGGAAAAACTAAGCGGCAAAAGGTTCAGTTGAGCGCTTCGGTGGAAGCAAGAAGCACTTCGGATGATGATTTCTATTCGAAAACATGAGTCCAAAGTTGTTCCCGCGATAAACATTAAAGTGCTACCTGCATGGTGGGTAAATGTTAAGCTTCCAAACCTTTAACGATCCTCAAACGGTTGAGCTTAAGGTTGGGGAAACTTTTAATGATTCCTAACACTTGTGAAGTGGGTATAACAGGATACCTTGTAGGAGATCACCTATTTAAGTGCGAGGAAGGCCGCCTCAAATGAACGCACTTAAGAATCCAAGTGTGTCCACGGCCACAACGGACAAAAACGTAAGAAGAAAAACGAATAAGGAGAGTTATTGTGTTGGTATCATTGTCTCGGCTTACACTAAACACTGACGGTTCAAGACATCACGTTCACCGCGCATTAAGTAAGTCCGATGGTATTCAACTAGGGAAGGTCCAACGCGGAAGCTACCTCTCCTGATGTAATGTCTTTTCGCTGAAAGATTGCTGAAAGTAGGCACCTTGTGGTGCGCCAAAATCTCTATTTCATAGAGGGGATTGTTGGAAATTTGCCTTTGGCGGGGAGGTGCGTCCACCCATGTTTAATGAATTAAACACTAGTGTTCCGCATGTTGGAGGCTTTGTCTCTTCACACATGCATAATCTACTAAGTGAGTAAATGACCGTAGGGCCAAGAATCGTCAAATTTCGTTGAGAAATGAAAGAGATATTGGTCCACGAAATAAGGTGATTGAGGCATGGAAATATGGTGTGAGACAAATCTACCACATCGGTGGGAATATGAAGAATTGCTCTCTATATAAGTCTCTAATGTGGTAAAGGGTTTGGGACCCCAAGGGGTATCCCATGTGTTTAAAGGGGGGAGGACCTAGATGTGCTTACGTTCAAGGCTAAGCCTACACGCGCGCCGCCGCCGCCCTCCGGTCCGGTCTCCGATCTCGGGTCACGGGTCGTGGGCTGTGGGGACTTTCTGATATTATCTTTTTGGACCCCAAATTGCTTAATATTTATAGTTTGGTCCCTCGAGTTTCTGGGAAGTTGATTTTGGGAAAGACGTAAGGCCTGCCTACCGTTTGGGTTATTTTTTGGAGCATTAACCAGCCATTACTTGGTTGTTAACTCTCCATAAACAGCCCTCCTTCATGACCATTAATCAACCCTCTTTCAAGGCCATGAACAACCTCCTTCATGACATTAAACATGTCATTACAGCCCTCCCTTAATGGCAATTACATCATTATTTGTGGTTGTTGGGTTGCCCTCCTCCATGCATTATATTAAGTTGTTTTGGCTCAATTCGTGATAGAGAAAAACAACAGTATAGACAGCATATACTGCACAAAACAGTCATGAAATACAACACAAAACAGTCACGAAAATTAGCAAAAACAGTGACGGAAAAACAGTGTTGAAATACACACATATACACAACAGAGACACACTATATACACAAAGACAAAAGAGAAGAGTAAACATAAACTCTTCCTTCTTTTTCCATATCTTCAGCAAGTCGATTCATATTTGTTTTCTTCGTCAGGCTCAACCTATTGCCTTTGTAGCGTTGAGATTAAAGTGTTGTTTTATTTTGGGATAATATTGCCCGCTAACGTAAAAACATATATACGGGGCAATCTTGTCTTAAGGACAGAGGGCAATCACTCGACTCAACACACAACGTTGTAACCATCCAGATTTAGTTGTTTCTTGATTTCGGGTTATCAAGATTCAAGACACAACAAGCTTGCGGCAGTTTTGAAGATTGGCCTATTTGTTCAACAAGATTCAATTTCTGAATATTGAATATTTGTTTATCCTTTCGAATACTTGTAATATTTATTTACTTTCCGTACTGCTTTATAAAGTACAATAGAGTACCAACAATTTATTACCACAATGTTATCCAAATTGAAATGACATACAATTTCATCTTTTAAAGACTATAATTGAGGATCGCAGATACTTGTTTAAAGTCAACAAGATAATAATATTCATATTTGAAAAGAAACAAATAAGTGTGAACATTCTTTGATAAATATAGATCACAAACAGGAAAAAGATTTATTTGTGTATTAAAATGTGATCAAGTAAATAAAATTTTTGCTCCCGACTAATTTAAGCAGTATAGCTTTAGAAAGATTTTTAGTTTTTTTATTATAAAAAGAAAAAAGAAAAAAGAAAGCTTGTATTCATAAACTCATTAACTTACTTTTTAAGATTAACTATATAAAATTGGAAATGATAACCAACCGTTTTGTTTATTTCTTTAGTTAAAAAAGAGTACATATGAAATAATTACCACTCCTAAAAAGACATTATCTTTATAGTAACTTTAAACGAGACAAGTGAATTATTAAGTAGAGAGATTAAACAATAAGCAAATTCTTTGTTATTTCCATTTTACGTAAAAATAGTACTTCATCTAAAATTATGTATCATGATTACTAAATTCATATCATGAAGGTTTGGGGGAGAGTGGCAGAATGAGGGTAAGGAGGGGCGTGACTGTTTTTGAGAATCAGTTTGATTTCATGACGGGGCGCTCGACGACAGAAGCCATTCATCTTTGTGATTAGACTGGTGGAGCAGTACAGAAAGAGGAAGAAGAACCTTCACATGGTGTTCATCGACCTTGAAAAGACTTACGATAAAGTCCCTAGAGAGGTTCTATAAAGGTACTTGGAGGTTAGAGGTGTACTTGTGGCGTACACTAGGGCGATCCAAGACATGTACGAGGGAGCCAAGACCCGGATGAGGTCAGTGGGAGGAGATACAAAGCATTTCTCAGTTATGATGGGATTGCACTAGGGGTCAGCTCTTAGCCTATTTTTTTTTACCTTAGTGATGTATGTTGTGACGCAATATATCCAAGGAGAGGTACCATGGTGTATGTTTGTGGATGACGTAGTGCTGATTGACGAGTCCAGAGAGGGAGTCAACACTAAGTTGGAGATTTGGAGGCAAACCCTGAAGTCTAAAGGGTTTAAGTTGAGCAGAACCAAGACAGAGTACTTGGAGTGTATGTTCAGTGACGCGACGCGGGAGGCAGACGTGGAAGTAAGGCTTGACACTCATGTCATTCCAAAGAAAGAAAGCTTCAAGTATCTGAGGTCTATTATCCAAGGGGATGGAGAGATTGATGATGATGTCACACATCGTATTAGTGCGGGGTGTATAAAGTGGAGGCTCACATTAGGAGTCTTGTGTGATAAGAAAGTGCCACCAAAACTCAAAGAATTTTTTTTACAGAGTGGTGGTTAGACCTACTTTGTTGTATGGGGGAGAGTGTTGGCCTGTCAAGAAATCCCACGTTCAGAAGATGAGAGTTGCAGAAATGAAGATGATGCGGTGGATGTGTGGGCATACTAGGAGTGATAATATTAGAAATGAGGATATATGGAACAAGGTGGGGGTAGCCTCGATAGATGACAAGATACGGGAAGAGAGGCTGAGATGATCCGGGCATGTAAAAAGGAAGAGCGTGGATGCCCTAGTGCCGAAGTGCGAGAGGTTGGATATGGATGAATTTAAGAGAGGTAGGGGTAGGCCGAAGAAGTATTGGGGAGAGGTGATTAGACATGACATGACACAGTTGCAGATTATTGAGGACATGACCATAGATAGGAGGTTGTGGAGGACATAGATTAGGGTAGTAGAGTAGTAGGTGTAGAGAGTTCCATACTAGTAGGCGTAACTCTTCTGATGTAGTTTCTTGTCCTTTGATTACTGTTATTATTTACTATCTCTCGTTCCTGCGTAGCATATTATTTTATTGTAGTTACTGTTCCTTTCTTATTTGAATTATTTTGTTATTGTTTTTACTGCTTTATTATTATTGTTGTATTGCGCTATTCTTAGCCGATGGTCTATCAGAAACAACCTCTCTACCTCTCAAGGTAGAGGTAAGGTCTGCGTATAACCTACCATCCCCAGATCCCACTTGTGGGATTACATTGGGTATGTTGTTGTTGTTGGTTACTAAAAATAGCTATCTCAAATTATTTATCGTTTTAGAAGTTGAAGACATTTTTTTTCCATTTTACCCTTTATCATTAATGAAAATGACACATAAATAGAGTAAAAATTC